>CM077002.1:34341904-34941904 GCA_039090855.1 Macrothele yani | reverse complement strand
GAGGCTTCAGCCCCCCCTCTCTTAAATGACTCAGCCACTACCGGTAACAGGAACCAAGGCTGAACTGGATTCTATCAGGCTGTAACATCAAGCAAAAACAGCGAGGACAGAAAAGATTAGTTGGGACACAGCGCCATCTATTGACGTTGTTCGCATTAACAAACTGATTCCGTATCATTATTTACATTTGAGATTTTATTTATATTCACTTTCACATTAACGGATGGATATTTGTATTCTGAATTCGTAGTACTTGGACAAGAGAATTTAATGTAGGAACTGGTATAATTCATGTGTAAATCTCATTCCTCCTTTATTCTTCAGCGATCTAGGGCCGAGATTTTGGTAAATGTGTAGATTAGCGTCTTAAATTATTTCGTCGAAAAAATGTTAGTACCTGGAAAAAGTGCGACGTACAGATTTTAGAGTATGGAAATTAATGGCAAATGGTGCAGAAATTTCGTATTTTAAATGTCTTTTAAAGATTTTTATCGTAACCTTTACCTGCAAGTTCGATGCTGTGAAGAGACGGTAGGCCTAACGTATCGAACGTACAGGTAAATGTTACGATAAAAATCTTTAAAAGACATTTGAAAGAGAAAATTTCTGCACCATTTGCCATTAATTTTCACAATCTAAAACCTGTACGTCGCACTTTTCCGAAGTACTAATATTTTTCCGACGAAATAATTTAAAACGCAAATCTACACATTTTCCTACTATTTTACTTAATATGAGTTTATATAGCTGAGGTTTTTTTCTAAAATTGAATTAGGAACGTAATTATCAGAATGAAAATGCTTACTACAAACAACAGTTGAAGGTAACTTGTCATTTGGAGTAAAATAATGACGAGATATTTCTTTCAGCAACAGTTGCTTTAGGTTCTGATTTGAGGGAAACTCATGGAAGGAAAATCCCATGTTTTTCTTCTTAGAAGATGTGCACATCGGCACACAGCAGTAAACCATTTTGAAAATGGGTTGGATTTTGTTGTGAAAACAACAGTTTGGTCTTAAAACTAGAAGGTTTTTTTTAAAACAAACAAGAAAAAACGACGAACATACACAATCCCGCAATTCAAACAACGCAGAAACTGAGGTGTATATACCTTGGGACGCAGTGCCATCTAACGGCTGAAATCGTCCCTAACGCCCACTGGCCAATCACCAAAAGTCTATTGTCTTCAATGGTAATGTTACAGCCTGTTAGGATCCAGTTCAGCCTTGCAGGAACCAACTGATTACAATTTAGGACACAAAAAATATTATTTCGTTCTCTTCATCACAGATGGCAGCACAAGCAACAGATCCATTTGGCGCCCTTTTTCGTTCATTGTTGTTTGGAGCCAGAGGGGATGTTTACATCTTAAATTTCAAAGTATGTATTGATTTCTCAGTATTTTATTTGCTTTAGAAATATTCTTAATGTTTCGAAGATAATATTAAAGCGATTCAGAATGATTTCACTGTAATTAATTTATGATATTCTCTAAGTTAAAAATTGTGTAACCATATGGATACATTGTTCAGTAACGGCTGCTCTAAGTAATGTGATTTACATTATTTCACTTCAGGTTCAGTTGTCAAAATGAATCAACTTACTATTCCTCCTGCATAGAGGCATAAATACACAGCTATTATAGCATCCACTTCTGCCTTATCAGATGCTGATCAAGCTCTGACGAAAATGGAGATTTATTGTGCAACAATACAGGTTCTGACACAGATTGCAACCCACAGAACACAGATTGCAACCCACAGGTATGACTCAGTCGAAGGTTTTTCTTACCATCTTATTGGGAATAATGAATGAATTATGAAATTTTGGGGAGTGGATTAAAAAAATTATTGATCTATTCTACACAGGCACGCATCCAGAATTTTTTTTTTTTTGGGGGGGGGGGTCTTGAAAAAAAAACTGCAGAGATAGTTTGTACACAGCAGATGTATATTTTTGATGTTATTGGGTGTCATGTGAGGGTGTCGGGGATTTGGATATGTGCCTGATTCCATACATTGTGCAGTAAAACATATCCTTTATTCTACCAATTTATCGAGTTGCTTATCGTCAGTCACAATAGTGAAAAATTTTGTTTTGTACTTTAAAGTAATTTTTATAGTTATTGAACTACTATTTTTTTTTTCAGATTGATGTGTCAGCGAAAAGATTTACAGTCATCGATGATGCAATTTCATTTGTAAAACTTGCACAACTCCTGACTGCAGCTGTTTCGTGCCATTTCAAATGCAACATTTTTGAAAAGAAGAAAAAAAACTTTTAGTATAGCTAACCAAAGTGGGCATTGCAATGTGAACCTATAAATGAAATGTAAACTTTGTAAAGTTTATAAATGCAGATTTTATAAAACAATGACTAATGGTGTATTGATGTGTGTATGTGAAATGCATAGTTACAAACATATGGATTACAATTGCACTTCAATAAACCGTTATCATGCAATGTGACCGTATGGTCACAACTCATAAAATAAAAAGTTTTTACACTAAAATTTAAAAAAAATGCATTTTATAATTCTAATACTGTGTAGATGATTCTATGAAACTTTCAGATTCTTCTTTTAAGTGCAAGATAGGTTGGGCGATAAAAGGTTACGCACGCGGTCACGTGCTCATTTTTTCTTTGAGTTTTGAACATCAGTTTACGTTAAAGTAACATCGATCAGATACTTACTGTCGAAAATTATATTATAATTTATAAAATCCGATAAAAAAAATTAAAAGAAAATTTGTATTATGTAGAACAAGATTTTTTCCTTTTATGAGCGCCTGTGTCTCCCTAAATTTTTTGGGTGCGTTACGCTCCTTCCTTTTCCCTCTCCCCTGCCCGTTCATTTTCATCATCTAGCGAATCGACGTCATTGCTCAGACCTCTCTCAAAAGTGCGAAACATAAGAAAGGTTTGATATTAAAAGAAAGCATGCAATAATAAAACACCAGCACACAATTTGATAAGGACCGAAATTCGACTCCATTCAAAATTACCGTCTGATGTCTGTTACACGATTTTTTCGTACATTTGACAGTCTTTCAGTTCTGTTGTTGGAATGAACAAAAAACGCAAGTGGGCTCGTCCGGGATTTGAACCCAGTACCTCTCGCACCCTAAGCGAGAATCATACCCCTAGACCAACGAACCACAGTTAGTTGCGGCAGCAAATCAAAACAGGTACCTTCAAAGAAAGAAAAAAGTGCTTCGTTGTTCTATAAGCTTGAGATATATCAGAATTGTGCTTTGAAATATCGATTAATTGAATATATATATATATTTTGTTTTGGGGTGAGACATGTTTTAGATGAACTCAGGGCCGGGTGGAACTTTTGCGGGGCCCGGGTCAAAATTTTATTGGGGGCCCTAGAAAAATCTCACATTTTAAAGTTATGTGAAACATGGCCGCCGTAAAGTCCCTCCAGCCTCCATCGCACTAACAAGCTCATCAAAATTATCATGAAGAAAAAAATCGCCCCAAAGAAATATTTATTTTAAGCTTCAGGTAAAACACACAATAATATTTAAACATGAATTAAAAGGTTTGAGACAATAAAGAGTGTTAATTAAAACTTATGATTTTCTTTCCGGGGGGATGATGATTTATGATGATTCTTAGCAAAAATAAATTCCTTATCAGGAGATAAAGGAAAGGAATTTTCTCTAATGTTTTTTATCCCCCCCGCCTTTAGGAGGAAGACGAGAGCTTCGATTTTTACTTCCTCTTATTTAGAACAGAAAAAAGACTTATTTTTTTTTACTCCTACTGTACGTAATAAAAAGCAATCGACCTAAAATTAAATTTAAAATAACTAAAATAAATAAATAAGACAATACTGATGCGGAAATATATATTGTATGTTCTAGATAGTAGATACCCCAAGAAAGATTCGAATATTGTTCTGTGATAATGATAGGTATTTAAATTTACCAAAGGAATCGCTGATGAAACAGGAATTTAAGAAAAACAGTATTTTCCTAAATATGATACTTCATACTTCAGTGTTGCTGCTCTGAAATCAGACATGGCCAACGCAATATTGAAATCTATGCAGTAAAACAATTTTATAATAACCTATTTATTTAGTGAAATCAATAGGTTCAACACCCGCAGTTCAGCAATACGATATTCGATATGGTAAACGGTAAAAATACACTCGGAGAAAATACCCCTGAAAACTGAAATGCGGAAAAAATGCTCCCGGAAGAAATAAACTGCCACACAGGAACACTGATGTGTGGCAGTGTTCCGGTGTGGCAATTTACCGGCAACCCTGCTGTAAGGGTCGCCCGTAATCGAACTGTCAATTATGAATTTATGTACTTTTAATATTGTGACGAACACGTGCGGACGGACGTTTCATTCCGCCATTTTGTTGTTTCGGATAATAACTGATATTCTTCACCACCCACGTGGTACGATTTTAATCCTTTGGGGGATTAAGAGAGGGGTGTATGAACACCTGGGGCATCTGACCTTGAAGAGTCAGCTGCTCGAGTGCTTCTGTTAAACAAGTTGTCATACTGCTTTTGTATACGTGCAAGGTTGTAATCCCCTGCGGGTATCCGACGACATTAATGAGTTCAGGTATTTCACGTGCTGACCGGAAAAACCAGTTTTTCTTGCGCATGCGTGATAGAGGACAGAAAGGGCGAGGAGGATTAAGTGAGACAGTTGAGCTTCGGTCGTCAAGGAGAGAGGGTCCTGGTTTGGACACCAGTTTCTGACGGAAGGACTGCGGTTATCGCAGACGTGCAGCGTGGTGAACGGGAAGGAGGATTCCTTCGTCCACCGGGTATCGCGGAAAGAATTGTGGAAAGGTAGCACGTGGTCAGCACGGGAACCTGAGCGGAAAATCATCGGAAACCCGTGAAGCAAATGTTATCGGAATAATAAAGTCTTGTTGTTGTTTTTATTTCCGTGTACTGGACTGAGTTTGTCGAGGTAATTATTCTTCTACACAAGGACGCCTTCAGCCGCCTTGATAGCCAGATCGTATAGTAAAGGCGAGGCGGTAGCTCGCTATACGGCGGGAAAGAAAAAGTATTATCTAAGAATTGATATGTCTGGCCCTACAGCCAGATAAAGTGGCGCAGTCGACAGGATCAGCCTGAAAGCGAGCTCATGAATGACGTGAATGACGACACGTGTGAAGAAGGAACAACGGACTTTTTGTGAAAATTCCTGTGACAGAACTCTGACGACGTGCCGACCGGAAGAAAGAGACACCAGCGTGCTAGCCGAGATAAGGTATCCATCGTGTTGACTAAGACAGTGTGCACCTCAGCGTACGGAAATCCCAAGCAGGACGACGACTTACAAGCAAGAGAAGAAGCCTGAGTGCTCCGGTAACGTACCACATTTTTTTTCTGAGATTATTTCTGTGTCTTTGCCTGTGCATTTGGTATAATTTAGGGTTAAGAGTAGAAGTTCTCATCATGGTACTAGAAAGGAAAGGGAAAGCTAATAATTAGATATTCTCAGAGTAAAGCATTGTAAAGTAAAATTTTGTAACAGTTAATTTTATGTCAGTTGCTAGAGAATGCGAAGTGTCAAAATATTTTCATTAAGTAATAAGTGTGTTTAAATAAGTCGAGAGATTTAAGAAATTTGAAGCTAGAATAGCGTATTGATTTTTTTTTTTACGTGTAGCGAAAGAGGCAGAAGGAATATAAGTATTCTGAGTAAAACAGGATAATAGATGTTCGGGTAATGCATGAAGGTAGAGATAGGTTAGAAACAAAACAAGAAGCAGATTAACTTTCGATGATTTAATGCGGAAGTTTGCACGATTTCTTTTCTTATTTCTTTGCATGAGTGTATTTTTTGAATGTGTATTGTAGTGTATTATCATGACTGAGCTTTTGGAAGGGAAAGTTGAGGATAATCTAGACGCGGACAACGAAGATAATAGTATTCTTAACGATTCAGAATTAGATTCTAGTAAAGAAGTAAGCATTAATATGGAAGACAAGAAAAATAATCCAGCTAGAATGGAATGGGAACTTCAATTTAAAATGCTTGAGATAGAAGAGAGAAAGGCTGAGAGGGAACAAAGAATGCTGGAATTACAATTAGCGGATAGGAAAGAAGAAAGGAAATTTGAGTTAAGAAAATTAGAATTAATTAATGAGAAAGAGAAGGAGTCTATTAAAAGTAAAAATGAGGGTAAGTTGGCCGACTACATGAGAATCTTGGAAAGAACTTTACCCAGAAGTCCCCGTAAGCCGGAAGAAATTCTGGACTTCTTTGATTCGTTAGAAAGGGCATTTGTATTACACTCAGTACCGGAAGAAATGAAAGGTCGTTTGGTGATAGCCTTATTCAATTCAGAATGTGTGAACCACTTATTTCGTCGTTTGACTATAGAGCAGTACGATAAGTACGAAATAGTTAAGGAGGCAATTTTGGTGGAATGCCATTTGACTCCGGATATTTATTTGAGACAATTTGAGGAGATTAGTAAGAACAAAGGGGAAAGTTACTTGCAGTTAGCCGGACGTATTAAGAGGACCATAACATACTACATTAACAGTAGTGAAGTGAAAGAGTTCGATCAGTTGGTCAATTTGTTGGTATGCGACAAATTCAAAACTTTGTTGTCCCCAGAACTGAAGACCTACATTCTTCAAAGAGGTTCCGTAGGAAAGTTAGTTCCTTCGACGGAATTAGGAGAACTTTGTGATTTATACGAAAGTCACGTGGGAGCTATGGGAATAGAAGTAGGAAGATGTAAACCCAGTCATCCCTTGGGAACGTATTTCAAAGGAGGTCAATCAGAATCCTGGAAGAAGGGAAGTTTTCAGACAGGCGGAAATCAATGGAAAGGAAAGTTTTCTGGGACAGATCAGAGCATCGGGCATAAGCCAGGTTACTCAGCGGCGAGGCCTATCGTAGGAAATTCTAGTTTGGATAAGGGAATTATATGCTTTAGATGTGGAGTAGTAGGGCACCGTAAAGCAAACTGTAACCAGAGTACTCCCAGCTCTTACTCTCAGAATTGGAGGAAAGACCCCCCAAATAAGTTAAACAGAGTAGCGATGGGACAAAGGGGAGCCGAAGATGTTTCAGAGAGAAGGATAGAGGTCAGCGATGATAAAAGAATGACGGCTAAGGTAGATAGAGTTTTAGGCCAAGAAGGAAGTCAGAACGAGGTAATAGAAATTCCGGTAGGAGAAGTGAAGAGTGTTAAGTCGGAATGCGGAAAGAGCACCGAAATCGTTATTGACTCAGGCGCGGAGGTGAGTTGTGTAAGAGGAGGTTTACTTGGCGAAGAGTTGTTGGAACCAAAGGGTAGAATAATTTTAAGAGGCTTCGATGGTAGTAAGGGAGAGTTTGCAATTAAACAATTGAATCTCCGATTAGATGAAGAGGGATTAGAAACAGGAGAAGCGCCAGAAAGTTTTTGTGAAGTGATGTGTGCAATTGTTCCTAATCTGGTAAACAGGGTAATTATAGCAGCGGAGGATTACCAGCGCATGAAATGTTTAAGGGAAGCTACTCCGATGTGGGCAACCTCGTGTGAAAAGGCGTTAGAGTTAGGGAATAGGCCGGATGTGCATCCAGAAACTGAGACTGGCGAAGTGCTAGTCGAAGAAGAGGATATTCTAGGAATGGAAAGCCCGGCGATCACAGATATTTCAGCGGAGGAGGAGCAAGCGCGCTTGGTAGGTAAAGCGTGGCTTGAAGAGCAAAATAGCCCCAGGATATTAGCGCTCAGTGCTGGAGGCGGCGAGGAAAATCAGCGAGAGCAACAGCAGGCCGACCAATCAGGGGAGGCAACGACAGCTAGCGAGGGAACAGGAGATAGCGTTACTGATTTGGATACGAGTGAAGCACAGGAGAGTTCAGACAGACGCTTGTTTACAGAGCAACAAAAGAGGTGTATGACGTTAGCAGCCGCTAGGAATGAGGCGGAAAATGGCAGAGGTGGTTATCTCTATACGGATGGAATGTTGTATCATCGGGAGCCAGTGTTGGGACAGGTTACGCTACAGTTGGTAGTTCCTGAAGAGCGGAGGGCACAAGTGTTAAAGCTGGCACACGATTCGGTTTTTGGCGCGCATTTAGGCCACAAGAAGACCCTAGAGCGGATTAGATATTCTTTCTACTGGCCTACCTTGAAGAAAGATGTGCGTAGATATTGTGATGTATGCGAAGCGTGTCAGTTGAGACGTCCCATCACGAGGGCAGACAGGGTTCCGATTGAGGCAGTTAGGAGACCCCCAGACCATTTCAGGTTGTTAATGTGGACTTAATCGGACCGATTGAACCACCGTCGAGCAAGGGTCACCGGTGGATATTAGTGATGGTAGATCAGCATACTAGGTGGCCGGAAGCCGTATGTCTGACTTCATTGAATGCCCGGAGCACGTGCGACGCACTACTGGAAATTTTTCAGCGCACAGGGATTCCGGAGGTAGTAGCGATGGACCGGGGCACAAATTTTGTGTCGGGGTTGACACAAGAGATCCTAAGGCGTCTAGGGTCGACTCCTAGGTTCTCCGTCCCGGGAAATCCCGCCTCGAACGGTCTTGTCGAGCGATTCAACAGAGTTTTGAAAGGAATGCTGCATCATGTGATAAGGGAGGAGCCTCGGCAGTGGCATAAGGCTTTGCCATATTTATTATGGGCCTATAGAGAGGTTCCCAATGTTACAACGGGCGCGGCCCCGTTTCAGTTGCTATACGGGCGAGAGCCCATTGGTCCGCTGGCCATTCTGAAGAAAAATTGGGCGGGAGAATGTAGGCTGCCCGTTGGCATATCAGTATCAGCGGAGCAGTACCTGCAGCAAATGAAGGAGCGCATGGAGAAGGCGGCTCAGCAAGTGGAGGAGGTGGCAGTGGAACAGCAGCGACGGTATACGTCGTATTATAACCGTCGGCTGCGACAGAGGTCCTTTCAAGTGGGAGACCAGGTGATAGCCTTTATCCCGGACTCCAAGAACAAGGTGTATGCTAGGTGGACCGGCCCAGTGCACATAACTGAGAAACGGGGGTCCAATAGCTATGTAGTTGAACTAGGAAACGGACAGCTTCGGCATGTACACGTGGGGAAGCTAAGAGAGTTTAAGCCCCGGATCAGTGTAGTCGGAGTGATTTTTGAGACCGATGAGGAGTTCGGCAAAATTAAGGAGGCTCCGGTGAGGAAAACGGAGGAAGCAAAAGAACCTGAGGAAATCAGGATAGATAGGGAAAGGATAACTCGGGAACAACTTAGGGAGTTACAGGAGCTGGTGAACAGCTCGAAGAAGTTCTTTTCGGGAGAAGTGGGAGAGACGTCAGTGGGGAAGCACGCAATTACACTCAAGCCGGAAAGCGTACTTCGTACCCAGCACAGGTACAAGGTGCCACAATCGATGCAGAGAGCAGTGGAGAGCCAGATCCAGGAGTTGTGGGATCGTGGGATGATTGAAGAATCAAAAGAAGAGTATAGTCATCCAGTAGTATGTGTGGCTAAGAAAAATGGAGAGGTTCGGATGTGTGTAGATTACAGAATGTTAAATTCTCACACTGTTCCGGAAGCATTTCCGATGTCTCATATCCCAGATTTGTTGGCGAAGGTGGGGGCAGCCCGGTATATTACTACGCTTGATATGTTAAAGGGGTACTATCAAATCCCAATGGACCCCGACAGCAGAAAGTATACCACTTTTGCAACGCATAAGGGGCTCTATCAATGGAAAGTAATGCCCTTTGGGTTATCAGGAGCGGCGGCTACTTTTCAGAGAGCCATGAATAAGGTTTTGACCCCGCACCAAGACTATGCGATAGCGTACCTGGACGACGTGGCTATTTTTTCTGGCTCATGGGAGGAGCATTTGAAACATTTGAAAGGAGTAATTAAAAGTTTGGAGGCGGCAGGCTTTACGGGAAATTTGAACAAATGCTGTTTCGCCCGTACAGAGGTGAATTACTTAGGGCACGTGGTCGGCTCGGGTCATCACCGGCCGGACTCCGAGAAATTACAGGCCATCAGAGACCTTTTGCCCCCTCAGACAAAAAAGGAAATACGTAGCTTTTTGGGATTATGTGGGTATTACCGTGATTACGTACCTAACTTCGCAAAGATAGCTAAACCTTTAACAGATTGCACAGGAAAAAGGGCGGCAGATAGGGTAGTTTGGTCGGAAAAGTTGGAGGAATCATTCAGGACTCTGAAGGAAAATTTGTGTAAGGCACCGGTATTAAACACCCCGGATTTCAGTAAGCATTTTATCTTACACACGGATGCGAGTTCCTTTGCGGTGGCATGTTGTTTGAGTCAGAGAGATGAGGAAGGCAAAATTAGGCCAGTGGCCTATGCTAGCAAAAAATTAAGTGGGACGCAAGCCAGATGGGCGGTCAGCCATCAGGAGGCGTACGCCATAGTATGGGGTTTGCAAAGGTTTGAAGGGTGGATTTTCGGTAACCGGGTCGAAGTTATGTCCGATCACAACCCCCTTACTTTTCTCACCCGTTCCGCATCGCAAAGTTCAAAATTACAGCGTTGGAGTTTGGCTATTTCCCAATTTAATTTATCCATATCTCATGTCGCGGGCAAACTAATTCCTCACGCCGATGCGTTGTCAAGACTCAGTTTTAAAGAGTAGGGCAGCGCCATGGTGAGAATGTTTCACGGCACAGGTGGAGATCCACAGAAGGTCTCAGGGTGGTACAAGTGTTACATAACGTGCGAGAAGTGAAAAAGTGTATTATGTTGTGTCACCCAAGATCTGCAGTCAAGGAAGAGACTGACTCGAGAATACGGCAAAAGACCGTATCTCTCGTTCATTTGGTGGGGGCCTGTAAGGGTCGCCCGTAATCGAACTGTCAATTATGAATTTATGTACTTTTAATATTGTGACGAACACGTGCGGACGGACGTTTCATTCCGCCATTTTGTTGTTTCGGATAATAACTGATATTCTTCACCACCCACGTGGTACGATTTTAATCCTATGGGGGATTAAGAGAGGGGTGTCTGAACACCTGGGGCATCTGACCTTGAAGAGTCAGCTGCTCGAGTGCTTCTGTTAAACAAGTTGTCATACTGCTTTTGTATACGTGCAAGGTTGTAATCCCCTGCGGGTATCCGACGACATTAATGAGTTCAGGTATTTCACGTGCTGACCGGAAAAACCAGTTTTTCTTGCGCATGCGTGATAGAGGACAGAAAGGGCGAGGAGGATTAAGTGAGACAGTTGAGCTTCGGTCGTCAAGGAGAGAGGGTCCTGGTTTGGACACCAGTTTCTGACGGAAGGACTGCGGTTATCGCAGACGTGCAGCGTGGTGAACGGGAAGGAGGATTCCTTCGTCCACCGGGTATCGCGGAAAGAATTGTGGAAAGGTAGCACGTGGTCAGCACGGGAACCTGAGCGGAAAATCATCGGAAACCCGTGAAGCAAATGTTATCGGAATAATAAAGTCTTGTTGTTGTTTTTATTTCCGTGTACTGGACTGAGTTTGTCGAGGTAATTATTCTTCTACACAAGGACGCCTTCAGCCGCCTTGATAGCCAGATCGTATAGTAAAGGCGAGGCGGTAGCTCGCTATACGGCGGGAAAGAAAAAGTATTATCTAAGAATTGATATGTCTGGCCCTACACCTGCGACACATCTTTCAGCAACTTGGCCACAAAAGTTCGGGGGGGGGGGGGGGTACAAAGATTGCCGTTTCTGAGCCTATATTGATAACTGGATTTGGAACTCCAAACGAATTTCGAGAAAACGTTCCATGTAAGCCAAGCGAGAATTGTACTTTAATTTGAAGAAATAAATTGACGAAGATCCAAGGTACACTTGGTTTGGGGGAGGGCTCTACCCCCAACTTCCGTAATTTTATATTCTGGACCTCTAGAGTCGGTCAGTATATCCTCGATGTTACCCCTGAATAGGTACACTTGGTTTTGGGGGAGGGCTCTACCGCCAACTTCCGTAATTTTATATTCTGGACCTCTAGAGTCGGTCAGTATATCCTCGATGTTACCCCTGAATAGCTCATAGAAACTTTGGGGTGTTACCCCACCCTCCTGAAAATTCGTGGTCGTGTACAGAATCATTGTATAAAGCATGGTACTAAAGTTTACAGCTCTACGCCCATTTTAACATTTTTGGGGAAAGCCCCCCCCCGTCATGGACCTCGCGGACACTTCAAGGGGAACTTCCTGTATACACTGACAGACTCCAGCGGCCCAGAATATATTTTTACGGAAGTTCGGGATAGAGCCCCCCACCCACCCACCCCCAACCAAGTGTACCTCGGATCCACGGCAATTTATTTCTTCAAATCAATATACAATTCTCGCTTGGCTTACATGGGACGTTTTCGCGAAATTCGTTTGGAGTTCCCAATTCAGTTCTCAATATAGGCCCAGAAACGGCAATCTTTATAGCCCCCTCCCACCTTTGAACTTTTGTGGCCAAGTTGCTGAAAGATGTGTGGCAGGGTTGCCGGTAAATTGACACACCGGAACACTGCCACACATCAGTGTTCCTGTGTGGCAGTTTACAGTGAACCGTATGTTCTGGGGGTATTTTTACCTACATCCATTCGATATATATATCGTACTGCTGAACTGCAATTCGATATATATTTTTAGGAAGTCTATATATAGACTTCCGAAAAATTTGTAGGGAATTTAGACAGATTTTGATAATTTACAAAATTTTATTTCGGAGCTGCATATGTATCAAACTGCTATTTCGCTATTTACAGCGATCGTTGTAACCTATCCCAAAGACTTGACAGCCAAAGATTCCAAATTATTTTGCTAGGATGTGTGTACACCCCTTAAAAATCAACGCCGCTTTGAAATCAGTGAAAGCACATTGAAATGCAAAATCGGACAATATTTTGCGTAGCGAATATAAAAAGGTGTAGTGTCGGCTGTGTGTATATTCAAACGCTGTTTAGGAAACCTTCGGGCAGCATGACTGAAAATTTAAATCTCAGTAAAATTTGTTAGGTTGCTATTGGAAGTGAAATGTTCATCATTTAATGTTAATCATCCTTCTTTTTTTTTTTTTTTTTGTCAATATTCAAACGCTGCTGTGCCACTCCAAAATAAAACGAAATAAATTAGCTAAAAAGTATTTTTTTCTTTTTTAAATACTTATTTTAGCAACTGATTTGCGATGTAGGTATGTAGCACATGGAGTAATTGACAAATAAGTAATTGACAATTATATATATATATATATATATATATATATATATATATATATATATATATATATATATATATCATTGCCAACCATTATCAATCCACTGCTGAACGAAGGTCTCCCCTAGTTTCCTCCACAACGGTCTGTCTTGTGCCAGTCTCCTCCATGTCACTCCCGCATACTTTCAAATTTCATCCACCCATCTTCCATGTGGTCTTCTTCTGGGTCTTTTCCTGTCCCTTGGAATCCAATCTAAAATTTCGGCTGTCCATCGATGGTCTGTTCTTCTGGCAGTATGTCCAGCCCATTGCCATTTCAGGGATTTAACTCTGATCATGATGTCTTCCACTCTTGTCATTTTTCGGATCCACGTGTTCCTCTTCTTATCTCTCCTGGTTACACCAAGCAAGCACCTCTCCATGCTGCTTTGAGTTGTCTGCAGCCTTTGTATGTCTCTTTTAGTTAAGGTCCACGTCTCTGCACCATACGTAAGCACTGGAAGGATGCATTGATCAAACACTTTTCTTTTAAGACATAATGGCATATTGCTCTTGAAAATTATGCTGTTTCTTCCAAAAGCTCTCCAGGCAAGTTTTGTACGCCGATTAATTTCTTCACCAATGTGACCCTCACTTGATATCTGCTGTCCAAGATAAACGTACGTGTCTGTTATCTCCAGCTTTTCTCCATCAATCGATAAATCTTCATTTCTTGTAAAAGCATTGTACATCACTTTTGTCTTCTGAAAGTTCATTTTTAATCCCACTTCTTTACTCTTGTCAGCAAGTTCCTGGATCATACTCTGTAGCTCTGATGGGGTAGTTGCAAAAATGACTACGTCATCAGCAAAACGAAGGTGGGTTAGATAATCTCCATTAATCTTTATCCCTTTGTTTTCCCAGTTCAGTGATTGAAAGACATTTTCCAATGTGGCATTAAAGAGCTTCGGAGATATGGTGTAACCTTGTCTCACTCCTTTTCCAATTTTTATGTGTGTTCTATTTTCAAACAGCCGAATCTTTGCACTTGCATTTTCATAGATGTTATTAATAATATTAATGTATGCATCTTCAATACCGCAGGATTTCAGAGCCATTGTAACTGCTGATGGTTTCACCGAATCAAAGGCTTTTTCATAATCGATAAAAGCCATGCACAATGGAAGTTCATATTCCCTCGCTCTTTCAATTAGTTCTCTCAGTACGTGGATATGATCTATTGTGCTGTAGCCACTCCTGAATCCAGCTTGTTCTCTCGGTTGAGCCATGTCCAGTGTCACCTTCAAGCGGTGTGAAAGAACTTTAGTGAAGATTTTATAAACTACTGATAGGAGGCTGATAGGTCTGTAGTTCCTGAGATCCTCAATGTCACCTTTTTTATGTAGCAAGATCATTGTAGCGTTGTTCCAATCCTCAGGAATCTTTCCCTTCATTAAGGCATCGAGTGAAAATTTGGGCGAGTACTGTTTCGATTTCTCCACTTGCTTCTTGTATGATGTCTACAGTAATTCCATCTTCTCCTGGAGCTTTTCCCCGCTTCATGTTCTTGATTGCATGTGCAACTTCTGCTGGAAGGACTGGAAGAACTCTGGTACTGGTACCTTTCATGATGTCTGGAGTGCATGTATCATCCCTTTCATATAATTTGGAGTAGAAATCTTTCACTCTTGACAAAATTTCGCCTCTATTTCTTGTTACAGAACCATCTTCTTTTCTCAGTGCCATAATCTGTTTTTTTCCCTTAGTGAGATGTCCCTTTGCTATCTTTAGGCTTTGGTTGTTTTCAATTGCTTTCCTCACTAGTTCACAGTTGAATTTCCTTACGTCTTCAGTGATACTTTTTCGTACTGTCTTGCATAGCTCTATATATTCCACTTTGGAAGTCACATCTTCTTTAGTTGTCCTCATCTCTCTTCTTTTTTGCATCAACATTTTGGTTTTTCCTGATAATTTGTTTACATGCAATTTGTTCTTAGACCCAGCTAATTTTGTTGCTGTTTCCATAAGAGCTTTGGTTACTTTTCTGTTAACTTCAGAAATATCCACTTCTTCCAATGTTAGGCCTTCTAAAGCAGAGAATCTGTTCTTCAGTTCCAATTTGAAGGTATTATGGTGTTTTTTAAGGTTGGTTATGTCAATACATTTTGTTTGTCTTATGAGCTTGCTACGTTCAAGTTTAGTGTTGAGGTGCATCTTACATCTCACCAATCTATGGTCACTACCTGTGTTGAACTTGTTTAGCACACTGCAGTCTTCTATATATGACGAATTTTTTGTTACACATAATAAAATCAATTTCACTTGTCGTCCCATTTGGATGTCTCCATGTCCATTTCCTGTGTGGCTTTTTCTTGAAGAAGGAGTTCAAGATGAAAAACCCTTCTGCCTCTGCAAACTCTACGAGAGTATTTCCACGCTGGTTTCTGTTGCCGTGACCGAATTTACCTACTGAAGTTTCATTCTGTTGCCGTTGCCCTATTTTTGCATTGAAATCTCCCATAATTATCTTCAAGTGCTGCTTACCTTTATTATTTAGATCACAAATTTCCTCATAAAATTCTTCAATTTCTTCTTCAGCATGACTTGTGGTGGGTGCATAAGTTTGAATAATCTGAGCCTGGTATCTTCTCGAGAGTTGGATAACAAGCCGTGCAGCTCTGTCAGAGGAACTTTCAACTTCTACAACTTTATCCTTCAGTTTCTTGTTTATTATAAATCCAACACCACTAGTTCTGCCAGTATCTGTCCCACGATAGTAGAAGAGATGTCCACTTTTCAGTTCAATGAGATCTTCTCCTTTTCTCCTTACCTCACTTAGCCCGACGATGTCCCACTTGATCCTTTGTAGTTCCTCTTCCAATTCAAGAAGCCTTGAATGAGAAGATAGGGAGCGTCCGTTATACGTTGCCAAGGTCAGCATCAGATGGCAGCCTAGTCCGGTCCTCCGGGGATTCTTAGCACCCTCTGCCTTCATGTCGCACTGGCCGCTGCCTTGGCCAGGTACATTCCAGCTGCCGGAGACTGAGGGCCAAGATTTAAGTTGTGGAATCATTTTGGAGGGGTTTGGCCATAACTCACCACGCTGGCCAAGCGGGTTGGTGATGCTGGGATAGAATTTCCTCTAATTCCGATGGTATAGTTATACCGCTATGAGCGGTCGTCAGAGCCCCTTTAGTAGGAACAGGATGTACCACGAGAAGGCGGGGTTGACATTTGTCAAGGAGAGGCTGTGATGTTACGCAACACCTGACCTTACATCCCCCCTAATATATATATATATATATATATATATATATATAACAAAATTGTGATTATAATCAGTCAACAAATTTTAGCCTTCTCGAAATTCGTAATCCCCCCCCCCTCCCGGAAAAAATTCTCTGAATGCAACACTGAACGCACTTCCTAGGGGGAAATACGTAGTGCTACACGAAGAAAAAAACAACAACTTATCATTACTTGGCGAGTCCAGATTATATTTTAAGTTTAAATATATTGAAAAATGGCCCATTTTGAACTGGTTGGGCGGCAGGGTGGGCAAGACAAATTTCAGGGTGGGCTTGAGGCAACCCCTTGGGGACGTCCCTGTATCGAAGTACTGGACAAAATAATATGATCCAAAAATCATGATTCAAACAAATTATTAATGTTTGAAAATTTCCCGTAATTACAGATGTGGGCAAAACATCTGTAATGCTTTCAAAAGATTTGTGGATGAACTGTGAAGACTATACTTTTTGCGGACTCCTCCTGAAAAAGTAGAAATGGATTTTTTTGTTTTCACAAGGCAGTTTCTTAGTTTTTTCTGTGCTTTCTGCAAAAAAAAACAAGAAAAAACTGTAGAACTCTGTCAAGTCTTCAAACATTTTGCATAATTCTGGGGCACCTTGAAAATGAGGGGCCTGAGGCTTCAGCCCCCCCCCCCCCTCTCTTAAATGACTCAGCCACTACCGGTAACAGGAACCAAGGCTGAACTGGATTCTATCAGGCTGTAACATCAAGCAAAAACAGCGAGGACAGAAAAGATTAGTTGGGACACAGCGCCATCTATTGACGTTGTTCGCATTAACAAACTGATTCCGTATCATTATTTACATTTGAGATTTTATTTATATTCACTTTCACATTAACGGATGGATATTTGTATTCTGAATTCGTAGTACTTGGACAAGAGAATTTAATGTAGGAACTGGTATAATTCATGTGTAAATCTCATTCCTCCTTTATTCTTCAGCGATCTAAGGCCGAGATTTTGGTAAATGTATAGATTAGCGTCTTAAATTATTTCGTCGAAAAATGTTAGTACCTGGAAAAAGTGCGACGTACAGATTTTAGAGTATGGAAATTAATGGCAAATGGTGCAGAAATTTCGTATTTTAAATGTCTTTTAAAGATTTTTATCGTAACCTTTACCTGCAAGTTCGATGCTGTGAAGAGACGGTAGGCCTAACGTATCGAACGTACAAGTAAATGTTAGGATAAAAATCTTTGAAAGACATTTGAAAGAGAAAATTTCTGCACCATTTGCCATTAATTTTCACAATCTAAAACCTGTACGTCGCACTTTTCCGAAGTACTAATATTTTTCCGACGAAATAATTTAAAACGCAAATCTACACATTTTCCTACTATTTTACTTAATATGAGTTTATATAGCTGAGGTTTTTTTCTAAAATTGAATTAGGAACGTAATTATCAGAATGAAAATGCTTACTACAAACAACAGTTGAAGGTAACTTGTCATTTGGAGTAAAATCCTGACGAGATATTTCTTTCAGCAACAGTTGCTTTAGGTTCTGATTTGAGGGAAACTCATGGAAGGAAAATCCCATGTTTTTCTTCTTAGAAGATGTGCACATCGGCACACAGCAGTAAACCATTTTGAAAATGGGTTGGATTTTGTTGTGAAAACAACAGTTTGGTCTTAAAACTAGAAGGTTTTTTAAAACAAACAAGAAAAAACGACGAACATACACAATCCCGCAATTCAAACAACGCAGAAACTGAGGTGTATATACCTTGGGACGCAGTGCCATCTAACGGCTGAAATCGTCCCTAACGGCCACTGGCCAATCACCAAAAGTCTATTGTCTTCAATGGTAATGTTACAGCCTGTTAGGATCCAGTTCAGCCTTGCAGGAACCAACTGATTACAATTTAGGACACAAAAAATATTATTTCGTTCTCTTCATCACAGATGGCAGCACAAGCAACAGATCCATTTGGCGCCCTTTTTCGTTCATTGTTGTTTGGAGCCAGAGGGGATGTTTACATCTTAAATTTCAAAGTATGTATTGATTTCTCAGTATTTTATTTGCTTTAGAAATATTCTTAATGTTTCGAAGATAATATTAAAGCGATTCAGAATGATTTCACTGTAATTAATTTATGATATTCTCTAAGTTAAAAATTGTGTAACCATAAGGATACATTGTTCAGTAACGGCTGCTCTAAGTAATGTGATTTACATTATTTCACTTCAGGTTCAGTTGTCAAAATGAATCAACTTACTATTCCTCCTGCATAGAGGCATAAATACACAGCTATTATAGCATCCACTTCTGCCTTATCAGATGCTGATCAAGCTCTGACGAAAATGGAGATTTATTGTGCAACAATACAGGTTCTGACACAGATTGCAACCCACAGAACACAGATTGCAACCCACAGGTATGACTCAGTCGAAGGTTTTTCTTACCATCTTATTGGGAATAATGAATGAATTATGAAATTTTGGGGAGTGGATTAAAAAAATTATTGATCTATTCTACACAGGCACGCATCCAGAATTTTTTTTTGGGGGGGGGGGGTCTTGAAAAAAAACTGCAGAGATAGTTTGTACACAGCAGATGTATATTTTTGATGTTATTGGGTGTCATGTGAGGGTGTCGGGGATTTGGATATGTGCCTGATTCCATACATTGTGCAGTAAAACATATCCTTTATTCTACCAATTTATCGAGTTGCTTATCGTCAGTCACAATAGTGAAAAATTTTGTTTTGTACTTTAAAGTAATTTTTATAGTTATTGAACTACTATATTTTTTTTCAGATTGATGTGTCAGCGAAAAGATTTACAGTCATCGATGATGCAATTTCATTTGTAAAACTTGCACAACTTCTGACTGCATCTGTTTCGTGCCATTTCACATGCAACATTTTTGAAAAGAAGAAAAAAAAAACTTTTAGTATAGCTAACCAAAGTGGGCATTGCAATGTGAACCTATAAATGAAATGTAAACTTTGTAAAGTTTATAAATGCAGATTTTATAAAACAATGACTAATGGTGTATTGATGTGTGTATGTGAAATGCATAGTCACAAACATAAGGATTACAATTGCACTTCAATAAACCGTTATCATGCAATGTGACCGTATGGTCACAACTCATAAAATAAAAAGTTTTTACACTAAAATTTAAAAAAAATGCATTTTATAATTCTAATACTGTGTAGATGATTCTATGAAACTTTCAGATTCTTCTTTTAAGTGCAAGATTGGTTGGGCGATAAAAGGTTACGCACGCGGTCACGTGCTCATTTTTTCTTTGAGTTTTGAACATCAGTTTACGTTAAAGTAACATCGATCAGATACTTACTGCCGAAAATTATATTATAATTTATAAAATCCGATAAAAAAAATTAAAAGAAAATTTGTATTTTGTAGAGCAAGATTTTTTCCTTTTATGAGCGCCTGTGCCTCCCTAAATTTTTTGGGTGCGTTACGCTCCTTCCTTTTCCCTCTCCCCTGCCCGTTCATTTTCATCATCTAGCGAATCGACGTCATTGCTCAGACCTCTCTCAAAAGTACGAAACATAAGAAAGGTTTGATATTAAAACAAAGCATGCAATAATAAAACACCAGCACACAATTTGATAAGGACCGAAATTCGACTCCATTCAAAATTACCGTCTGATGTCTGTTACACGATTTTTTCGTACATTTGACAGTCTTTCAGTTCTGTTGTTGGAATGAACAAAAAACGCAAGTGGGCTCGTCCGGGATTTGAACCCGGGACCTCTCGCACCCTAAGCGAGAATCATACCCCTAGACCAACGAACCACAATTAGTTGCGGCAGCAAATCAAAACAGGTACCTTCAAAGAAAGAAAAAAGTGCTTCGTTGTTCTATAAGCTTGAGATATATCAGAATTGTGCTTTGAAATATCGATTAATTGAATATATATATATATTTTGTTTTGGGGTCAGACATGTTTTAGATGAACTCAGGGCCGGGTGGAACTTTTGCGGGCCCCGGGTCAAAATTTTATTGGGGGCCCTAGAAAAATCTCACATTTTAAAGTTATGTGAAACATGGCCGCCGTAAAGTCCCTCCAGCCTCCATCGCACTAACAAGCTCATCAAAATTATCATGAAGAAAAAAAATCGCCCCAAAGAAATATTTATTTTAAGCTTCAGGTAAAACACACAATAATATTTAAACATGAATTAAAAGGTTTGAGACAATAAAGAGTGTTAATTAAAACTTATGATTTTCTTTCCGGGGGGATGATGATTTATGATGATTCTTAGCAAAAATAAATTCCTTATCAGGAGATAAAGGAAAGGAATTTTCTCTAATGTTTTTTATCCCCCCCCCCGCCTTTAGGAGGAAGACGAGAGCTTCGATTTTTACTTCCTCTTATTTAGAACAGAAAAAAGACTTATTTTTTTTTACTCCTACTGTACGTAATAAAAAGCAATCGACCTAAAATTAAATTTAAAATAACTAAAATAAATAAATAAGACAATACTGATGCGGAAATATATATTGTATGTTCTAGATAGTAGATACCCCAAGAAATATTCGAATATTGTTCTGTGATAATGATAGGTATTTAAATTTAACAAAGGAATCGCTGATGAAATAGGGATTTAAGAAAAACAGTATTTTCCTAAATATGATACTTCATACTTCAGTGTTGCTGCTCTGAAATCAGACATGGCCAACGCAATATTGAAATCTATGAGTAAAACAATTTTATAATAACCTATTTATTTAGTGAAATCAATAGGTTCAACACCCGCAGTTCAGCAATACGATATTCGATATGGTAAACGGTAAAAATACACCCGGAGAAAATACCCCTGAAAACTGAAATGCGGAAAAAATGCTCCCGGAAGAAATAAACTGCCACACAGGAACACTGATGTGTGGCAGTGTTCCGGTGTGGCAATTTACCGGCAAAACTGCGACACATCTTTCAGCAACTTGGATACAAAAGTTCGGGGGGGGTACAAAGATTGCCGTTTCTGAGCCTATATTGATAACTGGATTTGGAACTCCAAACGAATTTCGAGAAAACGTTCCATGTAAGCCAAGCGAGAATTGTACTTTAATTTGAAGAAATAAATTGCCGAAGATCCAAGGTACACTTGGTTTGGGGGAGGGCTCTACCCCCAATTTCCGTAATTTTATATTCTGGACCTCTAGAGTCGGTCAGTATATCCTCGATGTTACCCCTGAATAGGTACACTTGGTTTTGGGGGAGGGCTTTACCGCCAACTTCCGTAATTTTATATTCTGGACCTCTAGAGTCGGTCAGTATATCCTCGATGTTACCCCTGAATAGCTCATAGAAACTTTGGGGTGTTACCCCACCCTCCTGAAAATTCGTGGTCGTGTACAGAATCATTGTATAAAGCATGGTACTAAAGTTTACAGCTCTACGCCCATTTTAACATTTGGGGGAAAGCCCCCCCCCGTCATGGACCTCGCGGACACTTCAAGGGGAACTTCCTGTATACACTGACAGACTCCAGCGGCCCAGAATATATTTTTACGGAAGTTCGGGATAGAGCCCCCACCCCCAACCAAGTGTACCTCGGATCCTCGGCAATTTATTTCTTCAAATCAATATACAATTCTCGCTTGGCTTACATGGGACGTTTTCGCGAAATTCGTTTGGAGTTCCCAATTCAGTTCTCAATATAGGCCCAGAAACGGCAATCTTTATAGCCCCCTCCCACCTTTGAACTTTTGTGGCCAAGTTGCTGAAAGATGTGTGGCAGGGTTGCCGGTAAATTGACACACCGGAACACTGCCACACATCAGTGTTCCTGTGTGGCAGTTTACAGTGAACCGTTTGTTCTGGGGGTATTTTTACCTACATCCATTCGATATATATATCGTACTGCTGAACTGCAATTCGATATATATTTTCAGGAAGTCTATATATAGACTTCCGGAAAATTTGTAGGGAATTTAGACAGATTTTGATAATTTATAAAATTTTATTTCGGAGCTGCATATGTATCAAACTGCTATTTCGCTATTTACAGCGTTCGTTGTAACCTATCCCAAAGACTTGACAGTCAAAGATTCCAAATTATTTTGCTAGGATGTGTGTACACCCCTTAAAAATCAACGCCGCTTTGAAATCAGTGAAAGCACATTGAAATGCAAAATCGGACAATATTTTGCGTAGCGAATATAAAAAGGTGTAGTGTCGGCTGTGTGTATATTCAAACGCTGTTTAGGAAACCTTCGGGCAGCATGACTGAAAATTTAAATCTCAGTAAAATTTGTTAGGTTGCTATTGGAAGTGAAATGTTCATCATTTAATGTTAATCATCCTTCTTTTTTTTTTTTTTTTTTGTCAATATTCAAACGCTGCTGTGCCACTCCAAAATAAAACGAAATAAATTAGCTAAAAAGTATTTTTTTCTTTTTTAAATACTTATTTTAGCAACTGATTTGCGATGTAGGTATGTAGCACATGGAGTAATTGACAAATAAGTAATTGACAATTATATATATATATATATATATATCATTGTCAACCATTATCAATCCACTGCTGGACGAAGGTCTCCCCTAGTTTCCTCCACAACGGTCTGTCTTGTGCCAGTCTCCTCCATGTCACTCCCGCATACTTTCAAATTTCATCCACCCATCTTCCATGTGGTCTTCTTCTGGGTCTTTTCCTGTCTCTTGGAATCCCATCTAAAATTTCGTCTGTCCAGATTCATAACGTTTATTTATCAACTTCAGTTAATAGCATTGCGCTTTTACTTAGGCACTAAGTATTAATTCATAGGCCTAGGCCTCTTTAATACTTTGTATTCTACCGATGTCATATTCATAAAATTTATGTACCAAGTCAGGTTAATAGCTTTCGCTTTTACTTAGGCACTCAATATAAATTACTAGGCATAGGGCCAATAAATTAATAACTAGTGCCTAAGTAAAAGTGCAATATAGTTAACTTCAGTTCATACATAAACGTTATGAATATGACATCGTTAGAATATAAACTGTTAAAAAGGCCTAAGCCAAGGGCCAATGAAACAATATTTAGTGCTTACGTAAAAACGGAATATTATTAACTTGAGTTGATGCTATGAATATGGCATCCGTAGAATAAAAACCACTAAAAAGGCCTAGTCTAGGGCCTATAAATTAATATTTCGTGTCCACGTCCAATATTATTAACTTGATTTGCTGTGCAAACGTTGTGAATATGACATTGGTTAAATAAAAAAACTAGTAAAAGGGCCTAGGTTCTTGAATTAATATTTCGCGCCTAAGTAAAGGCGTATTATTATTAACTTGATTTGACGTGTAAACGCTGTCAATATTACATTGTTAGAATAAAAACTGTTAAAAAGGCCTAGGGCCTATAAATGAATATTTAGTGCCTAAGCAAAAGCGCAACGCTATTGATTTTATTTGATACGTAAACGTTATGAATATGAAGTCGGCAGATTAAAAGCTGTTAAAAAGGCCAATGTATAGGCCCTATGAATTAATTAAGTAAAAGAAAAGTATTACAAACTTGACGTGTTATGTAAATATTTAGTGCCTAAGCACAAGCGCAGCGTTATTAAAAAAATGCCACATTATCGTCCTTTTCTGAACACAGCATGAGTCATGTGTAATTCTGTTGTTTCGTCGAACACTGTAGTTTTAAGAAATGTACGGCGATCTTTATATCCCCCTCCCTCCAGTTGAACTATTGTGGCCAGTCACCCTAAACTGGTTCGAACCGGCGTGAAAATTCAGACAGACAAAGGAGCTCTTTCCCGTCGTTAGGCGCCTTGGAAAACTAAAACATAATTAGGAAACTTGAAAAACTCCCACACATTCAAAGTGTTCCTCGGAGGAATAGCACTTTGTGCCCGGCCCCTTAATGAAAAACGTGTGGCAGTTTTCCTGTGTGGCGGTTTTCCGGCAACATCACAACACCAGGTAAATAATGAAAGTATGCCCCCCCCCACCCCCAACATTAAAACAGTATGTCAAATCGACTTATTAGTATGTCCATGATGACAATCAAAACGCCAATCTCGGACTTTTTTTCCCTCGGACTTTATTTCCTAGACTTTTTTCTGCGTTGAACAACAGTCTCGGACTTTTTTCCTCGGATTTTTTTACCTGGACTTTCTTTCCTGGAATTTTTTTCCTCGGATTTTTTACCTGGACTTTCTTTCCTGGACTTATTTTCCTGGACTTTTTTTCCTCGGACTTTTTTACCGATTACCATTTTTACCACTCGTAATGTCTTGGGGGATTTTCTCCACCACAGCCTTACCTTTACTAGCGCCCTCAATATTTTACACCACCCCCATGGTGAAGTCCGTAGTCCATTACTGAATTAAAGCAAAGGTATATCATTTTTATGTTTTTAATCACTTGCATGTGTAGATTTCTTGGAATCTGGATTTGTGATATAAGAGCATAAGAAAATTTCTGTACTCTATTTAAAATTTTAAATGTATTAATATATATATCATCATCATCATCATCATTGTCAACTATTATCAATCCACTGCTGGACGAAGGTCTCCCCAAGTTTCCTCCACAACGGTCTGTCTTGTGCCAGTCTCCTCCATGTCACTCCCGCATACTTTCGAATTTCATCCACCCATCTTCCATGTGGTCTTCTTCTGGGTCTTTTCCTGTCCCTTGGAATCCAATCTAAAATTTCGGCTGTCCATCGATGGTCTGTTCTTCTGGCAGTATGTCCAGCCCATTGCCATTTCAGGGATTTACCTCTGATCATGAAGACTTCCACTCTTGTCATTTTTCGGATCCACGTGTTCCTCTTCTTATCTCTCCTGGTTACACCAAGCAAGCACCTCTCCATGCTGCTTTGAGTTGTCTGCAGCCTTTGTATGTCTCTTTAGCTAAGGTCCACGTCTCTGCACCATACGTAAGCACTGGAAGGATGCATTGATCAAACACTTTTCTTTTAAGACATAATGGCATATTGCTCTTGAAAATTATGCTGTTTCTTCCAAAAGCTCTCCAGGCAAGTTTTGTACGCCGATTAATTTCTTCACCAATGTGACCCTCACTTGATATCTGCTGTCCAAGATAAACGTACGTGTCTGTTATCTCCAGCTTTTCTCCATCAATCGATAAATCTTCATTTCTTGTAAAAGCATTGTACATCACTTTTGTCTTCTGAAAGTTCATTTTTAATCCCACTTCTTTACTCTTGTCAGCAAGTTCCTGGATCATACTCTGTAGCTCTGATGGGGTAGTTGCAAAAATGACTATGTCATCAGCAAAACGAAGGTGGGTTAGATAATCTCCATTAATCTTTATCCCTTTGTTTTCCCAGTTCAGTGATTGAAAGACATTTTCCAATGTGGCATTAAAGAGCTTCGGAGATATGGTGTAACCTTGTCTCACTCCTTTTCCAATTTTTATGTGTGTTCTATTTTCAAACAGCCGAATCTTTGCACTTGCATTTTCATAGATGTTATTAATAATATTAATGTATGCATCTTCAATACCGCAGGATTTCAGAGCCATTGCAACTGCTGATGGTTTCACCGAATCAATGGCTTTTTCATAATCGATAAAAGCCATGCACAATGGAAGTTCATATTCCCTCGCTCTTTCAATTAGTTCTCTCAGTACGTGGATATGATCTATTGTGCTGTATCCACTCCTGAATCCAGCTTGTTCTCTCGGTTGAGCCATGTCCAGTGTCACCTTCAAGCGGTGTGAAAGAACTTTAGTGAAGATTTTATAAACCACTGATAGGAGGCTGATAGGTCTGTAGTTCATGAGATCCTCAATGTCACCTTTTTTATGTAGCAAGATCATTGTAGCGTTGCTCCAATCCTCAGGAATTTTCCCTTCATTAAGGCATCGAGTGAAAATTTGGGCGAGTACTGTTTCGATTTCTCCACTTGCTTCTTGTATGATGTCTACAGTAATTCCATCTTCTCCTGGAGCTTTTCCCCGCTTCATGTTCTTGATTGCATGTGCAACTTCTGCTGGAAGGACTGGAAGAACTCTGGTACTGGTACCTTTCATGATGTCTGGAGTACATGTATCATACCTTTCATATAATTTGGAGTAGAAATCTTTCACTCTTGACAAAATTTCGCCTCTATTTCTTGTTACAGAACCATCTTCTTTTCTCAGTGCCATAATCTGTTTTTTTCCCTTACTGAGATGTCCCTTTGCTATCTTTAGGCTTTGGTTGTTTTCAATTGCTTTCCTTACTAGTTCACAGTTGAATTTCCTTACGTCTTCAGTGATACTTTTTCGTACTGTCTTGCATAGCTCTATATATTCCACTTTGGAAGTCACATCTTCTTTAGTTGTCCTCATCTCTCTTCTTTTTTGCATCAACATTTTGGTTTTTCCTGATAATTTGTTCACATGCAATTTGTTCTTAGACCCAGCTAATTTTGTTGCTGTTTCCATAAGAGCTTTGGTTACTTTTCTGTTAACTTCAGAAATATCCACTTCTTCCAATGTTAGGCCTTCTAAAGCAGAGAATCTGTTCTTCAGTTCCAATTTGAAGGTATTATGGTGTTTTTTAAGGTTGGTTATGTCAATGCATTTTGTTTGTCTTATGAGCTTGCTACGTTCGAGTTTAGTGTTGAGGTGCATCTTACATCTCACCAATCTATGGTCACTGCCTGTGTTGAACTTGTTTAGCACACTGCAGTCTTCTATATATGACGAATTTTTTGTTACACATAATAAAATCAATTTCACTTGTCGTCCCATTTGGATGTCTCCATGTCCATTTCCTGTGTGGCTTTTTCTTGAAAAAGGAGTTCAAGATGAAAAACCCTTCTGCCTCTGCAAACTCTACGAGAGTATTTCCACGCTGGTTTCTGTTGCCGTGACCGAATTTACCTACTGAAGTTTCATTCTGTTGCCGTTGCCCTATTTTTTGCATTGAAATCTCCCATAATTATCTTCAAGTGCTGCTTACCTTTATTATTTAGATCACGAATTTCCTCATAAAATTCTTCAATTTCTTCTTCAGCATGACTTGTGGTGGGTGCATAAGTTTGAATAATCTGAGCCTGGTATCTTCTCGAGAGTTGGATAACGAGTCGTGCAGCTCTGTCAGAGGAACTTTCAACTTCTACAACTTTATCCTTCAGTTTCTTGTTTATTATAAATCCAACACCACTAGTTCTGCCAGTATCTGTCCCACGATAGTAGAAGAGATGTCCACTTTTCAGTTCAATGAGATCTTCTCCTTTTCTCCTTACCTCACTTAGCCCGACGATGTCCCACTTGATCCTTTGTAGTTCCTCTTCCAATTCAAGAAGCCTTGAATGAGAAGATAGGGAGCGTCCGTTATACGTAGCCAAGGTCAGCATCAGATGGCAGCCTAGTCCGGTCCTCCGGGGATTCTTAGCACCCTCTGCCTTCATGTCGCACTGGCCGCTGCCTTGGCCAGGTACATTCCAGCTGCCGGAGACTGAGGGCCAAGATTTAAGTTGTGGAGTCATTTTGGAGGGGTTTGGCCATAACTCACCACGCTGGCCAAGCGGGTTGGTGAGTGCTGGGATAGCATTTCCTCTAATCCCGATGGTATAGTTATACCGCTATTGGCGGTCGTCAGAGCCCCTTTAGTGGGAACAGGATGTACCACGAGAAGGCGGGGTTGACATTTGTCAAGGAGAGGCTGTGATGTTACGCAACACCTGACCTTACATCCCTAATATATATATATATATATATATATATATATATATAACAAAATTGTGATTATAATCAGTCAACAAATTTTAGCCTTCTCGAAATTCGTAATCCCCCCCCCCCCCCTCCCGGAAAAAACTCTCTGAATGCAACACTGAACGCACTTCCTAGGGGGAAATACGTAGGGCTACACGAAGAAAAAAACAACAACTTATCATTACTTGGCGAGTCCAGATTATATTTTAAGTTTAAATATATTGAAAAATGGCCCATTTTGAACTGGTTGGGCGGCAGGGTGGGCAAGACAAATTTCAGGGTGGGCTTGAGGCAACCCCCTTGGGGACGTCCCTGTATCGCACCCCCTTGGGGACATCCCTGTATGAATTCGCACCCCCTTGGGGACGTCCCTGTATCGAAGTACTGGACAAAATAATATGATCCAAAAATCATGATTCAAACAAATTATTAATGTTTGAAAATTTCCCGTAATTACAGATGTGGGCAAAACATCTGTAATGCTTTCAAAAGATTTGTGGATGAACTGTGAAGACTATACTTTTTGCGGACTCCTCCTGAAAAAGTAGAAATGGATTTTTTTGTTTTCACAAGGCAGTTTCTTAGTTTTTTCTGTGCTTTCTGCAAAAAAAACCAAGAAAAAACTGTAGAACTCTGTCAAGTCTTCAAACATTTTGCATAATTCTGGAGCACCTTGAAAATGAGGGACCTGAGGCTTCAGCCCCCCCCTCTCTTAAATGACTCAGCCGCTACCGGTAACAGGAACCAAGGCTGAACTGGATTCTATCAGGCTGTAACATCAGGCAAAAACAGAGAGGACAGGAAAGATTAGTTGGGACACAGCGCCATCTATTGACGTTGTTCGCATTAACAAACTGATTCCGTATCATTATTTACATTTGAGATTTTATTTATATTCACTTTCACATTAACGGATGGATATTTGTATTCTGAATTCGTAGTACTTGGACAAGAGAATTTAATGTAGGAACTGGTATAATTCATGTGTAAATCTCATTCCTCCTTTATTCTTCAGCGATCTAGGGCCGAGATTTTGGTAAATGTGTAGATTAGCGTCTTAAATTATTTCGTCGAAAAAATGTTAGTACCTGGAAAAAGTGCGACGTACAGATTTTTAGAGTATGGAAATTAATGGCAAATGGTGCAGAAATTTCGTATTTTAAATGTCTTTTAAAGATTTTTATCGTAACCTTTACCTGCAAGTTCGATGCTGTGAAGAGACGGTAGGCCTAACGTATCGAACGTACATTTAAATGTTACGATAAAAATCTTTAAAAGACATTTGAAAGAGAAAATTTCTGCCCCATTTGCCATTAATTTTCACAATCTAAAACCTGTACGTCGCACTTTTCCGAAGTACTAATATTTTTCCGACGAAATAATTTAAAACGCAAATCTACACATTTTCCTACTATTTTACTTAATATGAGTTTATATAGCTGAGGTTTTTTTCTAAAATTGAATTAGGAACGTAATTATCAGAATGAAAATGCTTACTACAAACAACAGTTGAAGGTAACTTGTCATTTGGAGTAAAATCCTGACGAGATATTTCTTTCAGCAACAGTTGCTTTAGGTTCTGATTTGAGGGAAACTCATGGAAGGAAAATCCCATGTTTTTCTTCTTTGAAGATGTGCACATCGGCACACAGCAGTAAACCATTTTGAAAATGGGTTGGATTTCGTTGTGAAAACAACAGTTTGGTCTTAAAACTAGAAGGTTTTTTTAAAAGAAACAAGAAAAAACGACGAACATACACAATCCCGCAATTCAAACAACGCAGAAACTGAGGTGTATATACCTTGGGACGCAGTGCCATCTAACGGCTGAAATCGTCCCTAACGCCCACTGGCCAATCACCAAAAGTCTATTGTCTTCAATGGTAATGTTACAGCCTGTTAGGATCCAGTTCAGCCTTGCAGGAACCAACTGATTACAATTTAGGACACAAAAAGTATTATTTCGTTCTCTTCATCACAGATGGCAGCACAAGCAACAGATCTATTTGGCGCCCTTTTTCGTTCATTGTTGTTTGGAGCCAGAGGGGATGTTTACATCTTAAATTTCAAAGTATGTATTGATTTCTCAGTATTTTATTTGCTTTAGAAATATTCTTAATGTTTCGAAGATAATATTAAAGCGATTCAGAATGATTTCACTGTAATTAATTTATGATATTCTCTAAGTTAAAAATTGTGTAACCATATGGATACATTGTTCAGTAACGGCTGCTCTAAGTAATGTGATTTACATTATTTCACTTCAGGTTCAGTTGTCAAAATGAATCAACTTACTATTCCTCCTGCATAGAGGCATAAATACACAGCTATTATAGCATCCACTTCTGCCTTATCAGATGCTGATCAAGCTCTGACGAAAATGGAGATTTATTGTGCAACAATACAGGTTCTGACACAGATTGCAACCCACAGAACACAGATTGCAACCCACAGGTATGACTCAGTCGAAGGTTTTTCTTACCATCTTATTGGGAATAATGAATGAATTATGAAATTTTGGGGAGTGGATTAAAAAAATTATTGATCTATTCTACACAGGCACGCATCCAGAATTTCTTTTTGGGGGGGGGGTCTTGTAAAAAAACTGCAGAGATAGTTTGTACACAGCAGATGTATATTTTTGATGTTATTGGGTGTCATGTGAGGGTGTCGGGGATTTGGATATGTGCCTGATTTCATACATTGTGCAGTAAAACATATCCTTTATTCTACCAATTTATCGAGTTGCTTATCGTCAGTCACAATAGTGAAAAATTTTGTTTTGTACTTTAAAGTAATTTTTATAGTTATTGAACTACTATATTTTTTTTCAGATTGATGTGTCAGCGAAAAGATTTACAGTCATCGATGATGCAATTTCATTTGTAAAACTTGCACAACTTCTGACTGCAGCTGTTTCGTGCCATTTCACATGCAACATTTTTGAAAAGAAGAAAAAAAAACTTTTAGTATAGCTAACCAAAGTGGGCATTGCAATGTGAACCTATAAATGAAATGTAAACTTTGTAAAGTTTATAAATGCAGATTTTATAAAACAATGACTAATGGTGTATTGATGTGTGTATGTGAAATGCATAGTCACAAACATAAGGATTACAATTGCACTTCAATAAACCGTTATCATGCAATGTGACCGTATGGTCACAACTCATAAAATAAAAAGTTTTTACACTAAAATTTAAAAAAAATGCATTTTATAATTCTAATACTGTGTAGATGATTCTATGAAACTTTCAGATTCTTCTTTTAAGTGCAAGATTGGTTGGGCGATAAAAGGTTACGCACGCGGTGACGTGCTCATTTTTTCTTTGAGTTTTGAACATCAGTTTACGTTAAAGTAACATCGATCAGATACTTACTGCCGAAAATTATATTATAATTTATAAAATCCGATAAAAAAAATTAAAAGAAAATTTGTATTTTGTAGAACAAGATTTTTTCCTTTTATGAGCGCCTGTGCCTCCCTAAATTTTTTGGGTGTGTTACGCTCCTTCCTTTTCCCTCTCCCCTGCCCGTTCATTTTCATCATCTAGCGAATCGACGTCATTGCTCAGACCTCTCTCAAAAGTACGAAACATAAGAAAGGTTTGATATTAAAACAAAGCATGCAATAATAAAACACCAGCACACAATTTGATAAGGACCGAAATTCGACTCCATTCAAAATTACCGTCTGATGTCTGTTACACGATTTTTTCGTACATTTGACAGTCTTTCAGTTCTGTTGTTGGAATGAACAAAAAACGCAAGTGGGCTCGTCCGGGATTTGAACCCGGGACCTCTCGCACCCTAAGCGAGAATCATACCCCTAGACCAACGAACCACAATTAGTTGCGGCAGCAAATCAAAACAGGTACCTTCAAAGAAAGAAAAAAGTGCTTCGTTGTTCTATAAGCTTGAGATATATCAGAATTGTGCTTTGAAATATCGATTAATTGAATATATATATATATTTTGTTTTGGGGTCAGACATGTTTTAGATGAACTCAGGGCCGGGTGGAACTTTTGCGGGGCCCGGGTCAAAATTTTATTGGGGGCCCTAGAAAAATCTCACATTTTAAAGTTATGTGAAACATGGCCGCCGTAAAGTCCCTCCAGCCTCCATCGCACTAACAAGCTCATCAAAATTATCATGAAGAAAAAAATCGCCCCAAAGAAATATTTATTTTAAGCTTCAGGTAAAACACACAATAATATTTAAACATGAATTAAAAGGTTTGAGACAATAAAGAGTGTTAATTAAAACTTATGATTTTCTTTCCGGGGGATGATGATTTATGATGATTCTTAGCAAAAATAAATTCCTTATCAGGAGATAAAGGAAAGGAATTTTCTCTAATGTTTTTTATCCCCCCCCCCCCTCGCCTTTAGGAGGAAGACGAGAGCTTCGATTTTTACTTCCTCTTATTTAGAACAGAAAAAAGACTTATTTTTTTTTACTCCTACTGTACGTAATAAAAAGCAATCGACCTAAAATTAAATTTAAAATAACTAAAATAAATAAATAAGACAATACTGATGCGGAAATATATATTGTATGTTCTAGATAGTAGATACCCCAAGAAATATTCGAATATTGTTCTGTGATAATGATAGGTATTTAAATTTAACAAAGGAATCGCTGATGAAATAGGGATTTAAGAAAAACAGTATTTTCCTAAATATGATACTTCATACTTCAGTGTTGCTGCTCTGAAATCAGACATGGCCAACGCAATATTGAAATCTATGAGTAAAACAATTTTATAATAACCTATTTATTTAGTGAAATCAATAGGTTCAACACCCGCAGTTCAGCAATACGATATTCGATATGGTAAACGGTAAAAATACACCCGGAGAAAATACCCCTGAAAACTGAAATGCGGAAAAAATGCTCCCGGAAGAAATAAACTGCCACACAGGAACACTGATGTGTGGCAGTGTTCCGGTGTGGCAATTTACCGGCAAAACTGCGACACATCTTTCAGCAACTTGGATACAAAAGTTCGGGGGGGGGGGGGTACAAAGATTGCCGTTTCTGAGCCTATATTGATAACTGGATTTGGAACTCCAAACGAATTTCGAGAAAACGTTCCATGTAAGCCAAGCGAGAATTGTACTTTAATTTGAAGAAATAAATTGCCGAAGATCCAAGGTACACTTGGTTTGGGGGGAGGGCTCTACCCCCAACTTCCGTAATTTTATATTCTGGACCTCTAGAGTCGGTCAGTATATCCTCGATGTTACCCCTGAATAGGTACACTTGGTTTTGGGGGAGGGCTCTACCGCCAACTTCCGTAATTTTATATTCTGGACCTCTAGAGTCGGTCAGTATATCCTCGATGTTACCCCTGAATAGCTCATAGAAACTTTGGGGTGTTACCCCACCCTCCTGAAAATTCGTGGTCGTGTACAGAATCATTGTATAAAGCATGGTACTAAAGTTTACAGCTCTACGCCCATTTTAACATTTTGGGGGAAAGCCCCCCCCCGTCATGGACCTCGCGGACACTTCAAGGGGAACTTCCTGTATACACTGACAGACTCCAGCGGCCCAGAATATATTTTTACGGAAGTTCGGGATAGAGCCCCCCACCCCCAACCAAGTGTACCTCGGATCCTCGGCAATTTATTTCTTCAAATCAATATACAATTCTCGCTTGGCTTACATGGGACGTTTTCGCGAAATTCGTTTGGAGTTCCCAATTCAGTTCTCAATATAGGCCCAGAAACGGCAATCTTTATAGCCCCCTCCCACCTTTGAACTTTTGTGGCCAAGTTGCTGAAAGATGTGTGGCAGGGTTGCCGGTAAATTGACACACCGGAACACTGCCACACATCAGTGTTCCTGTGTGGCAGTTTACAGTGAACCGTTTGTTCTGGGGGTATTTTTACCTACATCCATTCGATATATATATCGTACTGCTGAACTGCAATTCGATATATATTTTCAGGAAGTCTATATATAGACTTCCGGAAAATTTGTAGGGAATTTAGACAGATTTTGATAATTTATAAAATTTTATTTCGGAGCTGCATATGTATCAAACTGCTATTTCGCTATTTACAGCGTTCGTTGTAACCTATCCCAAAGACTTGACAGTCAAAGATTCCAAATTATTTTGCTAGGATGTGTGTACACCCCTTAAAAATCAACGCCGCTTTGAAATCAGTGAAAGCACATTGAAATGCAAAATCGGACAATATTTTGCGTAGCGAATATAAAAAGGTGTAGTGTCGGCTGTGTGTATATTCAAACGCTGTTTAGGAAACCTTCGGGCAGCATGACTGAAAATTTAAATCTCAGTAAAATTTGTTAGGTTGCTATTGGAAGTGAAATGTTCATCATTTAATGTTAATCATCCTTCTTTTTTTTTTTTTTTTTTTTTTGTCAATATTCAAACGCTGCTGTGCCACTCCAAAATAAAACGAAATAAATTAGCTAAAAAGTATTTTTTTTCTTTTTTAAATACTTATTTTAGCAACTGATTTGCGATGTAGGTATGTAGCACATGGAGTAATTGACAAATAAGTAATTGACAATTATATATATATATATATCATTGTCAACCATTATCAATCCACTGCTGGACGAAGGTCTCCCCTAGTTTCCTCCACAACGGTCTGTCTTGTGCCAGTCTCCTCCATGTCACTCCCGCATACTTTCAAATTTCATCCACCCATCTTCCATGTGGTCTTCTTCTGGGTCTTTTCCTGTCTCTTGGAATCCCATCTAAAATTTCGTCTGTCCAGATTCATAACGTTTATTTATCAACTTCAGTTAATAGCATTGCGCTTTTACTTAGGCACTAAGTATTAATTCATAGGCCTAGGCCTCTTTAATACTTTGTATTCTACCGATGTCATATTCATAAAATTTATGTACCAAGTCAGGTTAATAGCTTTCGCTTTTACTTAGGCACTCAATATAAATTACTAGGCATAGGGCCAATAAATTAATAACTAGTGCCTAAGTAAAAGTGCAATATAGTTAACTTCAGTTCATACATAAACGTTATGAATATGACATCGTTAGAATATAAACTGTTAAAAAGGCCTAAGCCAAGGGCCAATGAAACAATATTTAGTGCTTACGTAAAAACGGAATATTATTAACTTGAGTTGATGCTATGAATATGGCATCCGTAGAATAAAAACCACTAAAAAGGCCTAGTCTAGGGCCTATAAATTAATATTTCGTGTCCACGTCCAATATTATTAACTTGATTTGCTGTGTAAACGTTGTGAATATGACATTGGTTAAATAAAAAAACTAGTAAAAGGGCCTAGGTTCTTGAATTAATATTTCGCGCCTAAGTAAAGGCGTATTATTATTAACTTGATTTGACGTGTAAACGCTGTCAATATTACATTGTTAGAATAAAAACTGTTAAAAAGGCCTAGGGCCTATAAATGAATATTTAGTGCCTAAGCAAAAGCGCAACGCTATTGATTTTATTTGATACGTAAACGTTATGAATATGAAGTCGGCAGATTAAAAGCTGTTAAAAAGGCCAATGTATAGGCCCTATGAATTAATTAAGTAAAAGAAAAGTATTACAAACTTGACGTGTTATGTAAATATTTAGTGCCTAAGCACAAGCGCAGCGTTATTAAAAAAATGCCACATTATCGTCCTTTTCTGAACACAGCATGAGTCATGTGTAATTCTGTTGTTTCGTCGAACACTGTAGTTTTAAGAAATGTACGGCGATCTTTATATCCCCTCCCTCCAGTTGAACTATTGTGGCCAGTCACCCTAAACTGGTTCGAACCGGCGTGAAAATTCAGACAGACAAAGGAGCTCTTTCCCGTCGTTAGGCGCCTTGGAAAACTAAAACATAATTAGGAAACTTGAAAAACTCCCACACATTCAAAGTGTTCCTCGGAGGAATAGCACTTTGTGCCCGGCCCCTTAATGAAAAACGTGTGGCAGTTTTCCTGTGTGGCGGTTTTCCGGCAACCCCACAACACCAGGTAAATAATGAAAGTATGCCCCCCCCCCACCCCCAACATTCAAACAGTATGTCAAATCGACTTATTAGTATGTCCATGATGACAATCAAAACGCCAATCTCGGACTTTTTTTCCCTCGGACTTTATTTCCTAGACTTTTTTTCTGCGTTGAACAACAGTCTCGGACTTTTTTTCCTCGGATTTTTTTACCTGGACTTTCTTTCCTGGAATTTTTTTTCCTCGGATTTTTTTACCTGGACTTTCTTTCCTGGACTTATTTTCCTGGACTTTTTTTCCTCGGACTTTTTTACCGATTACCATTTTTACCACTCGTAATGTCTTGGGGGATTTTCTCCACCACAGCCTTACCTTTACTAGCGCCCTCAATATTTTACACCACCCCATGGTGAAGTCCGTAGTCCATTACTGAATTAAAGCAAAGGTATATCATTTTTATGTTTTTAATCACTTGCATGTGTAGATTTCTTGGAATCTGGATTTGTGATATAAGAGCATAAGAAAATTTCTGTACTCTATTTAAAATTTTAAATGTATTAATATATATATCATCATCATCATCATCATTGTCAACTATTATCAATCCACTGCTGGACGAAGGTCTCCCCAAGTTTCCTCCACAACGGTCTGTCTTGTGCCAGTCTCCTCCATGTCACTCCCGCATACTTTCGAATTTCATCCACCCATCTTCCATGTGGTCTTCTTCTGGGTCTTTTCCTGTCCCTTGGAATCCAATCTAAAATTTCGGCTGTCCATCGATGGTCTGTTCTTCTGGCAGTATGTCCAGCCCATTGCCATTTCAGGGATTTACCTCTGATCATGAAGACTTCCACTCTTGTCATTTTTCGGATCCACGTGTTCCTCTTCTTATCTCTCCTGGTTACACCAAGCATGCACCTCTCCATGCTGCTTTGAGTTGTCTGCAGCCTTTGTATGTCTCTTTAGCTAAGGTCCACGTCTCTGCACCATACGTAAGCACTGGAAGGATGCATTGATCAAACACTTTTCTTTTAAGACATAATGGCATATTGCTCTTGAAAATTATGCTGTTTCTTCCAAAAGCTCTCCAGGCAAGTTTTGTACGCCGATTAATTTCTTCACCAATGTGACCCTCACTTGATATCTGCTGTCCAAGATAAACGTACGTGTCTGTTATCTCCAGCTTTTCTCCATCAATCGATAAATCTTCATTTCTTGTAAAAGCATTGTACATCACTTTTGTCTTCTGAAAGTTCATTTTTAATCCCACTTCTTTACTCTTGTCAGCAAGTTCCTGGATCATACTCTGTAGCTCTGATGGGGTAGTTGCAAAAATGACTATGTCATCAGCAAAACGAAGGTGGGTTAGATAATCTCCATTAATCTTTATCCCTTTGTTTTCCCAGTTCAGTGATTGAAAGACATTTTCCAATGTGGCATTAAAGAGCTTCGGAGATATGGTGTAACCTTGTCTCACTCCTTTTCCAATTTTTATGTGTGTTCTATTTTCAAACAGCCGAATCTTTGCACTTGCATTTTCATAGATGTTATTAATAATATTAATGTATGCATCTTCAATACCGCAGGATTTCAGAGCCATTGCAACTGCTGATGGTTTCACCGAATCAATGGCTTTTTCATAATCGATAAAAGCCATGCACAATGGAAGTTCATATTCCCTCGCTCTTTCAATTAGTTCTCTCAGTACGTGGATATGATCTATTGTGCTGTATCCACTCCTGAATCCAGCTTGTTCTCTCGGTTGAGCCATGTCCAGTGTCACCTTCAAGCGGTGTGAAAGAACTTTAGTGAAGATTTTATAAACCACTGATAGGAGGCTGATAGGTCTGTAGTTCATGAGATCCTCAATGTCACCTTTTTTATGTAGCAAGATCATTGTAGCGTTGTTCCAATCCTCAGGAATTTTCCCTTCATTAAGGCATCGAGTGAAAATTTGGGCGAGTACTGTTTCGATTTCTCCACTTGCTTCTTGTATGATGTCTACAGTAATTCCATCTTCTCCTGGAGCTTTTCCCCGCTTCATGTTCTTGATTGCATGTGCAACTTCTGCTGGAAGGACTGGAAGAACTCTGGTACTGGTACCTTTCATGATGTCTGGAGTACATGTATCATACCTTTCATATAATTTGGAGTAGAAATCTTTCACTCTTGACAAAATTTCGCCTCTATTTCTTGTTACAGAACCATCTTCTTTTCTCAGTGCCATAATCTGTTTTTTTCCCTTACTGAGATGTCCCTTTGCTATCTTTAGGCTTTGGTTGTTTTCAATTGCTTTCCTTACTAGTTCACAGTTGAATTTCCTTACGTCTTCAGTGATACTTTTTCGTACTGTCTTGCATAGCTCTATATATTCCACTTTGGAAGTCACATCTTCTTTAGTTGTCCTCATCTCTCTTCTTTTTTGCATCAACATTTTGGTTTTTCCTGATAATTTGTTCACATACAATTTGTTCTTAGACCCAGCTAATTTTGTTGCTGTTTCCATAAGAGCTTTGGTTACTTTTCTGTTAACTTCAGAAATATCCACTTCTTCCAATGTTAGGCCTTCTAAAGCAGAGAATCTGTTCTTCAGTTCCAATTTGAAGGTATTATGGTGTTTTTTAAGGTTGGTTATGTCAATGCATTTTGTTTGTCTTATGAGCTTGCTACGTTCGAGTTTAGTGTTGAGGTGCATCTTACATCTCACCAATCTATGGTCACTGCCTGTGTTGAACTTGTTTAGCACACTGCAGTCTTCTATATATGACGAATTTTTTGTTACACATAATAAAATCAATTTCACTTGTCGTCCCATTTGGATGTCTCCATGTCCATTTCCTGTGTGGCTTTTTCTTGAAAAAGGAGTTCAAGATGAAAAACCCTTCTGCCTCTGCAAACTCTACGAGAGTATTTCCACGCTGGTTTCTGTTGCCGTGACCGAATTTACCTACTGAAGTTTCATTCTGTTGCCGTTGCCCTATTTTTGCATTGAAATCTCCCATAATTATCTTCAAGTGCTGCTTACCTTTATTATTTAGATCACGAATTTCCTCATAAAATTCTTCAATTTCTTCTTCAGCATGACTTGTGGTGGGTGCATAAGTTTGAATAATCTGAGCCTGGTATCTTCTCGAGAGTTGGATAACGAGTCGTGCAGCTCTGTCAGAGGAACTTTCAACTTCTACAACTTTATCCTTCAGTTTCTTGTTTATTATAAATCCAGCACCACTAGTTCTGCCAGTATCTGTCCCACGATAGTAGAAGAGATGTCCACTTTTCAGTTCAATGAGATCTTCTCCTTTTCTCCTTACCTCACTTAGCCCGACGATGTCCCACTTGATCCTTTGTAGTTCCTCTTCCAATTCAAGAAGCCTTGAATGAGAAGATAGGGAGCGTCCGTTATACGTAGCCAAGGTCAGCATCAGATGGCAGCCTAGTTCGGTCCTCCGGGGATTCTTAGCACCCTCTGCCTTCATGTCGCACTGGCCGCTGCCTTGGCCAGGTACATTCCAGCTGCCGGAGACTGAGGGCCAAGATTTAAGTTGTGGAGTCATTTTGGAGGGGTTTGGCCATAACTCACCACGCTGGCCAAGCGGGTTGGTGAGTGTGGGATAGCATTTCCTCTAATCCCGATGGTATAGTTATACCGCTATTGGCGGTCGTCAGAGCCCCTTTAGTGGGAACAGGATGTACCACGAGAAGGCGGGGTTGACATTTGTCAAGGAGAGGCTGTGATGTTACGCAACACCTGACCTTACATCCCTAATATATATATATATATATATATTTTTTTTTTTTTTTTTTCATTTTCTAATTTTTCTTTTTAGTATGTTTTGGATGCAGCTTTTTGGAGTGTAGTTTATACTCGAGTTTGGTCTTTTCTTGGACTGCTTATTTCTAAAAGTTTTTCCTAGTTGGTATGCTCAGAATTTGTATGTTTTGGCCCAAGTGGAGTTCTAAGGACGATGAAAGGATTGGAGGTCAGCTCAGATATTTTAAGTCCTCCCGCTCGGTTAGGCTAGCACCCTTTCCCATAGTGTATGAACTCGCTGGCAAAGGTAATCTAAAGTTATGAAATGACAAACGTTGTTTGACATGTAAATCTGCAGATCCTAACCTCTATTCTTATGTTGAGGATAATTGCTCCAACAAGTTTTGCAAAGCCTACAATACCATCTATAAGCTCACCTGTACTGTCTGCAACCTTAGCTATATTGGCCAAAGTAAAAATCCTCTTCATCTTAGGATTAATGGTCACAGGTCTCTAGTAAACAAGTTCTCTAATTCAGGAGTGAACCCCTCCACAAACGCCAACCAGTACTCTACCTTTGAATTAGAGCATTTCCATACTCATGGTTTTGACAAAGTGCAAATAGAGGTACTACATATTATCCCTGACCTCTATGCTCGGCTAGAAACTGAATCCCTTGAAATTTTGCAGCATCAGTCTCTTTATCCCTATGGCCTTAATTCCACTCTATCTGACAATAAGCATAATCAGCATAAATTTTCAATTCGTGAACTCTTCTTTCTTGTTAATAATAAGAGCTGCTCTAGAGGTAATAGAGGACAGAGGTTATTTCGCACATCAAGCAAAGTTGATTTTGCTAACTTGCTAAAAACTCTGGAAGGCTTTAAAACTGGCACTAATTTTGTTAAAAATACTTACAAAATTCTCAAGTCCTTCAAGCGCTCTGTCCTTAAATGTTTTTTCAAATTCTGGAATGAAACTGCTGACCATGTTGATAAGCATGTTTTTGCTTTGGTTCTGGACATTCTTAAACATATTCTTAAAGATAAAATTTCTCTTAAAGAATTTTCCAGTAATTTTGTTACCATCAGGTTCCTAAATAAAGCCTACGATAATCTCAATGTAAGGAAGCTGTTCTACAATAATGCAATTTTTTTCCCATCCACAGGCACCAGTCTATTGTAAGTTTTAAATATGTTAAGACCTTAGGGTCAATAGTTAAAAACTACAAACTTAACTCTTCGAGCTACATTCCTGTAATTACTACTTGTTCTTGTGATGAACATAAAGAAACAGTTCACTATGATAAGAATTACAACCATATTATCACCGGAAACTTGAGTTTTGTTGAAAATGAAAAGCTTAGGAATTTATTAGAGTATGGCTCTAAATTCAGACCTTCCTTCACAATTTCCAAAGAAAGGATTCTTGAGAGCTTCACTCAAGATGTAAATAAATACATCGTAAAAACCAGTTTAACGTACAATCAGCCTATTGAGGCCTTCGCAGAATGGAAATATAATATAATCAATAGCTTCACCGGTGAGTTGGCAGGTCTGGACTTTTGTTTCGACAGAAATCTCTTTTTCTCTGGAGAAGCTAAAAGGTCACTCTCCAAACTGCAAGACCAATTTATTTTTACCACTACGGATAAAGCTAGCAATAATTTTGCAATTATCTGTAAGAAGTTCTATTTTGAATTGTTAACTATGGAACTCAATAATAGAGTAACATACGAGCCCGTAAGTTATTCTACCAAGCAGTTAGAAAATCGGTTTAAGGCATTCTTCAAGAAACTTAAAATTCCACAAACTAGAAGATATGAGCCTGAATTTCCATTTCTTTTTGCAACGGTTAAGTTTCATAAGGATCCTGTGAAATTCAGGTTCATAGCTAGTGGAGTAAGGAGTCATAAAAAGAAAATAGATCTTGCTTTTGAAGATGTCTTAAAGAAGGTTTTGAAACACATTAGAAACTGTTCTAACTTGATGTACAGAGATTTTGGATAATTAATAATAATGTAGAAGTAATTTCTACTATACTCAAAGTTTGTCCCCTAGATATTAATAGTTATGATTTTGAAAACCTGTATACTAATCTGCCTCTATCTGATATAATCACTACCTTTAAAGAGCTGTATGCAGAATTTAAACTTAACCAATTTGTTGATGTAGGAACTTGGAACTCTTATCTCAATTGCTGCATAATAAATAACCATATCTTATATAATAATACTCTCTATAAGCAAGTGAACGGTATTCCAATGGGAACATCAACGTCCACGCATATCGCTAATCTATTCCTGTTCTTTAAGGAATATAAATTCATTAAAAATCACCCCACCTGCTCAGATAACTACCTTTACACTTTTAGATATATTGATGATCTGCTGTGTATCAATAATTCAGAAGTTATAGAGAGTGATTTTGATAATATCTATCCTTGCTCTCTTAACTTATGTAAAACCAACCACAGTAATCAGGAACTTGAGTTCCTAGACTTAAGCATTAAGCTCAACAGAGGTAACCCATCTATTAGCCTCTATGATAAAAGAGTTAATTTTCCTTTCAAAGTAATTAAATATCTACACTGGAATAATAACATTTCAACCAAAGTAATTGAGAATGTACTAATTTCTCAGGTCCTAAGAATTTCAAGAATTTGCAGCAACAATTTGGACTTCAATTACCACATTAATACACTATTAGAAAGTTTTCTAGAGAACGAAATTCCTTCTTCTTTCATCAAAAGAACTTTAAGAAAAATTATTCTGAATAATAGAGTAAGGTTGGCAGATCTGCTTTAATTTTCTACACAGTTAATAATATGATTCTGACCAATCAAAGCCGTAAGGAAGTTGGCTAGAGGATGCCTATTAACTACCTAAAGGAACCTTAGTGCTATGGATATGACGGTCCTATTAAAACAAAAAATTAAATAATATAAACAAAATCACAAAAAAAGCTTAAAAATCCGTTTATAAAAGAAAATAAAAACAAATAAAAAAGAAAACTAGTTATTCATCACTAGGATAGCTATTCTAAAAATAGTAAAACCAACATTAAAATTAATAAGATTCTGATTAATCTATAGAAGCTCACTAAGGTGATTTAATACATGCAAAGATTATTAAATAAACTGCTCGTGTATTTTATAATATTTCTCATGTATTCTGGAGAGTTAATTCTGCTCTTTCTGATCATACAGATCCACAGTCTTATGTTTATATATATTTTTTTCTCTGGTTAAAATCTCCGCGCGTTGTTTTCTTGCTGTATGAGGAGGCCATCAGCCCCACCCTCACTGCCCCCCAGCGTCTAGGGAGTGGCAGAAGAGGTCAGCCATGTTCTTCTCTTGTGAGGAGAAAAGTTTTTGTATCACAAGAGGTAAGCTCTCTTCCTTGTTTTTGGGTTCTAGGTTTTATAAGTTCAATGTTTGTACTTCATGTACCTTTTCTCTGTCGTTTTTTAGCTTTTCAACTTTTAGGCATTGATTTGTCTGTTAACATTTTTGCGGGTTTTAACTCTTTCTTTTCTTCGTAACTTTAAGCGTCTTATGGGGTACCTAGGAACAGAAGATGGCTTAGCTTGTTCCTTTTCTATGCGCTGTCTATGCGCTGTTTTTTCAAAGTAGTTAAGTTCTTAATAACTAATTAATTATGCACTTAAAGCACTGCTGAAATACTTTGTACATATTGCAACTAACTGTTTAAGGTATATAACTTTCACAAAGTTTTCTTTAGTTAATTATTATCTTTAACTTATTCTCGTTTTTGTGTTGTCATAAGTTGTAGAGTAGGGGGTTTTAGACTCAAGTTTTCTTTCAAAAATCTGTTCGTTATAAATTAACATTTCCTTTTTTAATTGCAATGTAAAATTTGGATTTCTTTTGCATTGTTTTTCAGGTTTAAATTCTCTCTCAAACGAACTTGGAATTTCGTTATGGCTGAAAATCATTTCTAATTATTATGTCACTCTCACAGCTTGAGTTCTCTTTAATCTTCTTCTCTCTGTTTAATAGTAATAGATGAAGAGTATGGGTCGGGCCAGGAAGGTTAATGGATGCAAGCGAAATTGTTAACTAGTGCTAGGTCATGCAACTCTAAGGAGGACATGACTTATATATATATTTTTTAAACTATTTTAGGTGGGAATGTTACTTGCATCTATGGCCTTGCAGAAACCCATTTCCAACTAGGTCTTTGTGGAAGTGAGAAAATGCAGAGTTTTTGCTGGTCCTTGATAAAGCCAAGGCTCAGTATTCTCGACACCTTCTACATTCAGTTGTTTTATTTTATTTTTTACCTTTTTTCCTTTTGATCACACAGGTAGATACATAACCTTTTCTATGTTGTACTAGGTGTGAGTCAAAATTATATATGTATTTTTTTGCTTAGGTATCTTCTTTATAGAATATATATATATATCATCATCATCATCATTGTCAACCATTATCAATCCACTGCTGGACGAAGGTCTCCCCAAGTTTCCTCCACAACGGTCTGTCTTGTGCCAGTCTCCTCCATGTCACCCCTGCATACTTTCGAATTTCATCCACCCATCTCCCATGTGGTCTTCTTCTGGGTCTTTTCCTGTCCCTTGGAATCCAATCTAAAATTTCGGCTGTCCATCGATGATCTGTCCTTCTGGCAGTATGTCCAGCCCATTGCCATTTCAGGGATTTAACTCTGATCATGATGTCTTCCACTCTTGTCATTTTTCGGATCCACGAGTTCCTCTTCTTATCTCTCCTGGTTACACCAAGCATGCACCTCTCCATGCTTCTTTGAGTTGTCTGCAGCCTTTGTATGTCTCTTTTAGTTAAGGTCCACGTCTCTGCACCATACGTAAGCACTGGAAGGATGCATTGATCAAACACTTTTCTTTTAAGACATAATGGCATATTGCTCTTGAAAATTATGCTGTTTCTTCCAAAAGCTCTCCAGGCAAGTTTTGTACGCCGATTAATTTCTTCATCAATGTGACCCTCACTTGATATCTGCTGTCCAAGATAAACGTACGTGTCTGTTATCTCCAGCTTTTCTCCATCAATCGATAAATCTTCATTTCTTGTAAAAGCATTGAACATCACTTTTGTCTTCCGAAAGTTCATTTTTAACCCCACTTCTTTACTCTTGTCAGCAAGTTCCTGGATCATACTCTGCAGCTCTGATGGGCTAGTTGCAAAAATGACTACGTCATCAGCAAAACGAAGGTGGGTTAGATAATCTCCATTAATCTTTATCCCCTTGTTTTCCCAGCTCAGTGACTGAAAAACACCCTCCAATGTGGCATTAAAGAGCTTCGGAGATATGGTGTCACCTTGTCTCACTTCCTTTCCAATTTTTATGTGTGTTGTATTTTCAAACAGCCGAATCTTTGCACTTGCATTTTCATAGATGTTATTAATAATATTAATGTATGCATCTTCAATACCGCAGGTTTTCAGAGCCATTGAAACTGCTGATGGTTTCACCGAATCAAAGGCTTTTTCATAATCGATAAAAGCCATGCACAATGGAAGTTCATATTCCCTCGCTCTTTCAATTAGTTCTCTCAGCACATGGATATGATCTATTGTGCTGTAGCCACTCCTGAATCCAGCTTGTTCTCTCGGTTGAGCCATGTCCAGTGTTACCTTCAAGCGGTGTGAAAGAACTTTAGTGAAGATTTTATAAACTACTGATAGGAGGCTGATAGGTCTGTAGTTTCCGAGATCCTCAATGTCACCTTTCTTATGTAGCAGGATCATTGTAGCGGTGTTCCAATCCTCAGGAATCTTTCCTTCATTAAGGCATCGAGTGAAAATTTGGGCGAGTACTGTTTCGATTTCTCCACTTGCTTCTTGTATGATGTCTACAGTAATTCCATCTTCTCCTGGAGCTTTTCCCCGCTTCATGTTCTTGATTGCATGTGCAACTTCTGCTGGAAGGACTGGAGGAACTCTGGTACTGGTATCTTTCATGATGTCTGGAGTGCATGTATCATCCCTTTCATATAATTTGGAGTAGAAATCTTTCACTCTTGTCAAAATTTCGCCTCTATTTCTTGTTACAGAACCATCTTCTTTTCTCAGTGCCATAATCTGTTTTCTTCCCTTACTGAGATGTCCCTTTGCTATCTTTAGGCTTTGGTTGTTTTCAATTGCTTTCCTCACTAGTTCACAGTTGAATTTTCTTACGTCTTCAGTGATACTTTTTCTTACTGTCTTGCATAGCTCTATATATTCCACTTTGGAAGTCGCATCTTCTTTAGTTGTCCTCATCTCTCTTCTTTTTCGCATCAACATTTTCGTTTTTCCTGATAATTTATTTACATGCAACTTGTTCTTAGACCCAGCTAATTTTGTTGCTGTTTCCATAAGAGCTTTGGTTACTTTTCTGTTAACTTCAGAGATGTCCACTTCTTCCGATGTTAGGCCTTCTAATATATATCATCATCATCATCATCATTGTCAACCATTATCAATCCACTGCTGGACGAAGGTCTCCCCAAGTTTCCTCCACAACGGTCTGTCTTGTGCCAGTCTCCTCCATGTCACCCCTGCATACTTTCGAATTTCATCAACCCACCTCCCATGTGGTCTTCTTCTGGGTCTTTTCCTGTCCCTTGGAATCCAATCTAAAATTTCGGCTGTCCATCGATGATCTGTCCTTCTGGCAGTATGTCCAGCCCATTGCCATTTCAGGGATTTAACTCTGATCATGATGTCTTCCACTCTTGTCATTTTTCGGATCCACGAGTTCCTCTTCTTATCTCTCCTGGTTACACCAAGTATGCACCTCTCCATGCTTCTTTGAGTTGTCTGCAGCCTTTGTATGTCTCTTTTAGTTAAGGTCCACGTCTCTGCACCATACGTAAGCACTGGAAGGATGCATTGATCAAACACTTTTCTTTTAAGACATAATGGCATATTGCTCTTGAAAATTATGCTGTTTCTTCCAAAAGCTCTCCAGGCAAGTTTTGTACGCCGATTAATTTCTTCATCAATGTGACCCTCACTTGATATCTGCTGTCCAAGATAAACGTATGTGTCTGTTATCTCCAGCTTTTCTCCATCAATCGATAAATCTTCATTTCTTGTAAAAGCATTGAACATCACTTTTGTCTTCTGAAAGTTCATTTTTAATCCCACTTCTTTACTCTTGTCAGCAAGTTCCTGGATCATACTCTGCAGCTCTGATGGGGTAGTTGCAAAAATGACTACGTCATCAGCAAAACGAAGGTGGGTTAGATAATCTCCATTAATCTTTATCCCCTTGTTTTCCCAGCTCAGCGACTGAAAAACACCCTCCAATGTGGCATTAAAGAGCTTCGGAGATATGGTGTCACCTTGTCTCACTCCCTTTCCAATTTTTACGTGTGTTGTATTTTCAAACAGCCTAATCTTTGCACTTGCATTTTCATAGATGTTACTAATAATATTAATGTATGCATCTTCAATACCGCAGGTTTTCAGAGCCATTGTAACTGCTGATGGTTTCACCGAATCAAAGGCTTTTTCATAATCGATAAAAGCCATGCACAATGGAAGTTCATATTCCCTCGCTCTTTCAATTAGTTCTCTCAGCACGTGGATATGATCTATTGTGCTGTAGCCACTCCTGAATCCAGCTTGTTCTCTCGGTTGAGCCATGTCCAGTGTTACCTTCAAGCGGTGTGAAAGAACTTTAGTGAAGATTTTATAAACTACTGATAGGAGGCTGATAGGTCTGTAGTTTCCGAGATCCTCAATGTCACCTTTCTTATGTAGCAGGATCATTGTAGCGGTGTTCCAATCCTCAGGAATCTTTCCTTCATTAAGGCATCGAGTGAAAATTTGGGCGAGTACTGTTTCGATTTCTCCACTTGCTTCTTGTATGATGTCTACAGTAATTCCATCTTCTCCTGGAGCTTTTCCTCGCTTCATGTTCTTGATTGCATGTGCAACTTCTGCTGGAAGGACTGGAGGAACTCTGGTACTGGTATCTTTCATGATGTCTGGAGTGCATATATCATCCCTTTCATATATCCTAATATATATATATATATATATATATATATATATATATATATATAACAAAATTGTGATTATAATCAGTCAACAAATTTTAGCCTTCTCGAAATTCGTAATCCCCCCCCCCCCCCTAACGGAAAAAACTCTCTGAATGCAACACTGAACGCACTTCCTAGGGGGAAATACGTAGGGCTACACGAAGAAAAAAACAACAACTTATCATTACTGGGCGAGTCCAGATTATATTTTAAGTTTAAATATATTGAAAAATGGCCCATTTTGAACTGGTTGGGCGGCAGGGTGGGCAAGACAAATTTCAGGGTGGGCTTGAGGCAACCCCCTTGGGGACGTCCCTGTATCGCACCCCCTTGGGGACATCCCTGTATGAATTCGCACCCCCTTGGGGACGTCCCTGTATCGAAGTACTGGACAAAATAATATGATCCAAAAATCATGATTCAAACAAATTATTAATGTTTGAAAATTTCCCCAATTACAGATGTGGGCAAAACATCTGTAATGCTTTCAAAAGATTTGTGGATGAACTGTGAAGACTATACTTTTTGCGGACTCCTCCTGAAAAAGTAGAAATGGATTTTTTTGTTTTCACAAGGCAGTTTCCTAGTTTTTTCTGTGCTTTCTGCAAAAAAAAAACCGAGAAATAACTGTAGAACTCTGTCAAGTCTTCAAACATTTTGCATAATTCTTAGGCACCTTGAAAATGAGGGACCTGAGGCTTCAGCCGCCCCCCCCCCCTCTCTTAAATGACTCAGCCGCTACCGGTAACAGGAACCAAGGCTGAACTGGATTCTATCAGGCTGTAACATCAAGCAAAAACAGCGAGGACAGAAAAGATTAGTTGGGACACAGCGCCATCTATTGACGTTGTTCGCATTAACAAACTGATTCCGTATCATTATTTACATTTGAGATTTTATTTATATTCACTTTCACATTAACGGATGGATATTTGTATTCTGCATTCGTAGTACTTGGACAAGAGAATTTAATGTAGGAACTGGTATAATTCATGTGTAAATCCCATTCCTCCTTTATTCTTCAGCGATCTAGGGCCGAGATTTTGGTAAATGTGTAGATTAGCGTCTTAAATTATTTCATCGAAAAAATGTTAGTACCTGGAAAAAGTGCGACGTACAGATTTTAGAGTATGGAAATTAATGGCAAATGGTGCAGAGATTTCGCATTTTAAATGTCTTTTAAAGATTTTTATCGTAACCTTTACCTGCAAGTTCGATGCTGTGAAGAGACGGTAGGCCTAACGTATCGAACGTACAGGTAAATGTTACGATAAAAATCTTTAAAAGACATTTGAAAGAGAAAATTTCTGCACCACTTGCCATTAATTTTCACAATCTAAAACCTGTACGTCGCACTTTTCCGAAGTACTAATATTTTTCCGACGAAATAATTTAAAACGCAAATCTACACATTTTCCTACTATTTTACTTAATATGAGTTTATATAGCTGAGGTTTTTTTCTAAAATTGAATTAGGAACGTAATTATCAGAATGAAAATGCTTACTACAAACAACAGTTGAAGGTAACTCGTCATTTGGAGTAAAATCCTGACGAGATATTTCTTTCAGCAACAGTTGCTTTAGGTTCTGATTTGAGGGAAACTCATGGAAGGAAAATCCCATGTTTTTCTTCTTAGAAGATGTGCACATCGGCACACAGCAGTAAACCATTTTGAAAATGGGTTGGATTTCGTTGCGAAAACAACAGTTTGGTCTTAAAACTAGAAGGTTTTTTTTAAAAGAAACAAGAAAAAACGACGAACATACACAATCCCGCAATTCAAACAACGCAGAAACTGAGGTGTATATACCTTGGGACGCAGTGCCATCTAACGGCTGAAATCGTCCCTAACGCCCACTGGCCAATCACCAAAAGTCTATTGTCTTCAATGGTAATGTTACAGCCTGTTAGGATCAGTGGCGGCTCGTGGAGTAAAATGCTGGTGAGGCGAACGGTCTTGATGTAAATGTAAAACAGTAAAACATATGTTATTGAAAAATATATAAATTCGTAAACGTTATACGAATGTATATATCACCATCATCATCATCATTGTCAACCATTATCAATCCACTGCTGGACGAAGGTCTCCCCAAGTTTCCCCCACAAAGGTCTGTCTTGTGCCAGTCTCCTCCATGTCACTCCCGCATACTTTCGAATTTCATCCACCCATCTTCCACGTGGTCTTCTTCTGGGTCTTTTCCTGTCCCTTGGAATCCAATCTAAAATTTCGGCTGTCCATCGATGGTCTGTTCTTCTGGCAGTATGTCCAGCCCATTGCCATTTCAGGGATTTAACTATGATCATGATGTCTTCCACTCTTGTCATTTTTTGGATCCACGTGTTCCTCTTCTTATCTCTCCTGGTTACACCAAGCAAGCACCTCTCCATGCTGCTTTGAGTTGTCTGCAGCCTTTGTATGTCTCTTTTAGCTAAGGTTCACGTCTCTGCACCATACGTAAGCACTGGAAGTATGCATTGATCAAACACTTTTCTTTTAAAAACATAATGGCATATTGCTCTTGAAAATTATGCTGTTTCTTCCAAAAGCTCTCCAGGCAAGTTTTGTACGCCGATTAATTTCTTCACCAATGTGACCCTCACTTGATATCTGCTGTCCAAGATAAACGTATGTGTCTGTTATCTCCAGCTTTTCTCCATCAATCGATAAATCTTCATTTCTTGTAAAAGCACTGAACATCACTATTGTCTTCTGAAAGTTCATTTTTAATCCCACTTCTTTACTCTTGTCAGCAAGTTCCTGGATCATACTCTGTAGCTCTGATGGGGTAGTTGCAAAAATGACTATATCATCAGCAAAACGAAGGTGGGTTAGATAATCTCCATTAATCTTTATCCCTTTGTTTTCCCAGTTCAGTGATTGAAAGACATTTTCCAATGTGGCATTAAAGAGCTTCGGAGATATGGTGTAACCTTGTCTCACTCCTTTTCCAATTTTTATGTGTGTTGTATTTTCAAACAGCCGAATCTTTGCACTTGCATTTTCATAGATGTTATTAATAATATTAATGTATGCATCTTCAATACCTCAGGATTTCAGAGCCATTGCAACTGCTGATGGTTTCACCGAATTAAAGGCTTTTTCATAATCGATAAAAGCCATGCACAATGGAAGTTCATATTCCCTCGCTCTTTCAATTAGTTCTCTCAGTAGGTGGATATGATCTATTGTGCTGTAGCCACTCCTGAATCCAGCTTGTTCTCTCAGTTGAGCCATGTCCAGTGTAACTTTCAAGCGTTGTGAAAGAACTTTAGTGAAGATTTTATAAACCACTGATAGGAGGCTGATAGGTCTGTAGTTCCTGAGATCCTCAATGTCACCTTTTTATGTAGCAAGATCATTGTAGCGTTGTTCCAATCCTCAGGAATTTTCCCTTCATTAAGGCATCGAGTGAAAATTTGGGCGAGTATTGTTTTGATTTCTCCACTTGCTTCTTGTATGATGTCTACAGTAATTCCATCTTCTCCTGGAGCTTTTTCCCGCTTCATGTTCTTGATTGCATGTGCAACTTCTGCTGGAAGGACTGGAAGAACTCTGGTACTGGTACCTTTCATGATGTCTGGAGTACATGTATCATCCCTTTCATATAAGTTGGAGTAGAAATCTTTCACTCTTGACAAAATTTCGCCTCTATTTCTTGTTACAGAACCATCTTCTTTTCTCAGTGCCATAATCTGTTTTTTTCCTTTACTGAGATGTCCCTTTGCTATCTTTAGGCTTTGGTTGTTTTCAATTGCTTTCCTTACTAGTTCACAGTTGCATTTCCTTACGTCTTCAGTGATACTTTTTCGTACTGTCTTGCATAGCTCTATATATTCCACTTTGGAAGTCACATCTTCTTTAGTTGTCCTCATCTCTCTTCTGTTTTGCATCAACATTTTGGTTTTTCCTGATAATTTGTTCACATACAATTTGTTCTTAGACCCAGCTAATTTTGTTGCTGTTTCCATAAGAGCTTTGGTTACTTTTCTGTTAACTTCAGAAATATCCACTTCTTCCAATGTTAGGCCTTCTAAAGCAGAGAATCTGTTCTTCAGTTCCAATTTGAAGGTATTATGGTGTTTTTTAAGGTTGGTTATGTCAATACATTTTGTTTGTCTTATGAGCTTGCTACGTTCGAGTTTAGTGTTGAGGTGCATCTTACATCTCACCAATCTATGGTCACTGCCTGTGTTGAACTTGTTTAGCACACTGCAGTCTTCTATATATGACGAATTTTTTGTTACACATAATAAAATCAATTTCACTTGTCGTCCCATTTGGATGTCTCCATGTCCATTTCCTGTGTGGCTTTTTCTTGAAAAAGGAGTTCAAGATGAAAAACCCTTCTGCCTCTGCAAACTCTACGAGAGTATTTCCACGCTGGTTTCTGTTGCCGTGACCGAATTTACCTACTGAAGTTTCATTCTGTTGCCGTTGCCCTATTTTTTGCATTGAAATCTCCCATAATTATCTTCAAATGCTGCTTACCTTTATTATTTAGATCACGAATTTCCTCATAAAATTCTTCAATTTCTTCTTCGGCATGACTTGTGGTGGGTGCATAAGTTTGAATACTCTGAGCATGGTATCTTCTCGAGAGTTGGATAACGAGTCGTGCAGCTCTGTCAGAGGAACTTTCAACTTCTACAACTTTATCCTTCAGTTTCTTGTTTATTATAAATCCAACACCACTAGTTCTGCCAGTATCTGTCCCACGATAGTAGAAGAGATGTCCACTTTTCAGTTCAATGAGATCTTCTCCTTTTCTCCTTACCTCACTTAGCCCGACGATGTCCCACTTGATCCTTTGTAGTTCCTCTTCCAATTCAAGAAGCCTTGAATGAGAAGATAGGGAGCGTCCGTTATACGTAGCCAAGGGTCAGCATCAGATGGCAGCCTAGTCCGGTCCTCCGGGGATTCTTGAGCACCCTCTGCCTTCATGTCGCACTGGCCGCTGCCTTGGCCAGGTACATTCCAGCTGCCGGAGACTGAGGGCCAAGATTTAAGTTGTGGAGTCATTTTGGAGGGGTTTGGCCATAACTCACCACGCTGGCCAAGCGGGTTGGTGAGTGTGGGATAGCATTTCCTCTAATCCCGATGGTATAGTTATACCGCTATTGGCGGTCGTCAGAGCCCCTTTAGTGGGAACAGGATGTACCACGAGAAGGCGGGGTTGACATTTGTCAAGGAGAGGCTGTGATGTTACGCAACACCTGACCTTACATCCCTAATATATATATATATATATAACAAAATTGTGATTATAATCAGTCAACAAATTTTAGCCTTCTCGAAATTCGTAATCCCCCCCCCCCTCCCTCCCGGAAAAAACTCTCTGAATGCAACACTGAACGCACTTCCTAGGGGGAAATACGTAGGGCTACACGAAGAAAAAACAACAACTTATCATTGCTTGGCGACTCCAGATTATATTTTAAGTTTAAATATATTGAAAAATGGCCCATTTTGAACTGGTTGGGCGGCAGGGTGGGCAAGACAAATTTCAGGGTGGGCTTGAGGCAACCCCCTTGGGGACGTCCCTGTATCGAAGTACTGGACAAAATAATATGATCCAAAATCATGATTCAAACAAATTATTGTTTGAAAATTTCCCCCAATTACAGATGTGGGCAAAACATCTGTAATGCTTTCAAAAGATTTGTGGATGAACTGTGAAGACTATACTTTTTGCGGACTCCTCCTGAAAAAGTAGAAATGGATTTTTTTGTTTTCACAAGGCAGTTTCCTAGTTTTTTCTGTGATTTCTGCAAAAAAACCAAGAAAAAACTGTAGAACTCTGTCAAGTCTTCAAACATTTTGCATAATTCTGGGGCACCTTGAAAATGAGGGGCCTGATTCTTCAGCCCCCCCCCTCTCTTAAATGACTCAGCCGCTACCGGTAACAGGAACCAAGGCTGAACTGGATTCTATCAGGCTGTAACATCAGGCAAAAACAGAGAGGACAGGAAAGATTAGTTGGGACACAGCGCCATCTATTGACGTTGTTCGCATTAACAAACTGATTCCGTATCATTATTTACATTTGAGATTTTATTTATATTCACTTTCACATTAACGGATGGATATTTGTATTCTGAATTCGTAGTACTTGGACAAGAGAATTTAATGTAGGAACTGGTATAATTCATGTGTAAATCTCATTCCTCCTTTATTCTTCAGCGATCTAGGGCCGAGATTTTGGTAAATGTGTAGATTAGCGTCTTAAATTATTTCGTCGAAAAAATGTTAGTACCTGGAAAAAGTGCGACGTACAGATTTTAGAGTATGGAAATTAATGGCAAATGGTGCAGAAATTTCGTATTTTAAATGTCTTTTAAAGATTTTTATCGTAACCTTTACCTGCAAGTTCGATGCTGTGAAGAGACGGTAGGCCTAACGTATCGAACGTACATTTAAATGTTACGATAAAAATCTTTAAAAGACATTTGAAAGAGAAAATTTCTGCCCCATTTGCCATTAATTTTCACAATCTAAAACCTGTACGTCGCACTTTTCCGAAGTACTAATATTTTTCCGACGAAATAATTTAAAACGCAAATCTACACATTTTCCTACTATTTTACTTAATATGAGTTCACTCGATGCCTTAATGAAGGAAAGATTCCTGAGGATTGGAACACCGCTACAATGATCCTGCTACATAAGAAAGGTGACATTGAGGATCTCGGAAACTACAGACCTATCAGCCTCCTATCAGTAGTTTATAAAATCTTCACTAAAGTTCTTTCACACCGCTTGAAGGTAGCACTGGACATGGCTCAACCGAGAGAACAAGCTGGATTCAGGAGTGGCTACAGCACAATAGATCATATCCACGTGCTGAGAGAACTAATTGAAAGAGCGAGGGAATATGAACTTCCATTGTGCATGGCTTTTATCGATTATGAAAAAGCCTTTGATTCGGTGAAACCATCAGCAGTTACAATGGCTCTGAAAACCTGCGGTATTGAAGATGCATACATTAATATTATTAATAACATCTATGAAAATGCAAGTGCAAAGATTAGGCTGTTTGAAAATACAACACACGTAAAAATTGGAAAGGGAGTGAGACAAGGTGACACCATATCTCCGAAGCTCTTTAATGCCACATTGGAGGGTGTTTTTCAGTCGCTGAGCTGGGAAAACAAGGGGATAAAGATTAATGGAGATTATCTAACCCACCTTCGTTTTGCTGATGACGTAGTCATTTTTGCAACTACCTCATCAGAGCTGCAGAGTATGATCCAGGAACTTGCTGACAAGAGTAAAGAAGTGGGATTAAAAATGAACTTTCAGAAGACAAAAGTGATGTTCAATGCTTTTACAAGAAATGAAGATTTATCGATTGATGGAGAAAAGCTGGAGATAACAGACACGTACGTTTATCTTGGACAGCAGATATCAAGTGAGGGTCACATTGATGAAGAAATTAATCGGCGTACAAAACTTGCCTGGAGAGCTTTTGGAAGAAACAGCATAATTTTCAAGAGCAATATGCCATTATGTCTTAAAAGAAAAGTGTTTGATCAATGCATCCTTCCAGTGCTTACGTATGGTGCAGAGACGTGGACCTTAACTAAAAGAGACATACAAAGGCTGCAGACAACTCAAAGAAGCATGGAGAGGTGCATGCTTGGTGTAACCAGGAGAGATAAGAAGAGGAACTCGTGGATCCGAAAAATGACAAGAGTGGAAGACATCATGATCAAAGTTAAATCCCTGAAATGGCAATGGGCTGGACATACTGCCAGAAGGACAGATCATCGATGGACAGCCGAAATTTTAGATTGGATTCCAAGGGACAGGAAAAGACCCAGAAGAAGACCACATAGGAGATGGGTGGATGAAATTCGAAAGTATGCAGGGGTGACATATAGGAGACTGGCACAAGACAGACCGTTGTGGAGGAAACTTGGGGAGACCTTCGTCCAGCAGTGGATTGATAATGGTTGACAATGATGATGATGATGATATAGCTGAGGTTTTTTTCTAAAATTGAATTAGGAACGTAATTATCAGAATGAAAATGCTTACTACAAACAACAGTTTAAGGTAACTTGTCATTTGGAGTAAAATCCTGACGAGATATTTCTTTCAGCAACAGTTGCTTTAGGTTCTGATTTGAGGGAAACTCATGGAAGGAAAATCCCATGTTTTTCTTCTTTGAAGATGTGCACATCGGCACACAGCAGTAAACCATTTTGAAAATGGGTTGGATTTCGTTGTGAAAACAACAGTTTGGTCTTAAAACTAGAAGGTTTTTTAAAAGAAACAAGAAAAAACGACGAACATACACAATCCCGCAATTCAAACAACGCAGAAACTGAGGTGTATATACCTTGGGACGCAGTGCCATCTAACGGCTGAAATCGTCCCTAACGCCCACTGGCCAATCACCAAAAGTCTATTGTCTTCAATGGTAATGTTACAGCCTGTTAGGATCCAGTTCAGCCTTGCAGGAACCAACTGATTACAATTTAGGACACAAAAAGTATTATTTCGTTCTCTTCATCACAGATGGCAGCACAAGCAACAGATCTATTTGGCGCCCTTTTTCGTTCATTGTTGTTTGGAGCCAGAGGGGATGTTTACATCTTAAATTTCAAAGTATGTATTGATTTCTCAGTATTTTATTTGCTTTAGAAATATTCTTAATGTTTCGAAGATAATATTAAAGCGATTCAGAATGATTTCACTGTAATTAATTTATGATATTCTCTAAGTTAAAAATTGTGTAACCATATGGATACATTGTTCAGTAACGGCTGCTCTAAGTAATGTGATTTACATTATTTCACTTCAGGTTCAGTTGTCAAAATGAATCAACTTACTATTCCTCCTGCATAGAGGCATAAATACACAGCTATTATAGCATCCACTTCTGCCTTATCAGATGCTGATCAAGCTCTGACGAAAATGGAGATTTATTGTGCAACAATACAGGTTCTGACACAGATTGCAACCCACAGAACACAGATTGCAACCCACAGGTATGACTCAGTCGAAGGTTTTTCTTACCATCTTATTGGGAATAATGAATGAATTATGAAATTTTGGGGAGTGGATTAAAAAAATTATTGATCTATTCTACACAGGCACGCATCCAGAATTTTTTTGGGGGGCGGGGGGGGTCTTGAAAAAACTGCAGAGATAGTTTGTACACAGCAGATGTATATTTTTGGTGTTATTGGGTGTCATGTGAGGGTGTCGGGGATTTGGATATGTGCCTGATTTCATATATTGTGCAGTAAAACATATCCTTTATTCTACCAATTTATCGAGTTGCTTATCGTCAGTCACAATAGTGAAAAATTTTGTTTTGTACTTTAAAGTAATTTTTATAGTTATTGAACTACTATTTTTTTTTTTCAGATTGATGTGTCAGCGAAAAGATTTACAGTCATCGATGATGCAATTTCATTTGTAAAACTTGCACAACTTCTGACTGCAGCTGTTTCGTGCCATTTCACATGCAACATTTTTGAAAAGAAGAAAAAAAAAACTTTTAGTATAGCTAACCAAAGTGGGCATTGCAATGTGAACCTATAAATGAAATGTAAACTTTGTAAAGTTTATAAATGCAGATTTTATAAAACAATGACTAATGGTGTATTGATGTGTGTATGTGAAATGCATAGTTACAAACATATGGATTACAATTGCACTTCAATAAACCGTTATCATGCAATGTGACCGTATGGTCACAACTCATAAAATAAAAAGTTTTTACACTAAAATTTAAAAAAAATGCATTTTATAATTCTAATACTGTGTAGATGATTCTATGAAACTTTCAGATTCTTCTTTTAAGTGCAAGATTGGTTGGGCGATAAAAGGTTACGCACGCGGGCACGTGCTCATTTTTTCTTTGAGTTTTGAACATCAGTTTACGTCAAAGTAACATCGATCAGATACTTACTGCCGAAAATTATATTATAATTTATAAAATCCGATAAAAAAATTTAAAGGAAAATTTGTATTATGTAGAACAAGATTTTTTCCTTTTATGAGCGCCTGTGTCTCCCTAAAGTTTTTGGGTGCGTTACGCTCCTTCCTTTTCCCTCTCCCCTGCCCGTTCATTTTCATCATCTAGCGAATCGACGTCATTGCTCAGACCTCTCTCAAAAGTACGAAACATAAGAAAGGTTTGATATCAAAACAAAGCATGCAATAATAAAACACCAGCACACAATTTGATAAGGACCGAAATTCGACTCCATTCAAAATTACCGTCTGATGTCTGTTACACGATTTTTTCGTACATTTGACAGTCTTTCAGTTCTGTTGTTGGAATGAACAAAAAACGCAAGTGGGCTCGTCCGGGATTTGAACCCGGGATCTCTCGCACCCTAAGCGAGAATCATACCCCTAGACCAACGAACCACTGTAAGTTGCGGCAGCAAATCAAAACAGGTACCTTCAAAGAAAGAAAAAAGTGCTTCGTTGTTCTATAAGCTTGAGATATATCAGAATTGTGCTTTGAAATATCGCTTACTTGAATATATATACATATTTTGTTTTGGGGTCAGACATGTTTTAGATGAACTCAGGGCCGGGTGGAACTTTTGCGGGGCCCGGGTCAAAATTTTATTGGGGGCCCTAGAAAAATCTCACATTTTAAAGTTATGTGAAACATGGCCGCCGTAAAGTCCCTCCAGCCTCCATCGCACTAACAAGCTCATCAAAATTATCATGAAGAAAAAAAATCGCCCCAAAGAAATATTTATTTTAAGCTTCAGGTAAAACACACAATAATATTTAAACATGAATTAAAAGGTTTTGAGACAATAAAGAGTGTTAATTAAAACTTATGATTTTCTTTCCGGGGGGATGATGATTTATGATGATTCTTAGCAAAAAAAATTCCTTATCAGGAGATAAAGGAATTTTCTCTAATGTTTTTTATCCCTCCCCCTCCCCGCCTTTAGGAGGAAGCCGAGAGCATCGATTTTTACTTCCTCTTATTTAGAACAGAAAAAAGACTTATTTTTTTTTACTCCTACTGTACGTAATAAAAAGCAATCGACCTAAAATTAAATTTAAAATAACTAAAATAAATAAATAAGACAATACTGATGCGGAAATATATATTGTATGTTCTAGATAGTAGATACCCCAAGAAAGATTCGAATATTGTTCTGTGATAATGATAGGTATTTAAATTTAACAAAGGAATCGCTGATGAAACAGGAATTTAAGAAAAACAGTATTTTCCTAAATATGATATTTTATACTTCAGTGTTGCTGCTCTGAAATCAGACATGGCCAACGCAATATTGAAATCTATGCAGTAAAACAATTTTATAATAACCTATGTATTTAGTGAAATCAATAGGTTCAACACCCGCAGTTCAGCAATACGATATTCGATATGGTAACCGGTAAAAATACACCCGGAGAAAATACCCCTGAAAACTGAAATGCGGAAAAAATGCTCCCGGAAGAAATAAACTGCCACACAGGAACACTGATGTGTGGCAGTGTTCCGGTGTGGCAATTTACCGGCAACCCTGCGACACATCTTTCAGCAACTTGGTCACAAAAGTTCGGGGGGGGGTTCAAAGATTGCCGTTTCTAAGCCTATATTGATAACTGGATTTGGAACTCCAAACGAATTTCGAGAAAACGTTCCATGTAAGCCAAGCGAGAATTGTACTTTAATTTGAAGAAATAAATTGCCGAAGATCCAAGGTACACTTGGTTTGGGGGAGGGCTCTACCCCCAACTTCCGTAATTTTATATTCTGGACCTCTAGAGTCGGTCAGTATATCCTCGATGTTACCCCTGAATAGCTCATAGAAACTTTGGGGTGTTACCCCACCCTCCTGAAAATTCGTGGTCGTGTACAGAATCATTGTATAAAGCGTGGTACTAATGTTTACAGCTCTACGCCCATTTTAACATTTTGGGGGAAAGCCCCCTCCCGTCATGGACCTCGCGGACACTTCAAGGGGAACTTCCTGTATACACTGACAGACTCCAGCGGCCAAGAATATATTTTAAAGAAAGTTCGGGGTATAGCCCCCCCCCCCCCTCCTGCTCCTCAACCAAGTGTACCTCGGATCCTCGGCAATTTATTTCTTCAAATCAATGTACAATTCTCGCTTGGCTTACACGGGACATTTTCGCGAAATTCGTTTGGAGTTCCCAATTCAGTTCTCAATATAGGCCCAGAAACGGCAATCTTTATAGCCTCCTCCCCCTTTGAACTTTTGTGGCCAAGTTGCTGAAAGATGTGTGGCAGGGTTGCCGGTAAATTGACACACCGGAACACTGCCACACATCAGTGTTCCTGTGTGGCAGTTTACAGTGAACCGTTTGTTCTGGGGGTATTTTTACCTACATCCATTCGATATATATATCGTACTGCTGAACTGCAATTCGATATATATTTTCAGGAAGTCTATATATAGACTTCCGGAAAATTTGTAGGGAATTTAGTCAGATTTTGATAATTTATAAAATTTTATTTCGGAGCTGCACTTGTATCAAACTGCTATTTCGCTATTTACAGCGTTCGTTGTAACCTATCCCAAAGACTTGACAGCCAAAGATTCCAAATTATTTTGCTAGGATGTGTGTACACCCCTTAAAAATCAACGCCGCTTTGAAATCAGTGAAAGCACATTGAAATGCAAAATCGGACAATATTTTGCGTAGCGAATATAAAAAGGTGTAGTGTCGGCTGTGTGTACATTCAAACGCTGTTTAGGAAACCTTCGGGCTGCATGACCGAAAATTTAAATCTCAGTAAAATTTGTTAGGTTTCTATTGGAAGTGAAATGTTCATCATTTAATGTTAATCATCCTTCTTTTTTTTTTTTTTTTTTTTTGTCAATATTCAAACGCTGCCGGGCCACTCCAAAATAAAACGAAATAAATTAGCTAAAAAGTATTTTTTTCTTTTTTAAATACTTATTTTAGCAACTGATTTGCGATGTAGGTATGTAGCACATGGAGTAATTGACAAGAGAGTGATAGTATCTATCCTAGCTCTCTTAACTTATGTAAAACGAACCACAGTAATCAGGAACTACAGTTCCTAGACTTAAGCATTAAACTTAACAGAGGTAACTCATCTATTAGCCTCTTTGATAAAAGAGTTAATTTTCCTTTCAAAGTAATTAAATATCTACACTGGAGTAATAACATATCAACCAAAGTAATTGAGAATGTACTAATTTCTCAGGTGCTTAGAATTTCAAGAATTTGCAGCAACTATTTGGACTTAAACTACCACATTAATATACTATTAGACAGTTTTCTAGAGAACAAAATTCCTACTTCTTTCATCAAAAGAACTTGAAGAAAAATTATTCTGAATAATAGAGTAAGGTTGGCAGATCTGCTTTAATTTTCTACGCAGTTAATAATATGATTCTGACCAATGAAAGCCTTTTGGAAGTTGGCTAGAGGATGCCTATTAACTACAATAAGGAACCTTAGTGCTATGGATAAGAAGGTCCTATTAAAAATAAAAAATTAAATAATATAGACAAAATCACAAAAAAAGCTTAAAAATCTTTTTATAAAATAAAATAAAAATAAATATAAAAGAAAACTAGTTATTCGCTCACTAGAATAGCTATACTAAAAATAGTAAAACTAACATTAAAATTAATAGGATTCTGAATAGTCTACAGAAGCTCACTAAGGTGATTAAATACATGCAAAGATTATTAAATACACTACTTGTGTATTTCATAATATTTCTCATGTATTCTGGAGAGTTAATTCTGCTCTTTCTGATCATACAGGTTCACAATCTTAATTATATATTTTTTTCTCTAGTTAAAATCTCCGCGAGTAGGATTTTTCAGTGTGTGGAGGCCTTCAGCCCCACCCACACTGCCCCCCCAGCGACTAGGGAGTGGCAGGGGGTTTAGAAGTTTGGGTTAAAAGGTCGGCCATGTTTCCTCAAGAATGGAGGAAGTTCAGTTGCATAAGAGGTAAGCTCTCTTCATTGTCTTTGGGTTTTGGGATTTCCAAGTTCAATGATTGAACTTTTTGTCCTTTTTTCTTTTTTTGCATTCAGCTTTTAGGCACTGGCAAGTCTATTAACTTTTTGCGGATTTTAACTCTTTCTTTTCTGGGTAACTTTGCGCGTTTTTTAGGGAACTAAGGCCAAAACAGCCGGCCGTTTCATTGTTCTAGTAATTTCCGCTGTGTTTTCAATGGTTAAGTTCTTAATAACTACTTAATTATACACTTAAAGCACTTCTGAAATACTTTGTACATATTGCAACTAATTGTTCATGTCGTATAACCTTCACAATGCGTTTCTTTAATTAATTATTGTCTTTATTATATTCTCGTTTTTGTGTTGTCAGAAGTTGTGGAGTACGGGGTTTTTATAATCCAGTTTTCTTTCAAGAATCTGTGTTTCAAAAAAATTAATATCTCCTTTTTTATTGCAATGTTAAGAATTTGTAATACTTTTGTATTGCTATTCAGGTTTAAATTCTCTCTCAGGCGAACTTGGTAATTTGTTATTGCTGAACATTATTTCTGATTTATTATGTCACTCTTACAACTTGAGTTTTCTATAATCTTCTTCTTTCTGTTTAATAGTAACAGATGAAGAGCATGGGTCGGGCCAGGAAAGTTATGGATGCTAGCTAAATTGTTAACTAAAGCTTGGTCATGCAACTCTGCGGAGGTCATGACATTTATATATATTCTTTAAAATATATATTTAAAAAAAAAAAGATGATATATATATATATATATTGCTTGTTTCACCAAAACAAAGAGAAAGACGCAAACGTCGGGCAAACGAGATGGAGAGTGCTTCGTTAAAAGCAACCAGGAATAGGCGAGAAAAGGTAGATTGCGAGAAGTGATATGGTTCACGAAACGAAATACACAATGCAAAACAGGAATCAGGATGGGACAATGCCAGTATATATGGTCGATATCTCCTATGGACTCACAAAATGGGCAAATGGAAGAAGAAAGGAGAGACATACGGGATAGAAGAAGAAGGACCGGAAGCCGGCGGTGAAGATATCGCCAGTGAATGTTAAACTCCAACGGTGCAGAAAGAGGAGAAGAAGAGGCAGACCAGATGGCCTGAGAGAGAGGGAAAAGGAACATCAGATGTTGGGTGCGGAGCTGCGGTAGGTGTACGAAAGAAACGGTAAAAGGAAACAGTGGAAACTGAGAGAATAGGGACAGAAACACCTCTTATAATGAATATGCTTTCTTCTAAGCTTCTTCTAATGGTTGTTGTGTTATTAATTATATCATGAATAAACTTTCCTGCTAGTAGTGTGGTAATAATAATGAACAAGCTTTTAACTGCTAGTAATGTTGTAGTAGTAATTAAGATGAATAAAGTCTTATGCTGGTTGTTAATGATAACAACTAATGAAATAAACCTAACAGCCAGACAGAGGTCTGACAAAACTATGAACTGAGAAAAACGTACTTACTAAAACAACTTTTTATTAGGGAAACTTTTGATATGATCCAACATACACTTCACCGGACACACAGCTACTCAATAAAACGCAGCTCCTTGCACATGAACGAAGCTCTACTCACATAAACGAAGCTCTCCTTACGCATATAACGAAGATCTCTTTACACATGAAACAAAGCTCTCCCTACGCACATCAACAAAAAGCTCTCTCACGTAACACAAACAAAAGCTCTCTCACGTAACACAAACAAAAGCTCTCTCACGTAACACAAACAAAAGCTCTCTCACGTAACACAAACAAAAGCTCTCTCACGTAACACAAAAGCTCTCCCTAGGTATCGTTGAGCGCGCCTATTTATACTGGCTACCACCACGTCATGACTTACACTCATTGCCAGATCTCATTCAGCGGGAGAAATAACATCTCGTTCAGTAAGAAGATAATTTACATAGTAAAATAAAATAACCAGATATAGTAAAAATCAAAAGGAAAGTGAATCTAGAGTACACTCTAATAGAGAGAAAAAAAGGAATAGGCAGACTGGGACCTAAGGACAGAGACGAGGCCATGAGAGTTGACGAGAGATGGATAAAGAAAACCTAGGGAAGAGCGAAGAAGAGCATAATCAGTAGCATGGGAAGGTGAAGGATCGGAAAATAAGGAGGTAAGGGGTTTCCAGGTCAAGTCGGAATTAACGAGTGTGCGAACAGTTAGTATACCGGAGCGGATCCAGGAAGGCAAAAGAAAAAAGGCTGTCGGGAGGAATGGACGAGGGTGGAAAAGAAAAGAGGTTCATCCAAGAGATCAAGGGTGGTGGTCGGAGGGGCCCGAGAAAGAGGAAGAGCGCGGAGGAACGTCAGAGCTTCAGAAAGAACAGAAGGAAAATTAATGGAAGATGAAGAGAAGGAATCCATCTTGAGATAAAGGGGAAAGGAGAAAGATGGATCGTGAAGAGAGAGAATAACATCTAGGGTAGAAGAAAGGGACGGAGTGGGAGCAACCAAGATCCGAAGAAAGGAAACAAGTCAGTGAGCATGATAATATGTGTGCACATCCGGTAAATTGATGCCACCGTGCTCCTCCTGTAAAAGGTTGAGCGCCGCCGCCGCGACCCATTGCTTTGTGGTCCAAATCATCGATGTACACAGACTTTTGACATGATCAAGACGATACGTAGGCAGTACAGTATAGAAGACCAGGTAAAGAAACAAAGTGGCAAGAGGTAACGATGTACAATGGCAGCACGCTGATGGTAGGAAGTGTACGAGTGCATTGATTTCCAGAATCCCACCGTATGGTGAAGTCGTGGGCGTAAAGCATCCCACGAAGCAGCTGCTGTCGTAAACGGATGCCCAATATAAGTACCAAGGATCTTCTGAGACGAAGAAGACCACACCGCACCCCATGGGGCATCAGTGCGGCCCACCCACGACCCACACCATAAGCCGGTGCTTTTTGCAGCATTAAGAGTAGCACCAGATAAGTTCGCATAGGATCGATAAAGTTGATATAAAACATCAAAGAGATGATCGTAACGCAAGCAGAACGTAGCATCATCGGCGTATGCAGTGTATACACTGCACTGATGCCTAGTGCTTGCGACTGTAGGTGGCATAGCAGAGAGGAGGGATCGTTTCGCTGCAAGAAAAAAGGGCTCAAAGGCCAAGGCAAAGAGTTGTCCCGAAAGGGGACAACCCTGCCGGATCCCACGTTGGAAAGGCACAGCCGCCGTCAAAAAGAAGGCCGTCCGAACGTGAAGACGGGCACCCCGGTAGAGACTGAGAAGGATAGATACGAAAGAAGGAGGGAAACCAAAAGAAGCAAGAACAGTACAGAGATAATCGTGAGAAACGTTATCAAAGGCAGATTTTTGATCGATATTAAGGAGTGCCAAAGGTTCAGAAAATTTACGAGCAAGGAAGGTAAGCAGAATTAGAAAAGTGGTATTAGTATTAATGGACCGACCAGGCACAGTGTATGACTGGTCGGGAGAAACAAGAAAAGGAAGGACAGTATTTAGTCGGCGAGAAAGTAATTTAGTGTAGAATTTATAATCTAAGTTGAGAATTGAAATGGGGCGCCAATTCGTCAAGTCCAAAAGGTCTCCCTTTTTAGGCAGGAGAGTAATATGTGCTACAGTGAAGTCCGGCGGTAACGCAGAAGAAGAAAGAGCACAAGAGAAACATGCGGAGAGAAAGGGTAGTAAGGACGGAAAGAAAGCACGGTAAAAGGAAAGTGGAAGACCGTCAGGTCCTGGAGAAGCATGCGGGTTAAGAGACGCGAACACCTCTCGGAGTTCAGAAGGGGAAAAATCCGATTGTAAGAAAGAGCAAAGGTGAGCTGGGACCTGAGGGAGATTAGAAAGAAGCGAGGAAGAAGAAAGATCAGTAGTCTGCGGTACCGCTCGGTACTTGTCCACAAAGGCATTCCGAACATGGGAACACACGACGGATTGATCATCGGTAACGGTACCATCAGCGAGGCGGAGATGTCGTATGGAGGATGAGGCTCGCTTCTTAGACTCCATTTTAGCAAAGTATTCATACGACTGCGCAGACGAGGAGATATGACGCCAGCGCATCCGCCGGACAGCTTGCCGTGCCAATGGTTTAAGAAGTGCAGAGAGATCACTTTGATACACGGTGTACTGAGGGTCTGCCGGAGTCAGAATTGACAGATGACCTCGTAGATTGGCAATCTTCTGAAAACGTTCGGTGCAAACAGTAAAGGAGTAATTGCGAACAAAGAACTGCAGATCACTCTTAACCTTCAACCAAAGATGCAGAGCACTCGGCGTGGAGTCTAAAAGATATTGCCTATCGGCCAGAAATTGGTTTACTGCGGCACAAAATCCAGAGTTCGTGAGAAGCTCATCATCAAAAGTCCACGTGCGACGTGTACGAGAAGGTATAGAAGTCTCACAGACAGTGAGACATACTGCACAGTAGTCGGAGGAAACCGTAGGAAGGTGCACCACGTCTGTAATGGACGGAGTCATCGTCGTCGAGACATACACACGATCAAGTCGTGCCAATGGAGAGCCAAGTGTCACCGGACCATGTCACGTGTAGGAAATGTCAGTTGGTCGTAAATGCCGAAAAGCGTCAACAAGCTGAAAGTCATGAATGATAGGTGAAAGCAAAGATGTGAGATTACGACGGTATTCACCTCTTGATGAACACCTATCGAGGGTAGGCTGGAGAGTACAGTTGAAATCCCCACCCAGGATAACAAAATCCTGAGCGGAGAGAGCAGCAAGGGCGTCTCGAAGACAATCACAAAAGGTTGTCACCAGAGATTCATTCTGCAGGAAATGTGCGTTCAGCACATGATAGGTAACATTATCAATAGTAAACGAAAAACATTGTAGTCGACCCGGAGATATAGATTGAACTGCATAAGACGAGAAGCGATGCAACAGACGGTGATGGACACCTACTGCTACACCGCCCCGTCTCCCAATACGATAGTCATGGAAAAAGGTATATGGCCATGTACGCCATAAATGGTACGGGGTATGTGCATCGCAGTTAGTCTCCTGTAGTAGTAGAAGATCTGCCTGGGCAGAGACCAAATCCCCATACACAAGAGAGTTAACCTCCGGGGTAGCAAAACCCCTACAATTAAACGTCGTAATCTGGAATATTCAAATCCACTGTCGGCTGATGTATTGTGGAAGTAACAGCCTTAAACTTCTCTACTTGGCGGTGAATCGTTACAACATGTTCGACATAATCACCAGAAGCTTCGTCCACACTCTGAACTAAATGCTGTAAGTGCTGTGCCGCAACATTCATGTCAGCATTATGTTTTTGCAGTATTTTACTAGTTATGTTAACTTGTACCAAAATATCATACCATATTACTAAACTAAGTATGAACTCATATTTATGTATGATTTTAAAGAGAGACTGGGCTTCAACTTTCAAATTAATATCCGGGGTGACTTGAACGAGTTCGGTTAGTGCATTACAAACGCCTTGGACTTGAAAGTGAACAGCTTTTACACTGTCAAAACGGCACTCCCATCTAGTTTCAGACAAAGGTTTGAGAGAAATAAGTGGGTTATGTTTTTTGAAAAACATCCCACCTTGTAGTCGAAGCTGAAAATAGTGTATAAATTTTTTGCAGTGCACAAAAAAAGTTTACTGCCAGTGTGGAAGATCTTGCAATATCACCAAGTATTAAATTCAAATTATGACAAGCACACGGCACGTAAAAAAGCGCGAGGATTTTCTTTTATTATCAGAGCTTGAACGCCTTGATTTTTTCCCTTCATATTGGCGCCATTATCATATCTCTGCCCACGGCAGTCGGCAAAATTTATATTTTGTTCCTTTAAATCTGTTTTTAATGTTTCCGCCAGCCCTTTTCCAGTGGTGTCACATACAACTAAAAAGTTGATAAAATGTTCAGCTATCTCAGCATTTTTATTTCTGATATGAACAAACCGTATAATAAAAGATAATTGTTCTTGGTGACTTATGTCTGGGGTACCGTCGAGAAGGACTGAATAATATTTCACTTCAGTCACCCGGCCTTTGATTAACAATTTAATCTTTTCAGCCATAGCATTTACTAATCCATTTTGAACTGAATGGGATAAATAATGCCTATTTATTTATTTTTTTACAATATGATTAACATGTTCCTCCATTACTGGGTCAAATTTGGAAAGCAATTCGATGAGTCCGAGAAAATTACCGTTATTAGGCTCAAATAAGTGTTCATTTGTACCCCTAAATGCCATGTTTCGGTTTGCTAAATAAATAATTATTTCAATTAAACGCTGGAAAATCTTTACACATCTTCTCTCGTTTTCCATAATACGTTGGTGATTGTTGTCAATGGTCGCTTCCGTTTTCAAGTTCATTTCTAAAGCAAACCATGTCTGAATACATTCTCGATGGAATGCTGATGTTTCATGCTCTTTTAGCCGATCTCCCAAATGCTTCCAGTCATTTAATCCATTATGAGCAAGAGCTGAACGATGAGATGAGCCCCTGAATATCTTGCAACAAAAACAAAACACAATGTCGGCAGAGGATGAGTATACTAGCCACCTTCTTTTTATTGACTCTCCATTTTTTAAATGTCGAAAATAGTGCATGGACGAAAAACATCTTTTCTTCTTATCATGTGGGAATTTAAAGTTCACTATTTGTTTAGGACCACTTCGAACAACCGATATTCTTTGATCGGCCGTAAATTCTTTGGGCCACAAAGCTGGATACCTGATGATATCTAAATTTAAGCTATCAGCTTGAGTTTGTCCTTCAATTTTGGTAGAAATAATATTTTTTTTTTTTCTGGTTCTTGCATTTCGAGGAAAATGTTCATTTCTACATCTTTCTCCTCGAATGAAGAACAATTCGAAATCGGATTCAACTGCAAGGTTTCCGTTGAGGGTGGAGGAATTTTCAATTTCATGAATCGATCCATTGCTCTTTTCTGTCCTTCAATTAATTCTTCCGCTCGTTTCTTATTTCGCCTTTTCCCTGCTCCAGACAAGTATTTCTTTCTTCTATCTCTTTCTCTGCTAGCCATGATTATATATTTTATACTTGCTGGTTTGGTTGGGTTGAGGGGGAGGTAAAACGTATAATAGATTAAAAAAATATTTTCCGTTTTAGTAACGCCTGCAGTCAGTTGAACTGTGACTGTGTATCACCGACAATGTTTTAGACTCAGAAGACTGAGGAAAAGTCCTTAGAAAGCCGTTGTGTTCCTGGCCTGCGTGTGAAGTATAGCTCTGTAGAGCCCCCCCCCCTTTCCCACACATAAACACATTTAATTTTTGTACAAGAAACGAATCCCAATCACCCAGTTTTATTGCGCTTACCATTCTTATTTTAAAAGCCAAGAATACAAAGAATTGTGCCGACAAAGAATCAAACGATACACTGCTGTAAATCTTGCGGCGCCGGCTAGGGCTTACAAACACCGCAAAGATAAGGAGTGGGAGAGGACGGAGGGCGCAGGGGTGTCATAACAGACCACATATGGTCTAAAATTGGGGTGAATGCTAGAGGATCCCATATTGTCCGAAATCCTGATTTTCCTCTTATCTTCGGTGTTCCGACTGATGAGCAGCTTCCGTTAGAAACGAAAGACAAATGGGGACGGAAGTTCTTTTATGCCAAAAGGCTGAACATGCGGCGAAATGTTCTGTGCTTGTGTGTTATGTGTGTGCGTGTGGTGGGGGTGTCCGGACAGTCATTGAATAGAGTATCGGGACAATTACGGTGGTTCCGTGTGACGAAGGCCGATAACTTTTTTCGAAGGGGTAATTTAAAGCTCAGGAGATAAAAAAACACATAATAAAAATATATATTGTTTTATAAGAGCGCAGCACCAAAAAAAAAAAAAAAAAAAAAAAAAATAAATCGGAAAAACAACAGGAAGTAAAAGATAAAAATTATGAATACGAAAAAATTCCACGGAAAATTATTTCATTTTTATTTCCTGAACTGCGGGGCCCAGGGCAACTGCCCCGGTGGTGCAGCCGGCCCTGGATAAACTGTTACCTGATATGCACTAGCATTACGTAGCTGTGCGTATCTCTGGTTATCGGATGCGTCAATAGTAAGTTCATGGATTTCGGTGCTTCCGAAACATTTTGGCCCGCGAAACAGTTGTTCTTTAAAAACAGGAAAAGAGAGAGAGAGAGAAAGAGAAAATAAATATATAATATAAAGAAAAAGAAACTCAGGGCATGAGGAGATAGCAGAACAAAAACAAAAATCTGGCCATTTATGTACATTGCCAAAATTTAATGGGTACTTTTGCGCTAGCTAGCATCTCCAATTCTAGCCATAATTAATTAAAATTGCCGACTCAAGGCATATTGCATCCCGATTCAAAATGCCATTTCGACTCCCCTTTGTTAACTTTTCGCTGGAGTATATTTACATAATGTTTTCGACTTGGTGCATTTGGTGCATCAAGTCGAAAACATGCATTTGGTTGTTCTGCCCAGTTCCACTTTCAGAAATTTGGAGACTTTTACGGTATGGTGTTTTAGTATCTTTCAAGTACTTAGTAACACAAAATTGTCACTGGGTAAATTGCGATTTTACCAATGATGTAGTTCTAAGAATAAAAGTGCCTTAGCGGTGAATGTGTTAGGTGAAACAAAACCAGAAAGAAGGATCTTAAAATTTTCAAAAGTAATTTAGAATTGGATTTGTTTTTATCAGCTAAAATTTTTATTTGCAATTATTGCTAATTATTTTTATCAACTTTTTATCAAAATCGCTTAATTGGAGCAATTTTAAATAAAAGATAAAAGTTACGTGGAAGTCAGATGCTAAGAATGTTAAGAGTTTCCCTTAAAATACTGTTCTGCCGTTCTATATGGTTCCAAATATTCAGTGTTAATAATATGTGTCCGTCACACTGAACACATGCAATTTATATGCTACTCTTGTTAGCATTATGGGGTGGGAGTGGTGGATATCTTTTGCGTTTCTTTTTGTTTCTTTCCGGATATAATGACTACCGCGATCATCTAGGGCCATAGTCGCTGAACCCTGATTTGGAGCCATTGGTTCCGGAAATGGCCAGCGCCATGGAGCTGGCGCACCGCTTATGCCTCACCCGGAGCTCGAGTGATTGGCCAGAAGCCAGTGCCTCCAACCACTCGGATCCCAGAGCGTCTTTTTGCGTTACTGACTAGGAATCATAGAATGGGCTTTGGGGTTACTTTTATTGGCGCCGATGACGAATTTAACTGAAATACCTTTCTCAACCATAAAGTAGGCTACTTGTCATCTGGGGAAGGGGGGGGTTAACGACCATTGTGACGAAGTTGTATACAAGCAGCAGTTTGTCCCTAATTTAGGGTCACTGGCTCCAGGGAAGGGAAAAAAGCTAACAAGGGACCTTGTGAATTCGATCGTTGAAAATGCGTAACACCAATCGATAGAGTGCCTTAAGGAACCTTTCAAGAGACAACATTTATCGGCGGACCGCTGATGAGACAAAGGCTACATATGTTCAAAGTTCACAGAATAACTGGTATTATTGCATTTTCAACAGACATATACATGCCTAATTGAAACTATTGTGTACCGTAAGGATGATTGTGTGGTTCTGGTTCAGACAAAAATGGGAGGAACAGTGAGCACATTTTAAGAACTGTAGCGCAGTCTCTGCAGTTTGCGTGGACTGCTGCGCCTCTAGTGGCTGCAAAAAGACAAATTAAAAGAAAAAATTTCGTCGAACTTTGAACTCATTTATCTCCATCTCTATTTACGGTCCGATAAAAAAATACTTGTTTTCTGCGTTTCTTTAGGTGCTTAAACCAATGATGATAAGCATTTTCAGTAATCGCATTCATAAAATCGTAAAGGTCCCCTGTGAGCTGTAAGACAAGCACACTACCTATGATTCGAATCCACTCCCACCCAGAAGAACGGTGAGTAGTCTACGCCACCGTAGCCTGCGGACTTGTCGCTCTGTCTACATGGATGATCACGTCTTACTGCGCGATCTAACAATTTAGTGTCATCCTAAATACGAACATTCTGTTAAGTTATGGATATGCTTTCATATAAATCAGTGTTCTTTTTACGTGGTCATCTGAAAAAATTCTTTGTCCGGTATTTTTTTCCCCACAACTAACCACGAACAGTGTCTTGGCGCCGCTAAGCCTACAGAAAAAGCGCCTTAGTGTCGCTAAGCCGCGCTAAGGCTCTTCTACATCACTGCATTTTACCCAGGTTAAAAAATACTACTGCGCAGGAACCACAGCACATTTAAGAAGACAGGGGGCCCAGGGGTCGGACAGCATTTTGGGCCCCCAGTATTAGTGGCGAATCTAGGATTTAATTATGGGTGGATGAATAAACATACCCAGGAAAAAAAAATCCCAAAATATGATGAGGAAGCCATAGAAATATCCCCGTGATATTGAAGTTTTCATCCCATGATTCATGGACGAATCAATGTTAGCAAGAAAATGCAAAAATGTATAGCTGAAAAAATAAGAGTTCAGTTCTGCTTTAATCCCCCCCCTCTTCAGGATTCAGCTTTTTGAAAACATATCGAAGTAGTGGGCAAAATAATATGATTCAAACGAATTCTTAATGCATGAAAATTTCCCCCAATTATAGATATGTACAAAAAAACATGTATAATGCTTTCAAAAGATTTGAGGATGGACTAGGGGCGACTATACTTTTTGAGAACTCCTCCTGAAAAAAACAGAAAAAGATAGTTTTTTTTTTCACAAGGTAGTTTTTTATAGTGTTTGCTGCTCTATCTGAAAAAAAAAAAAAAAAAAACTCTAGAACTCTGTTAATTCTTCAAACATCCTGCATAATTCTAAGACCCATTGAAAATGCGGGGCCCGGGGCTACACCATCTCTAGCCCCCCCACCCCCTCTTAAATGGGCTCTGGTAAGAACTGCATCCTTCGTAAAATTATTGGGTGTGCTAAATTCACGTCGCCAGATTGGCGCCCCTGATACTTCTCTCCACTGAGATAATAAAGATAAATATACTCGAGTAATTTCTCAATATCTACATTTTATTCATGCGAAGAAAAAAAAAAAAATAGGGCTTTTTGAAATTCTTAGAGTGAAACATTCCGACCCCACCGTTAATTGCCATTCCAAGCAGTTGCCCCCTTTCTTTAATGAAAAATACGGCACTACGGGGGCAGGCATATAAACACTGCGTTTCGTTTTCTCAGAAAATGAAAAAAAAGTGAAGAGGAAAGAAGATTCGTTGATAGATGTAACAAAGCAAGATAGCTGGCCAGGTAGCGTAGTGCTGTTACAGCGGAAATATTTCTAATTTCGAGCACATTGCTTCAGGTAACGAAATACCAAAATTCGGGATTTAATTGCCCAATTAATTATGTTAATTAATTAATCATTTTTAATTAGAGTAATAATTCCTAATTGGGCTTGCAGGGGCATTATCTTGTCCCAGGTCGCATACAAATTTTGCTCTCTCTTTTTTTTTTTTTTTTTTTTTTTTTTGCTTTACCTTCGTGTGGGAAGGAGATCGGAACGCAGGCGCCAGATCAGGTGCAAAGTTCTGAAAGCGAAATGAAAGGTATTTTCATTGCCAGACATTTGCAAAGAACAATCACGGCGGTATAGCATGGGATTACATACTGTAGCCTCAGCTAACAAGAAGCCAGCGGAGGCTATATGGCGCGAGTCCGCGAAAGAAGCCCTGCCTAAATCTGGTCAGAAGGTAAAACTTATGTAATAACTGTCACCCAGTCTCTGTGTCGGGGAACATAACTCAGACGGGCGTACGTGCATTCGACAGTACTTAAAGATTTAGGAAGTTATTACGATAATAGAACTCCGAAACAGGGTGACAGTTAGGGCCCGATAAATTTTTAAAGGGCTTAGCTCGGCAGATGGACAGCTAGCCAGAAGGACATCTGCTCGAAACAGCCAGTGGTCACCCAATGTGATTGTTGCCACGGTTAGACGATCTAAATTGATCAGCAGAATGTATGCCCGCAAGTTCCCAAACGGGGCTTGACGCGGTAACAGTGCTCCAAGCACTGGCTTATGACCATTTGCCCGAGAAGGGTTCGAACCCCGGTTAGGCTTGGATACTGTGTTTGTGTTGTGATACTGCTTCGCTTCCTTCCCTGGAACCAATGGCCCTAAATTAAGATCGGGCGACTGCTAATAGCCCATTGAGTTTGTAACGTACCAGGAGATGTGACGTACCTGCCAGAAGGACGCACACGACATAAAGGCAGATAGGAATCAGAATGAAATGTCCGCGTAGCTTAATTGGTAGAGCAACTTATTCCGGAGTGAGTGGACCCGGGTTCGAATCCTGGCGCGGATAAAAATGACGGAGAAATTCACTTCGTTATAATGGCGCCCGAACTATCCGGATGACCCGACCGTTCACAATCTCGCAATGGTGTGATGTTATTTCCACACCGCGAGATAGGAAAAATAAGAGCAGCACTTCGAAAAAAAAAAAAAAAAAAAAAATAAGGGGGAGATGATGTAACGTACCAGGAGATGTGACGTACCTGCCAGAAGGACGCACACGACATAAAGGCAGATAGGAATCAGAATAAAATGTCCGCTTAGCTTAATTGGTAGAGCAACTTATTCCAGAGTGAGAGGACCCGAGTTCGAATCCTGGCGTGGACAGAAATGACGGAGAAATTCACTTCGTTATAAGTTGCTCACAGTGGTTGTTAAACCTCCATTCAAAAAAAAAAAAAAAAAAATTGTAGGCTATATAAGCACTGTGAATAATATAGGAAGAAAGAAATTAACGTTTAGCCATAATGAGTTTTATTTCTTGTTGACCTCAGTTCCGCCGTGCTTTTGCTCAGCGCTAAAAAATATTGGAACGCCTGAACACACACAAATTATTCCGACAAAATACCCTCGATTAGACGGAATAGTTCAGGATACCGATACCCCAATGTACTTTTTTGTACCGATTCGTTTTTAAATTCCAGTATTTCTTTAAGAATTTTATTGACAATTCCTATTGCTACTGTTGAGCGAAGTTTTTCTACATTGAAATGAATAAAAACTATCTCAGAACAACAACGATTGAAGGAAGGTTTTCTAATTTAGCATTACTGTAAATAGAACCTACGTTGTGTAAAAACCTGGATGAAAACAACATAAATAATGCTTTTTCCGAAACGAAGACAAGAAAAATTAATTTTCTAGAATGAACTTTTGATCATTTATAAATTTTGTATGTCATTTTATATCTGACGTCCACTGGTCTATAAATAGAACATCCAAATATACTATGTACATATATCATCATCATCATCATCATCATTGTCAAACATTATCAATCCACTGCTGGACGGAGGTCTCTACAAGCCTCTTCCACAACGGTCTGTCTTGTGCCAGTCTCCTCCATGCTACTCCCGCATACTTTCAAATTTCATCCATCCATCTCCCACGTGGTCTTCTTCTGTCCCTTGAAATCCAATCTAAAATTTCGGCTGTCCATTGATGGTCTGTCCTTCTGGCAGTATGTCCAGCCCATTGCCATTTCAGGGATTTTACTCTGATCATGATGTCTTCCACTCTTGTCATTTTTCTGATCCACGAGTCTCTCTTTTTATCTCTCCTAGTTACACCAAGCATGCACTTCTCCATGCATCTTTGAGTTGTCTGCAGTCTTTGTATGTCTCATTTAGTTAAGGTCCACGTCTCTGCACCATACGTAAGCACTGGAAGGATACATTGATCAAACACTTTTCTTTTAAAACATAATGGCATATTGCTCTTGAAAATCATGCTGTTTCTTCCAAAAGCTCTCCAGGCAAGTTTTATACGCCGATTAATTTCTTCATCAATGTGACCCTCACTTGATATCTGCTGTCCAAGATAAACGTACGTGTCTGTTATCTCCAGCTTTTCTCCATCAATCGATAAATCTTCATTTCTTGTAAAAGCATTGAACATCACTTTTGTCTTCTGAAAGTTCATTTTTAATCCCACTTCTTTACTCTTGTCAAAAAGTTCCTGGATCATACTCTGCAGCTGTGATGGGGTAGTTGAAAAAATGACTACGTCATCAGCAAAACGAAGGTGAGTTAGATAATCTCCACAACTTAAATCTTATCCCTTTGTTTTCCCAGTTCAGCGATTGAAAGACATTTTCCAATGTGGCATTCAAGAGTTTTGGAGATACGGTGTCACCTTGTCTCACTCTCTTTCCAATTTTTATGCGTGCTGTATTCTTAAACAGTCGAATCTTTGCACCTGCATTTTCATAGATGTGATTAATAATATTAATGTATGCATCTTCAATACCGCAGGATTTCAAAGCCATTGTAACTGCTGATAGTTTCACCGAAACAAAGGCCTTTTCATAATCGATGAAACCATGCACAATGGAAGTTCATATTCCTTCGCTCTTTCAATTAGTTCTCTCAGTACGTGGATATGATCTATTGTGCTGTAGCCACTCCTGAATCCAGCTTGTTCTCTCGGTTGAGCCATGTCCAGGGTTACCTTCAAGCGGTGTGAAAGAACTTTAGTAAAGATTTTATAAACCACTGATAGGAGGCTAATAGGTCTGTAGTTCCCGAGATCCTCAATGTCACCTTTTTTATGTAGCAGGATCATTGTAGCGTTGTTCCAATCCTCAGGAATCTTCCCTTCATTAAGGCATCGAGTGAAAATTTGGGCGAGTACTGTTTCGATTTCTGCACTTGCTTCTTGTATGATGTCTACAGTAATTCCATCTTCTCCTGGAGCTTTCCCCCGCTTCATGTTCTTGATTGCATGTGCAACTTCTGCTGGGAGGACTGGAAGAACTCTGGTACTGATACCTTTCATGATGTCTGGAGTACACGTATCATCCCTTTCATATAATTTGGAGTAGAAGTCTTTCTTTCACTCTTGTCAAAATTTCGCCGCTATTTCTTGTTACAGAATATCTTCTTTCTCAGTGCCATAATCTGTTTTCTTCCCTTACCGTATATATACAGTATATTAGGTGTGCAAACAAGTTTTAAAGCGTTTTAGGACAACGCGACATGTAATTTGAGAGAAAACAACAACTCCTTTACGAATCAAAATAGGCTCTGTCATTATCTATCACCTTCCGCCATCGGTTGGGCAGGACGGATCCAGCCATGAAGAATATACTTCGTCGTGTGACGCGATGAAGTCGTCAACCCATTTTTGCACTGCGTCACACATCCGGAACCGTACAGTAGACAAACCATGTTGCATCGATAGGAACAATTGATAGTCTGAAGGGGCTATGTCGGGACTATACGCCGGGTGCTCCAAAACTTCACAGCCAATCGTCAATAACGTTTCCTTGACCAATTTCGCGACATGCAGCCTAGCATTGTCATGCAGTAATTTCACGAAACGCAATCCTTTGCCTATGAATGGACGTTTCCGAGAGATTTCCTGGTTCAATCGCAGAAATTGTTGCTTGTAGCGATCAGCAGTAACAGTTTGACCCTGTTCCAATAGTTCATAATAGAGAACATCTTTCGTATTCCACCAGATGCACAGCAGAACTTTCTTGGAGTGAATATTTGCGTTTCGGTGTCGAACTCATTGCAGCACCGTTTGGGATTGTCGTACCACATCCACTTTTTTCATCACCCGTAACGATTTTACACAGGAAATACTTTCTGTGTTGTTTATTCAGCAGATTCAAACACACACGCTTATCCTTGTTCCTCTGGCTCAGGTCATGTGACACCCATTTTCCTTCCTTCTGAGTCTTTCCCATTGCGCGTAAATGATTGGAAATGGTTTTTTGAGTTACCCCCGTTGTTCAGTTAGTTCTTTTTGCGTTTGTGACAAATCTTCATCCGGCAATGCTCGCAGTTCCTCATGTGCAACCTTCTGCGGGGCGCCGCCACGTTCTCTATCGCTAACATCAAAATTACCTGCTTTAAACCGTCTAAACCAAAACTCACACGTGCCTTTCGATACAATATTCTCCCTCAGAACAGAACAAATCGATGCACATGCTTTTGCAGAACTTTTTCCTTGATAGAATTCGTAACAAATGCAGTGTCTAATAAATGCAGTATCGCTTGCCTTCTTTCACCTACCGATGTGCAAGTGGCGTTTGACTGTTGGGCAAACTTTTGTGTCACATTTTATACTCTGGACCAGTTACGGTCACATGACAACAACGCGGGGGAATGTCGGATATGTAAATTATCGGTATACGTCACACAAAAAACGCTTTAAAACTTATTTGTACAAATAATATGCATACACAGTCCAGTCACATTATTGTGACCACCAGCTAATATCCACAGTCACCACCGTGTGCAGCGCGGACAGTAGCTAGACGGGTTGGGAGTGACTCGATAAGGTTCTGGAAGGTGTTCACAGGTATGTGGAGCCATGCTGACTGCAGTGCATCTGATAGCTGCAGGAGGGTGCGTGGTGGAGGTTCCACAGAGCGAACAACACGATCGAGGTGGTCCCTCAGATGCTCAATTGGGTTTAAGTCTGGAGACTTAAGGGGCCAGGGAAGTACTTTGAAGTCTTCATTGTGCCTTTCCAACCACTCTCGGACATTTCTACCTCTGTGACACGTCGTATTGTCGAGCTGGAAGATCCCATCCGCCCTAAGGAAGACAATCAGAATGTATGAGTGTACGTGGTCTGCAAGGATGGATTCATAACGAATTCTGTTTATAGTGCATTCCACAGGTATGAGTGGACCCAGGGAATGCCACGAAAACATTCCGCAGGCCATAACGCTGCACCCACCAGCTTGTGTTCTTCCAGCAATGGTTGAAGAGTGTTTTTTCTCCGATGTTTCTCGCCTTATACGCCAACGTCCATCCGTTCGATGAAGCAGAAAACATGACTTATCGGAAAAGGCAATGCCAATCAGCGGCTGTCCAATTCCGATACTGCTGTGCAAATGTAAGCTTTTTTTGCCAATGCACCTTCGTTGGCGTAGATGCAGTGACCATCCGTCCGCATCGGAGCCCCATACGCAGCAGGATTTGCTGAACTGTCGTTTTAGACACACTTCCGGTAGCCCCCTGGTTCATTCGGCTAGTGAGTTGCTCCACTGCGGCGTGCCGATCGGCCCTCACACACCTTCGCAGCCGATGTTCACCTCTCACATCAATGGCATGTGGTGCTTCGCAGTTTCCACGTCGTTTATTCACAAAGGTGCCATTTCTCCAATCACGATACACTTTAACCACAGCAGTACGCGAACAGTTCACAAACTGACCTGTTTCAGAAATAATGCCACCCTTGGCCCGAAAGCTGATAATCATCCCTTTTTGCAAATCTGATAAATCACTCCTTTTATCCATGACAGCAACGAGTGATATGTTTTCAGAATGCCTACAGCACACCTTATACACCCTCCAAGCAGGGACGGATTTAGCCTTAGTGGATCCCTAGGCTAAGACATTTGCGTGGGCCCCGAGGCAAAGATATCTACGAGTTGTGCCTCAAAGAATTATGACGGAGAATCATTATGAAGTGCGTTTAAACACGACACTGTAGTGTTGGATCTTACCTTTACAGGCTGATGTGGCCGTGCGGCACCAGGTGAAGTATCGCCTGCAGTGAAGCACCCGATATCTCCACCGAAAAAAATAAATATCTAAATAAAAATAAAAAAAACTAAAGAAAATTTTGTCAAAAATTTTGCTCTCCTCCTCTGCTGCTAGGGGCTAGCAAGGAGTTTTCCTACTTGCGTTGACAACCGAAAATTATGCAACAACAAATTAATTATCTGATTCCAATAATTAATAATGACCTCCCATAATTAAGTATAACAAATTAATTATGAACTTCCCGCAAAACCCGTACCGCGATTGGGCGTGGATGCCTGGATTTAACTCCAGCACGTCCCAATCTACCGAAAATCATAGCAACGCACACACACACTCGAAAAGATACCCAACGCTCATTTCACGTACGCTTGACATTTAATATCCAACGTTATATTATATACACTGCCACCTTTATCCATGAAGTGGCACAAAAATCTGCTGAGATGAATGTATGGTGGGCTGCTCTATCGGCAGCTTAATTATGCACAATGATTTAAACACTTTATCACTGATTAAACGATACCACTGATTTATCTAACACTTATTTAACAATTAACACTGATTCAAACACTGTTCACTGATTAAATTCTAGTATGCACAATAAACAAATAGAGCGAAGGAAACATGTGAGAGATGACCCAAAACATTTAAATACACACTTTAGAAAACTATAATTGAGTACGAGCGTGGGTACCAGCAATTAAAATGATACAGTAATTATCATGACTGCCGCAGTTTAATTATAAGCTAAATATATCTCTATAATATTACACACACCTGCATAGGCTTGATGCCAAATTAGCAGGGAAGAGCTCTTAAAACTTATGGCCATAACACAAATAAAAATCACGAATAAAATGTGTTGGAGGCCTCCGCTGTCGTGCGTATTCATTTTTTCAGGGGACAGAGTTCTATATGCTGTTCACTGTCCGACGGCACTTGTACGTCGTGAGCAAATGTTCATGTAAAAGATAACATACCTTGGCAACCGTTGTCTGAGGTCCTCAGCGCAGAGAAGTGGCAAGAAATATCCTGCCTGTAGACAGCCTAGGCAAAAGTGCACTAATGTCGACCTAGTATCGGTCGAGAAGTCCAAAGGACTGAGATGTCCTCGTTTAAGAGGGATCATTCATAGCCCTCCTTACGTGCTTCTCTGCTTCTTTTTCCGAGCTCTCCCAGCGGTCAGCTCTCAGGCCTAGGTTCCATGCAGCTCGCTGGTGCTGTTCTCGTGCGTGTGTCTGGCTTTGCCACCGTCCTGAGAATGCCCCGCCGCTTGTTTTTCTCTTCTGCTCGTTTCTCTCCTCTTTGTCCTGTCACAGGGCTTCTCTTAGCCACTTGAAAAGGGATTTATCACCTTGTTTTCAACTGTGGGTGATAGTCGGTTCCCCCTTATCCCGTTCAGTTCGCAGAAAAACTGCAACCACCGAATGTCTCTTGGCTTGCAGAGGGACTTTTGGGGGGTGAGTTTTGCAGTCTTTCGTTAGTTGAAAATGCACACGACTGTTGCTATGAGTCCGAAATAGAGATGGTCTGTTGCCATGTGGCCTTTCACAATTCTCGTTTGCCAGAAGGCTACGAATTATGCACTTATCAAATACTGAACAAATTTTAACAATGGCAGTGATGAACAAATTAGAGGATCAATTACCGTAATTAATTATAACTATGAGTGTCGCCTTGCAGTTACATCGAAACACAAATTTACCGCATAAATGAAATATAAAAATTTTCCACAAGTTAGGCTGCACCCTATAACAATCCTTCTACCTTCCAAAGAAAAAATATGAATGTATTTTTTTTCTCATTGAAGAATGGAAAATTTTGAATATGGATATCTCCCTCTTTCCTATATTCCATGACATGTCTAATTCCGGATTTTAGACACATCAAGGGTAATGGGAAAGTATCGATAACATCTCTGATCCATTCATCATTGCCCATAACAAGAAAAGAATATAAACATAAGTTACACAGGTGAGAGCCAATGTGCGTCCGACCAAAACCCTTTTTGACTCAACGTGCCTTTCCTCTTATCTAAGTCTGCACTTCTGCGCGGTCCTGAGTTTGGCTCGCGAAATCTTCTTCCTCCTCACAACTGTATATTTCTGTGCTATCACTATCCTCCTCGTCTGCAACCATTTCTTCGCTGGATTTTCCTCTTCAGCCTGATGTCCAAAGCTGAGAGGTTTCCCCACTCTCCCGTGCTCATCTCGGGGTCTCAACGACGCTCTCGTTATGATGGGGGACTTTTTCTTTGCTCCCCTCTGCGTTTCCTTCGTGAGCTGCTGCGTCCTTCAACATGGGAGCAGGCTGGGCCGCCGTCCCGGTCTCTTCCAACCCCTGACGTGTTTCCGATTCATGCGGCTGAAAACAGCGCGTATCCCTTGCGGTCACCGGCCAAGCGGGCGTCACCCAGTCCTCATCCTGCTCTGAGAACTCTTCTTCATGATGCCTTTCGTCTGCGGTTGGCATACCTATGCTCAACGAAATTTCCTCATCCCCCTTTTCATCTTGAAATTGCCCTGTGTCAAACACCCTTCTCTGTGGTGGTTTGAAAATCCTGTCTACGTGTGTGAGTCGAGTTCGTCTCATATCATTTACTGGGGCGATTTTAAAGTTCACTGGGGATGTTTTCTCAATTACTCTGAAAGGTCCTATAGAAGGTTTTGCCAACTTTCGCGACCTTCTTTGGATGCTGATGGGTCGTGCTGGTACACTATGTCCCCAATCTTGATCTGTTTGTCTACAGCAGACTTTGCTCGATATTCCCTGGAAGTTTGGGCTGCCTCTTCCAGATTATCCTTGACAATTTTATACGCTTCTTGCATCCTCGTGACTAAGCTCTCGGCGTAGCTCTGGGATTCAGCGTAGTTAAAAGGGATTTCCTCATTCAACAACTGTCCTGGCATGTTCAGATCTCTTCCGAACATGAGAAAGTTGGGTGTTTCTTTAGTAGCACTGTGTGTCGCGCTTCTGTAGGACATGGCCACAAATTCTGTATACTTGTCCCAATCCTTTCCCTTAGGGGAACAATAAATTGCTAAAGAGTGCATTATTGTCTGAATTTGTCTTTCGGCTTGTCCGTCTGTCTGTGCATGGTGTGGAGATGTATTCAGTTTTTTGATGCCAAACTTACGGTACAACTCGGTCATTAAATCGGACAAAAATTTTGTTCCTCTGTCCGTGAGTAACAGATGTGGGACACCATGACGCGCTATCACGTTAGAAGCAAATTTTTCGGCAATTTCTGCAGATCGCATAGTCTTTAATGGAATCAGCTCGATGTACTTAGTGAATGAGTCGGTGACAACCAATAAATATTTATTTCCATCCTCTGTCAGTGGAAGAGGTCCAGCGATATCCATCGAAATTTTGGACCATGGGACAGATACAATTTCCGGGGTAATTAGACCCGCTTTTTTGCTTCTTTTTGAAACCACGACGTTTCAGGCATTGTTCGCAACTCGCCGTGTAGTTCTTGATGTCTGAGAACATGTTAATCCAAAAGTATTTCTGTTTAATTCTCCCAAGGGTCTTTTCAAAACCGAAGTGACCGGCGCATAGTCCGTCATGTTCTGATTTCATCACTTCTGATTTTAACTTATCAGGTATCACTAACTGTTCTGCGATCAATTTCCGTGGGCTGTTTTTTGCTGGTAAGGCAAAATGAAATAAAAGGTCGTCTCTCATAAAATAGGTGTCAGTAATTTTGTCGACTGCTGAATAATCACGCCCTTCAAGACAATCAATTACTTCAGCTAATTTAGGATCTGTTCTTTGTGCTGATTTCAGAGTTTTGTTATTAAGTGGTACAACGGCGACTGTATCATTGGCTTCCACTGCTGCAATGTGCCTAGATAACACGTCGGCGTTTGTGTTTTTCTTTCCTGGTCGATATTGCACATCGAAGTTATACTCCGACAGACTAAGATTCCATCTGACCAGTCTAGAATTAGGAGTTTTCAAATTCATAAGCCACTTTAGAGGTCTATGGTCGGTAATAACCGTAAACTGCTGACCTACCAAATATTCGCGCCAATGGGTGATGGATGATACTATTGCCAGTGCTTCCTGTTCTGTCGTGCTGTAATTTTTCTCAGCTGGATTAAGTTTCCTGCTAAAGTAAGCGATGGGATGTCTGTGTCCTTCGTCATCCTCCTGCTCGAGAATACCGGCAATCGCTACTTTGGAGGCGTCTGTGGTGACGAAAAATTTCTTGCTGAAATCAGGAAATATTAATAGTGGCTCACTCACTAGTGCATGTTTCAGCTCTTGAAAAGATTTCTCGCAGTGTTCGTCCCAAATGAATTTCACGTTTCTCCTAGTAAGGTTTGTTAGCGGTAAGGCAATGGACGAAAAATCTTTGATGTGGCGCCTATAATATCCTGCCATTCCAAGGAATGCTCGAACATGTTTCACTTTCCGTGGAGTAGGAAATTCCCGAACAGCTTCCACGTTCTGTGGGTTAGGTCTTATGCCCTGACGATCTAAAAGGTGCCCTAGGTATGTCACTTCTTCCGCCAAAAATTCACACTTACTGGGCTTAATTTTTAGATGGTGCTTCCTTAATCTCTGGAAAATTAATTCCAATTTCTCAAGGTGTTCAGATAATGTCCTGGAGGCACACAAGATGTCATCCACATATACCAAAATGCCATCATCTCTTTTGTCCATAAATAGAGAATCAAGTGCTCTTTCAAATGTTGCCGGACTGTTGCAAAGTCCAAAAGGCAAGCGATTCCACTGGAAATGTCCGAATTCGCATGAGAAAGCAGTTTTATGCCTATCCTGTTCTCTAACTTTAATTTGGTGATAACCAGCCAAAAGGTCAATTTTTGAAAAATACTTGCATCCATGTAGTAAGGATAAAGTTTGCTGGATTCGGGGAACAGGGTAGCTATCCTTTCGGGTAATTTCATTTAATTTTCGAAAATCTATACAGAAACGATAAGAGTTTCCGCGTCTCACGAGAACAATAGGAAAGCTGTAGGGACTATCTGATTTTGATATGATTCCTGCGTCAAGTAATTCGTTTACCTGAGCTTTTACTTCGGGTCTTAGGGCATGTGGTACAGTATACTGACGCAACTTAATAGGTTTATCATCCGTGAGATGAATTTCATGCTCTGTAAGATCCGTACCTTCTAAGTCTAAAGAATTCCGTGCAAAAACATCAGAATATTTCTGCAGTAAATTTAGCATTTTCTCTCGTTCGCTAAATTCCAGGTGATCTAATTTAAAATCTTCCACAGAGATTGGTTGAGATTTTCGGGATGTTCCTCGCGAACAACGCTTAATTTCCACTGGTTCTACCTGAAAGAGTTTCGTATGTTTATTTAACCAAATTGGTGAATCACTGTGGTTAGCCGCTCTTACATCATACAGTCCGCTTGCCGAAACATTATTAACTGACCGTGCTAAGAGTAACCTATTTCTGCGTGCTCTCGGTAATGGCTCGAACAAAATACTTCCTTCTGTTTTCCCCACTGAGGGTTTACTAAGCGCCACTTGGAGAAAAGTTTCGCTGTTGGGGGGAATGCAAGTTTTACGAGTCAGTGCTGCTATCCTGGGGTGTCTGTTGGAAACATCATTACCTCTCCGCTCCTGTGGGGTGGGTGGCTGAGATGGGGGTCAGGGAAGTGAAGCTGGTTTGTATCTGCTTCGAACGTAAGACGGTGGTTTCGTAAAGCATCTATTCCCAACAAAGCTGAGTAATTTTGACTCAGGGATTTTTTGTCACAAATGCCTTGACCCATATGTCTCTTCCCTTAATTCGCAGATTTACCTCGTAGCAACCCAGCGTTTGAATCACTTCACCTGTGATGCTTTTGATTTTTACATTTAAATCAACAGATTTTAACTTTCTGCGAAATTTTAATCTACGATAAGCATCGTTAGCTAATAAAGTGACTGATGACCCTGTGTCAATTAGCACTTTTAATTTTATCCCCATCCAGATCCGCATTAATGATTGGTAAATCATTCCCATTTTTCATAGACACGTACCGCACTTTAGAGGGTTTTAAATATTTCTGAGCCGCACTACCTCTCACAGTTCGACTCCGATTCAGTTTAACTGTTTGTTCTTACGCTCGAGTCCTTGAGCACTAAACTTTCCCGTTGATTGATAATGAGTATCTCTGTCGTTGTTATTCCTAAACCTCTGTTTCGGTGTTGTTTCTGCCCTATCCCTATTTCGACCGTTATTCGGGCATAGCCTGATCACATGACCTTCCTGTCTGCATCCGTAGCACACAATCCTGTTGCTCCTGTACTGCGCTTGCTGGTTCTCAGCACGCGAGCGATTTCGAGTACCCGATCCTCTGCGTTCATTATTATTTGCACCATACTGTCGAACGAGTTCGAGTCCAGATGACTGAAACCTGGGTAACTGCAAACTTTCTTCCTCTCTGGAGTTTCTTTCTCGTCTCCGATTTTCGCTTTCCTGAAAATTTACTGCTAACTGACCCACTGATCTTTCCGTCGCTTCCATTCGTGCCATCATCTCTTCCAGAGTACGCGCTAATAAATCAGATCCTGGGTTTGTTTCCGATCTCTCTACTGCATTTACTGATGCTTTCTTACTCATGAGCGCCAAATTATCTTCTTCCTGAATTGCTGTGAGAATAGCAGCGTCTAGAGTTTCTGGGCACTTCGTTAAAACCCAGCGCCTGATAGATTCGGATAAACCAGATACAAACTGACACATCACTGTCTGATCCCTATGCTGCCTGATGTCTTCTGACATATCAGTTGTATGACCAAAATATTTTGCCGCTGCACTTTTGAGTCGCGTTGCATACTGTCTTACATCTTGTCCCGGCATTTGAACACAACTCATGAATTGTTTCATACGGGTAATAAGAGGTTCTTCCGCTTGGAAACGATCGATCACTAGACGTTTAAAATTTTCATAATTTCCTTCTAATCTCAGCTCATCACTATCTGACAAAAATTCTGCAGCCCTTTCCCTGAATTTCGACTTTACTACTGCCAATTTTGTTTGTTCGCTCCATCTCCCTACTGTAGCTACATTTTCTACATCTTGAAAAAAATGTTTGGCACGATATAGAGGATCTGTGCCTGTAAAATATCTGAGCATATTAATGCATCCTGCTATCTGTTCACCGCCGTACATTAACATACCTGGAGCTGTCATTCTAGTCTCTGACACTCCTGCGATACTTGTTACTGAATTACTAGTTACCAGATCGGTTGATTCTCCTGTGGGAATGCTATGTTCCTCCCCATCATGATGATCAGAATCATCTGAGTCAGTAGGTTTGGTGTTCGGCTTCTCTCCTTTATTTGCCATATTTAAATACACTTAACCTAAGGCAGTCTTTTACACAAAATGCTTAAGGCTTACAATACTTATGATATGCTAAACTATGCTCGTACTGAAATAAATTTGATATGGCAGTCAATTCGCAATATTTCGAGCGCTTGTGTGTGTTGCTCTGCTTTGGAGGTACAAACAAGTAAGAATCCTGGTCATCGGAACCAATTGTTGGATCTTACCTTTACAGGCTGATGTGGCCGGCACCAGGTGAAGTATCGCCTGCAGTGAAGCACCCGATATCTCCACCGAAAAAAATAAATATCTAAATAAAAATAAAAAAAACTAAAGAAAATTTTGTCAAAAATTTTGCTCTCCTCCTCTGCTGCTAGGGGCTAGCAAGGAGTTTTCCCTACTTGCGTTGACAACCGAAAATTATGCAACAACAAATTAATTATCTGATTCCAATAATTAATAATGACCTCCCATAATTAAGTATAACAAATTAATTATGAACTTCCCGCAAAACCCGTACCGCGATTGGGCGTGGATGCCTGGATTTAACTCCAGCACGTCCCAATCTACCGAAAATCATAGCAACGCACACACACACTCGAAAAGATACCCAACGCTCATTTCACGTACGCTTGACATTTAATATCCAACGTTATATTATATACACTGCCACCTTTATCCATGAAGTGGCACAAAAATCTGCTGAGATGAATGTATGGTGGGCTGCTCTATCGGCAGCTTAATTATGCACAATGATTTAAACACTTTATCACTGATTAAACGATACCACTGATTTATCTAACACTTATTTAACAATTAACACTGATTCAAACACTGTTCACTGATTAAATTCTAGTATGCACAATAAACAAATAGAGCGAAGGAAACATGTGAGAGATGACCCAAAACATTTAAATACACACTTTAGAAAACTATAATTGAGTACGAGCGTGGGTACCAGCAATTAAAATGATACAGTAATTATCATGACTGCCGCAGTTTAATTATAAGCTAAATATATCTCTATAATATTACACACACCTGCATAGGCTTGATGCCAAATTAGCAGGGAAGAGCTCTTAAAACTTATGGCCATAACACAAATAAAAATCACGAATAAAATGTGTTGGAGGCCTCCGCTGTCGTGCGTATTCATTTTTTCAGGGGACAGAGTTCTATATGCTGTTCACTGTCCGACGGCACTTGTACGTCGTGAGCAAATGTTCATGTAAAGATAACATACCTTGGCAACCGTTGTCTGAGGTCCTCAGCGCAGAGAAGTGGCAAGAAATATCCTGCCTGTAGACAGCCTAGGCAAAAGTGCACTAATGTCGACCTAGTATCGGTCGAGAAGTCCAAAGGACTGAGATGTCCTCGTTTAAGAGGGGATCATTCATAGCCCTCCTTACGTGCTTCTCTGCTTCTTTTTCCGAGCTCTCCCAGCGGTCAGCTCTCAGGCCTAGGTTCCATGCAGCTCGCTGGTGCTGTTCTCGTGCGTGTGTCTGGCTTTGCCACCGTCCTGAGAATGCCCCGCCGCTTGTTTTTCTCTTCTGCTCGTTTCTCTCCTCTTTGTCCTGTCACAGGGCTTCTCTTAGCCACTTGAAAAGGGATTTATCACCTTGTTTTCAACTGTGGGTGATAGTCGGTTCCCCTTATCCCGTTCAGTTCGCAGAAAAACTGCAACCACCGAATGTCTCTTGGCTTGCAGAGGGACTTTTGGAGGGTGAGTTTGCAGTCTTTCGTTAGTTGAAAATGCACACGACTGTTGCTATGAGTCCGAAATAGAGATGGTCTGTTGCCATGTGGCCTTTCACAATTCTCGTTTGCCAGAAGGCTACGAATTATGCACTTATCAAATACTGAACAAATTTTAACAATGGCAGTGATGAACAAATTAGAGGATCAATTACCGTAATTAATTATAACTATGAGTGTCGCCTTGCAGTTACATCGAAACACAAATTTACCGCATAAATGAAATATAAAAATTTTCCACAAGTTAGGCTGCACCCTATAACAGTAGCAATATGCTTTTGATAACTAATACGTGTAGTACATTCTTCAAGCTAATAAATTAAATACAGAGTTTTCATTACAAGTTACTGTATTTTCCGTTGTTCTGACATGATTTAAAAGCTTTAAATTCCTAGATTTTGTCTTGGATTTTCTAATGATTTAGCAATGTATACTTTTCTTAGTGCATCTTTTCTGTCATGTAAGGTGAAGCCACAGGGGACTTTGATTATTAACGGTTCCAAGTGCAAATTGGGACGTGGTGTGGATTATGTGAAAAAGTAGAAACTCTCTCCGAGCCCGCTGTACACAGCGACATGAAACCTTAACCCTTGGTGAGTAACTGCTTTGAAATTTGTTCGTCTTCCAGGCTCTGTTTCCGACCAAGTGGAAATCATACGAGACAAAAGTAAAACTATTTTATAAATTTCTCTCTCTCTCTACCTATCTATCTATTATTTGCCCAGGCATGCCACCTGGGCCCTCGGTCATGGTGTGCCCCAAGGCCATTATCAATTCGCTGCTGGACGAAGGTCTCCCCAAGCTTCTTCTACAACTGTCTGTCTTGAGCATCACTGGCAAATACGGCTTATTTTCACACACACTATGAGCCTCTATAGACCCCCTTAACCCGACTCTTCCTCCAAGCCAGATCACGACACGTGCCTTCTTTTACTGCTGTTGACGTCAAAAGTAGGAAGTGGTCACAATAATGTGACTCGACTGTGTATATATACATAGAAGAAGACCACCACATGGGAGATGGATGAAAGAAATTCGAAAGCGTGCCGGAGTAACATGGAGGAGGCAGGTTCAAGACAGACAGTTGTAGAAGAAGCTTGGGGAGACCTTTGCCCAGCAGCGGATTGATAATGGTTGAGAATGACGGCTAGTTTTCAGGAGGTGGCAAACCGGTATTGTGACAACAAATAACACATGCAAACACCATATGCGAATTTCCACTGTTCCTTCTTGTTATCTACCTCAGAGGTAAGGCACATGTTAAGACGGCAAAGTTGCAGAGATAAGCCTTGGTCGGTGCATAATAGTTCAATTGGTAGAACAGTCGAATCCGGAGAAGACACCAGTAGGTTCGTATTCCATCACTGGCAAATACGGCTTATTTTCACACACACACTATGAGCACATAAATGTAATTGGAAAAAAAAAAAGACTCAAAGGATACATAAAAAGAAAAAGAAGAAAAAGATGAATAAATGAAATTTGACAGAATTTTACAACAATTCTTTGTTGTTCTTTTGATCCTTTTGGCCACATGATCTACAAAACCATACCTGTGGTCCGCAGACCCCCGAGGGGGGGGGGGGGGTCGATGTCCTCACAGGGGGTCCGCGAAGGCTTGAAGAAATGTAATGATCTTTTGCAGTTGAAACAGAAAGAGAGAATTAATGCAAGAAAGAAAAAAAGAAAGAAAGAAAAGGAAACGTAGAACGAAATCTTAATTTCCCTCGCTTGTTTGTGTAAAGCTTGGCTTTTCTAACTTACCACAAGGGGCGCGCCAAAGGCATTTGCCGCCCGGGTGCAAGTCCAGATTTGCCACCCTCTTATACGAGAATATTTTCCAATTTTCATTCATTTTTACATGAAATAAATATTTTTGGCAACGTTATTTTCTATTTCCCGTAAATTAAGAGTTTTCATAAAACACAATTCTCTCATATAAAACTGAAGGAAAAAAAATCTATAAAACTCTGCTTCAGATGACGCTGCGAATAATCCAAGAAGTCAGCTTCCTCTCTGTCTGTCTGTCTGTCTGTCTCTCTCTCTCTCTCTCTCTCTCTCTCTCTTTCAATTCTCACAAAAATCCGCTTTACTGGTAAAAAAGTTATATACATGAAATGTTCAAAATCTGTAGAGAAATGTTTTCATCGTTATTTACGACTATTTATAAAGTATGAGGCTCAAATACATAAAATGCATAAGGGTTTTAGGTCAAAAGTTTTTGTGTTTTGAAGTCCATTGTTTTTCCTTCATATGGGCCCCATTCTTATAGCGCTGGTCACGCATATCCTGAAATCTTCAAGATTTAAAGAAAATTCAGAAAAATAATTTTTAATCCTTTGCCCGCGGTATCCGTTATTGAACAAAACAATAAAAATTATTCTCTGATTTCAAGACGTTTTCTGTTGAATTATATATTAATTATTTTTACTAAAAAAATAATCGTGCCACGTAGCATTACTATTTCTCAGAGTAAAACGTTTTATTGACATCTTCCACGTCCCTGATATTAATTTATCAACTGTAGAATTTGATCGGGGCGTCCTGCCGCCCCCGGAATCTGACGCCTGGGTGCTTCGCACCCGTTGAACCCGCGCTTGGCGCGTCTATACTTACCACCTCCATTAAAAAAAAAAAAGTCAAAATCTGTCATTAAAAAAACTCTTTGGTAGCAGAACATGTACCGTACTTTTCGGCATATAATCCATGGATTATCCGTTGTTGAAAGTTGATCAGATTAGATCATATGAAGAGGATTTTAGGAAGGGAGTGTCTGACCCTAGGTCTTAAACAACCCTTAGAAATAGGAAGCTAGGAGATTTGGGCTAGAGTGCCCGATATTAGAGTGACTTGGAAGCGAGGTAGAAAGGGGGAGGAAGACACCCTTATTTATTACGGGGGGCCAGTACCCAGGGCCCGTCGGCTTAACGTGCCCATCCGACGCATGGCGGATATTTAGTGGTTCGAGCGTTCGTACTTGTCTGAGATCAAACCGGAGGTCTTCTACGTGGCAGTCACGAACATTGACCACTAGGCCACCCGCGGCCTTGGAAGTTAATATTTTCTCTACTGAAAATTATATGAAAGTACCGATAACGTGGCTTTTTTTTTGTGTGTGTGTGTGTGGATAGGGTACATGCTGACATTTTTATTCAGCTTTCTCCCTCTGCGGATTATACGCCGGGAATTACGGTACTCAGCTATTGATATTTCTGCACATGGTGCGAACATACAAGTGAATGGCGCTGAGTGGCTGATAGAAAACACGTGACATTTTTTGCTATTGCGCATACAGTCAGAAGCCTCGGGAAGAGAGAGTAGGAGTCAAAATTGTCAATTTTAAAAAAAAGCAGATCACTGAATTTAAGACTCTTTGCAAAGACATGGGCGGTGAACACCACCAAATTTTGCTACACTGTGAAGCTCGTTGACTATCACGAGGTAAATTGTTGTCTCATAACTCTCATTTATGGAACTTGAGAGACGAGATAAGGTTATTTCTCATGGAGAAGCAATTTCACCTCGGCAATCGTTTGACAGATTTTTCCTGGTTAGACAAATTAGCATATCTCTCAGATATCTTCACCCATTTAAATATGCTCAACTTAAATCTTCAAGGAGAAAAGGTTACAGTTTTTCCACTTAAAGAAAACATCGAAGCAATGATCGAAAAAAATGGAATTGTGGCATCATCGCCTTTTGAACCGAAATTATGAGACATTTCCAAACCTCACAAATGTTATTGGTTCTACCGACGAAGAGTTGTCTGAGGACGAGGACACATCACTTATCGCACGACATTTGGAAAATTTGCAGCAGTTTCCATGAATATTTTCCTGTTCCTATTGCAAGCAAAAGCTGGATTAGAGATCCATTTACAATAAATGTGTACGAACTAGAGGGTTTCACAGCAGCAGACGAAGCAAGCTCCAACAAATATCCACGGATTGTGCGTTGAAATTGGAGTTCAAACGCGGAAAGAGCAATGACTTCTGTTTGAGTTCAAGTAACAGTCCCTTCCAAATTTCTGGGCTCCCTTACAAGCAGATTTTTCGGGACTATCGAATAGGGCTATGAAAGTTTTGATGCCTTTCGTAATGACATACTTGTGTGAAATATCGTTCTCTTCTGTCGTTTATCTTAAAAATAAGTATAGAAACCGTTTGAAAAACGTAGAATAAAAACTCAGAATACAAGTTTCAGCAATTAAGCCCGATATGACAAGGCTTGTAAGTGAAATGCAACACCAGCCTTCTTATTAATTATGTGAATATAATATGTTCCATTTTTTCCCCACCCAACTTGTGGTTAATGAGGTACGGTACAATTTTGTACAAATTATATTCATGTCGTTTCATGTGACGTTTTGTATAGGTGCGTCATATTAATGATGTTATGTGCTTGTAATTTCATCTTATCCAGAAAGAATTAAAGGCAATTATTATTATTTTAAATTTGTAAGGAATTATTCCAATAAAAATATAATAGGAGTTGTGAGTATTTCTCACTTCTCTGCAAATTTGAAGACGCTTCATGAGAAACTTTAAATAAATATTCGATCCACTTTAAGGGTTTTAAATCTTGAGTTAAGTCTTGGGGGTCCGCGACAACAAAATATATTTAAAGCGGGCCAGTGATAAAGAAAAGGTTAAGAACCACAAATATTGAAGACTCGTGCGACATTAATCACTGAAGCGATGAAAGATTTCCGCCTTTAGCACGATTTAATGATTAAAAGATGAGAAATATATACAATTAAAAACCATGAGAGGCAGCCGCTGCCTCGAAAGTTCTCATGGTTTTAATTGTATATATTTCTCATTTTTAATCATTAAATCGTGCTAAAGACGGAAATCTTTCATCGCTTCAGTCAGGTTAAGAACTGCTGGCTTAGACCATCGAGTCACCAGTGTGTGTGTGTGTGTGGTGGTGGTGGTGAGGAAAGGGGGGGGGGGGGGTTGTTTGGGAATTATGGGAAACTTGGCGGACCATACATCAGGCGTCATTCGAGACTCGAGCAAAATGAAGCAGTCGTATATGCGACCGGGGTTGGAATGGTAGAAAATGCGGCCGGCTTAACGCAGGGGATGGGGCATTGATTCAACTGACAGGATTGTGTGTGTGTGTGTGTAGGGGGTCCGGTGCAATTACTCCATGTGACAGGAGGGGAGTCCGGTGAAAATCACCCTTGAATTTGCTTGACAAGTTCTGTGAGGGGTACAACTGACCCTCGTCCAGGTCACGGCTGCCCTCGGACGAAGGGTCAGATGCCAGCGCTTAGACTATTATGCCACCCACAATAGTCTAAATTCTGATTGGACTTAAAGGTCAATTTATCTTTCAAGCAATAAATTTTACTAGTACTTGTACTGTGTGGTCCTAAAATGAAATGAAATGAAATGTCTGGACGTGGAAAAATCCATCCGAATTTTAAAATTTTGCCGTCTTAAAAGATGGTGGATTAAGTTTAGGGAAGGTTTGATTTTTAAAATTGTGAAATTTTTTCTGCAAATGTTATGAAAACTTAAAAAGTAATTTAGTTTCTGTACTTGTGTATACCTTTTTGTTTATTTACCCTTCTGTGCAAATCGATGTTAAAGTTTTGTCAAAGAACTTTTCAAACTTAATTTAAAAAAACATTCTAAAATCTGCATAGTATATTTTTCTTACACTTTTGATTTTTTTAATCTCCAAATGTTCTGAAGTTGAAATAATTTCAGTAAATGACAGTGTTTAAGACTTTGTGAAAAAAACAATTCTTTTTCTAAGATATAAATAACAGAATTTCAAAACATTTTCATACTTCTTAAATAGCAAAATAATGTTTTCCAAAAAAAACATTTTGTAAAATAATGTTTGGAAACATTTATTTTAATATATAATGTTAGAAAATTACGGTTGAAAATATTTTTGAGAGCTGTTTTTATATATGGCGTCACAAATTAGTTTTTTTTTTTTTTGTTTCACCAGGTCTTCATGTCGTCTCATTTCTTGTTATAAATTTTCGTGTGATACATTTCAAAACATTTTGTTGGTCAATTTTTGAATTTCTTGACATTTTTTTTAAACATGTGACTTCTGGAAAATTTCAACATTTCAAACTTCATATTTCTTCTTCAAAATTCCGTCTGCGACCTTCGTGTAGCTATTTGGTAAAGATCTGAATTAACAAGCGTTTTGATAAGATGTTTTAAGGAATATTAATGCAGACCTGGAAGCCAAAAGGAGAAAACAAGCATGAATAAATAAGAAAATTTGAAAATTTAATCAATGTGATGCAATTTAATATTTTAAAGTTGAATTTTTGCAATAGCTCGTATTATGCTGCCACCTGTTATTAATTATAGTCAACAAAATGCCAATCCTTATTGGAGATCGGCGAGACCGTAATGAAAAATTTATGTTTTTCATTTCTAAAGACAGTATAATTTTAAACAACCTAATAATGATGCACTGATTATTTATGCAATTAATGAACAGGTATACATATGTATATAATATGTTGTTATATACTAAACTTGCTTAGGGCCGAAAGGGTTTGTGGTTCTTGGAATTGACGTATGATGGCACTGTGCAATTGAAAACATGATGGATGTCTGCAACGATTGTGATCAAGGTCTCCGGTACGTCATGGGATTTTTACGTTGCTTGTGTGCCGTATTGTTTTGATTCTTTAAAATGATAATCACGCGTCCTCGTGTGACGTAATTCTTGTCACTAGTTATATCAGTCGTGCGTCTGTACCTGAGATTGTTTGTCATCCTTACCGTTGAGTCTCCACGGAAGCTGAGCACGTTCGTGGTTGTGGAGATGTGATCGCCTGTTGGTCTGTTGCGTGTGGTAATAATATATCTTCCGCGAACTTTTAAACACCGCATTGAACGCTGGCGAAATTAGGTTAACAGATCCACGGCATCGCTGACAACAAACATGGCTGTGATGGGCGCTCTGCCGCACATCTTATTACAGGATATGTTTTATTCCTATCCTTTGCTCACGGGTCCGTATGAATTGAGCTTGGCGGAAAAAACATTGTTCGTGAAAAGCTACTTCAAAGGTAAACACGAGGTGGAGGATATTACAGTTGACGACATCATCGGGTGCCATACGTTCCAAGGTAAAGATGAAAAATTGAAGTCCGATGGGAAGGCCGACGTGTCTGCGTATCTCTGTGTTTATTCCTACCCTCTCCGTTCTGGGGGCTGTTGAGCAAACAGCCTCGCAGGGAAAGACATGCTGTAACTTTCCAGATGCGAAAGTGTCTGACTAGAGCTGAAAATATTGCCGTCGTACTGCAATGGAGATCCGCTATTTTGTGGATTTTGAGAGGAAAGTCTCTGGTCGAAAGAGGAGGTAAAAATATTTCATTTTTAAAATGGTTAGGTAATTCTTTTTGGAAGAAATTTATGCCAATTGTAAAATTTGCGGATGAAATTTCAGTTGTGACTGCATTTAAGATGATATAGAAAGTGTTTATGAAGAGACAGTGTGGTTATTATTTTTTTACAATTTAATTGTGAATTTTATTAGTCTTCCTCATAATTCAGTTATTGCTTCACCAGGCAGTTTTTAGAATTTTACATGATGGCTGCATGCACAGATTTAATTAATTTTTATAGGAATGTAAACGTTGGGGGAGGATGTATTAAATACTTCATTCAAGAGTTAATCCCCCTCCCCCATGAACAATGAAGACTAGGAAGATTTGTCTACCCGTGCCATGTATATGTATATCATCATCATCAACCATTATCAATCCACTGCTGGATGAAGGTCTCCCCAAATTTCTTCCACGATTGTCTGTCTTGGGCCTGTCTCCTCCACGTCACTCCAGCATACTTTTGAATTTCATCCTTCCATCTCCCATGGTGTCTTCTTCTGGGTCTTTTCCTGTCCCTCGGAATCCAGTCTAAAATTTCGGTTATCCATCGGTGGTCCGTTCTTCTGGCAACATGTCCAGCCCATTGCCATTTCAGTGATTTCACTCTGGTCATGATGTCATCCACTCCTGTCATTTTCCTTATCCACAAGTTCCTCTTATCTTTCCTGGTTACGCCAAGCATGCATCTCTCCATGCTACTTTGAGTTGTCTGCAGTCTTTGTATGTCTTTTTTAGTTAAACTCCATGTCTCGGCTCCATACGTAAGCACTGGCAGGATGCATTGATTAAACACTTTTCTTTTGAGACATACTGCTCTTAAAAATTGTACTGTTTCTTCCAAAACTCTCCATCCAAGTTTTATTCGCCGATTGATTTCTTCATCAATGTAACCCTCATTCGATATCTGCTGCCCAAGATAAATGTAGGAATCGGTTGTCTCAAGCTTTTCTCCATCAATCGATAAATCTTCGTTTCTTGTAAAAGCATTGTACATCACTTTTGTCTTCTGGAAGTTCATTTTTAATCCCACTTCTTTACTCTTGTCAACAAGTTCTTGGATCATACTCTGCAGCTCTGAAGGGGTAGTTGCAAAGATGAATATGTCATCAGCAAAACAAAGGTGAGTTAAATAATCTCCATTAATCTTTATCGCTCTGTTTCCCCAGTTCAATGATTGAAAGACATTTTGCAATGTGGCGTTAAAGAGAATGTATATCGTGCACAGAAAGTTATAAATTTAAGACTGTAGAGCTCAGTTTCTACAATTTTAAATTAAATTTAAGTAAATTCATAAGTATTTAAGTAAATTCATTTTTTTATAGTGAAATATTACAATCTTAAAATAAAGGTAAGATTTTCCCTGCAGTGCTCAGAGAAAAAAGAAAGGGGGTAATTTCAATCGATAAATCTTCGTTTCTTGTAAAAGCATTGTACATCACTTTTGTCTTCTGGAAGTTCATTTTTAATCCCACTTCTTTACTCTTGTCAACAAGTTCTTGGATCATACTCTGCAGCTCTGAAGGTGTAGTTGCAAAGATGAATATGTCATCAGCAAAACAAAGGTGAGTTAAATAATCTCCATTAATCTTTATCGCTCTGTTTCCCCAGTTCAATGATTGAAAGACATTTTGCAATGTGGCGTTAAAGAGAATGTATATCGTGCACAGAAAGTTATAAATTTAAGACTGTAGAGCTCAGTTTCTACAATTTTAAATTAAATTTAAGTAAATTCATAAGTATTTAAATATTACAATCTTAAAATAAAGGTAAGATTTTCCCTGCAGTGCTCAGAGAAAAAAGGAAGGGGGTAATTTTTCAAAGGAAACATTTTTTTATAGTGAAATATTTAGGCTTTAAACCTAGTATTAAAAATGAGCAAAATTTCAAAAAATGGAGAACTGATTTTTATGGTCAAGAATGGTTATAACCGGAAATCCTTTTCCAAAACTTACATGCAGTTATTTGTTTTTTTTTGTTTTTTTTAGGTCTCCGATGGCTAAATGCTTCCCTGATCAAGGCTAGAGCAAAGGAGTATTTATATGGGTTGCTGAAATAGTAGATATTGATATTTTCACAAATTTTGTGCATGCTAACATGATTCGAAAGTAAAGTATACTGCCAAAAAAACCCTCCTAGAAACAGACACTTAAACTAGAAATAAACTTGAAATAAAAAAAAATATTACAATACAGACTTCAAATAATAAAAAAAATATGATAATATGGTGAAAGATGCTTCAAGGTAATGCAGAGGAATTCATGTAGATGCTAATTGCTAACTGCTATTGATAACCATGCTGTATGATAATAAAAAGGACTAATACAAAAATTAAAAGGTACATATATACCTGTGTGTATGTTTGATATACCTCCAATTGGAAGGGTGTTGAGATTTTTTTATGGCGGTGGAGTGGGGGGGATCAGGGTGTGTGTTCTGGAGGTGTTGGTATAAATCCTTTGCACAGTCCATTCATTACCTGTGTGTGAAAATGAAAGAGAAGAGGAGAGTTATTGAATGCAATATTGTAAATCACATGAATTTCTCATTCATGCATAACACCAAGGTGCTTGTGGCTTGATTTCTGGGGGAATTTGTGATTTGTAATCATGCACAGGTGTGGACTGGACTGCTGGGGACCCTTGTATTCAGGGCAGTATGCCCATGCTAATTCATACATAAAATACATATATAATTTCATTGCACTGTATCAAACTTATCGAAGAAAATCGGGCTGCGTTGAAAAGACAGTTTGTTTGCCATTTAAAAGAAGAAAACAAAACTTGCATAGTAAGTGGCCTAGTATTGAAACAAATAATGTTTTTTTATGTTATGCAAAGCTTTTTCATTCAATTGTACTAGTCCTAAAAATGAGTAAAATGCTATTAAGAAATTATTGCCTCAACACAAATGGTGCAGTAATTCATATACTTCTATTGAAAAAGTGTTTAAACATATGACGATGACATACCATTAATTTTAGGGTTTGGGTACCTTGCCATTCTTCCTCAGCAGTGGGCCACAAAATATTTGCTTCAAGGGCCACAAATGGTTCACCACTCCTTCCTTGAGTTATTTGGTATTATTTAGGGGGAAAAAAATATGTAGCTTAAAAGAGATGTCCTAGTTTTTTTGTGTTTTTTGTTGTTGTTGTTGTTTTGCAACAGATTTTACATTTTCTCCTAGAGTTATTTGATGTGATGAGAAAATTTTTGATATGTTTTATTACTTACAACAAAATATTTGATTTCCAAAAATTAGATTCTACAATCTTCACACAGTAATGTAACTTGATTAACATTAAATGTCCGTCATTACCGTTTCACACGTTATGCTAGTTCTGCAATCGGGAGATTATTAAATGATGTTAGATATGTATGGGGTTAGATATGCATAGTATCAGCAATTAAAATCAAGAAACAATGAACTGTATATGTACTTACAATATTTGTAGTGGCTGTCGGGGCTTCTTATGTATGCCTGTAATGTGTTTATTCACAAGACATTGCCATAAGTATCTGACTCATTCAAAGAATGTGAACTTTTTTCAATTGCAAAGTTTAAAAAAATAAAATTTATGATATTGTAAAATCTGCACCAGATAAAATTGAAAAAAGATGAATTTTTACAATGAAGGTAAAAATGAAGGTTACCTTCATTGTAAAAATTCATCTTGTTCAATTTAATCTGGTGCAGATTTTATAATATCATGAATTTTATTATTTTAAACTTCACAATTGAAAAAGTTCACATTCTTTGAATGAGTCGGATACTTATGGCAATGTCTTGTGAATAAACACATTACAGGCGTACATAAGAAGCCCCGACAGCCACTACAAATATTGTAAGTACATATATAGTTCATTGTTTTTTTTATTTTAATTGCCAATACTATGCCCCATACATATCTAACATCATTTAATAATCTCATGATTGCAGAACAAGCATAACATGTGAAACAGTTAATAACTGACATTTAGTGTCAATCAAGTTACATTATCGTGGCCACGTAAAAAGTATGTTCATCGCAAATTGGTGAAATTTGAACAATGATATATTTCACACAGTAATATTCTACATATTGGAATTCAAGGAGGTGGGAGTGTTTTACAGCTTGATTATTTGGTCACATAAATGATAAAATAATGGAACAGATTTAGAGTGAATAATAGCCAGCTGAATATGCAAATCAAAAGGTTCATAGTTTGATGTATATGCGTGAACATACTTCTGGAAATCTAAATCCCTTCCAGAACATTACAATTTTTCAAATGTGATAATTCCAGTATCACCAGGCTAGGCTTAGGATGTCAACTAATTTTTTTTTTAATTGAAGGTTTAATGACCACTGTGAGCAACTCAATGGGCTATAAGCAGTCACCCGTCCTTAAGTTAGGGCCACTAGTTCCAGGGAAGAGAGAGAGCCAGTGCTTTCAGACAAACACAACATCCATGCCTCACTGGGATTCGAACTCGGACCCTCCAGGACCAATGATCAGAAGCTATCGCTTAAACCACTGCACCACCAGGGCGGCATTGATTTTTCATGCTGAGGGTTTGCTTCAAGTCCCAATTGGCCGCCCCGGTGGTGCAGTGGTCTAAGCGATGGCTTCTGTTCATTCGTCAGAAAGGGGTCCAGGTTCAAATCTCGGCGAGGCATGGATGTTGTGTTTGTCTTATGGCACTGGCTCTCTCTCTTCCCTGGAACCAGTGACCCTAAATTAGGGACGAGCGACTGCTTATAGCCCAAAAAGTTGCTCACGGTGGTCGTTAAACCTCCAATCAAAAAAAAAAAAATGCTGAGGGTTTGCTTCAAGTCCCAATTGGCCGCCCCGGTGGTGCAGTGGTCTAAGTGATGGCTTCTGTTCATTTGTCAGAAAGGGGTCCGGGTTCGAATCCTGGTGAGGCATGGATGTTGTGTTTGTCTTACGGCACTGGCTCTCTCCTTTCCCTGGAACCATTGGCCCTAAATTAGGGATGGGTAACTGCTTATAGCCCATTAAGTTGCTCACAGTGGTCGTTGAACCTCCAATAAAAAAAAAAGTCCCTATTGATGTCCCATTGTGATCATCAGCCAGGGGCATATTTAGAGGGGGATGGGAGAGGGAAGGGCCTTGCGTTCCTGAAAGTGTTTCTTTTTTTTTTTTTTGGTTATAACAAAAAACTTACATTAGAAAAAATGCTTTAATTTAAGAAAAATGTAGCAACTTATATTAGATAAATGCTTTATTTTTTTATTTTATTTTTCATTAACTTGTATGTTGTTCTGGTGGATTTCAAAAACTTTGATTTTTTGGCCTCCCACCTCCGAAAAAATTCCATACACCCCCTTATCATCAACCATTCTGAATCTACTGCCAGGTGTAGGTCTCCTTAACAACCTTCTATTGTGATCCATTCTCCTCCACAACTTGCAGGCTTTCAAATTTCATTGACCCCATCTGCCATGTGTTCTTTTGTTTTTGTTTTCTTGTCCCTTGAGTATCTAGTCAATTATCTTTGTTGTCCAATGGTGGACAACTAAAATACTGGACTGGATACTGGACTAAAATACTAGACTCAACTGGATACATTTAAAAAAAATTTCACAGTGTGATAATGGCAATCTACTGAAGAAATCATGCCTGTTTCATCCCATTATATTTCAAATGAGATTTAGATCATCAGTTCAAGATATTTTATGGATTTCAGATAATATGTATTTCATTGAAATGATTTTTCAGTGCCTTGGTGGTCAAGTAGTCTGAGGTGTGGGCTTCTGACCATTTGTTCAAGATAGGCCTGGATGAGACATGGGTGGGGTGTTTGCTGTCTCTGTCCCTTGTGGCCCGAAATTTGGAATGGGGAATTACTTATACCCAAAGAGTTTGCTCATTGATTTAGGAAAAGGTTCTAGGTTCTAAGCCATGTTTGTTATGTTACTTCATTGCCCATCAGAAGTTAATTCTGAAACAAGAAACTGGCTATAGTTCAAAAAGCAATTAAATACAGTGAACTTTCGTCATAAGAAAGTTCAAGGGGATTGAAAATCAGTTTTTTATAACTGAATTTGGATTGAAATGGTTAAAACTTCGAAATTAAAGCCGATTCATAACATAGAGTACATGTATTTTATGAATAAACAAGTGTACATCAATACATACCTTTTATATAAAAAAATCTGTTATAGAAGTCTGCTTTTTTGTGTTTACCATTACAATCGTCTCACATTTTTCAATCAAACATTGCTCTTTCTTTGCTTTTTGAGCACTGGAATCATACTCACATAGTCCTTCACCTTCTGAATCATATCCATGACTTCCACCCGCATCGGTAGCTGCGGCTCAGAAAAGTTGTCATCCTTTTCTTCACTTCTGCTTCCAGTTTCTTCAGCAGGATTCATATGGGCCAAAATTTTAGCATCTGTCAGCTCAGGCGATGTTTGCACACCATTATTTGCTGTGACAAAATCTTCAAAAGAAACACCTTGAACTCATTCATCCAGGTGAACTTTATCCTCAAAGTCTTGTTCCAGTTCAAAATTTTTTTCATTATAAAATCCAGCTTTCTGAAAGCAGTTCTTAAGTGCTGTAGAGTCCACTGAATTCCAAGTGGCGTGTACAAAATCAATGGCAATTTTCACATCAATTTTCATCTTCTTCCTTGCCTCCATATTTAAAACCATCAGCCTTACTAGTGTCTTCCGACACATGCTTTTAGGCATCGAATGATATCCTGATCAAGGGGCTGCAGTTGAGAAGTGATGTTTGGAGGGAGATACGACACCTGAATTAAATCTAGCTTTATTCAACATCTATGGGTAGAACAGTTGTCCAAAACAAGCAGAATTTTCCTCTTCTGTGTCTTCATTTCATTGTCCCATTCCTTTAACCAGGTTTTGAAGATAGAAGTCACCCAAGCTTTCTTATTAGACAGAGATATTTCACTGGTAAATATGGAATTCCTGTAAAATACCAAGACTTCTTCAATTTACCAATCACAATGATTTTTCTCTTGTCTGAACCATCCATATTGCATGCAAGAAGAAGTGTCAAACACCCCTTACTTTTTTACCACCATGACATTTTTCGTTTTTGAATGCAAAACTTTTATCCAACATCATTCCAAAAAATAATCTGGTCTCATCTGCATTGTAGACATCTTGTGCATCATATTTAGCAATGATCGGTATTAACTTGGTCATCCATTCCTCTGCAACGGTTTTGGAAACTGAGGTGGACTCACCACACAGCTAATGGCAAACAATATCGTATCAATCTTTGAATCTGCTAATCCAACCGCTGCTGGCCTTGAAATCAGTGTGTCCAAATCCAGCGGCAAAGACTCTGTCTGGCCTTCTCTTCCAAAATAGCACCACTAATAGGTAGATTGCAGCCCCTTATGTCTTTGAGCCATGAGAGTAGTGCACTTTTGACGTCAGGTATGTGGGAGCTCAAATCCCTTTCTGATCTTGCTTTATGATGCCGGACAGGAGTTTTTTCCCACATGCTTAAAATATTGGAAAGTGAGGCTGGAATTCCAAATTCTGTGGCAATATCCATCTTCTTCCTTCTGCTATCAACAGCTTCGATGACCTTTATCTTTTGCTCGATTGACAGAGCTTTACGCTTTGTTGCCATTGTACACTGGCAACTGAAAAATTCTAACAACTCAGAACTGTAACAACTCTAACGCTTCATGTGATGTCTGATCAGGCTGGACAACATGACAATCTGGTGTCCCGTTAATTGCACGCCAATTTCTCCCTGCCCACCGACCCTGTAACTGCACACCGGTAAATGTCCACAATGAGCTCTCTCCATTTAAACTCACGCTAGCTACATAATTCAAACATGGATTGTAAGGTCGTTCCAATCTTTGGTGTGCAATTTTAGGCACGTCCTTTCATATCAAAAAGTCAGATTGCTAGTTTGCTCACTAATGCAAACAGGAAGAAATAGAATTAAAAAACAGTGCAAAATGAAAAGATGAGAACAAAGAATACATACATACTGTATGTACTGATCTTCATCTATGAATGTGCAGGCAATGACCTAGAATTCTTGGATGAGGTAAGTCAGAACAGGATTTATCCCTTCCAAGAAAATGTTCATCATGCATTATGGGGAGGAGCGAAAAGGGAAAAAATGATGTGCATTATCTGGTAGAAGTCTTTCCGAAAATGGCTTTGAAATTCCATGGGAAATAAAGAGAAGAAACACTGCAATACAAGACAAAAAAAAATTATTTTGGAAATAAATTTTTTGGAACTTTCTTATAACCAAAATTTGACTCTTTTTGCTTTCTTATAAACATGAAACATTCCTATACTTTAACATTGGGCCAACCAAAGTTATAAATTTCTTTTGTATAATTGTAAATTTCTTATATCCGAGTTTCTTATAATGGGAGTGTACAGTACCATATTTTTCAAATATAAGACATACTTTCCATTCAAAAATGGTGTCAAAATCGCCTTGTGTCTTATATACCAAAGGGAATTATTATTGCCATGAATGTATTTTGCTATAAAGACTGCCAAATGAGTTTAAAATGTTAGTGCTTCATCTTAGGTATGTACAGTAATTGGCATTCTTCTTCATTTTTACTACTATAGTATAATACTGTTGTATTTTAACTGCTTGTATATACTATACTTTTATTTTTATCCATTGTTTACTACATGTATGTGTTTTTTATGATCCTGGCCTGCATTTGTGGCTGTGTTCATACCTGTGCGTTCATGAGTTAATGATGTAAACTTTAGTTTAAACACACACCTCATGTGTTCTACATAGTAATATGAAATGGACATTAAAGGGCTGTCATAATTTTTCTAAAAAGCAAAGTGATAGGAAAAGAAGCAAAAGAATGCCATCTAAGGTCAAAACATCACAACATACACTTAAGACACCCACCAGCAAACTGGGGGTGGAAACACATTAGTGCTGGCAGCATTATTGCTGCTGCAAATTCTTTTGTTTATGTTGAACTTTCATGGATTAATGCAAAAATCTTGTTCATTCTCAGTAATATAAATACTGTGGAGTCGTAATTTTGGAAAAATCTATTCGTTAAACGTGCACTTTAACTGGGGTAACTTGCTTTTATTTGCAGTTCATGATGAAAGATGCGGCAATATCTGACAGTCTCGCTTCCTTGCTGTTCGCTAACAATGTGCAGAGGTTAGCCCGTATACTTCTTTGGGAAGTTTTAAATAAAAAAACAAAAAAAACAACAACAATTCCCCATTCCCAGAAATCATTAGTCTACAACAGAATGCCAATAGACTTCGACCAAGGCCATCTGACTTTGATGCATCAGTCATGTGGTGAGGACGACCATTCATGGCAGTAACAAAGACCATTGGCTGTATAAAGGTGTGATACTATGGACAAATCCTGCACTGCATGTATGCCATTGGCTGATTTGCAATTTCCTATGTTGTTTTCATCAGTGGTATCGCACATTGCTAGTTTCACAATTACCAACGGTTCGATGATTCATAAGCTGCTGTTTTTACACACAAAATTTAATTATCTCTTAATAAATATCTTGGAAATGCTGTTTTATTCAATTTTTCTCAAAAAATAAGTGTGTGTCTTATATGGCAATGCATCTTATATTCCAAAAAATATGGTAATTTATTTGAAACTGTATGGCATGATACACTGACATATAGAATATGTACTTTTCAAATATGAGCTAATAAAGATGCATATATATGGATGAATTTGTACATCGAAGATGTAACCTCAAAATAGAATGGATATTTGCCATACAAAAATTAGTCATTATGGAATGTAACACCCCTTCTGAAAGTAATGCAGACTTCATGCTAATGAGTGTCATACCCAGAGCACATTTAAGGAGACAGGGGGCCTGCGGGCTGGACAGTATTTTGGGGCCCCAGTATTAGTGGCACATCTAAGATTTTATTAGGGGTGGATAAATAAAAATACTGAAGAGAAAACATTCCCAAAATGTGATGAGGAAGCCATAAAAATATCCCCGTGATATTGAAGTTTGCATCTCATGATTCATGGATGAATCAGTGTTAACAAGAAAATGTAAAAATGTATGGTTGAAAAAGTACCAGTTCAGTTCTGCTTTAACTCCCCCCCCTCCAGGATTCAGTTTGTTGAAATTACATAGAAGTAGTGGGCAAAATAATGTGATTCAAATATCATGATTCAAACAAATTCTTAATGTATGAAAATTTCCCCCAATTATAGATATGTACAAAAAACATCTATAATGCTTTCGAAAGATTTGAGGATGGACTGGGGGCGACTATACTTTTTTGCAGACTCCTGAAAAAACAGAAAAAGATGGAATTTTTGTTTTCACTTTAAGGCAGTTTTTTTATAGTGTTTGCTGTGCTATCTGAAAAAAAGAAACTGTAGAACTCTGTCAATTCTTCAAACATCCTGCATAATTCTGGGGCTCCTTGAAAATGTGATGCCTGGGGCTATAGAACCCCTAGCCTCTCCCTTAAATGGGCTCTGGTCATACTTCACTTTAAGACTATCTCGTGAGTAGGATGCAGTAATGGCTGCTGACTATTCTAGTGTCAGAGTGATCAAAGGCATAGGTTTTCTGACTAGTCATCTAGTTACCTTTTTTATGGGATTTATCTAGGTAAAGTCTCAAATTTCTGCAAATTTTCAGAGAAAACTCCTCTCCTTCGCCACTCAGTCATTCGTTCAATCTCCATCACTGTCTTCGGTTGCGGTTAACCTTGGCGGTTACAGTGATTCTGCAATATATCTTGCCAAATGTTAGGCAGCAAAAATCCCTTACAGTCATTAATGAAGTTCTGGTATTTTCCAATTTCAAGTCCCTCTTTCAATTTATGCTTCAGGAAGTTGGATTGATGTCCAATGACAGTTAAAGAGTCTCAGTCCATGCTGTGTTCTATTTCTCTAATGTGCCTGTCTAATCCTGTCTTGTTTGAACAATTTTTTATTGCTGCCTTGTGCTCTGCGATGTGAGTCATCTGAGTTGGATTTGAGTCCCAGATGAGAAATGGGTGGTGTGCTTGTCTCAAAGCACTGGTTCTCTCCCTTCCCTAGAACCAGTTGCCCTAAATTAGAGATAAGAGATAACCATGAGCAACTCTTACAGTTGCTCATGGTGTTAAGTTGCTCATGGTGTTAAGAGTTGCTCATGGTGGTCTATTAACCACCCCCTCCACTCTTCCTCCCAAATTACCATTGGCAAATTAGCACAGTCTTGAGGTCATGGAATGTTCAAGGAGGGGCTACAGTGTAGTGGTACTCTTCCCCATGGTATCCCACACATGTTCAATGTGATTGCGGTATGGAGAAAATAGCCACTCTACTTGTTGACTTTACTCTTTAATATATGTTTTAATAACATTAGCTCTCTAGAGGTATGCATTATCATCCATTAGGTTACTATCCATACCAAATACATCAGCACATGGTCTCACATGGAAATCAAAAATCTCCTCATGGTACTTTATGGCAGCTACAGGACCTTTAGTAAAAATGTGTAGGTTGATAATGTCACCCAGTGTAGAACTAGCCCACAGAATTGTACAACTACTACAAAAAGCATTTTCTTCAATGATGTATTGAGACATAGCTGGACACCAGACAAATAAATGTCTATTGAGTGGTTTTAAAGAAAAATGAAACTCTCTCTTTCTAATCTGTGAACAAGACATTACACCAATGTTACAAGTTCCAGTTGACAGGATGGCAGTGGTGTTTGCATTCCAGGTTTAACCCTGATTTCCAGGTTTCTGTGCTTAATCAAACTCAAAATTCTGCGGTTCCGGCTATGTAAATTGTGCCGACGCAGGCAAACAATGTGGTATATTGTTAAAGACGTATTTCTCCACCTTTTTAGAGTGTTTTAAATTGTGCTGACACCTTTAAACTGTATAGTAAATTTTTTAAACGATTTGTTGTGCTTTTGTCCGTCGTATTAATTAGCTGCTAAAGACTTATGTATCACTGCCATATACCTTTTGCAGATTTCGCCAGTCTTACTGCTCCACACCAATTAGGTAACGAGGCTGAGATTCACAGCAATTTGTGTTGCTTTCCTGTTGTTTTCTTCCCCCTCAGGAATTAGTGCTGCTTTGGGCCATGTACTTAAGTTGAGGATTAGTGAAGGCTGTTTTCCCATCGGAGAGTAGAGTGCTCCATGGAAAATCAGAATAATAATAATTAAAAAAAAAAATGTAATGTTACTTTTAGCAGCTAATATAAAAGGATCTGAAAAATTAAATCCATTAATGACAGGGAAATCTTAAAAGCCGCCCCGGTGGCGCAGTGGTCTAAGGCGCTGGCCTCTGATCATTCGTCCGTAAGGGGTCCGGGTTCGAATCCCGGTCAGGCATGGATGTTGTGTTTGTCTTACAGTACTGGCTCTCTCCCTTCCCTGGAACCAGTGACCCTAAATTAGGGACGGGCGACTGCTTATAGCCCATTGAGTTGCTCACGGTGGTCGTTAAACCTCCAATCAAAAAAAAAGAAAAAAAGAAAAAAGAAATCTTAAAATACTAAATCATTTCTTAGAGTAAATTGTCTGCCCATTGACCATCAACAGAATAAAAAGACCTGGATAACCAATGAATTTTTTATATAAATTAAATAAATACATAATTTTTTATTTTGAATTATAAAATTCAAATTCAAAATAATAGTTTAGTGATAGTGTACCCACCCCTATCTTACATTTTCAGGGTTTCTAACTTTGTATCACAATCACCTCTGGGATTGTGACACCATTTTAAGTGGTGCACTTGTGAATGCCATGTTATGACACAACACAGAAGATCTATGAGTGTAGAGTCTGTAGATATGGAACACTCCTTTAAGATAGAGATGGATACCAGCATTCTGTGGCTGTGATGAAGTATAGTTGCAGACTGGATGCTGTAATTCTTCAATTCTGTCTGCCCAATAATACAGTGTAGTGGCCATCTTGTGGGGTTGTACTGTACTGCTGGACATTCTTTAGAGGTCTGTGACTCCCCCCCCCCTTGTTTGAAATTTGTTTCAGATCCTTGAGATCACAGGATGATTGACAACAAAGAATTGAGCTACTCCCTTGATTGAATGTTCAACTTCTAACTTCCTAATGGTTTTCTCTATCCTAAATCTTCTAGATGTCTTCATTGTGACATGATGAGGAAAATTAGTATTCCCAATTTATCATGGAACATTCCATGTTGTACTGATAGCTCCTGATGGCATTTTGATTTGTATATCACTGTGCAAATTGCCATCTAACACTTGTTTTGACAATAATGTGTTTTAACACAATAGCACAATGAAAATTTTGCACAAGTCCATACTGCTTCCCTTGTTATTTACATGTGTTTCGTGTTGAACTGTTGACAGGGAATGAAAATACTTTTAAAAGACAGTTACTGTTGCTGACACTTCACAGAATTTTCATTGGCAAGTTTGAATACTGCTTTAGTGGCTCAGACTGATAAGAATGCTAGGGCATTTATAATCAAATCCAAGCCAGAGCTGCAAGGTCGATAGGCTGTATGATCAAAACTATTCAGATACACCTTTTGAGTAGTGGATTTACTCATATACGTCACAGCATGGGTGCAGATGAGGGGGGGTGAATCTTTCCCTTCCGATAATTTTACTGGGGGCAGTGCCCACACAATATTTTTCATGTTTAATTAAATAATCGCTTTAGCCTCATAATGTGGACCAAGTTCCAACTTATGGGGCCAAAGCAATTTATTTTAAAACAATTAATAAATAACGAAATAAATAAAAACTTCCCCCCTTATTCAGCATTGCTCATTAGATAAGAAACTGGATTGGCAGCCCCATATTGTGTTTGACAAGTGTGATGTACAACAGAGGTGAAACACATGCCAAGATGAAAAATCACGAGCAATACATTCTGTAGGTGTAGTTTAGTCGGTTAGAACAACTGGCTCCAGAGCAAGGAGGCTCGATTTCTGTCATTGACAAATTTGTGAATTTCACACATGTTCTAGGGATATGTGGTAAATGTTTAAGACAATTATCAAAAATAAATGGAAAATACTGAAACATATAATTTCTAGCGCAGTTATTTATCTACATGTATTTATTTTTTGCGCATCTTGTTATTTGTTTGAGTAACCTAGCTAATTTCTCATATTATTTTTATAAACGTTTGGAAATAAAATCTCTGTGGATATTTTTATGAAATCACAGGCTAAATTTTATTTTTGAAAATATCAGTGTTCAGCAAAAGAATATTTCAGTTTCCTTGTTCATTTGCCGATGAGCAATTACAATTGCTCATCGAATATTTCAAAACTCACTTGTAATGAGCAATTACAATTGCGTTTTGAAATATTCGTCAAAGAATCTTGTCGTTCATCTTTTCGTCTTTTTTAAAATTTTCCTCCTGACAGTGGAAGAGACGTGCCCCCCGCCACGTGTCTGATCTCTTCATGCCTGTGCCTCCCCCGATAATTTGGTGAAGTCAGCACCCCTGCATCACAGCATTGGCCCATATAGGTATAAAAAGATGCACATGGTCTGGCAAACATAGAAAAGCATAAACAGTAAAATAGGGCTTATGGCAGTGCTCAGTGACTTTCAACGTGACACTTACATATAAGGATGTCATATAGCAACAAGTCAGTTCGGGAAATTTCAGCTTTGCTGCAGCTTCCCCAATCAACTGTGATGTTTTTGTGAAGTGGAAATCCACAGGAGTAACAAGTCAGTTTGGGAAATTTCAGCTCTGCTGCAGCTTCCCCAATCACCTGCAATGTTATTGTGAAGTGGAAATGCATCAAAGCAACAAGTCAGTTTGGGAAATTTCAGCTCTGCTCAACTTCCCCAATCAACTGTGATGTTATTGTGAAGTGGAAATGCATAGGAGTAACAAGTCAGTTTGGGAAATTTCAGCTCGGCTGCAGCTTCCCCAATCAACCGTGATGTTATTGTGAAGTGGAAATGCTTAGGAGTAACAAGTCAGTTCAGGAAATTTCAGCTCTGCTGCAGCTTCCCCAAACAACTGTGATGTTATTGTGAAGTGGAAATGCATAGGAGTAACAAGTCAGTTCAGGAAATTTCAGCTATGCTGCAGCTTCCCCAATCAACTGTGATGTTATTGTGAAGTGGAAATGCATAGGAGCAAGAAGTCAGTCTGGGAAATTTCAGCTCTGCTGCAGCTTCCCCAATCACCTGCAATGTTGTTGTGAAATGGAAATGCATCGAAGCAACAAGCCAGTTTGGGAAATTTCAGCTCTGCTGCAGCTTCCCCAATCAACTGTGATGTTATTGTGAAGTGGAAATGCATAGGAGTAACAAGTCAGTTCAGGAAATTTCAGCTCTGCTGCAGCTTCCCCAAACAACTGTGATGTTATTGTGAAGTGGAAATGCATAGGAGTAACAAGTCAGTTCAGGAAATTTCAGCTATGCTGCAGCTTCCCCAATCAACTGTGATATTATTGTGAAGTGGAAATGCATAGGAGAAACAACAGTGCAATCACGCATGACCTGATAGACAATGTGAAATGACAAAGTAGGACCGCCAAGTGCTGAAGCAAGTGGTGCCACCAAATTGCCTGTCCTCGGTTGCAACACTCACCACCAAGTTCTAAAATGCCTTTGGATGCAACTCCAGCACTACAATGGTCTGTTGAGAGCCGAAGGTAATGGGTTTCCATGCTTGAGCAGTCACATGCAAGCCTTACATCAGCAAGATCAATGCCTTGTGTCAGTTGGAGTAGGGTAAAGCTTGGTGCCAGTGGACTCTTAAGCAGTGGAAACACATTCTCCGGAATAATGAATCACACTTCCTCATCAGGCAGTTTGATGAATGAGTCCGGGTGTGAAAGATGCCAGGTGAAAGCTATGTGCCTGACTGTGCTTGACTGTGCCAACGGGAAGTTTTGTGGAGGACGCGTAATGCTTTTGGGCTGTTTTTCATAATTTGGGCCGGGTTCCTTATTTCCAGTCCCTGGGAATCTTATCGCTGCGAAGAAACTGTTTCTCAGTGCCTGCAGCATTTTGCACCTCTGTTCATCTTGTCATTGGCCAGGTCTTAGTACTGTACAATATTGCTGGTTGCAGTCATGAACACATTGCAAGGCTGTGTAACAATCTTGAAAAGCTGCTTCTATATATATATATATTATGAAACAAGTAATTCAAAACAGTCCCCATTCCAAAATTATAAACCATCAGCACCCCACAGAAAAGACACAAGTCCTGGGCACGTCACAGGAAGAACACGACCAACCTTGTGTCTTCGTGTTCTTCCTGTGACGTGCCCAGGGCTTGTGTCTTTCCTGTGGGGTGCTGATGGTTTGTAATTTTGGAATGGGGACTGTTTTGAATTATTTGTTTCATAATATTATACTTGCAAGTAACTCCTGTAGCAAAGCACAGTGTTTATGCAGGTTTACCACATGAGGTTGCCATCTGTGGAGATATATTATTAATTTTTGTATATATATATATATATATATATATATATAACAAAAACACTTATATATATATAACAAAAATAAATAAACTTATATATTCCTTCTTTCTGTTACTCACTTCTTTCACATCACTATCTCTCTGTTACTCACTTCTTTCATTTTCTCCTACTATATTTGGTATTGAAATTATTCTATTACATATCCCTAATTGTTGGCACCATTTTCTCCTTCCAAACTATCTCTCTGTTTCTCACACAAACCATTCTCACTTCATTGTAGCATGTTTTCCCAAGTCTCTTCCAGAATTCTCAGTCTTTGAACCCGGCTGCTCCACCTTTTCGAATTTCATCTACTTGTCTCTCGCTTGGTATTCTTGTTATTTTCCTGTCCCACAGTATCCAGTCTAATATTTCAGTTGACATTGGACAACTCTTTCTTTCTGATCTTGGAAAGAACAATGCATCTTTTCTTCTGCAAACATGATTCCTCGTTGCTGCTGCTTTCCTCACTCTTGTTATCGCTAACGGTGTATAAAATAAGAATGGGTTGGATACTGATTTTTGATGTTCTTCATGTTTCACGTCTGATTTATGCCAGTTCATGGGTTGGTGATGCAAAAAATCGTTCCTGCCCGAGTCAAAGGTCAATCCCGCCCTGGTGTAACTAGTTCTCAGGAAAAACAAAAACAAAACACTGACGACATACGTTAAGCGATGTAACTAGGATATTCGAATATGATGATATCATTTGCCGCCCCTCCTGGGAGTGTACTGGCCCGAATGCACACCCCAATAGAGCAGGTTGACGGCAGAAAGAGTTTGCGGTCGTAAGAACTCGCTGCATGATTTTATTTCCTGCTTATTTGCTGAAGAATGATGGAGAGGGGGCTTGCGGGGTAGGGGAGGGGAGAAAGATGTTTTGCAGTAGCGCTTTTACAGTACCTCTACCCAATAATGCCCCAATTGACTGCACATACTTACACTCTGTTTTGATGGCTGAATTAAGTTAAAACACCAATATATATGAAAACTAGACTTGCGAAGCGCGTTGTTTTGCTGAGTGGTTTTTCCTTCTGCTTAAACGGAACGCCCCCCCTCCCCTCCCGTTTTTTAATTCTTAATTTTCTGCGTTTTCATTCGGTTTGTTGTACAATATTATTATTATTAGCGTATAGCCCGTCCTAAGACGGTTGTTTTTAAGTTTTAAATAAATATTAATATGTAGGGGATGTTTCTCGTCCCAAGACGGTGAAATTTTTAATTGAAGCAGATTGAAAACAAATCAAATAGACGCACGCCGGCTTTTTTATAAGAAAATATAGTAAAAACCTATATAGTAAAAACTCATTCATGTTAAAACTGAAAATTTTATGCTATTTATTTCCGTTTTTCAAAAGACCCCGCGATAAATATTCTGCGCGAAATATTTGTTGTTGTTCAACAATTTTTCTTGTAGTCCACTTGTTTTCGTGTAAACTTACCTTCATAAATTTTGCTTTGATTTTTCGCGTTGAATTACTTTTTCTCCGGCACACATGTTATTCCGCTCACGGCTTATTTTAGACTGTCGTATTCGAAGTTTAGTTTGAAGCTTCATACCGAAGCTTTTTTCTACAAAATAATGCGATATCTGGTATTACAAATCGGAACTATGTAAATTCTGGACAATGCATTGCTATTGGGGCGACATCTGCTTTTAGATGCAATCTTGCTCACTTCGACATCACAAGATTTTTGTATTGTAGCTTAAAGCGTTTAGATAGATCGATATTTTTCAAAATGTATAATACCATAACCAACACTAAACTCGGAAAATTAGTTAAATTAAAAAGTAAAAAATAATTAAAGCGTACAAATATTCAAATCGTGCTAAATTAAATTAATATACAAATGCAACTTGCGATATTAAGATTTTAATTCGAATTTTGTAGATCGGATAAATAGAACTCGAATCATTGATAATCCAATGGCTTTAAATTAGCAAGCGATCACCTTGACATCTCAATGTAATCGCGTGCAAACTCAACTTGCTGTGATATTAAGAATTCAATTCGAATTTTGTGATCGGAAAAACAGAGCTCGAGTCATTAATAATCCAATGTTTTTAAATTAGCACGCGATCGCCTTGACATCTGAAAGTGATCTCGTGCTATTACAGTATATGTAGCAGGCAATCATTTTGACATCGCGAGAGCACATACCAATTGATTGATAAGTGATGACAGAACAATGCAGACGTTGGTGTGACGTCAAGCGTTCCAGAGATAGATGGATCTGAGTGTTTATATTATTAATTATTATTATTATTCTGTTAAGTAGCTGTCCTGTACTTTTCGGACTGTAAAGTCATGTCCCGTTCTTTCCTGGTTGCGTGAAGAACACCTCATCCCCTCCCACATTGTTATTCCCATGAACACTAAAACGCTATACAGAGTCTCTTGTTCTTAATTTAAGGATACTGGTTCTAATAAAGAGAGAAAGCCTGTACGGGAGGATATAATATAGGAAGGTGATTATATTTTGTGCGATTTGTATATAGTTATCAGATCGCAAAAAAAAGCAGAGGTAATGTTGATTTACTGTATACATATCGAATATACACTGTATTGACAAAAGTCACCGGGCACCCCTTCAAAAGCAAATGAAAAGATCCGCTGCGTTGTTAAAATGCTCGGTACAGCTGCAAACGGTATAAAAACAAGCCTGCAGCTGACCGCGATCATATCGCACTGTGAGGTTGAGTGAAAATGTCGCGGCGGGAGAGAACTGATTTTGAGAATGGAAAGATTGTTGGGTGTTATATTAGTGGGTTGTCCATAAGAGAAACCGAGAGGCGTTTAAATATATCCAAGTCAACTGTTTTGGATGTACTGAATAAGTGGAAGACACGTGGCGTGCCTGAAGTAGCAAAACGTACCGGCAGACCAAAGAAAATCAGTGATAGATCTAGGACGTCGAAGCCTCGGGAGAGTCGTTACAGCTAATCAACGGAGTTCTGCGCAAGACCTCAATGTACAGGCGAGTAAAAATGCTGGAACCTCGGTATGTACACGTACCATTGGCAGAGAACTTCATTCCATGGGTTACCGTGGTCGTGGAGCTGCCCATAAGCCTTTCATCTCCACTCGGGATGCTACTCGTCGTTTAGCATGGTGTGAAGAACATTTATCGTAGACCGTAGATCAATGGAAACTGGTCGTATGGACTGATGAACCCATATACACGATCCATCAGTCTGATGGCCGTGTGTGGGTATGGCGGCATAGAACGCTATTTACCACAGTGTTCCTACGATTAAGTTTAGAGCTGGCAGTGTACTCGTGTGGGGGGTGTTTTTCGTGGTATGGTCCCGTCCCATTGGTTATCGTGGACAAACCTGTTAACCAGCACGCTTACCTCGATATTCTGGACAATTATGACCTACCAACTCTGTGGCAATACTATGGAACCGAGCCTTGTTGGTACCAGCAGGGTAATGCACCGAGCCATAAAGCAAGGACTGTTACCGCGTGGTTCGATTACAATTCCCTGTTGTGTGTGGACTGGCCAGCACAGAACCCTAATCTTTATCCCATAGAGCATCTGTGGGATGAATTAGAGCTCCGCATAAGAAGTTTGGAACCAAAGCCTAAAACTAAGCAACAGTTAGCGGGCAGCATTATGTACTGAATGGAAACGCATACCTATCGCTGTGTTCCGAAACTTTGTCGAAAGCATGTCTCGAAGGGTCGGTGCATGCATTAAGGCCAAAGATGGACCGATACCGTACTAATGTACATGTCATTGTCAATAAATGCCATGTTGTGCTTTTCTTCTAGGTGTCCGGTGACTTTTGTCATTATAGTGTATGTACTGTATTTTTTTCGTATAATCCGCAGAACGTGAGATTTAGAAAAAGAAATAAATTCTTCCTATAATCCACAGACCTTAACATTCAGTAAAAAAAAAAAAAAAAAGTCTTGTATAATCCACACCTGCAACGTTGTTCCCGAACCATACTTTCCTACAGAAAAATAGCGATTCACTGGGTGACCTAGCAGTCCAAACAAATAATAATAAAAAAAATAATCCGGATCTTATTATTAAAAAAACAGCAACAATTTTTTATGTGCTTTTGTGTTATTGTCAAGTAAATATAGAGCAAACATGTTTTTTTTTTGGTTTTTTTAAGCATTTCCGCAGTTCCACAGTTAAGAAGATTCCGTAGTCTGAGTTCAGTTATGAGATCTGCGGCTTCCACGAAAATGTGTGTCGAATCGTCCGCAAAACGAACTTTCCAACTGTTTGCGGGCCCCTGTCTTCGTATTGCAATATGTTTTTCTGTTAGCGCAATTTCCTGGTAATTTTCCAAATATACGACCTCTTGCGACAATTGTGAAGCAGGTCTTTTAAAAATCAAAGAACCACAAAAACTTTTTTTCTTTTTAAGCGATGTATGATCGGCACGGTCTAAATTTATAAGTTTTTAACAGATAATCCACGGACTATACGATGAAACTCACGATATATGATATTCGATAGGCACGAAGTTAAATTGTCCCGTTCTTTCACTTAATACAGCAAGGTTTAAGGCGAGAATAAGGTTTGCATTTTTTTTCTATTCTTTTATTTTAAAATGAACTATTCTTTTATTTTAAAATGAACTATTCTTTTATTTTAAAATGAAGGCTGGTATTCTGAAGATTATTCGTATATGTTTTAAATATTACTATATGTTACCCATTGGTTAGATTTCTATTCGGAATATTGACAGGGCATTATTCCGTAATTTACCTAGTGTTTTTTTTTTTTTTTTTATGTTTCTCTGAATGATCAGTAGAGTTCCACACGTAGCGCCGCCATCATGTTGTTCTCGTTTTCCGAGACCTAGTTTATTTTTTCTTCTTTGGAAAGCCTGTTATTCTTGCTAAGAAAACTGCGCACGTGTCCCTGAGATTTGCTCACGTCGCCGCCCCGTACGTATGGGTGGTGTGCACCTAAATGTAAGTTAAATTTGGAAACTTCCTTATTCATATGTATCTTGGAGATTATTTTTAAATAAAAGCAATTCACATGTAGTTCGTCGCCCGCGTCATGCGCCGTCGTTCAGAAAAAAAAAATAAAAAAAAAATACCGTAGGCCCATCTGTTGTGATGTGACACTTTGAAGCGATTCTGAGCTGAAATGAGCTTTGACTCAACTTCCTGAAGTTGTTTTTAACTGGATTCTTTTAAAGAGTTAAGTTGTTTCCTCTTTTACGGTTTGAAACGCAAACTATTTAATCTCGTGTTTATGCTGGCCATTTAAAATTCTTTGATTACGGATTGACAATAGCCGTTGACACATGGGTAATGTATTTATAATGTTGGTTACTTGTACAAAGTGGTCAGAAGTCACGCAATTAATGATTGTTGATGCAAGTGCTATTTGAGAAGAAATATATGGCGTATTTAATCAGTGTGTCCTTCCGGTTCTTACATTTTATGTCGAGACCTGGAAATTACAACATCAGACGTACAAAGAAGTGTGGAGAGAGTTATGAAACGTAACTCCTGGGTCAGAGGACAGATAGAGAGAGGTGTCAGACATCATTAAGAGAATAAAATTCCGAAAACGGCAATGGGCATTACGCAAAAAATGGACGATCGCTGGAGCAGTGTGATTATAAACTGCATATCAAGAAACCGATAAAGACCCAGAGGAAGACCACATGAAAAATTTGTAGACGAGATCAGAAAATGTGTTGGTACGACAGGGAAGGAGTTCAAACATTGCTTTATTAAGAAAAACAACACATGCACAAAATATGAAAAGAACAGATCATAACACAGTAAAAACAAGAAAGATGATACCGAATTTTCGGATGTAATAAGTACGTGTTTTGAATTCGTTCTGACGCGAATTAAATTTATCAAAGTCAATGGTACCGTTCTATGAAAGAAATCTGACTTACCATCCTTGTCACATTTACGCCAAAAATCGGATTGTCATCTTCAAAATTTGGTACCGTTCTATTTGGAAAACAATCAACCGGTTCCAACAATCGATAAAGCATCTACTTAGTTTCACCAGCGATGCGGCTAGAAAACATGTTACGAAGATTAACAAATGGCGAACAAAAAGTTTCTTATAGTACAAAGAAGTTACCAGCGACAAAGAGATTTCCAAATCGAACAGTTAAAAGAAGAAAACATGATATAAGTCTACACCTGCTAGTGAAAAAATTTTGTATAACGGAAAAGTTGAAAATAGGCAAAAATCATTATTCATGGAAAACGCTATGCCAAGGGAAAATAACTTTTCAAATACGTCTCTCGGGAGCAGGGATAGCGGAATAATAGTAATAAAAAAAAAAAAAAAAAAGGTTTCGAGCTTTACCGTACGCAGCTAGCGGGAAATCTTTGCGTTAAAGAGGATAATGTTCCACATACAGTAAAGAAGAAATTTCTCAATGCCGTTTTTAGAAGCGGCGATACAGTTGCAAACTGAAATACACAAACGCCACCTACCGACATAACTGTAAATTACAAAATTCCTCATATGCGCCTACTAGCCTAAAGTGTTGTACAAAGTAAATGGCATCCGGCGTTGAAAGAATTTTTTAAATGGCACATGTAAACGCAGTGATATTGAGAAAACAGATTAAGCATTTGAGCCCCTAGCGGCGAAATTGTATTCTATTTTGGAAAGAAAATACACACACAGATTTTGCATACCTAAGGTAGTTAGACCGAAGAAGTTTTTCAGTCAGGTTTTTAGTCTCGCAGATATTGCTGTAAACAGAAACGTGAACTTACGCACTCTGGCGACAGACTTGTGCTCTAAAAAAAAAAATTGAAATTATATGAGAAACATTTCGCAGCGGAAACGCTCTCCAACAAAAAAATAATTTTTCAAATCGGACTCTTAGAAGCAGAGATATCGACAAAAATAAGGTATGCATCTACGCCCCCTGGCGGGAAAACCATGCATTATTTTAAGAAGAAAGTATTCTCAAAAGATTTTTCGATGTGAGCTGTATCGGTACAAGGAAAAAAAATTCAATCGAGTTTTCAGAGCTCAGATTTTGCTGCAAATACGTCAGACGCAGAAATTAACACTTACACCGCCTGGTGGCCAAACCATTCTTTATCAAATATTAGAAATTATATGCAAAGCATTTCCCACCAGGAGCTGTATCCGGCGCAGAAAGAATTTTTCAAATCGAAGTTTTAGAAGCAGAGCTATCGGAGAAAGCGCAATTTACCTTTACTCCCCCTAGCGGAAAGTCAATGGATTACTTGAAAATTTTGAAATTATATGAAAAACATGTCGCACCGGAAGCTACCCAACAAAGAAGAAAATTTTCAAATCAGACCATTAAGAAGCAGCGCTATCGACAAAAATAAGTTATACATTTACGCTCCTCGCCGGAGAAACCATTAATTATTTTAATAAGAAAATATATCGAAAAGATTTATCGACGTGAGTAGTATCGTTCCACGAAAGAACTTTTTCAATCGAGATTTCAGAAGCTCAGATTTTGCTGCAAATACATCAGAAGCAGAATTAACAATTACGCACGCTTTCTGGTGGCCAAACTGTTTCGTACCAAAAATTAGAAATTATTTGCAAAATATTTCCCATCAGGAGTCGTATCCGCTGCAAAAATAATTTTTCTAGTCAGAGTGTTAGAAGCAGAGATACTGGGGAAACGCAGTTCATTTTTACGTCCCCTAGCGGAGAATCTATGCGTAACTTGAAAAAGTGACTGTTCCTAAAATAATCTTCGATAGAAATGGAACCGAAAGGTAGAAGACTTTTTTCAATCGGATATTTGGAAGCAAATATATGTAATAAAATGCATTTAGCACTTCACACCATGATTCCACGTTGTCGAGCCGCGTGACGCTCCACAATGGCTGAGGAATCCGCACTTTAGCCACTTCACTTCCAGACTCTCACACGGCGATCATCCGTGGTGAGACAGAACCGCGATTCGTCGTTGAACACCACACTGTTCCATTCGGCACCCCACGCAGCTCTGGACATTACGCCGAGAGGTGACGACGATGGCTCGCTGTTAAGGGTAGCCTTCGCAACGGACGGCTGGACATCAAAACCAGACGCAGCCAATCGGCGCAACACTCCGCGTCGATATAGGAGCATCCAAGTCTCCCCCGTACACTCCGCAAAATGTCTCCCGTTGTGGTCTGTGGGTCCGCTACGGCATGACGGCGGATGCGACGATCTCTGCGCTCGGACGTCCGTCTCCTTGCTCCGCCCCCCTACTACGTTGCACATATCCTTCCTGCAATCGACGGTTGTGGCATCACATCGCGTTTCTTTCGCAATACGACGGCGGTACGAAGGCCTACGATCTGGCAGGTACGAAGGCCTACGATGACACCTCTCGTAAACTCATCCGTTTGACGAAATCGCGTACGACGGCGTCTTAACGGCATTGGCACCCCGTGTTCATTCTCCAGACACGGTTACAGCAGAACCACTCACTTCTCGCATCCGTGACGACGTCTCGACTGATGGCCTCACGGGCTGGTTGTCCGCTTATATCCCGCTCACCGTTCGTGCGATTGACCTGTACATGCAATCATAACTTGTACGTGTGCACACACCTTGCAATTTACGTGGCGCTGTGTTCAAGTCTTCGTGGTGTGGCATTTTCTCTGTCAGGCAGTGTATATGGAATAAAATGCATTTTGAATTCGATATCATCTGCATTTACGCCTTCTAGCGGCGAAATTATGTATCGTAAAAAACAAAAAGACGAAATGAAGGATCATCATTCTCCCATTTCAAGCTTCCTAATGCAAAAAGAATTTTTCAAATTAGACTATTAGTTGCAGAGATATGGTGTCTATAGTCTGACGGAGAAACCGATAATATAAGCACGATGGTTTTTTTTACAAAATACGTTCTAACAATAAACAGATTTGCCAGCAGGCGTCCAATCGGAATTGACATACAAATTTGTTAGTAAATTCCGATAGGACGCCTGTTAGCAAAATCAAATAAATCTTTTGAAGTTGACGTCATGAGAGAGTTTTAATTTTATAAATTTTCTGTGAAATGTGAGTTCAAGTTTGAAATATTAGCGAGTCCAGTGAGTAAAAGAAAATTCACGTCAGTAAAACAAAATTAGCTCAGGATAGATTTGTGGAGGAAGACTGAAATAGGCAGTCCAGCAGTGTATCGGCAATGGTTGATACCACATGGCATATAGAGACCACGAAACGAATCAGACTTCTATATCAGTTCTGAGGCGGGCTGCATAATACATATTTACTGCGATGCGGGCTCGCGCTCTGAGAAAGAAAGATAATTTTCTTCTTTCTTTTCTTTTGAAATGTTATTTTGTATGATTTAACACATGAAACTTTTCTTACACTTTCTGGTTGGTATAGGGAATCCTTCGGCAACCGGGTCTCAGTGGGGAGTGGAGACGAGACTCGGGAGGGTTATTTATTCTGGGCTTTGGTGGAAAATGCCGTACATAGGCCATGCATTTGTGGGTTTGTATACGGAAAAGGAGAAGCTTCTTCAAGACCTAAAGATAGTAGACACCGCGCCGCCAAAAATTTTCACCCCTACCTTCACGCAGCAGCTCCCTGTTAATTCTATTTAAGAGCAACGTACGTAGATTGCTGCACCACCCGATCTATCCGGATGCCCATTCTCCCGAAGGAAACGAATGGTCAAAGAAAATCCTGCGTCTATACTATAGAAATAGATAGAGGCCCCTTCTCCACTCCGCAGTTGTGAAAACATAATTTCAGGGAAAGGAGAGAGTTGAAGTTTTTATTATTATAATACTTTTTTTTAATGCCTAAACAAGTTAGTCATAGTTTTCGGGCTGGGGCTCTTAAAATTGGGCCTGAACTCAGCACTGTTCTATAATAAGTTTTGGATATGCTCAGCATCATTAGCGATTCGAGCATTCATTCTTTTTGTTGTTTTTCACGGTTCTTGAAGGGTTTCAGCGGTGAACTTTTTGAAACGCATCATAGCTAAGTGCATTTGTCCTTTTCTGGAGAAGCCTCGCAGCAAGTACATTAAGGTCACAACTCCACCTATTACAATCCATTGTCAACATTTTTTTCATTATAAAATAAAAAAGCAACATCAGAGTTAAAAAAAAAAAAAGAACGTAATATGTAATATACCTTTAGAACTGATGCTATATAGACCGAAGTGAGTTTCTGTAAATCATTTTTACCTTTATTGCTGTGATGATGCTGACCTACACAGGGGAAGGAGTAGAGTATGGCTGTAATTATTATTCGGAACAGAAATCATCTGTACCCCCGTACGCGAAATAATAAAACTTTTGTCAGTTCACAATGATTTTTTTTATTTTGCCATTTTACAAATCGGATTCGGATCTGAAATTTGAATTAAGTCCGTAATTTATCCTGTCCTGAGCAATCGCAGGTTCACCTTGCCAGAACTGACATTTAGTGTGATACCATTCAAGCATCAAGAGTGGCTAGCACCACCCTGACTCTGAGCAGCGTCGAAGCTGTTTTTCTTTTTTAAATCGTGGTTTAACGACCACCATGAACAACTCAGTTGTAAGCAGGAGCCCATTTCTGATTTAGTGATACTGATGCTAGGAAAGGGAGAGAGTCAGCGCCGCATGACAAGCACACCAGCAATGCCACACTGGGGACTCGAGCCTGGAACGAGCTCTGCCGTTGCTCTGTACGACTAGCCAGCAACCTACGCCTCTAACCATTTGTCTATCGGGGCGACCTCGACGAAGTCAACTAGTGAAGTTACGATTTTTTTTTCTTTTAGCGATGACTTTACTGGATTCAGTTACATTAACGGAATTCTTACTCTTCGCGTTCAGTTTTTCTTTTCTTCCTTTTTTTTTTTCTTTCTTTTTCTGATATTACCGGAGCCAGTTACAATTCTAGTAACTATCTTCCAATTTTTCTTGAACGACCCACACGACAGGGACCTCACATGCCATACCCACTGAGGACAGTCATAACTTTTCGAATTTTTCAAGTGCGTTGTTCGTCTATTGACAGCGTTGTCTAATGACTTAATTTTGATTTTTTTAGAGCACATGAAAAATATTATATATGTTAGTTTGCACATGGGGGGGGGGGTTAACACCCCCTTGTTTAAACTTTTCGAAATTTTCAAGTGCGTTGTCTTGTGATTTAAGTTTGAGCTTTTTGAACCCATAACAAAGGTAATGTATACACTGAGTGGCCACTTATTATGACCACCCCCTCAGTACTTCGTTGGGCCACCTTTTGCCTTTAATACTGCGTCGATTGTTTGTGGCATGGACTCCACGAGATGTTCATAGGTGGTTTGTGGAATCTGAGACCATGCTTGATGAATAGCACTTTCCAGGAGTGTGAGATTGCAGGGTTGTCGATCCAGCTGTCTGATGGCTCGTTCAACTTCATCCCACAAATTCTCAATGGAGTTGAGATCTGTAGATTGTGGGGGCCACCTAAGCAAAGTAAACTCACCGGCATGTTCCTGAAACCAATCCTGTACAATACGAGCACTATGGCAGGACGCATTATCTTGTTGAAAGTAGCCATCGCCATTGGGATAAACCATCTACATGACAGGATGCACTTGGTCCGCAACGGTGTTTAGATATGATGTGCCAGTCAGACATTGATCAACATGAATTGAAGGGCCCGAAGCATGCCAGGAAAACATTCCCCAAACCATAACGTTGCCTCCACTAGCTTGAAGGGTTGTAGCAATGCATTTGGGGTCCATGCTTTCGTGCTGTTTCCGCCGAATTCTCACTCTGCCATCGGCATGGTGCAACTGAAAACGTGATTCATCGGACCACATAATTTGTTTCCAGTTATCGACTCTCCAATCCTTGTGCTCCTGTGCGAACTGGAGACGTTTTCTCTTGTTAACTGCAGACAGCAAAGGTGTTCGAACAGGCCTTCGACTGCCATATCCCATCCGATGCAGTGTACGGCGAACAGTGCGTGCAGAGATCATTTGAGGGGATCCTTGAATAAGATGGTCTGTAATTTGCTGCACTGTTGTCCTTCTGTTGTCTGTTACCAGTCTGGACACTCTCCGTTCCGCCTGAGCAGTCACTAGTCGATGACGACCACACGTTGCACGTGGAGATCCAGTTTTTGGCTGACAGTCCAGTCTTTAAACACTTTAACCACAGCTGCTCTAGAAAACAGTTCACGAATGCGGCGGTTTCGGTGATACTCGCTCCATGGCTCCGAGCTCCTACAATCATCCCACGTTGAAAGTCCGTCAAATCGCAGTTTTTACCCATCTCGTCACCCAAAAATCACTTCTAGTACTGTCGCAAGTACTAAGCTTTCCCTTTTTGTACTAGCCTCGCCCTCTGGCGGCAACAGCGTGCAGCCATAACTCATTTGTTTAAAACTGTCAGGTGGTCATAATAAAATGGCCACTCAGTGTATATTAGGTTAGGTTAGGAGGTAACCCCCTTAAATTTCAGCATTTCTGAAACAAAGTGCAATTTTTATATGGTCGGTAAATATTTATGTGATCAGTTTTTCTAGACTAGACCGGAAGCGTCCTAATGGGCAAATGTCCGGGTGGGCCAGTGTCCGGTTGAATTTAGTCTGGACCCCGCATCAACATCCCTCTACCCTTTATTTTTCCTTACCTTTTCGTTATCAGCGCTTTCTTAAATTCTGTCTTACACACACATAACCCCTCCCCCACCCCTCACTATAGTTTCTCTCGATTTTGATTAGACGACACATTTAATACCTTAATCACGCTGACGACACTACCTGTGAGGATTACCTTCTGTTTTTTACTTTTTACTCATTTGATATCTCCTACATTAACGCAAGAAAGATTTTGTGTTTTGATTAAAAAAAAACCACGAGAGGTAAAGATGGATCTTTTTTTTAAATCACTTCGTGAAAGCTTATGCGAAATAATGTAATAGAATCCACCTTCCCTTTTTTTAAATTATAAATGTTTTGCACAATTGTTTTCTACTTGCCTTTTTTATTTTTTTTTCCGATTAAAGAAATAAAACTAGTTTCAAACCCTAGGGATAAAACTAGCTTTTTTTTTTTACGGGAAAAATTGTCCTTTTTTTTTTTTAAACACACGAAAGATTTAGTGTTTCGATTAAAAAAAATCACGAGAAGTAAAGATGTATCTTTTTTTACGCTTTCCAACCGTAGGTTGAAGAAGCGTATATGCTCCAACTTTTTCCGTCCGTCTGTCGGCACGATAACTCGCGTAAAAATGGTTCGCTTTCGATGAAATTTAGTGTGTGGTAGGGGACCACCTGGGGACGAACCCTATTGAAAATGAACGAAATGAGGTCAAAGGTCACGGCATAGCAGGGGGATCCATTCCTTTGCTCTGTTGCGTCATAACTTGCGTAAATATAGTTTGATGTCGCTGAAATTTTAGTATATTGAAGTGAACCACCTGGGAATGAACCCTATTGAAAATGGGTGAAGTGGGGTCAAAGGTCAGGACATAGGAGCGGGATGCATTCCATTGCCTTTATGCGTCATAACGTACGTAAAAATGGTTCGATTTCGATGAAATTTTAGTATGTGGTAGGGGACCACCTGGGGACGAACCTTATTGAAAATGGATGAATTGGAATCAAAGGTCAGGACATAGGATCTGGGTCAATTCCATCGCTCTTATCCTCTACTATTAAAGGAGCAATTCTTGTATGTATGTAAATTTTATTTTGAAAACGGCTCTAAGGATTCTGATGAAAGTCGTTAACCTACCGTTTTCTGGTACTAGAAATCGATTTAGACTTTAGGAAAATTTGTTTAGTGCGTTAAATAACCACCCCGAATTACCACGTTTTAGTGTCATGGTGTCCTATTAATGTTACCCATGCTTAGAAATCTTATGACGTCACACTCTCGCGATTGAAATGCTGGCGCGCGGTCACGCCATCTGTCTCATTACGTCAAGCGTTGTGTGTGAATCCGATTAAAGTTTTATGACGTCACACTCTTTCGAGCAGATGGTCGCGATTCCGATCTGCCTCATTACGTCACGCGTTGTGTGCGTATGTCCGTCCGCACGATAACTCGCGTAAAAATCGTTCGATTTCGATGAAATTTTAGTATGTGGAAGGGGAACACCTGGGAAGGAGGAACCCTATTGAAAGTGAACGAAATGGGGTCAAAGGTCAAGACATTGGAGCGGAATCACTTCCATCGCCATTATGCGTCATAACTTACGTACAAATTCTTCGATTTGGATAAAATGTTAGTATGTCGTAAGGGCCTGTTTGGGGACGAATCCTGTTGAAAATGGGCGAAATGGGGTCAAAGGTTAGGACACAGGAGCGGGATCTATTTCATAGCCCTCATGCATCATAACTTACGTAAAAATTATTCCATTGCGACAAAACTTTATCATGTTATTTCGGAGGTATACTGAACCGGTTCTGTTGAATATCATCGAAATGGAATCAAAGATCAGGGCACATGACTGAGATTTATTCCACAGCCATTATCCTCATAACTTGAGTGATAACTTGAGTAATTATTTCTGGTATGTTGGAAAGCGTATTATAATCAATGCATTGCATGATTTTACTAACTTGTCTTAAAATCACTCCGTCAAAGCTTAAGCGAAATAATGTAATAGCATTTTCTCGCCCCATTAATTTTCGACGTAGGCGAATCAAGAAGTTTGCTCCAGTTGAATCCCTCCCCTCTAGCAGATGAAAGTTGAAGGGCAGACAAGAATAGGCGAATCAATAATTCTTCCCCGCCTAAAATGGCTGAACCCATTGACTTTTGACGTACGAAGAATAGGCCAATCAAGAATAGGCGAATGCGGAAGACACGCTGTGGGGGCATGCGTTTCATGAAATGTTTTTATTAGAGAAATTGTGAATGCGGTCATTGGTGATTGTATAGTCTATCCGATCCCCTCTCCTTTTGTGAGGGTTAAAATTAATTTTTGTAATAGAAGTCAAAAACTATAATGAAAAGTTGCTGATTTTACGGCCAGCCGTTAGAAAAAAAAAAAATGAAAGGTAGAGGGCAGTTTGAAGAACCAGGGGCGTGCAGCGTGCTAGTATTCAGTGTTACCACGGCAAATAGTTTTAAATAAATAAATAATAATTTATTCATATAGGAAACAGTAATGCTATTTCAAATTTCCTACAAAGTTTTTCATTTCATATTAACTGTCGGAAGGTATCGCGCGCCGGTCTGCGTTGTGAATGAGCAGATTGTGGAGCCATTGGCAATGTGTGTTTCCGCGTTCGATAGTGGTTACCAAATACTGCGAGTTCTGTCGACTGCGCGATGCCGAAGCGAATGCATAAGCTCAGGTAGTCTCTAGGCTTTCGCTGCCACCATCTCAGGATTTGGTTATACGGCGTCCTTTAGGTTGTGAAATTATTATTATTATTATTTTTTTTTTTTTTTTGGTTTTCTACTTTGATTTCAGTGCTTTTTCTCACATTTGCTTTACAAGCTACCTACTGCACGTGACAACTGTTTTATTATTATTTAGCGGTTATTTTTATATTTCTATCATCAAGCTGTGTTGGAACAACTACGTCGGACTCTTCGAAATTTAACGTTGAGTGAAAGTGCTTTTCTAGAGACAAATAAGGTTTTTGAAAATAAAAATTTGGAAATTTGTGCTTCAAAACGCAAAAAAAAAAAAAAAAAGAAGAAGAAAGTCATGCTTAGAAATTAAAAAAAAAAAAAAAAAAAGAAGAAGAAGAAAAAGAGAAGCAACATAAAAAATCGTACAAATGAAAAAAAACAACTTAGCTTTAATGATTAAAATAACATAACATGATTATAAAGTATCATTTTAATACTAGGGGAAGTCAGTAGTAAATAAGTTACAAACAGTTATGGGATATAGCTGATAATGGTAGTTATTAGTTTTTTTAGGCAGCACAATTCAGCTTACTCTTAGTTCAACGCAGCAGCAGGGACGTCTCTAGAATTCGAAATCAGGGTGGAGGAGTATTACTTTTGCTGGGGTAAATTTGATAGCAACGTTATTTACGAAAAATTGGAAAAAAAAAAAGAAAAGAAAAAGAAATGTGTTGTGTGTGTGTGTGTGTGTGTGTGTGTGTGTGTGTGTGTGTGTGTGTGTGTGTGTGTGTGTGTGCGCTTGCTTGCAATCCTTCTTACTACAGGTGCAAAGGAATTCGTGCAATCCCCACTCCCTTGGATACGTACTCATTCATTTTGGAACTGTCTTGAAGTTTTTGCAATTTTTTGTAATACAAAAGAATCCAAGGCTTAGGGTCCTTTTTCGTTAATGTTCCGTCCATCCATTTCTAATAAAATTAGTAAAACATGAAAAAAAATCATACTGTATAAGTGACGTAGCACACTGCCAACAGCACCAGTAGGTAGTTTTATACCTTGGAGAAGGGTCTGAAAGCAAATGTTTTCCTGGATTAGCGTTGAGAGGAAGTAAGAACATGCAGACACAATACCTTCCCCCTCCTTAACTCCCTTCATTCAAGCTAGCAACCTTGTCTTACACTCATCTCTTCCAAAGCAGTCGTTAGCCACGTTTTGCTCCCTCACTACCCCGGGGCAGGTTTAAGAGCGCTGCTATAGCTTTAGAATCTGCTTTCCGTGTTGGAATCCGCTAAGTAAGTAGTACAAACAAACAGAAAAGCAGTTAGTAATGACCTCCTTCAATGAATTCTAACTATATTCTTCATTCGCCATTGGCCATATTGACATGAAAAACGGCGCAAACTAAAGATTTCGAAGAGTGGAGAATATAAAATTTTCATGGCCCTGCGGATGCTATTTTGATAACCTTCCTATTGAGGAAAAAAGTACGTAGGGATACACGACGAAAAACACTAGACTCATCATTACTTGGCAAAGTCTAGATTATAAAGTGAAAAAAAGAAAAGAAAAATGGCACATCTTGAACTGCATGGGTGGGCAAAGAAAAATTCAGGGTGTGCAGACGCTAGGTATGGTATGCGCATGCCCAGCTCAGATTGCAAATGGCGACCATGCTCGAGGAGTGTACGACCGAAGAGCAGCGTGCTGCTGTGCGTTTTCTTTGGGCAAAATGACTTCCTGCAAAGGATATTCATAAGGAAATGCTTCCTGTTTGTTAGTAGGGCCATCTGTCGGGATGAGTAACATTGTTCGTCCGCTCCGTGTTCTTTCGGTAATATAAGATTTCTGAGATCCACTATCAAAAAGAGCCCGAACGACACGTTATGTGTTTCCCCCGTAAAGATAGCACCTTGCTAGTAAAAAGTCTGCTTATAAAAAATGTGGGAATAGCCAAATTACGGAAATAGAATGTCATCAGCATAACGGAAACACATAACGGACAACCATCGGACCCCATATCGGACAACCATCGGACCCCATACATAACGGACCCCATCGAGAGCAAAAGCCGAGGTGAAATTCAGAGAGAAGCAATGAATCATTTTATTTGGGTGATCCACTTTCATCACTAATGAAATTCTTGCGTACTGAAGTGGATGGTGAGGAAAGGATAAAATTGGCGCGATTTGGACTGGAATCGCAGGTGATCTACGCAGATGTTCCAGGAAATGCGAGGAAGAAAATTTTGCTGTACTGAAAATGACCTAGCTTGCTTACGCCTACGATGTTTCTTCAAGAAACACCAACATCTGGTGCTGCTGACATTGATGAACTATAGATCATACAGCCTTGACTAAGAGAACACTGTTTATGGTGAGAAATGTTTGTATATCGTAAAGCCGTACACAACATGGGTACCAAGACTGACCTGGTGGTCGTGTTCAGATTGCAACAGAAGCAACTGTAAGGCGGGTGGAGATGATTCGAGTTGACAGGCGAGTAACTATAGACAGTGTAGCAACTGCAATAGGGTGTTCTCATGGTTCATCCTGCAGCATAATGCATGATCGTTTGAATTTCCGGACAGTGTGCGCGCATTGGGTGCCCAGAAAACTGACTAGGGAACACAAAATGAACCGAATGGCCTGTCCTTGCAACGCCTCTCTCAGTACGCATGTGAAGGAGAAGGAAGACATGCTTAAAAGGATCGTTACTGGGGACGAATCGTGGATGCATCACTACCAACCCGAATTAAAACGTACTCAATGCAATGGAAGCATCGCTTTTCACCTTCAACCAAGAAATTCCGAATTTCGCCATCAGCAGGGAAGGTTATGCTTACAATGTTTCGGGATTTTCGGAGGGTGCTGTTAGCCCATTTCCAGAAGCGAAGTGAGAATGTGAATAGAATACTGCATCGTACTGTTAACGCTTCGGATGCAATTAAAAAAAAAAACAAAAAAACCCCGTCCAGACCTGCCAACTAGAAGAATACTGCTCCATCACAACGCCAATCCTCATTCGGCTCGATTAACCCTGCAGAAAATTGAACAACTAGGCTGGAAACTTCTTGAACATCCGCCTTACACCCCCCCCCCTCGACTTTGTCCTGAGCGATTTTCACCTGTTTGGTCAGCTAAAAACTCATCTTAGCAGCAAACGTTTCGCGGATGAAGAAGAGGCTGAATGTGAAGTGCGAACGTGGCTGAGACAGCAGACGCAAGACTTCTATGCTTCAGGTTTTGATGCACAGATAAGACGATGGGATAAGTGTATCAATATTGGTGGGAATCATGTCGAGAAATATGTAACCTGGGAAAATTATGGTGGAAATTATGTTGAGAAATGTGTAACATATTTATCAGAAGTCCAGTTGCCAGTTTGGAGATAGTGATTTGAAATCATTTTCCTCCAATTCCCGCCATTTTGATGAGCAGGGCGACAGTTGTTGAAGTACGCTTTTTCTCACGCAACAGAGGGGGTGTTAGATTTGTGGTTTAATGGATGTGAGAAAAGGGGAACTGGACATTATTACTCTTCAGCCGTCCCAGGCGAGAGAGTAAGAAAAGGGGGCAGCGAAACCAATTAAAGATCTTTGCGTTTTCAGAGAGAAGGCATTTTTAAGGAGTGTCCGCGCTTTCTTGGAAGGCGTTGGACTTCACTCTTCGGCAGGAGACGACTTTTTTGGGGGAGAGGTTCTCAGCTTGAGGACGGGGTGCTTGCAGGGGATTCGGTGTTAAGGAGGCGAGAGAGGAGGTGTGAAATCTCGCCGGGCAGTGAGGGCGATCAGCTTGTTGATGATAATTAATCAGGACAATGCTTTGAGATATTCCCCATAACATCTGCATAAAAGTCTTCCTCACTGCAAGAGCAAAGCCTAACTTTATGTTACAGGGCTTGGTGCTGAGTGATATTACAGCGCCCTGTGTGAAGGGTTCGTTTGATGCTTCGTTTGCAGTAAGTTCTGTATCGGGGGTTTAACCGTATTTCTCCCTATTTGAGCCGATAGATAAAGTATAAATAAACACGGCTAAAGTTAAGCTTTGCTCTTGCAGTGAGAAAGACTTTTATTCAGATGTTATGGGGAATGTCTCAAAACATTGCCTTTCCCCTATTATCAGCAACAAGCTGATCGCCCTCACTGCCTGGCGAGATTTCACACCTCCTCTCTCGCCTCCTTAACACCGAATCCCCTGCAACCGAGTGCCACGTCCTCTTGCTGAGAATCACCCTCCCCCCACCAAAAAAGTCGTCCCCTGCCGAAGAGGAGAGGTTCTCAGCTTGTCCAACGCCTTCCAAGAAAGCGCGGACACGCCGCCCCGGTGGCGCAGTGGTCTAAGCGATGACCTCTGATCATTCGTCCGAACGGGGTCCGGGTTCGAATCCCGGTGAGGCATGGATGTTGTGTTTGTCTTACGGCACTGGCTCTCTCCCTTCCCTGGAGCCAGTGACCCTAAATTAGGGACGGGTGACTGCTTATAGCCCATTGAGTTGCTCACGGTGGTCGTTAAACCTCCAATCAAAAAAAAAAAAAAAAAAAGCGCGGACACTCCTTAAAAATGCGTTCTCTCTAAAAACGCAAAGTCCTTTAATTGGCTTCGCTGCCCCTTCATCTTACTCTCTCGCCTGGGACTGCTGAAGAGCAGTAATGTCCAGTCCCCTTTTCTCACATCCACTAAACCACAAATTTAACAACCCCTCTGTTGCGTGAGAAAAAGCGTACTTCAACAACCGTCGCCCTGCTAATCAAAATGGCGGGAATTGGAGGAAAATAATTACAAACTCCAAAATTTTTGCTGGACTTCTGATAAATATGAATGCCCAGGTTACAAATGTAAAGGCAGGGGTCGCGCTGCCGATCGCATTCTTCGCAATTTGCGAAAAAAAAAAATCATTTTGGCGATGGAAAAAAAATGTTCTGGCGGAAAAAAAAGTTCTGTCGGAAAAAAAATTGGATTTGGCGAATGAGTTGGCGAAAACTTTTAAAAAGCCAGAGCAACCGCTGTAAAGGTAATGTTTTTCGAGTTCGCATCTCACTTACGATTTTTTAAATAACTATTCTGACGTATTTTTAGTTCCCCTGATAGCATTTCACTTGCATTACCTCTTATACTCCCTATTGTACGATTCTGGCAATACTATCGAAAAGATCACGCATGCGTCGTCGCGGTGAAGAACGTATGTATTCCCATCAATGTTTTATTTTGTTTTTTTTTTAGTCCGTGTTGGTTACTGAATAAATTATTGACCAGTTGTAGTGATATGCATTCGTTCGTGTAGAATTTGAGCTGTATCAAGTAGCACTATATAATGATGTGCGTTCACATCTTTTTTTTTTTTTTTTTTTTGCGTATACTGTAGGACTGCCTTCTGAATTGAAATGCGGCGCGGTCCATAGTTATACAGTTCTAACTTTAATATCTTAAAAAAAAAAAAAAAAACTTTAGAGGGGGAAGATAAATATGCAGGCAGCCCTTTGCGTTCATGAAAGAAGAGTGGTTGTTTTTCTGACATAGGTTTTTTAATAAGGTGGGCCCCCTCAAAGCTTTGAATTTGGCTTTGACTGCATGTGAATGGTTGCTTCGGCTTAGGTGTGCAGATGTAACAGTGACAGGTCGCTGCAGAAAATTATCACCGGATTGCTCAAAATGCTGCAAAACCGATTTAGAAGTATACTCTCACTTCATGCATCTGGAATTGACATATCCTGACTGTTGTTGTTATGTGTTTTTTTTTTTTTTTTTTTATTGCTCATTTGCAGCTGATGTGTGTAGTTGTAATAATTCACTGCAGCCTGGCGGCACAAAACTATGCAGATGTAGCGGTTTCATCTCCCCGAGACTGCTGGATAGAAATATACGAGTGTTAGAAACTCTTCCTCTCGAAAACAGTGCAGTACTACTCGTAATTGCATTTTTATACCCCTGAATTCCATCATAGCATAGCGCAAGTCGCTGTGCAAATAGCAATCAGTTCGCTTCAAAGACGAAACATCTGATATCTGGATACCTTTACATTAGATCTGGAAGTCTGCGTAACTTCTTTGTGTATGTTTGTGTAAAATGGGCTGGAAAATTGCGAACTGTTTCAAGGCACCTGTAACGCCATAATTGTTTCGGACACCGAAAAAGCAGGAGAAAATATTTCCTGAACAAACACTTTTTTTTTTTTTTTCACAATAAGGAATAAAAATTTTATAGTGGCTCTTGTCACATGCTGTGCACATGCAACTCTTGATTATCTCACGTGATATTCAAGCTGCTAAGGAAAATGGCTTTAGTTTTCTTCGTAACTTAGTGCTTCACTACGCAGAGTAGAATCTGGAAGTGTCGACCGTTTAGTGTAAGAATTTAAAACAATTGCATCGTTTAAAATAGCATTTGTCTCCTAAAAGAAATCTTGCTACATGCTTCTTGCAGTTTTTTAAAGTGCTTTTACATAGCGGCGTGTTATCGTTTTATACGCCCACATCTGCTGGACACAATCTTATTTTTTTTATTCTTACATTAACGACCACTTAGAGCAACTTGAAGAGCTACAAGCAGTCGGTCGTCCCTAATTTTGTGCTGCGCCGTAAGACAAACACACCGCCCACTCGTATTCGGACGACTACGACGGGATGCTGATAAGTTCTCGGCCTCACCAAGCAGGAAATGGGCTAGAGCTATGAAACTTGCAGACTATTTCACATATTCACCCCCAAAGTTCAACACACCTGGCACAGCGTTTCTGGGGTTTCTTAAACCCTTCCAAAAAAATTCTGAAGTCTGATCACTCAAATATTGCTCTGCTGCTGATATCACCGCCGAATCATTCGAAAAATGCTTCCCTTTAATTTTTTTTTTTTTTAAGGTTTGAGAATAGAAAATAGTCCGATGGAGCAAGGTTTAGTGAGTAGGGTGGATTGTCTATGTACTTAAACCCCAGGTCCCTCAAAACATCCACTATCATGCCGCGAATGGCTGAGTGGTTAGCAATTCAGACTACCAATGCAAGGTCCTCAGGTTCGATCCTGGGCTGATCTTGCGGTGGTGGCGTGATTTGCTAACAATCAACAATCACTGAATATTCGCCGTGCATCGGACGAGCACGTTAAGGGACGGCTCCCAGGCTGGACCCACTGATTAAATGGGTATCCTTTCCTATGCCCCCTTCCCTGAAATTCCCTCACCCCTCTGTGTGCAACATCGTACTTGTACGGTGGCGCCATCTACTGTACTCTAATATCACTACAAACTGTTCTGTCAAAGTCGCTAGACTTGCTATCATTCCTTCCGTTTCTGTGTCCCGCCCAAAAGGCGAACTCGCTGTAGGTGGCTGGGACCTAAAGTCTACCCACTGTGGATGGAAGTCCTACAAGAAAATGACCCAATACTTGCAAACATCTTACGAGCTTTGTAAGATGTTTTTGTTTGTAAGCCGGTAAACTGTCCTGCAAAAAGAGAACACCTTTCCGTAGTTTTCCTTGCCTTTTTTCCTTCAACGCCTCCTTTAATCGGCACAGCAAGTTGGAATAATATTCATCATTTATTGTTTGTCCCTTTGGGAGATAGTCAGTCAGTAAAATGCCTTCCGAATCCCAAAAAACCGTTTCCGTAACTTTTCCTGCAGACTTTAGAGTCTTGAATTTCTTTTGCTGTCGAGAACTCGAGTACCGCTACTGCAGGGACTGTGGTTTCATCTCTGGATCGTAGTGAGGTAATCACGTTTCCTCAACAGTGACAAGTCACTGCAAAAAAATTATCACCAGATTACTCAAAATGCTGCAAAACCGATTTGGAAGTATCCACTCCTTTTCGTTTCTCATCGGCGTTCAAACATTTGGGCACCCATTTCTCTGACATCTTCTGAATATCCAAGTGCTCATGAATTATGAACCCAACACGTTCACTGGATATCTCCAGTGTCTCAGCTGTTGTTTTAGCCGAGATTCGCCGATCTGACAAAATCAAGTCATGAACACGATCAACAATTTCGGGTGTTCTCATTGTTTGAAGGCCTTCCACATCTTGCTGCATCTTCGGTCTCAGTCTCCACGTTGAAAGTCGGCACACCATTTCTCCACAGTGGAATATGAAGGGCACTTGTCACTTAATGCTTGCGTCATACACTTGTATACTGAAGAACAATTGAATTAGAGACAGCTGGCGTTATGCAAATGTGGCGCTGTGGGCGGCCCTGTAAACGGAAACGACATGACGTATGCAGCGATCCGACAATATAAGGAGTGATGCGACGGGAATCAGTAAGAGTCGAACGCAGTATGGGTAAGACGAAGGATCTAAGCGCATTTGATCGTGGGCAAATTGTCGCGGCCTGACGAATGGGTCACTCCATCTCGTAAGTCGTGCAGGCACTGGGATTTTCACGAGTCACTGTGTCACGGGTGAACCGTGAGTACATCGAATCCGGTAAAACCATCCCTGCAAGGGCCAACTGCCGTGGACAACAGCGTGTGGGTGAGCGGCGTCATCGTCGGCTAGCTCGCATTGTAACAGCAGATAGACGGGCCACAGTGCAAGAAATCACTCTGCAATTTAACGCTGGTGCACAAAAACGTGTAGCAGCCACACCATCCAGAACCATCTCCTCGTTATGGGGTACAGAAGCCATCGTCCCACGAGGGTACCGCTGCTGACCGCACATCACAGGGTGCAAAGATTAGCATGGGCGCGGGAACATCGCCACTGGACCCTAGACATGTGGAAAAATGTTGCCTGGACTGACCAGTCGAGGTTCACGTTGGTACATGCGGATGGCAGGATACGAGTACGGCGCAAACCACATGAAGCGATATGGATCCTTCTTGCCAGCAGGGTACTCTTCAAGCTGGTGGGGGTGGCATTCTCGTCTGGGGACTGTTTACGTGGACTGAAATGGGACCCCTGGTACGTGTGACATCGTCCCTCACAGGTCAACGTTACCGGGATATCCTGGACGATCATTTGCTCCCGTTTGTGTGTCTTCAACATCCCACTGTGGAACTCATCCTGCAACAAGATAATGCAGCGTGCCATCGCTCCCGAAGTGTACCCGAATGGTTGGATGAACACTCCACCGACGTGACCTCGCTTCCTTGGCCAGCTAGGTCACCTGACCTCAATCCCATCGACGAGCACATCTGGGATGTCATCGAGAGAGATGTACGACGCCCATCCATCAAATCTTCGTGAATTGTGGGAGCTAGTTCAGGGGTCGTGGATCCGCATGGCTTACCAACGCTTCCGGTGTCTTTTTCGAGTCCATGCCGACGAGACTAATCGCCGCCGTCATCAGGGCGAAAGGTGGTGCTATACACGTTACTAGACAGGTATCTCTAATTCAGTTGCTCTTCTGTGTAGATTTCCTTTGCAGTTTTCTTCTGCGGGATCAGAAATTTCATGACCGCCCGGAGTTCCACATTCGGAAATTCAACACTTTGCACTGACATGCATCAGCTCAGGACGTCAAACATCTGAAAAAAAAAAAAAAAAAAAAAGAGCTATTAGTCTGAAAAATTGGCACTTTACAATACGAAAGAACAATATTTCGAGCTGCCGTGACAAAATTGCTGCAGTTACAGGAAGTTGGTTAGGCCAAAAACTTTTCAGCATCCTCTTGTATCCAGTAACTAGCGTCTTTCCTAAATTGCAGTGGAATCTTCCGATATACATGCATGACCAAGTTTTAATATTATTTTCCAGCTTTGCTTGATGCTCAGTTTTATTGGATGCATTTTCTTGGGGGCGGTATTGGGAGTAGGTGCCTGGGAAGGGGGGGGGGGGGTCAGCCTCCGTGTGCATCTGAGGCTTTAAGGAGTAATCTGGTCCCAGACTTAGGACTATTGCTATCACAAATGGGACGGAGCCAGAGCACGAACACCCCCGCCCCGCATTGCAACATCTGCGACCCAAATGGAGCGATTTACCGATAGCCCGCGCATCTGACTCATCCACCGGGGCTGCTAGGTGTAAGCATATCTGTATTCGTAAGATGATTACGTTTTTAAAAAGCTAATTGGAAACGTAAATTTTGAATCGTACTCAAGCAAGTATGACAAAGCTTTTCTGCCTGCTTTCCAATTTTTGTTGGTGGAAATCTTTCTGGCTTGTGACCTAAACCTTTATCTGTCACGTCAGTGTTTCTCGGAGGCAGCTTGCAGAAATTTTCTGTAGATGTAATCATGATCAGCTTTTTCTCAATCTTCGTACGGGACTTGATGTCTGGGTAGCAATGTCGAAAGCAGATCAAAACAAAATAAATAAATAAATAAAAAAATAAGTAAATAAATAAAATAAAAATAAAAAACACGATATAACACATTTGGGAATTGGATATTTTCTTTTTAGTGAACTTCTGCTCAAAGTTCTGTTGCCGCCCCGGTGGCGCAGTGGTCTAAGCGATGGCCTCTGATCATTCGTCCGAACGCGGTCCGGGTTCGAATCCCGGCGAGGCATGGATGTTGTGTTTGTCTTACGGCACTGGTTCTCTCCCTTCCCTGGAACCAGTGACCCTAAATTAGGGACGGGCGACTGCTTATAGCCCATTGAGTTGCTCACGGTGGTCGTTAAACCTCCAATAAAAAAAAAAAAAAAAAAGTTCTGTTATAGAATATTCTCGAATAATTTTTTTTATTATTAATAAAATATAAACACCCAGATCCGTAGAGTGGAACGCCTGACGTTAACGTGTGCATTGTGCGGTATCACTTATGAATCAATTTGTATGTGCTCTCGCGATGTGTTAAAATGATTGCCTGTTATATAATAGCACGCGAAAGCTTTTAAATGTCAAGGTGATCGCGTGCTAATTTAAAACTCTGGATTATTATTATTGACTCGAGTTCTATTTTTCCGATCTACAAAATTCGAATTGAATTCTTAATATCACAGCAAGCTGAGTTTGCACGCGATCACATTGAGATGTCAAGGTGGTCGCGTGCTAATTTAAAAACATTGGATTATCAGTGACTCGAGTTTTATTTATCCGATCTACAAAATTCGAATTAAAATCTTAATGTCACGGCAAGTTGCGTTTGTATATTAATTTAATTCAGCACAATTCGAATATTATTTTATACGCTTTAATTATTTTTTACTTTTTTAATTTAACTAACTTTCCGAGATTAGTGCTGATTACACTAAACATTTTGCAAAATATCGATCTATCTAAACCTACAATAAAAACTGAAATCTTGAGATGTCAAAGTGAGCAAGATTGCATCTAAAAATAGATGTCGCCCCCAATAGCACATTATCGAGAGTTATCTAATGTGTTATGGCGTGCATTGGTCGGGACCTGGATTTCCCTCTCCAGGCCCCAGGGTTGCAGTTTCGTGGGTCTTCTAGGGCGAGGTGGTGTCCCGTCTTCTTCCACTAGTTGATGACAAAGGCCACAGTCGATTTAGCGACCTGTCTGACATCAGCAATGCTTCTTATGCTCGTACCTCCCATTGAGCAGCCTATTATAACGCCCTTTTCAAACTCAGAGAGCTGTCTCCTGCTAGCCATTTTGCCAGCGACTGATCTGAGCGAATCGAATCAGTACTTCCTAACTGAGGCCTAGATACCCGAACCCACAGCGCCCTGCCCCTCTTGGCAGGTGAAAAATGGAAATAAAGAGAAGCGGGAACAGGTTGCCCTGATAGGATAGTATGAAAGAAAAGTGCGGAAGAATTAGAGTTCAAGAAGTATACGGTTACCCGTTAAGAAATGAAGTTATAAGCTGCCCTACATACTTACCTGCACTAGAAAGTCATTCCAAGCAACAATTCTCTCTACACAAAACGCCCGGCACAACACCGCCGCCACAGGGGAGGACAGGGTAAAGTTCAGTGGAAGGGGGGAACCTGAAATAAAAAAAGACAGCTCACACAAAATAAGTTTCCCAAAGGAACATCGAAGTTTAAGCACCTGGTATAACAAAATTGTCGTTTGCTCAGTCAGGAGTCGGCTTTTTGCTTCGTTACTCAGGAGCCAATCGCAGAAAAGATTTTTTCCCCATTGGTCAAAAAATTTTACTTTTACTGATTCTTGCTGGAGTTTACGTTATTTACCATTGCCGGAGTGGTGTTAGCGAAAACATTTTACCGCAGATAAGGTATTGTGAACTAACATATTTTACCATAGCTAAGGTGGTGTAAGCAAAAACATTTTACCAAAGCTAGGGTGTTGTAGTCATAATATTACACCAACTAAATTTTTAGGAAAAACAAAACGGCCGCAATTAAAGCTAGAGAATTAATTAAAGTAGGGCTAATCATTTTTACACTGCTCTCGTTTACAAAGTTCTGGTTTGCAAGTCATTATCTGTAAAATACTTCAATTATTTTCTTTTTCATGCAAACAACACTTTGTATTAACCGCTTACTTTTTCCCCCCTTTCATTTTTCTTCACACGTGTGAAGAATATTCTCACCTCATTTTTGACTGCTGATTTTCTTCACGCGTGTGAAGAATACTCTCAACTCTCTAGTCCCAATTATTATTTTTTCTACAAGAATAGCTATGAAATGGGTTCTTTTCGGCTATTTTATTTACAATGGCTGTCGGTCTTTTACCATAGCTAAGGTGGTGTATGCAAAAACAATTTACCAAAGCTAGGGTGTTGCAGTCATTAACATTACACCACCTAAATTTTTAGTTTTTGGTTACACCAGTTCAGTACTTATTGGAAAACACAGAAAAACAAAACGGCCGCAATTAAAATTAGAATGTTAACTAAAGTAGGTCCAATCATTATTACACTACTCTCTTTTACAAATATTTTACTTATTTTTTTCTGTACCACTAGTAATCCTTTTTGTACTCCCGTTGCCCTTTTTATACCTTATCGACCACGTATCTTCTGCTTGAGCACACCATTGCGCCTGCGTGCGAGTGTCCAATTACTTTTGCCCGTATAGTGTACATACTATTAGAGTATTTTTAACCTAAAAGAATGCACTTTTTTTACCAGTATGTTTTAAAACATTTAGTGACTTTTGCTGAAGTAGCAACGTTTATTTGCTGGAAAATTGTCTGTAGCAGTAAATTTGCTGAGCTAGACCCAGCGAAACTGTTGCTAGGGCAGCAAGAACTGCTTATCACAGAAACCAGAAATCTTGCTCTTGCTGCGAAATGGAATTCAGTTAATCCAGGTAGTTCGCATAGCATGGCTATATTTGCTGCGCCTAATTTCATTAGCGAAATTTGCTGCCACTGCAATTTTTTTGATGTTACAGCAAAATATATTTTTCAGTGTTCTTTATGAATTGTATAGGTTTGCACCAATCAAACCTCAGTGTTCTTTTAAGTCTCTATGAATAAGCACCAATCAAACCTCAGTTTTCTTTCTTTCTTTCTTTCTTTTTTTATGAGTGTAACAAATTTTATTTGACTTGGCGCATAAATGTTTTCCCTTACTCCAAATAAATCTGCGACTTCAATTTTTCCTATCTGACTATTGATGAACCTATCGGGCTATAGCCTTTAACGTTTGTGCCGGGCTAACTAGCTTTTTAAACGTTTGTGCCGGGCTAGCTAGCCGTTTAAACGCTTATGCCAGGCTAGCTAGCTGTTTAAACGTTTGTGCCGGGCCAGGATTCCAATTCAGCTTATACAGATCTGTAACATGCTAACGCGCAGTTTTTATTACGATAACGCTGCAACAGATGTACAAGAAGATTTTCGGCAAGTCTGCCGTGTATAAAGCCCACTCCCATTTTAAATTCCCCACATCAAAATATTCGTCCTTAAACTTTGTTCTCATCCTTCTTGGAGTGTTTGTTCTCAAAGGTTCTGATAAATTCTTTTACTGAAAGTGATATCTAGGTGTGTATAAATGTCACCAAGGAAGGCTTGTTGTTCGCTTTTTTTTTCTGTTTTCTGATATCCTTTTTATCTAGCAAACGCACTATCGTGCAGCTGCACCCGAAAACCTGGATATCGACAGGTGTGATGTTAAGATCAAAGTTATCTTCAAGTTCCATAGCTATCTGTTGTTTGCCGTGATAGTTTTTATTTTTTTATTCGACTTATCATTGCATGAGATAAAACAATCTCGCCCTTAGCGACTTTAATGTCAACTTGGCAAGCTATCAATTCCAGTCTTCATTTGGGATGAGTTTTCGGAGTGATTTTTTACCTTTCTTTTATATTTTTTATTAATATCGGAAAACACTTGCTATGTATCTTTATACTACCTTTTTTTTACCAACTGTGGCAGAATACATTGAAATGCTAAAAATACTGGAATATCTCTCTACGTTGGTCCTCCTCGGTCATCGCGATCGGATAACGGCAGCAATACGACGGGGCATGGACTTTCCACAAGCACTCTGTATAGAGCTGTGGGGATAGTGCACACCATGCTTCCCGAAGAGCGTCCCACAATTTCGTAATATTCGCCGGTGGAGGATTTCTGGCATTGCCGGCACTTTAAACAGCATTCCAAAGATAAGATCAGATCATATGTAGAGGATTTTAGGAGGGGAGTGTCTGACCCCAGGTCTTAAACAACCCTTAGAAATAGGAAACTAGGAGATTTGGGCTAGAGTGCCCGATAGGAAAGTGACACGGAAGCGTAGTAGAAAGGGGGAGGAAGACGCCCTTATTTATTACCGGGGGCCAGTACCCGGGGTCCGACGGCTTAACGTGCCCATCCGACGCACGGCGGATATTTAGTGGATCGAGCGTTCGTACCTGCCTAGGATCGAACCGGAGGTCTTCTCCATGGCAGTCCCGAACGTTGCCCACTAGGCCACCCGCGGCCCAAACAGCATCCCAAATGTGTTCGATGGAGTTTAAATCCGGTGAACGAGGGGGTCAAGTCAGGATGCCAAACTCCGTGGAATGTTCCTCCACCCATAATCGGGCTACTGTGGACGTGTGCAGTGGCGCATTGTCGTGTTGAAAGAGGTCGCACCCGTCGGAGTAGTTGCATGACACGAACGGGTGCAAATGTTTCCCAAGGATGGTTACGTAGCCTCCACCGGTCAGACCGGTCTGCAGACGTATGAGGGCTCCTAATGCGTGACAGCTGAAAACACCCCACACCATAGCAAAGCCACCGCCGGCCTGCACTGTCTCTTGTAGCATACGGGAACCACTGCCTTGTGGGATTGTCTCCACACCCGGAGTCGGCCATCTGCCCGAAACAGTTGGTACCGTGATTCGTGGGATCAGGCTATGTTTTCAGTCATCCTGCGTCCAATGGCTGTTTTTCCGAGCCCAAGCGAGGTGCACAGCCTTGTATCGTAGGGACAGTAATGGTACCCGGGTGGGCCGTCGGGTACCACCCAAAAGAAAGTCGTGCGTACGATACAAATGTAAGTAACAAATGATCACTTCTGCAGCCTGTTTTAATGTGTTGGATACATAGATAGTAGAGTAACATCAATACATGTGTGTAGGGGCCTCTCGCGGCAATGCAATGCGCTGTAGTCGGTTCTGTTAAATATCACAACTCGTTTTGCTTATTCATGAATAATGTTATACAGGGTGTCCACAAAATCTCTTTACAACTTATGCACATTTATTACGATACACTGTATGAGATAGAAGTGTTTGAGCACATATGTAAGAACAAAGACTAAGTTTTTTCTACCTCATTACAAAAGCTCAATATGAGCACCATTTGTTGCGCGTAGAACATCTAGCCGAAACTCCAGTTCCAACCATGTGCGCTGAGCATGTCCTCAGTAATGGTCGAAATGGCATTGTTGATCCTCGATTTCAGTTTATCGATGTCCTGCACCTTTGTCCGATACACGATATCCTTCACATATCCCCATATGAAAAAGTCCAGAGGTGTGACGTAGGGGGAACGGGGTGGCCATGCAATTGGACCATCCCGTCCAATCCACCTCCCAGAGAATGTTGTGTTTAAGAAGTCCCGAACGTGCCGTCTCCAATGTGGTGGCGCACCGCCCTGTTGGAATATCACGCTTGGTTGAAGGTCCCCCAACTGTGGCAAAAAAAAAACATCCAGGTAAACATCTGCCGTCACTATTTACTCACTGAAAAATCTGGTCTAACCGTCCAAGAATTCGGTTATGAATAATACCGCACCAACCGTTCACTTTATGACTGTCTCTCGCAAGTTCCATTAACGCATGAGGATTTTCAGACTCCCAAATTCTAACATTGTGTCTGTTTAACTGCCCAGAGACATAAAACGTTGCCTCATCCGTAAAACAAACATGTGTGAGAAACTCGGGATCTTCACTCAGTCTATCCAGCATCGTTACTGCGAATTCTTTTCGTTGTGGTCTATCGTCGCCTCAAGTGCTTGTAACAGTTACACTTTGTATGCATATAAGCATAGATGTCTATGTAGCACCCTGTGTACCGTGAACCGGGGCATTTGTAGTTCTCTGGCAGCGGTACAAATGGATTTCTTTATTCTTCGTGAAAATGAATCACGAACACGTTCGGTCTCATTCGATGTTCGTGAGCGGCCACTACGATCTTGATCCAACACGGACTAGAACGAGATGGCTGGGTTTTCCCATACTTAATCTGGAAATGTCGTTGCGTTTGTGTGTCAGATTTTGTTTCGGTGAACCAAGCGACGCATTGCGCTCTCTCTTGTGGGAACCACATTTTCATAGAACAGCACCTGCTACGTCAATGAGGGACCTATAACAAAAAACGATAATGCCAGTTAAAACCTTGTTATTTACAGTATATTATACAACAAATACCATGAACCTAGTATACAGGGTGTCCGTAATAAATGTGCAAAGTTGTAAAGAGACTTTGTGGACACCCTGTATAACGAGTTCTCTACATTCATATCATTTTGCCGTGGTTTTATTTTTATTTATTTATTTATTTATGCTGTTACATAACATTAGAAGAATATTACAGTAAGTTATGCATACAAAATCTGTTAAACAACAAAGGGGACAAGAGAAAACGCCTCTTAGGAGTCCTGATAAAGCCCTTAGTTTCCTCAAAAGTATGAAACAAGTGTGTTTGGCCTTATGAATTATATTTAGTAAATAATTAGTATTATTATTTGGATTTAATTAAAGAAGATATATCTTTTATTTTTTATCTCAGTAGGTATTTTTAAGTGTTTTTTTAAAGAGATTTTGGTTATTAATTGTTCTTAAATTCAAAAGCAATGAATTCCAATAATCTGGGCCAGCATAGTTTAAACTTTGTTTAGTAGCTGAGTTTTAGGCTGTATTAGGTGAAGCAGTAATCTATTTCTTGTTTGGTAGTTGTGTCTATTGCAATTAATTTCAATTAAATCTATATGCAAATTGTTCTTAAGTCTCTGAAACATGATTTTGCCAAGGTTATAATAGAAAAGTTGATGTATAGTTGGTATTCGAAAATCATTTGGGTGAACTGGAGGATGTGGATGGATGGATGTATGTGTGTAGTCATAATAGTACTTCGTTTTGAATGTAGGTCTATTAATCAAATATATTTATTTTGTAATACCTGTAAATTATTTAAATTTGTTTTAGTTGTTTGACTCCAAGATAAAAAGCAGTAGCTAATGTGAGTCTGAAATAATGAGTAATTCCAAGAGAATTAGTGTTTTAACTGAAAGAATTGCCAATATTGTACTAATGAGGCCAATATTTCAAGATAATTTATTCGAAAGTATTTCTATATGTTTAGTCCATCGTAAGTCAGAGGTAAGATTCACTCCCAAATAATAAAAATGTGGTACTATATCAATTATTTTATTTTCTAATAGTAAATTTATAGTATGGCACAATTCAGATATCTGTCTGGAGAAGAACATAGCTTTAGTTTTAGAAGTATTAATTATCGGTTCATTAGTAGTTAGCCAATTTGAGTATAGCTGTAAGTGTTAGCTTTAATAATAATGTCATTTATATTGTAACCCCTAAAAAGTAATGTTGTGTCATCTGCGTATAGTATGACATCGTTTTCTGATGTTATGCTAAATATATCATTAATATATTAAACTAAATAACAAGGGTCCCAAAATCGATGCCTGTGGAACTCTATAATGCGATTGCTGTAAAGTGGATTGAAATTGATTAATTTGATTAATTTTTTTAACTTACAAAAACGAATTACCGCTAAATCTAAAAGTTGAGTATAACAGTATGTGTTCATAAAACTCTCCACTAAGCCTTCTCTTCATATTTGCGGCCTCATCGTACACTGAAAATTTTTTTTTGAAATTCACGAGCCACTTTCCACCATTTCTTTCGTGAATTAACGAAGCATATTTCTGATACAACTCTTCCGTGAAATGACGGAAAGAAACCTGAATTTCACGGATTTTTCGTTCCACGGGAAAATTCTGATTATTCAGAAGCCTTTCCGCAGTTTCTATCTTATATTGATGGTAAATTACCGTTTTAGGGATGTGTTAACGAAAAATTCTGAAAAAAAAAAAATGTGCAGTTTGTTTTACACTGTGGCCGCGTAGGCCTAGTGGTGAACGTTCGTGATTGCCACGGAGAAACCACAGGTTCGATCCTAGGTACCAATGCTCGAACCACAAAATATCCGCCGTGCGTCGGATCTTTACGTTAATCCGTCGGACCCCGGTAATAAATAAGGGCTCTTCCTCCTTCTTCCTACCTCGCTTCCGTGTCATTTTCGTATCGGGCACTCTTGCCCAAATCTCCTATAGCTTCCTATTTCTAAGGGTTGTTTAAGACCTGGGGTCAGACACTCCCTTCCTAAAATCCTCTACATATGATCTGATCTGTTTTACGATGTGCGTGACTCGGAATTCCCGCGTGGCTCAGTGGGCAAAGGCGTGCGTTGCTTGTTCAATCCTGACTGGAGCGGAAGGATTATCTGGGGAAAGGTCTGAAAAATACTGGGTTGTCGGCTTTTACGGAATTTCAATTTAAGTACGGAAAAATCTGAAATGGATTTTTTCGAAATAAACAGAATTTCTGACTACGGAAAATCTGTGAAAATACGGAAGTTAAAATAAACGGGTCTTTTTAAAAACAGAAATTTCTGAAAAACAGGGATACCTACCGGCAACTTGTGCTGCCCGTTATTTTCAGAATACTATCTCCGAATAAGTTTCGGTTGGCCTGGCGTTCTATTACTACAAAAATCGCAAAAAAAAAAAAAAAATCATTCGTCCATTGACAAGAACACGAACTCGACGCTTGCCACGTTTGATTTTCCTTTTTTTTTTTTTAGTTTTAAGGATACCCGTATTCAGCTAAGGCTATAGGCAGTCGCCTATCTCTGATTTAGAGTCCCACTTCCAGGGAAGTGAGAGAGTCATTGCCGTAGGACAGGCATACTCTGTACCGTGACCTTCGACTCTACCCATGCCTCATCGGAAGCCCGCGCATGTGACCATTCGGCCGCCAGGGAGGCGTTTGTAATGCTGTAATAACAAGTCCAGTGTCGCATCCTGCCGAAAAAAATTAGTATAATACGCGATTAATATTCATTCATCATTTGTGTGGTTTAAAATGCTTATTACGTAATGTAGGAAAAGCTTTTCAGATTTAATCTTTTAATGTGCCATCATAGATCGAAAAACTGCGAACGTTCCAAACCTTAACGCAACATCTTTCATGAATTACAAGATACCGACGGAAAACGTTAATTGCGTATGACAGTTGAAACCCAATTTCATAATGACATGAGACGTTGTTTCTTCCGAGGATGACAAAAGCAAGTGATGCAAATGTTTTCCGTACTTGCTATATTGCTGTTTTGTTGTCATAACCTGTGTATACCGATTTGTCGTGTAGTAATTTATTAACCCCTTGTAAGCAACAGTGGCATCGGAAAACTAAGTTAAAAAAAACCTCATTGCAGCCTTTTCCTTTCGACCCCTGATGGCGTTGTTTCTTCCGAGAATGACAAAAGCCATGACGTTGTTTCTTCCGAGAATGACAAAAGCCATGACGTTGTTTCTTCCGAGGATGACAAAAGCAAGTGATGCAAATATGTTCCGTACTTGCGATATTGCGGTTTATCGTCATAACCTGTGCATTCCGTTTTGTCATGTAGTAATTTATTAATCCCTTGTGTGCAACAGTGGCATCGGAAATTGAGTTAAAAAACAACAACTCATGGACAGCATTTTCCGTCAGTGTGCAACTGTGAAATACTTGTCTTTCATTAAAACTACAAAAATCGCTCAGATAAATATATCGAACACTTATTTACCCTGTGTCTTTAAGAACATGGCATTAACAACGTGTGTATATCTTATGAAAAGCCTTTTATTGAAAAGATGCAGTTTTTGGCCTCTAGTTATGGAGAGTGGCAACATAAAATCACAAAAACTGTTAGCATAACTAGCACGTCTTTTGTAAAAAAAGATTAAGCTTATATTACCGGTTTGTCCGTCCGTCCGCCTGTGGACACTATATCTGAACAACTATCAGTCCGATTTGAAAAATTCTTTTTGCACTGGGAAGGTTAAAATGTGAAAATAATGATTCCGTTTTTGTTTTTTTGTTTTTTTTCGATGCACAATTTCGCCGCTAGAGGACGTAAATGCAGATGCTATCGAATTCAAAATGCATTTTATTACACATATTTGCTCCTAAATATCCGATTGAAAAAAGTCTTCTACCTTTCGATTCCATTTCTATCGAAGATTATTTTAGGAACAAACACTTTTTTAAGTTATGCATAGATTTTTCCGCTATAGGGGACATAAAAGTAAATGGCGTTTTTCCTGAGATCTCCGCTTTTAAAACTTCGATTTGAAAAATCCTTCATACACCGGATGCAGCTTCTAATGGGAAATGTTTTGCAGGTAATTTCTAATTTTTGGTAAAGATTGGCTTGGCCTCCAGGGAACATAAGTGTTAATTTCTGCTTCTGACGTATTTGCAGCAAAATCTGAGCTTCTGAAAACTCGACTGAAAAAATTCTTTCGTGGACGCTCACCTCGGAAAACCTTTTCACAATACTTTCTTCTTAAACAAATGCATAGTTTTCCCTCCAGGAGGCGTAGCTGTAAATCATATTTTTGTTGATATCTCTGCTTCTGAGAGACCGATTTGAAATTTATTTTTCTTTGTTGGAGAGCGCTTCCGCGGCGAAATGTTTCTCATATAATTTTATATTGTTATCACACAAGTTTGCCACTAGAGGGCGTAAGTTCACGTTTCCGTTTACTGCAATATCTGCGGGACTAAAGACGCGATTGAAAAATCCTTTTCCAGTCAGATACTACTACTATCTATGAAAACCCTTTGTATATATTTTCTTCCCAAATTAATGCACAATTTCACCGCTGGGGGGGGCGCCAATGTCTAATCTGTTTTTCTCAATATCTCTGCTTCTACATGTGCGATTAAAAAAATCTTTTAACACTGGGTGCCATTTACCTTGTGGAATAAGTTGGTATTATTTGAGGAGTTTTATAATTCACAGATTTGTCGCTAGGTGGTGTTTGTGTACTTCTGTTTGCAGCCGTATCACCGCTTCTAAAAACCTTATTGAGAAATTTCTTTTTTACTGCATGCCGTTCGCTACAATAAAGATGCGGATCATTATCCTTTTTTAAATAATGCACAGATTTCTTGCTAGGGAGCGTAAAGGTCAAAACGTTTTTCTTATTATCTTTGCCTCCGGGAGACGTATCTGAATAGTTTTTTCCTTAGCATAGCTTTTTTTCATGAAGAATATTTTTCTCCTATTTTCAACTTCCTCATTGTGCAAAATTCTTCCACTAGAAGGCGTAGAATTACATCATGTTTCCTTCTATATATTTTCTTTTAACTTTTCGACTTGAAAATCATTTTGTCTACGATACCTTCCTTTTTCTATGAGAAGCTTTTCGTGTGCCATTTGTTAATTTTCGTACCATACATTTTAGCCGCTGGTGAAAGTAAGCAGCTGTTTCTATATCGGAATGTTTTATTGATTGTATAAATCCGGTTGATTTTTTTCTAACCAGTTACTTTGACTTTGAATAACTTTGATAAATTTAATTCGCATCAGAAAGAATTCAAAAGATGTGCTCATTACAACCAAAAATTCGGTGTCATCTTTCTTGTTAGGGATGTTAACGGAAAATTTTGATTTTTCAGAAAGCTTTCCTTTCGTATATCAACGAGGATACTCTGAATCGCTCAAATTAAATATACACAAAAATCAACTGTTTCCGTATCCATATGATGGAAAATTTCCGGTAATAAGAGCGATTCGCGGGAAAACTTGAGGTTTGATTAACTATTAAATTTATTATATGATATCTATGTATTAGTCTGTAAACCTCATAAGACAAAAGTTATTTAGCTATCAAGAGTTAATTTTATATTTAGAAGTTTTGTGAAATAATACTATAAAACAGTACATTTTATCTTTTCTTAAAGATAATTGAAAGTCATTGTCAGTTTAATAAGATCTGAATTTCCAAAGCATTCTGTTGCTTCGAAAAATCACGTTGACAGAAAAAAAAATAATAACAATAAAAAAAAAATAAGTTCGCCTACAGAAAAAATAATTACAAACATATTGAGAAAAATAATAAGCTCCAACAGAAAACAAATGACTAATTCACCCGCATTAATGACAAAAACTTTTCATCATCGAGCAATTAGAGTTCTACCTTATACGTGACTAAGCTTCACATAACTTTTTGGCTCCTCGGTAAGACACGCGCTTCCTATTCAGAAGGTCGCTGGTTAAAACCCCACCAGGGACGAATACAAACGATACACTTAGTACACCGGGAAGGGAAAGGGCTGAAAAAGTTAAAATCAAAGATTTTTGCGAAATTTCAGTAAAAATACGGAAAATCTCGAAACAGATTTTTTAGAAATAAGCGTAATTACTGACTACGGAAATTCTGTCAAAGTACTGAAGTTAGAAGAAACGGAAAGTTTTAAAAACGGGAATTTCGTTAAAAGACTGACGCCTATCGGCAACTTTACTGCACGTAATTTCAGAAATGTTCCGTGAATTGACTATCTCATGTTCACATTCCGCATACGCTCACGTATATGTTTCTTTCTTGGTGTGCACAGCGGAACTTCAACCTGAATTACTATTCCCAATATCGTTGCAGAATGCATAACTCTGCTGGCGATAGAGCCAAAAATTGATATTAGCATCTTTGTATTTCTGATTTTACGATAAGTATTAATAGTCACAAAAGAGACGCAAACAGAAAAAAACCGTATGTGCTTTTTGAACGAGAATGATATAACAAGACAGTTGGTTGTTGTTGTCATAAGGGATATGTAGTGTAAACGTCGTTCTCATTTTGATAGTCTTTAATTATATCACTGTATTTTCGTTTTGCGTGTACATCAATTATGGTTTACATTAAATGATTAATTTTCTTTCAATAAACGTACGTCCAAATCACTCTGCTAATCTCTCACACTTTAAAATGCCATTTTTTTCTTAAAAATTTCATGAAAAATAAGGGTGCGTTTTATATTCCGAAAAATACGGTATTTTACCACCAGCTGGTAATTGTGCTAATTGGTTGGTTATTATTTAAACTTTTAGAGAATCTGGAAAGTCTAAAGAACGCCAAGAAAACAGAGATTAGGGGCAGACAAGAAAAAGGGTAAAATTTAAACATAACTGAACACGCGACATCAAAACGACTGTAATTAGAGCACAGAAGTAGAACCTACGTAAACTGAAACAGCTCAGTGTAGCGAATGGCGGACAGTGGAACAGCACACTGGTTATTTAAAAGGCGACGAGTGTGAAATTTGCTTAGAAAATATTTGTGTAGCGAAGCTGCTATGCAGTAATTTTTTTGTGAAGCGATTTCTCACTTCGTTTTTGTTTCTTCAAATTTTAGGCTTATATTGTTTCTGGCTATCATGAACAAGAATTCAGACACACGATACTACTAAGATATCATTAGCTTAAAAATATTAGAAACAGTAGCAAACGGGTATTTGTGCTGGGCTATATTTTCTGCAGTCACAGCCAAATATATGTACACAGATTCATCAATACCCATTGCTTTTTCATCACAAAAACAAAAGTGAGAAAAGCAAGTAAGAATAAAAAACTAACGCTTTGAAAGCGGAAGTATAATTTATCAGGGACTCTAAGAAAACAAATTGGGTACTTACAAAGAAAAAAAATGCTGGCAGTCATTGATGAGTGGTGATAAGTGGCATCATTCAGAATCACTCTCATTAAATGATTAACGTGGACGTTTGCTGCCACATGGTTTAACATAAGAGCGTCTTTGTTTCGTACTGACTAAATAAATAAATTAAAACTGTTGTACGGAGCAGAGAGAACATTGGTGATAGGTCGTGTTATTAAAATCTTTCTCTTATTCATGTGGAAGTTTTGATGTTATACGGCTTTACATTAAAAAAACCTGTTTCCTCCTGAAAAAAAAAAATAAAAAAAATCGAGTTTTAAGCTTAGGGCCGTCCGACGTAATCCGAAGATCATCTAAAGCCTCAGAGAATATTCTGTTTCTGAAATCAGTTTTTACACCTTTTTTAATAATAACGCTCTTTCCACTTTTACATTTAAAGTTGGAAATACAAGGTGATCACAGTTAAAGAGGAGGTGCTCAGAGCTCTCTGTAGATAGAACTGTTGACAAAACTCAATGAAATTTGGTATACATACTTCCTGTTCCTGAGTATGCGGTTTCGATTTTCGGGGGGGGGGGGGGATGTAGTTCAAAATTCAGCCGCTAGGGTGAAATTTGGCGCTTCTTCTCCCTAATTTGCATATTAACCACTTAGCATCCAGGTACGTAATATTACGTTAACGAATGATAGTGCAAGAAAATCGAGATCCGTAATATTACGGACCCACTGATGTGAGGTAGGACGCCATGTTTTCGCATATATCACACAAATATCGACTTTTGAAATAATTGTCCTTTCATTTCGTGCCACACGATGTGTACTGGAACTTTCGTCTTTTGTTTTATAACTACAAGAACGATGCTCGTTATATTACGTTTCACGTACGTTCATTGTCTAGAATCGAGCTACTTGTACCTTGCAAAAAAACAATTGCGTTTTTTTTTACCGGTTTTTTGAATTTTCCTTGGGATCTTAAGTGGTTAAGTAGGTAATCTAAGGAATTTTGGGGAGATTAAAGGAGTCCCAAAAAGCTTTTCACTACTCTTCGAAAGGTGAAGAGTCGTGGTGCTTACTTTACCTGATCGCGCGTTACTCGTGAAACTTCTATTAATGTCAACGAAGCAGTAGTGCCAATGCTGCACTTAAAGAATTTCGGCGGTTAAAAGGTTTACGAAGAGGTCTTCTGACTATTACTAATCTTAGGCAAATGATTTTGCGTTTTGAGGAAACTGAAACTTTCACTGTGAAAACAGGACGGGGTCGCAAACCGAATGAACCTCTGAAAACGAAGGATATTGCAACGGCAATAGTGGAGCACGGTATGGAAAATTCTCAAGGCAGCAATATTGCAATATCACGGCAACTTGACATGTCCTATACGACAGTGTAGAAAGTTTTGCGAAAAATCATGCATTTTTTCCCTTACAAGATATTCCACAGTCAAGTATTGGTTTCTGCTGATAATGATAAGCGGAAAGCATTTGCTTTGACATTCGTAGCTCGGATGATGATTGATGATGCATGGCCTTGGCAAAATTCTGTGGAGCAATGAGGCTCATTTTCATTTGATATAGTGCTGTTAACACTCATAACTGCCGTATTTTGTCTGACGAAAACCCGACGTTCACCAACAAATTCCATTGCACTCACCAAAAGTAACGATGTGGTGTGGTTTCACAGCATCGTTTATCTTGGGTACTTATTTATTATTATTTTTTTTAAAGGAAATTCTGCATCTGGGCCAATGGCATGTTCTGTTAATGCTACTATAGATACGGATATATACTCCAAAACTTCGTAATTACAACGCTTTAGCAAATAAATTGTCTGAACACCACAATCTTTTATTCAAGTTGGTGCACCCCTCATATCGACTTAAACGTGTAAACCTTACTGCAGCAACAGTTTTCGAACGAGCGAGTGATTAGTTGATCACTTCCAACGTCGTGGCCGCCACAATCACCAGATCGAAACTCCTGTGACTTTGGTTATGGGGATACTTAAAGAGCCTCGTTTGTGTCTTACGGCACTGGCTCTCTTCCTTCCCTGGAACCAGTGACCCTAAATTAGGGACGGGCGACTGCCCATTGAGTTGTTCACGGTGGTCGTTAAACCTCCAATAAAAAAAAAAAAAATTAGCGAGGGAGAGAAAAACTGATCACTTTTAACAAGCGAAGTAACAAAATTTAGTAAAATTTATATTTAACGAGACAGAGGAAATATGCTTCATACTGTACTGGAATGGAGGAATGGAAAGGTTGACATACCGGACGAAATTAAACAGCGCAGTGGAATCTTGGTGTGCTAATGGAAGAATGTTAATAGAAAAGCAATGGGGAGGGAGTGCATCAAATGCTTAATGAGTTGTTCGAGAGACTTTCTCCGCCGCCATTCCAAAAGGCTATGCTTTGGGAGTATTGTTTTTCAAAGATGTATCCACATAATGTCCACAGACTCCAACTACTACCGATTCTCCGTTGTCACTACGGAAATCATCGGTCCGCTACGGATTACGAAAATCGAAAATCTCAGTGAAATGACCTTTTTTAATGACACGAGTAAAGTTTATTTTCATGTTTTTTAGATTCTAGCATTCATTAAACACTTTAAAGAGCGTTTCTTGAATGCTTTCTATATCGTTGCATTTCTACCGTGATTTTTCAGTATGTTTTGGATATCTAAGCGTCTCTGGCCGCGTGCAGAGTTATCGCGACCCATGGAATCCCGGAAACGTTCTGAAATGTTAGTTCCCTTTCCACAGTTTAAAAAGTCCTTAAGCTTTTGTATTTTTGCGTCATGGTCCTTAAAAGTCCTTAAGTTTTGTATTTTTGCGTCATCAAAATCCTTAAGTTTTTGTATTTTTGCGTAAAGTCCTGGAGTGCTACCAGAATTCTTTCCTACAATAAGCAGGAAAAAAAAAACTACATTTTGTTCATTCTTTCTGGGGTTTGAAGACAACCATGAACAACTTCCAGTCTGTGTAGGTACTTACTTCATTTACTATAAAGTTCTCATTAGAACATACATTGTGTGTGTGTGTGTGTGTGTGTGTGTGTTTTGAGGAAACTAAAAAAATATTAGAGCCATTTAGTGTTTCTCACAAAACGTCTTCAATTTACGGGTAATTTTTTAAGCAAAGATTCGCTTTGTTATGAATTTACATTTGCTTCTGTGGTAATTTGTATTTTACTGAGTGAGTAATACAATTTTATTCATTGCTACTGAAAACCGCAGAAAACAACAGATTTTTGTAGTTTTCACTACTGAAAAAAAAAAGCTTAAAACTACGGATTATTTTAGTGTTTACTACTGAAAATTTCCATTCAGGTTTGGAGTCTCTGAATGTCTGCTTCAGGATTCGCTACTACTATGCATTCATGTAAGTGCTTATTTTATTTTAATTTGTATAACTGCAGTTAACTTTAATTACATTTTTCAAGTCTGATTGTTATATATATAATGACAAGAGTGGAAGACATCATGATCAGAGTTAAATCCCTGAAATGGCAATGGGCTGGACATACTGCCAGAAGGACAGATCATCGATGGACAGCCGAAATTTTAGATTGGATTCCAAGGGACAGGAAAAGACCCAGAAGAAGACCACATAGGAGATGGGTGGATGAAATTCGAAAGTATGCAGGGGTGACATGGAGGAGACTGGCACAAGACAGACCGTTGTGGAGGAAACTTGGGGAGACCTTCGTCCAGCAGTGGATTGATAATGGTTGACAATGATGATGATGATGATGATATGTATATAATTTAAAATAATTTAAACATATATGCATATTTTTACATGGTGGGATATTTTACCTCAAAACTAATTTAGCGATTATTTCCGTCGGTCCCGAGCACCTCGTTTTAAAAGGGTTCTACCGTGAAACTTAAAACCCTCTTATAACGAGGTGCTCGGGACCGGCGACCCATGATTGTAGAATCGGTAAAACCAGAGAACGATTACGTTCACGACAAAGACGACAATACATACACACAGATTCTGAATAACTGTTAGCGGTGAATTTCTTATCCCACATATAGGGAAGGCGATAATGGCCGCCCCGGGGGCGCAGTGGTCTATGTGATAGCTTATGATCATTCTTCCGTTATGGGTCCGGGTTCGAATCCCGGTGAGGCATGGATGTTGTGTTTGTCTTACGGCGCTGGCTCTCTCCCTTTCCTGGAACCAGTGGCCCTAAATTAGGGACGGGCAACTACTTATAACCCACTGAGTTGCTCACGGTGATCGTTAAACCTCCAATAAAAAAAAAAAAAAGAAAAAGAAGATAATGTTCAATAAGGAGAAATGCAGGGCCAGTGTTATCTTCGCTGGTTTGACGATGGCTGCAAAGCTAGTGTTCCAGAGTTGATTTAATGCGATGTAGTTTTTTTCTTGCTTCTTGAACTGTCACATAAGTTTAATGTCTGACGAAAGGACGAAAATATCAGATGTTAAAATAGCAACTATTGCCAAGGAGGAAACGGACTTTGCAGCAACAACATCGGACTCGTTTTCCTAGATCCCAACATTGCAGACATACAGCAGAAACGGACCACAAAACCAGTTTCATTCTAACCAGTGGAGTAACTATACACACACCGGCCACTGAATTAGAAACCTTTATGCAAATGTACGTAAACGTCACTTACGCAGCGTATATTCAAAATACGTGGTCACATGCGTCACCACGTGATCTAGGCAACTATTTAAGACTGCTGCTCGTCAGTAATGTTGATCACAGGGGGGGGGGGAATCAAAGGAGCACAGCAGCAACTGTGCCGCAACCTACAACGTAAAACTACATCAACTGTCACTATTTCATGGCACTATCTCACTAGTTCTACGTCCTTAAAGTATTCTGCAAAGAACAGTTCACGTAGCCCGACGTTGTAGGTTGCGTCACAGTTGTAACTGTGCCCCTTTGATTTTTTTAGATATAAAATTTTAAGAAAGTAAAACAAAAGAAATGTTTTACTTTAGTTACTTAAAAGCAACTTATACTATATACGTAGAATTCATAGTAACTTATGCTGATTGTAAATCAATGTTAGTAGAAGTAAATGGCTTAGTATTATCGTTGCCAACAGTTATTGCTAAAAAAATTTTCTGAAGAAATTGTTCTTCAAAAACACGTTTTCAAACTCCTTAGTTGACTTGTTATAAATTTGGCGATACGTCTCGGGCCTAATATACGCTTCTAGTTGTTGCTCTTGTTCTTGTCTAGATTCAGAATGAATCGGCGGTGTAAAGGTTTGGGACATTATCCATAAAAATATTATTATTACATTCATTACCAAGCGAAGTTATGAAGACTGACGATGTATATCGTCAGTCTTCATGCTCGGTGTGAAAATTTGGATCGATGGCATCAATCTCAGTGGCGTATCTTGGGTCCGAGATATGGGCTATTTCACCCGCCCCCTTGCCCCCACAGTACTTTTGTTTTTTTAAATTGCCAAGTTTATTTTTTACTTGTTATGTAATAGAAGTAACATTTTTTTCTAAATTTTAGGTTACATGCTATTGCCAACATGATACAAAATAATTATGAGGATTAGGATTTGAACTTATTCGTACATGAACTCCATTCTTCTTTTCTTTTGTGTGAACTTGAGTGTTACGTTTTCACAAAAAATGTTTCTTCCGAGTACTTTTTCATATTTAAAAATAATGTTTTTCTCTATTAACAAACCAGCGAAGTTGCTCGAATGTATACATGTCCTTGTGTGGCTCTAAGATATATCTTGATTCTTTTTAATACGGAAAAACTTCTTTCGACAGTTGCTGATGGAAAGTTTAATATTGATATGCTAATTTGTACACCTCAATAAGCACTATGTCCCATTTATTCAACTTTATGTTACAAGTAATGTCTCTTACTGATTTGTTTCTGTATTCATCAAAGGAATAAAACACCTTTAGTTCGTTTTTTAATCCAGCTGTATCAAAATTTGAAGCATAGAGATCTTTAAGTTCTGACAGTAGATGTTCAGGGAAGCTTTCACAAAATTTATCCAAACAGTTCGAATCCAACAAATCCGTAAATTTAAGATATAATATCACTGATTTTAATTCATTGGCCTTCACACAAACTGAAACCACTCTCGCGAAACACGCGCTGTTAAAGGCGGATGGAAGCGTAGAGGATCTGAGGTAGTCCAAAGTCTTCTCTTTTCTGGGTAAACCGTTGCGCAAAGCAATGGTCCATTCACCTCCATACGCTGATTCATGTTGTCATGGAAACGCTAGCAGGCAATCATATCAAAGTTCTTTGCATCAGAACAGCGAAGACTCGAAGACCTGCTTGCGTTATGCCGTTGGCCATCGCTCGCCAGACTGATTCTCATAATCGAAATTAGAAGCGAATCCTCTCGTGTTTTTTTCGTACCGAAAGCATCGGCATATCTTAATACCGTCGATAATTGACTTTTATTTGTGTATATTTAATTGAATTTTATTTGTGCGTTGTCTTGGCTTCGCAGCTAGCCTGGCTAGCCACGATCGATTATACGCCACTGATCAATCTCCATCCGTTCTTGCTGTTCAGGATCAATTTGTACAATTGAAGTGGAAGGTTGTGGCACTCGAGTCGAACTTCGGGTGAAACGCATCCTGACGCGCTGACTTTTGACGCTTCCTACATTTCCGTGACCTTTCGGTTGATGCCTTTTCAGATTCCTCTCGTTCTCCTCTAGCTGTTTCTTCAACTTTAGTCTGTTCTTATAGTAATTTTTCCTGGATTTTCGCGGCATTGCTAAATTTTTGTCACCAAATTTTTTTATCTAAAAAATAAATAAATTTTAAATCCACTTTATTTTGGTTTATCACATATGCCCGTTAGCTCTGACCGTCAGCTACGGAATGCGGGACTGAGGCCATTGCTATCATTACCTATTCATTAGTTATCAACCTTAAAACGGCGTGAGGTGAAACAAAATCACACGAAATTTAGCTTGACCTTCTAACGCTACTATATCGAAGGGTTAAGGGGTGGAGGGTCAAAACGTGTTCTGTTATCAATGAGACTCTATAAACTATCTAATGATGTTATTATTTGTTACTCTGCGATTATTAGTTTTGAAGATATAAGTGTTCAAAGTGTGACATGTTTTCGTTGCATCCGTGCTCCCGATGTTACCCCCTACCCAGCGCGGAGAAAGACGTAGTTCTACGTCAAAAAAACGAAGGATCTTTCTTAGTTCGATAAAAAGCTTATTGTGAGTGCCCGTATGGCTGGAGCGAGGATTTTGAAAACAGCAGAGCTGACTGGTTTCTCAAATGGTGAGATATCCCGGCTCTTTAACCAGTGAAAAAATAGCCCACATTGCTTGTCTAAGAGGCGTAACCGCGGCGCGACCACAACCTGTCAGGAACGAGATCGCCGTTATCTGAAAAGGCTTGTATGGAGAAACAGGACTTCCTGTGTGTGTTGCCATTGATCAAAGCACTCAATGAAGGCTATTCCCGACCCATATTTTTCAGCGAACTACGTTCAGGAAATAGAAGAGAATCGATATTAGCAGTCGTATTCCTATACGGAAACCATAGATTTCTGCGAAGAACCGGAAAGTTCGTTTACAGTGGTGTCAGGAACACCGTGACTAGTACTGGAAGACTAGATAAAACTCGTGTGCTCCAACGGGTCGTGGTACACCTTGTTCTGTACCAACGGTAGGCAGAAAGTTTGGCGGGATCCCTGTGAAGTAATGGACCCATCAGCTTGCCTCAAGATTCTGGAGGTGGTGTCACGGTGTGGGGCACATTCTGTCGGTACAGAACGGGTCCCCTGATATCGCTGGAAGGTCGGGTGCCCTCCAAGGATTACCTGAACATTGTTGCCGATCAAGTCCATCCTGCAGCGTTAACTTTTTATCCAGCAAGTGACGGCTGTTTCATGGACGGTGATGGTACTGTCCATCGCCCAAGATGTGTTGTTCAGCAGTGGCTCAGCGAGCATGACAGCGACTTTCGCCGTCTTTCCCTGGCCACCGTAAAGCCCGGACGGATATGAACCCCATTGAGTATGTGTGGGACCCTTAGAAAAATACATTGGAGAACAAAGTTCTCCTTCGTAAATTCTGAGCTAGTTTGTCTTGATCTAACCGTCTGTATGTATATATTCATGTGCTTTTTACCTGTATGAAAATAATGATGGTATCTTATCTGACTTATCTAAATTGTGCAATGCTCTTGGACGCCCCGGCGGCGCAAATAGTCTAAGCGCTGGTTACCGATCGCGCGTCCGGGTGGACCTGGGCTCAAGTCTCGGGTGGTGTATTCTTGGTTCACTTGCCTTTCGTCTCTGACCTTTTCCCAAAACCACTGGCCCCAAATTGGGATCGGCAACGGCTTATTGTTCCTAGAGTTGTTTTCATAGTGGTTGTTAAACCCAAAAACCAACAACAAAAAGTATACACTGCTCGACATAGAAATTGCCCCATCCAGAAGGAGTGAGGATAGAGGGGTGAAATTGAGCATGCAACTAGGAATACATAAAGGTTCACCTTGATTTTATTTTTAGCCACGTACAGCGTTTATCAGATGAGACAACGCAGCACAGTGGGTACGCCTCAGTAAGTGGTTGCACCACCGCGAACGGCAATACAAGCAGCAATACGGCGTGGCAATGAGTAATACAATCGACAGATACCGTCCTGAGGAATGGAACACCAAGCACGGTGGACTTGCTTCTTCCATAATTCATCGAGATCGTGCGCAGGCTGATTCGATTGCAGACGACGTCCAATGTGGTCTCACAGGTTTTCGATTAGGGATAAATCGGGCGATCTTGCTGGCCATCGCAGTATTTGAACATTATTGCAGACATTGTTTGGAGACCCGAGCGGTGTGCACACGGGCGTTATCTTGCTGGAATATGGGGTGCTGTAGGCCATTTAGGAACCATATTAAAATGGGTTGCAGAACCTCGCTCACGTATCGTGCAGCTGTCAGTGTGCCCATGATGCTGACAAGAGGTGACCTGCTGTCATGCGCAATAGCACTCCATACCATGATGCCTGCCTGACGGGCGGTGTGGCGAACGCGAACTCGAACGAAACCGGGATCCGTCCGCTCACCAGAGTGTCGCCAGACACGGATCCGTCGATCGTCAACACCCAAACAGAAACGGGATTCATCACTGAAGACCACACTGGTCCATTCGTGACCCCAGTTCGCATGACTTCGGCAGCCGCCTTCTTGGATGTCATTTTGATTGGAAGGATGACGTGGTTGAAAATCTCAAAATGGCGCAATGACGGATGTCCTCTGAAGCAGGGGTATAGCGTCTAACGCTATAGCAGGGGCACACACAGAATTTCTTCGGGGGGGGGGGGGTCCGACAAAAAAATTGCACGAGACAAATGAAACTCGAAATTGGGCACACACACACACACACACACACACACACACACACACACACACACGGATTATATGTGTGTGGATTCTTTTTGTTAGCATAAATGAGCACTGATGTATTCACTGGTTAAAAAAAATGTACTCTTTTGATTAAGTCTGCTAAATTAAATGTGCATGCATTAATATATCCATTAATATTTATGTAAGACCTTAAGACGTACAGAAAAATAGTTTAAATCGCTTCTCTTAAAAAAATGCAGAAACATTTTCATCTAAGCTCACTTTAAATAATATATATAAATTTTATGCTTGCCTTGAGAGCACTGTTCATTACACTGTTATAGAACAGACACTTTATCAATGGAAAACGAAAAAGTTAAGTAAACAATAATATTTAACCCACCTAAGTATTCTTCATCGAACTTTGAAAACTATTACAGTTGTCGAACTACCTTTTCAGAGAGGGAATTGAATAAATCTAAAACTGAAAAATCCATGAGTTTCCAATGAAGCATACTTCTGAGTAAAAACAGTCATTCACAGTTCGGTTAGAAAAAGTCATTCACAAGCAAGCTGCTGCTCCTCTCGAAAAATGACAAATTCAGGAAGTTAGTCTCTCTTGTCCTAAACGGATGGAAATCAACAGATACAAATATCAAGCACAGACGCAGACCTTTTTAACAGAAAATAGTGTGTTTACACCCAGGCCTTTATGTTGTGTATCCCCCTCCCCTCAAAGGAGGAACGTCCATTAGCACCCTATATGTGACTGAGGCCGGAGCCATGGAGAAATTTCTTGGAAAAATTTATGGGAACACGAGAGACTGGGAGAGTGATAGATTCCTGGTTCCTCAAACACTGTGGGGTTTCACTAATTCCCTGCTTCAATGCATGCCATCGTCAGCCATCCAAAACAGATGCAGTGTTCCTTAGGCAAAAGAGCACTGATTTCTGTGATTGATACAATCACACCACAGCCCACAGCCAGCTCGTTTCTATAAACATGTGCAGAAAGATTTTTTATTTAAATTTCGCCGTAGTCGGAATAAGGTATTTTAAAATCCGGGGGGGGGATGGGGGGCGGACCCGACGGACCTACCCCGTGTGTGCGCCCCTGCTCTGAAGTTCCGTACTGTTGGCACGAGGGCCTCGACGAGGCCGCCGGCACACTCACCCGGATGGGCGGCCGGACGCTAGCTACGTCGTCAATCGGTCGTCCGAAGGCGAACCGGCACTGCGCTAACAAATTGATACAAACGTTCAAAGAAAATTATATTGCTTGTGATAGTAAATTTCATCCCAGTTTGCAAAATATTAAACAAAGCACTATGATTCTAACAAAAATTTAAGCTCCCGGAATTTTTCGATGAACTCTTGGAAAACCCCTGGAAATGTCCTGAAATTTAATTTCCGTAAAAGTGTATGAGCCCTGTAGGTAAACTCCAACTGGTAATAACTTTAGAATTAAGTCTGAGAACTCCAATATGCTGTGCATATAATTGGTTTCCAGAACCAGACTTATTATATTTTGCAATTCTATTCAACGCAGTCAATAGATACATGTAATATACGTATCTATTAATTCGTATGAAGATTACCGTAGGCCTTAGTCCGCGAACTGGATTCCCAAATACAGAACGATTGTTTGCACCTGTGAATTGTTTCGAAATGAGAGGAATTTTTTTGTAATTGTGTTCGGCTTGCGTAAGCACGTGAGATCGTGTAACTTCTATGCCATGTTCAATTGACACAGGTTGGTTGCGTCAAAAGAAGAAAGAAACCCGTTGTGGAAAAGTCTCTTTTGTTTCATCATGGCTGGCGGCTACTGCGGTTTTTTTTGTTTTTTGTTTTTCCGACCGAAGCCAAAGTAAACGTTTTTGGGTGTATGTAGTGGTGTTATATTATATGTTCATCCAAACACAAGGTATGCATGTTGGCTGTCATAAAACTACCAAAGAGTTGCATTTTACGTGATCTATGAAACGCTGCACGAGTTGTTGTCTCGTTGTCTGAAGCTGCTAACAATGGGCTGTATAATAGAAACATCAGCGGCGAAGGTCGTATGACTGTCTGACACGTGTGCTGTTGGCAAGGTACAGAAATTGTATGCATACGCACACGTGCGTTCATTTGTAATCACTTTGCATGCATATGACATTTTAAAACTTTTTTCGTTGTTTGTTATACTAAAACTATGAATATTGCATCAATACCTGTGTGTTTTGAGAGAACACTTATCAGAAATTTTAAGATATAAAAAGAGAAAATAGATCTCATATGTTTAGTATTGCAACCGTAAGTCATTTTCGCTCTTTCCATGCTATTTTTAGTATGTCAGTGAAAATAGGTGCAATAATTTGGCATTATACATTCTTTCAGGTCATCTATATTCGCAGACTTTTAAGGTTCATTGTTAAACATTCTCTTATCGCGTTCATAAGAGGGTTTCGTTTATTTATTTCGTGTACTAGATCACAATTGCATCTAAGGAGCATAAGTTTTAAAAATAAAACTTATGCTACACTGGCGTGCAAAAATTAAGGACGAGACGGTTTTTCGAATATAACGTCGTGCATAAGTGCTCAACATCGACTCAAATCATACCATAAGATCCCAAGATGTAAGAATATGGGACAAGTGAGCAAAACCGTCCAAACAAGGAATCCGAAGGATACAATGGCACTTTATTGAAAAGGTAGCTTCGAGCACAACTGGACAGAAGACAGTCTGTCCATGTGACAGGCGGCTGCCAAGAAAAATCCAGTCTTTAGTAGGGGATATGATCACCTTGACTGCGTTGCAGGATTTACAACGTCTGTCCATGCTGAGGACGAGGTTGTCAATTAGCTGTTGAGGCATCGTGGCCCATTCCTCTTGTAGCGCCAATCGCAGCTGCGGAATCCTTGCTGGCGGCTGGTGACGTGCTGCCAAGCGTCACCCGAGAAGGTCCCACACGTGTTCGATGGGATTTAGGTCCGGGGACCTTGCGGGCCAATTCATGCGTTAAATGTCTTCACTCTCCAACAGCTCTGCGACAGCCACTGTACGATGAGGTGTAGCGTTGTCGTCCATGAAGAGGAACTCAGGACCCACAGCACCTCTAAACAGACGCACGTGAGGCAGGAGAACCTCGGTACGATAGCGGACACCAGTGACTGAACCTCCTTGGAAGATGTGGAGGTCAGTACGGCTACCAAGCATGATACCGCCCCAAACGAGAACTCCGCCACCTCCAAACCGGTCCCTTTTTAATGATGTTGGACGTGTGATTGCGTGTTCCCTGCTCTTTCCAAATGTGTATACGTCCAGAATCGCTCGTCAGACTAAATCGGCTGTCATCCGTTAAGAGAACTCGACCCTATTGCTGATGTGTCTAGTTCTTGTGTTCCTGGCACCACAGAAACCGCCATCTCCGATGAGAACAGGTGTTAATGGCACACACCGTACTGGTCGTCGTGCAAATAGACCACCTTTGTGCAGCCTTCTGGCCACGGTAAAACGCGATAACGGACGTCCAGTTGTCTGTTGCATGTGCCTTGCGATTTCTCCCGCTGTCTGCCGTCTGTCTCTTTTCGCCTGTAGGACAATATACCGGTCGTCCGCCGCCGTGGTTGCTCGTGGACGACCACTGCTAAACTCTCGGACAGCTGTTCCTGTCGTTTGAAATGATCTCCAAGCTCGTGAAACGATGATGTGAGCGATCCCGTACTCCTCGGCCACACTAGTCACACTTCGACCTTCTTCCAACTTCCCAATGACGCGACCTCGGGTAAAGTCATCCAGATGTCGTCTACTGAATTGCCTGTTGGCCATATCACACGGTGGCAGCAACTCGACGTAGTTCAAACCGATGTACACCGTGCAATAGCTTTCACCGAATTGCTGAGCGTACACCGCCCGTGTGCTTTATACCCGTCCGACACTCCCCCACCTACGTCATGTTGCATATATGCGAATGCCCTACCGTACCGGACCCTCTCCTGAGTGGTCTTTCGGTCCGTTCTCCCTGCTCGTTTCGCTGTTATGCTAATTTCTCCTCTTCGTCCTTAATTTTTGCACACCAGTGTAAAAAACTTATAGCATAAGTTTTATTTTTTGAAACTTATGCTCCTTAGATGCAATTGTGATCATAAAACTTATAGCCATGCACATATGGGGGAGGTGTAGAGATCATGTATTAAAGAGATAGTGTTCAGGGCAATATATTCTCATGCATTATATTCGTTTGTTCTACATACATTGAGTATCCACTTTATGAGGGCCGCATACTGAACGATGCCATTGACTGCCTGTAGTCTTCAGGACAGCAGCAGTTTGTCTCAGCCGCTCTGGTTGCCGAGTGACTGAATCACTGGCTTCTGACCATTCGTCCGAGATGGGCCAGCATTCAAGTCCCAAATGAGGTATAGATAGCATGTTTGCCGTATACGGCACAAGTTCTTTAACCAGTGGACCCAAATTAGGGACGGGCAACTGCTTATAGCCATTAGCGTTGCTTGTGGTGGTGTTAAACTAAAAAAAAAAAAAAACAATTCGTCTCAGCATTGATCTAAGTTTGGTAACCTATAACAACAGTTGCTCCTTACAGCATTTATTTGACTAAGTTTTCGTTATTGCCCTCAGAACAGCAGCAATACACGTCAGCATTGATTTCACTAAGTTTTGATAACCTTTGACCTTCAGATCTGCATCAGTTTGTCTCAGCATTGTTTCGACTAAGTTTCATTCCAGTGAAATACGAGGGTTGTACCGAAAGTAGGGCAAAAGTGGGCATAACTTTTTTATTAACTGACAAAGTTCACATATTGGTAGAGTAACTCTTCCTTTATAGTAACCTATCTTCATAGCAGATTTGAAGGAGAGAAGGATGGAAGTCTGCTCTGGTCTACTGGAAGCGTTTGAAGTCAATGAAGACACGTTTTTTTTTCGATCTGGTGACAGGGGATGAAACGTGGGAGTATCATTACGATCCGGAAATGAATGGCGTCGCGCTTCTTCACCAAGGCCTAAGAAGTTCAAGAGCCAGCGATCAGGATCGTTGGCACCCGCCCTATTATACCACGTTATTATTTCGAACGTGGTATAATAGGCCTGGCGCCGACTATTATAACCACGTTCGAAATCGCTTAAATCCTAATAAGCTGCCATATGAACTGCGAATGCTACCATCTGAGCTTGCGGAGATACCTACTTCTATATATACGTCGTCATTTACGGACGATACCATTTACTGCATTGGGTGTGGTGGCATGTAATGGAAATGGTAGCGTCCTTCCCAGACTTTTTGGCACCTCAGTGTATAGCATAAACAAACATCATATGAAAACTTCCACTGTGTCGTCTGCATCCTCTAACCATTTTTACCGCACACACATCTTGATAATTCATTGAAAACATGAAGACCCAAAAACTGCGTAAAAAAAAAAAAAAAAGAAAAAAAAAACGACGGATAGATGAAGTTCGTTAAATTTTGGGGCTGCAATAAAATTTCTTTGTTGTTCTTTTGAGCATTGCGCTTTTCTGCCACTTATGCCCTCCCCATGCGCCACAATATCCCGGTGATTATTCAGTTGATAATCATGAACGACAAAAACATTTCCTAGGCAAAGTTCTGGAAAAAACTTGGGAAACTCTTTGTCCAGCTGCATATGGCCGTTGTCGAGGATGATGTGTTTTTCATTTCTTTCTCTTTCAAACTGCTCTATACTCCTGTATGCTGTGCTCCAACATGCATCAGCAAATTTCATTTCAGTGTTATTACTTCTGAAAATTCCCAATGTTTTTTCTTGAACACATACACACCTCCAGAAGTTCAACATAAAAAGTAGCAATCAGAATTATTGTTATGGCGAAAATCTTTGTAATGCCTTCCAAGAACTGAAATGACAGACTTCCTGGGGAGACCGTCCCCTCCCCTCTTTCCCCTCCCTGTGGGCGCCCATATTCACGTTTATGAAATGGCAATGAATCCAGACGTCTGATTCCAGTTGGACTTCATTCCATAAATGCTCCGTGGGATTAAGGTGGTTACTGAAGCAGGAAGAAGTCTCGATCATATTCATGAAACCACTCCAAGACATTGTGGGCAGTGAGGCTAGGTCCATTGTCCTTCTGAAAGTATCCGTCACCATGGGGGTAGAGGGTGACTATGCTTGGATGAACTTGATCAGCGGTGATGTTCTAATCCGTTTAGTCATTCAGGAGAGAGGCGTCTCCATAAAAACCTAGCCCACATCATTATACGACCTCCTTCAACCGGAAGTTTCGTGATCATGCAAGATAAATTCATGCCGTTGCCTCCAAATTCTCATCTTCCCATTCCAGTGGTTCGATTGAAGATGCTATTCGTCAACCACGTGACCTCTTTCCAATCATTTAGTGTCCATTTTCGGTGTTTCAGCACCGACTAGAGAAGTTTTGAATTTTCATAAAGTCGTGAAGTTTTCGTGCTAAGTAAGTGAAGTTTGCATTTTCGCTGCAGACAGCAGTGATGTATATGAACCGATCTCGCGTTAACACAGACGGCGCAGTGTACGGCGCAACGTGGGATGGGATGCAGTTTGGGATTGTCCTTGCTTTAAATCTTCTGTTGTTTCACTCTCATGTTGTAGATCTGTAGGCACGTACAAATATGGCTACCCTCTTCTTACGTTGGATATGGACTAGTCGTCACTGGTTTCTTGCTGCTTCAACCACTTTGTGAATAATCTTACAATTTTTGCTTTCCACTTGCCACAAGTATAGCAGTACTCGCATTACTCCTCCGAGAATCCACTATCATTACACGCTCAAGATCCGTCACATCACGTGTCTTACCCAGGGGTAGCGCTGCCGATCGCCATCTTCGCAATTTGCGAAAATGAAAGCGATACTAAAAAGCTTTGGCGATTACCTTTTCATAGTGTTATAAAACTTTGGAGAAAACAAATTGAATTTGGCAACTAAATTGGATAAAACTTTAGAAAAGCCAGCGCAACCCCTGGTCTTACCCATTTGTCCATCAGTAACGTATTCCGAGCTGTTACCGTGAGTGTTTTGGTGCATTTGGATACTTAACATAGTCATGTGACTTCAACAGATAATCAGCTTGTTTGTATGAAGTAGTCTACAGCTCCTAATTTATTGGCCACTTCAGTGTAGATCCTTCCATATATTGCACACTACATAGCAGCTTGTGTGCAGTTGACGAGGCCGTGGATGCTATGGTGTTAGTCTAACCCACGGGACACCAGCTAACGTTTCATCATTCAGGCTTCATTAGCACATGTCTTGAGTCTGTCGTGTGGTATATTTTTTTCATTAAGGGGCGCCTGTCAAGGTCACCCTTTAGATTAAATTATTGAACAGCAAAAGCCAGTCAAAGTCGTTCTCATCGTATTCCCTACTGTTGGATTCCGTCTTTCAGAGCTCCTATGAGCTTTTTCAATCGAAGGATTTGTATACGACGAGTGTTCACAAAAAGTTCTCGTTTTGAACCTATATGTCTTGTGAATATTCAGTATTATTTCTGCAAGTAGTAAATATTCTTGAATGCCACTGTACCAGTTTTCAGTTGTATAGTTTCATTTGTTCTTCCTCTTTCTTATCTTCCAAGTGACTTAGTTGACTATTTAATCCCCTGCGGGCGGTAATGAAAAGTACCTGTCTGTTTGAAAGACAGATTTATGGCATCAAGGTTGTGGCGTCAGTTTACTGGGATGATTATATTTTAAGTCGTCTAGCATTCACGCAGAAAAGCAGATTGGCCAGTGGAACAATCCTTGAATGCGTGCAGACACTGGGATGGCTCCTGCATGTTCCACCGTTGTTGACTGGCACAGAGAATTTAGTTGTGGCCTGAGTCTTGCGATGATGCAGATCGTTCTAGATGACCCTCCAGATCCACCTCCAAAAAGAGCTTCAACCCGAGATGTAACACTGGCGAATTACTGTTCGTTTTAGCAGGACCCCGAGATGCAAGACTGACAAATTACTGTTCAGTGTTAGCTGAGTTTGTTGGTATTTCAATCGCAGGTGTCGATTCAATCCTGACTAATTCCTTGCAGATGAAAATGGTCAGTGCACAATGGGTTTTACGAATGTTGACAGATGAACAAAAGGCATGCTGCAAATGAATGTACTTCATCAACTTGAACCTGGTTCGTGCATTTCCAATAAATTGCTAGTTCCGGATGGTTACAGTAAATGAAACATGGGTTCACACGCATTAGTTTGTCCCAGAGACTAAGACACAGAGTCTAATGTGGAAGCATTCATCTTCTCCGCCTCCGAAGAAGTTCCGTGTTACTCCATCCATTGGCAAGGTTATGACATCAATTTACTGAAGTGCAGAAGGCATAATCATGATTGACAACCTGCAAAAGAGCACCTCTGCCACAGGTGAACTTCATAAGACAATCTCCTGCAGCCTTCAAGGAAAAGAGGCGCGAAAAACTGCGAAAGCGGTGTCACCAACCTTGAAGATCATACCCCTACCTCAAATACGCTCAATCCTCGATATTCGCGCGGGGGTCCTTGAAAGCTTCGTGAATACCAAAATCCGCGAATACGTAACCATTAAAACTATGGGGGAAAGGAGGCAGCTTCCTTCGGAACCCTGTTTACCATACACTTTTACTACCGATCGCCATAAACTCATATGGAACGGATCCCCCGATATTGCTGGAAGGTCGGGCATCCCCAAGGATTATCTGGACATTGTTGCCAATCAAAGTCCATCCTGCGATGTTGACTTTTTATCTAGCACGTGGCAGCTGTTTCATGAACGACAATTCTTCTGTCTTTCGCGCAAGGTATGTTCAGCAGGGGTTCAGCGGGTATGTCAGCGACATCTACATCTTCCTTGCCACACAAAGCCCGAACTAAGCCCCATTGATAATGTATAGAACATGTTAGAAAAACAGATCTGGGAGCCAAGTCCTTCCGTCAAATATGAACCAGTTAAAGCTGTCTTTGAATGAGTGTAGATGCCGCAAAAAAATCACTCTTAGGGCGAGGCTTTTACGTCTTAAATAACTGTCCCAGAAGTGGGCGTCAGCGAATCGCTGCAGACCTCACCATATTCAGAATGGAAACGGTTTCTCGTTGGCTCCACAATGAAAAGACAAAATACGCGCTGGTACGGTGTAACAAATGACCATATTTGGGGGTGGAGCTCAGTAAGTGGGCGGAGTCTCTATCGCTCAAATTCAGGGGTTCTATGCTAATGTGCACATTTTCTCTTAAAAAAATGAAACGTACGCTAAGGATTTAAGATGATCTATAGAAGACAAGATTCCAATCTCACTTTTGCCCCTATTCTTTGATTTCTATTTGGCTCAGATAATTAGAAAAATCAGGCAGAAATAAGAGATTTCGTTGCTTCCAGACAGAAACACTTCTACGCTAATTTATCGCGCCATCTAGTGCCAAATTGGAATGCTTTTGAGTCAGATAAATTAAATTAAAAAAAATTCTAACATATTTTTCGGAATAATAACTGTGGCATATATTAGCTATTGTTCGATTTTATTTGTGCTCAAAATATAAAGCAATAGTCTTCGAGAAAACGTGTACAAAAGATGAAAAGGTTTGTGCACAAAAGAATTTACATTGCAGATATAGGGTAGAAGATGAGCCCTAACGCTCAGTCAAAGACAGCCTTAAAGAAACATCCGTTGCTACAATATAGCCTTAATATCATGAGATATGCCATCTACAATATTCGATCTCATTACAGAACTTCAAAATCATGTCCTCCGACTGACAATTGAAATTTATTAGTTAATCAAATCTCAGATATCTCCTAGAAGAAGCTCCTGTTACCGGAAATTTTCTAATATGAGGATACGGAAAAAGTGAGAACAAATTTTATCTGTTAATATCCGAAATAAAATGCGCAAAGGTTTCTGAAAATTCAGGATTTTTCCTTAACTCCTCTCAAAAATCGCAATTTCTCATTAATATACAAAAGGAATTTTAAAAAGGTTTCTGAAAATTCAAAATTTTTCTGGCGTACGAAAAATCTGTGAAATTCAGGTTTTTTACGTCATTTCATGGGAAAGGTTGAATTAAAAATATGCATCGTTAATTCACGAAAGGAATCGTGAAAAATGTCTCCTGAAGTTCACAAAATTTTTTCCCGTGTGTGTTCTTCTTTATGTCAGCAGCTGAGCAGCCACCACTCTTACTTTAGTTCTAAAATTCTTCAAATTCTTTTTCATTTCGTAATTTTGCATGAATCCTCTGTTTGCTCTTTACACCGATATCATATTAGGTGTGCAACTTAATGCTCGGCCACAGGCACGACACGTTGACAGCAAATTATAGCAAATCGAATACGTACCTAATCAGGGAAATAATCTCCGTCGTGTTGGATACATTTGAGCCATTGATCAGGGGGCTGCCGAATGCCACTACGGAAAAAAGAGGGCTGTTTTGAGTTGATACAGTCATCAATACTTGTGTGGACCTCCTCGACAGAAGTGAAGTGCGTATCACTCAGGTGATGTCGCAGGGAGCAAAAGAGGTGATAATCCGACGGGGCGAAGTCTGGAAAATACGCCGGGTGGTACAAAATCTCCCATCCCAGGTAGGTGATCGTGTTTAAAGTCGTTTTCGGGGTGTGAGGACGCGCGTTATCCTGAAGCAACGGGATCGACCTTCTGCCCTTGCCGGTGTATGGCCTTTTCGCCTCCATTGCGTCACTCACACGAATGAGTTGCTGACAATAATGCTCAGCATTGACCATTTCAGCAGGTTTGAGCAACTCATAGTGTATGACACCGCGCTGATCCAACCATATGCACAGCAACAACTTCCTGGCATGGATATTCGGTTTGGCGGTACTAGTGGTAGGCTGACCTGGATAAACCCACGATCTGCGCCGCTTAGGATTATAGCAGAGGATCCTTTTCTCAGCCGCCCCGGTGGCGCAGTGGTCTAAGGCGCTGGCCTCTGATCATTCGTCCGTAAGGGTCCGGGTTCGAATCCCGGTCAGGCATGGATGTTGTGTTTGTCTTACAGCACTGGCTCTCTCCCTTCCCTGGAACCAGTGACCCTAAATTAGGGACGGGCGACTGCTTATAGCCCATTGAGTTGCTCACGGTGGTCGTTAAACCTCCAATCAAAAAAAAAAAAAAATCCTTTTCTCATCACAGGTCAAAATCGTGTTCTTCTTGAATCTGGAGAGCAAGGACACAGCAACATCGTAGCGCGTAGACTTGTTCGCAGCTGTGAGTTGGTGGGGCACCCAACGGCCCTCCTTGTGAATCCGTCCAAGCTTGTGCAGGCGCTTTGCAATGGCTTGCCGTGTTACACCGAGTTCCTGGGCGAGCTCTGACTGTGTGCGACAGGGATCCGCGTCCAACAGTTGTTCCAGTTCCTCATCGTCAACTTTCTGTTGCTGTCCCGGACGTTCTGCATCACGGAGATCGAAATTTCCCTGCTTAAACCGCTGGGACCACTCCTTACGCGTACTGTAGGACACAGAAGCCTCACCCAAAGTAGCACAGATCATTTGCTGGGCTTCCGCGGCACTTTTTTTCAGCTGAAATGCGAACAGGAGGCAGTGCCTCAAATGTTGCTTTTCAAACGACATTTCTTTCACCGTCAACTTTCGTTCCTTCTGTCACTAAAGCTTTGAGCGGTTATGGCTGCCTGGAAAGCTGTTGGATGGCGCTGCAATCAGCCATTATCGCACACAGCTATTTGCATTTGCCGACGTTCTATGATCGCTTGCGGTTAGGCGCCGAGAATTAAGTTGAACACCTAATATTTTGACCACCTACCTAATAAGCTTTAGCCCGCAAAACAGCAGACACTCGGCGAGGTATAGATTCGATGAGGTGGCGATAGGTATCTTGGGGTATCTGATACCAGTGGCGCACCGAGGATTTTGACAAAGGGGTGGGGAGGAGCAGTAAATATCTCCTCGTAGAAAAAATGTGTGTGTGTGTGTGTGTGTGTGTGTGTGTGTGTGTGTGTGTGTGTCTCGACCTCGTATAGATAAATAATGACACTAGAAATATTGTCATGGATTGGACACTTACTTAATACTTCATTGAACCTCCTTGGTCGTAGACTTGAAGTCTACAGGATGACTTTATAAGGTCAAAAAGCAACTCTTACACCTAACACCACGTTAGTACTTTTTGTTCGTATGTCTGTACGTCCGCCTGTTTTTGATAAATAATATCTTGCTAACAGTTGGAGATAGATTTGAAATTTTGTGGATGGTTCTTACGGGCTGCACATAACTGTCACACCATGTTTGCACCTTGTGTGTCTATTCGTTGGTCCGGCTATCCTATGTTTTCGATGAATATCTAGGGAACAGTTTGATATGAAAACGAGGAAATTTCTGGATAGCCATTAAGAACCTGAAGTAATTCTGTCCGAAGGGCGAAGGATCAGAGATTACCGCAGCTTCAGCAAGGTCACAGGCTCTTTTACCGAGTAGATGTATCAACAGTGTTACACATCCCCTACAGCCTACCCCCGACCGATTAAAGAAACAGCATAATAACTAGCATCCCACGATAGTCACTAGCCCACTCCTACACCTCCCGGTATAGACGTAGAACAAAAACTCAGATTCTAGCTGAAGCTCATGTTTTCTCACGAGGAACTCTTCTCAAAAAGGACTGAAAGAATACTCATGCTTTAACTATTTCTTAATTTAAAGAACATGTCTTGCGTGTGCATTCAATTTAGTATGCATGAATTAACTAGGTATTATTTTTGTAATAACACAATATCTTAGGGTCATTGCTATTATTTTTAAGGGGGAAGGGGTTCCGACCCGTTGGACCCCCCACCGTCGGTTCGCCACTGTCTGATACCATAATGTCAACAGCAGGTTCTGATGTTGCGGTAGTGGTGATTTACCGCCTACCCGCTTTTCCAAGTCGAACCACAAATGTTCGATTGGGTTCATATCAGGTGAATTTAGAGGCCAGGGCATTAACAGAAAGTTATCAGCATGTTCCTCGAATCACTCTTTGGCAATTCTGGCAGTGTGACATTGCGCATTATTCTATTGATAATTGGCCATCACTAGCAGGAAACACAGTTGCCATGAATGGGTGAACTTGGTCCGCAACGATTTTCAGATACCTGACAGCTGTCAGGGATTGTGCTATTGGGATAATTGAGTCTAAAGCGTCCCAAGAAAACTTCGCCCGCAGCATAACACCGCCGGCGGCGGCCTGTTTCCGCCCAAAAGTGCATCCAAGTGCCATAGCCTCCGTTGGTAATCGGCGTATCTGCGCTCGAGTGTCTACGTGATGCCCCGGGAATCTTGATTCGTCAAACCAGGCCAGTTTCTTCCAATCATCCACGGTCCAATTTCGATGATCTTGGGCCATTTCATTCGTTGTTGGCGATAACGTGGAGTGAGCATGGGGACCCGGCTAGGTTACGCTCGCATGCGTAGAAGGCTGCGATGAACTGCGTGCTGGCCGCCCCGGTGGCGCAGTGGTCTGAGCGATGGCCTGTGATCATTCGTCCGAAAAGGGTCCGGGTTCGAATCCCGGTTAGGCATGGATGTTGTGTTTGTTTTACGGCACTGGCTCTCTCCCTTCCCTGGAACCAGTGACCCTAAATTAGTGACGAGCGACTGCTTATAGGCCATTGAGTTGCTCACGGTGGTCGTTGAACCTCCAATAAAAAAAAAAAAAAAAAAACATCTGTGTGCTGTGACACATTGCCCTGATCACTACTGTTGTAGCTTCGGGTGATTTGTCGCACTGTGGCCCTGCGGTCGTTCTGAACGATGCGCGACAGTCTCCGCTCCCGTCTGGTCTCAATGAGATGCGGACGACACACGGCTGAACAACGGTTCGTCGTTTGGCCATCTGTCCACCATTTTTGATACGTACTCACTGCAACGGCACGTGAACAACCCACAAGCCGCCCCGCCCCGTTTCCGAAATCGTACTTCCGTGGTGCCGTGCCATCAGAACTTGTCCTTTATCAAACTCCGATAAATCGGCATCTTTTCCCATTCTGACACCGAACACTCTACTAACCGAAAGCCGTCCTCTTATTGTATATATACTGCTCTGTGAACTTCACCATCGCCAACGTTCGGTCTCCAGGCGCGCTCATTTCTCTAGGCTGGGGATGGTCAGAATGGAATGGCTCGTATATGCATTTCGATATATTTCTAAAGTTTCTTAATATTTTTTGAAGAACACCAGTTTTTTTTTTTTTTTTTTTTTTTTTCAGGTTTAACGACTACCGTGAGCAACTCAATGGGCTATAAGCAGTCGCCCGTCCCTAATTTAGGGTCACTGGTTCCAGGGAAGGGAGAGAGCCAGTGCCGTAAGACAAACACAACATCCATGCCTCACCGGGATTCGAACCCGGACCCCTTACGGACGAATGATCAGAAGCCAGCGCCTTAGACCACTGCGCCACCGGGGCGGCAGAACACCAGTTATCTACTGCTATTATAATAGAGACGACAGATTTTTTTTTTTTCAGCGGGACCTTTCTCTTATAGTCTAAGGGGGAAAAGCCAGTTTGCAATTCAAAAGAGGATTTGCATGTGCTAATAATATGTCGTTTCTCCAAACACCACAAAACACCCTAGACAATTGTCTAAGGGTGTTTTGTGGTGTTTGCAGTTTTTTTTTTCTCTCTCTCTCTCTCTCTCTCTCTGAGAATGATTTTCTGTGTTTGCATTTCAATTGCTATTCGTTTGTTCTCTCCGACTGTGCGATTTGACTTGCCACTTCCTGCTTCAAGACGATTTAACTGTTCTCTTTCCGGTTCTACCATTTAATTGATTGACGTCAACGTCAAAAGCCAACAAATGACGTCATCTAAGTGACATTAAGGGGTAAAAAGAAAAGGCAAAGCAAAAAGGCGAAACGACATAGAGAACAAAGCACCGCTCTTTTGCAAAGCATGATAGACAATTGATCAAAAAGTAGGAATCTCTTTAAAAAAGTAATAAATTTTTTTGATTACCTTTCTGTGAAGAAAAGCGTTTTACTGGCGTAATGTAGAACAAAAGGTCACGTTATGCCGAGTAGCCACATTCGCATTTAATGACTGACTGAGAAGAGAGCTTTTTTGTTTTTACTTTGAAGTGTTCATAATTGGGAAATTATATAATATTAGCGACCTCAACTGACAAGATTTGAATGGAGTGGAAAATTTCTTCGTGCTTTAGAGATATGTTATTTAATTTCGTAATTATGCGGATATTCTCGAAGCACTGAAGTTGATGTAACATGTTTAATTTCGTAATTATGCGGCTTAGGTTCGTGCAGAAGTAATTGTCGTTTTTTTGGCGGTTACTTCCACGGCTAATGCCATTTCTCAGAACTATCTTCAACCATCATAACAGATTCTGTTGGATTCAGCACATATCTTCTTATGAATAACCCTTTTGTTCTAGTTCGCCGAAAATCGTGCACGGTTTTTCTTTGATCTACGAAATGCTTGGTGGTGTATCTTTTAATCGGAGTGTGATTGAAGAAACATTTGTCTTGAGTCGTAGATCTGGTGAAATAAGGTAAATATGTCTAAAGCCTAGTCTACACTTGGAAACATTGTTTGCAAACTGTGAACTTGTTTTCCAACAATTTGCACACAGTCTGCAAACATTGTTTTTCGAACATGTTTCATTAATGTTTTGCTTCCGTACCTGCCAAGTTGACTTCAAGATGTTTTCCGAGGAGGACGTAGCGATAGCTTATGCTTTGTTTGTCGTGGTGGACTCTATTTCGCGTCAGCCTAGGAAAAAACGTTGGTGGTCTCGAAAACTTCTGCACGAGAGGTCTCATTGTGGCTTCAATCTATAGCTGACCTCAAGCTTCAAGATGGTGCTGGGTTCCGGAACTTTACCTGGATGAGTCCCAAAGACTTTGAGATTTTATTGCAAATGGTAGGACCGAAGATATCAAGAAAGAACACACGGTAAAGGGGTAACAATTCCAGCTACCATACGACTTGCTGTGACTTTGCGGTATCTTGCAAGTGGCAATTCGCTCCTTTTTCGTAGCTAGGCCATGGCGCCTTTGACAAATTCGGAATTGTCCGCATTGAAACAATAAATCCAACCATGATATTTACCTTTTTTATATGGTTGGATTTACCTGTCATCAAGAAACTTATTTCTTTGATAGGTAATTTAATATAAAACCAACGTATGATTACAGTGTGGATTAAAATATAATTAAAATATGCCCTTATTTATTGCTGTGTTTGCAAACAATGTGTGTCCACACTTCTCGGAGCAATAACATTGGATGACGTCACGAGATCAGGTGACCTCTCTCGTGAGCCGCACTTCTCGGACAATAACAGTGAATGACGTCACGAGATCGTGTGACCTCTCGTGAAGACGATTAGAAAAGAAGCCAGATGAGTGCGCTTTCAGGTCTTCTATCGTGTAAGATGTTCTGTAAGCGGCGTAATAATGTATATTCAGCATTTAATTCTTGTTAATTATTGACAGCGAATATCTTACTTGTGTATATAAGGTGTGTTATTAAAGCATATTCCTTATAGTTCATTGAAGCTGCCTTGGAGAAGAAAGTTATTTCATCATCTTCAGTAGTTCTTGAAATCATCTATTGGTAAGGTTTATTATGTATCACAAATATCTTATTTTTACGCATCGGTGATAACGAAAGAATACTAATTAAAAGGGCTGGTTTAGCAGAAATTCATTCTGCCAACATTCCCCCCACAAATGTTTCCTATTGTCCATTTGAAATGGAAAACAAGAAACATTGTTTCCTTCTACGAGAACAAGAGAATTTGTTTGTGAAATGTTTGCAAACATTTCGGAAACGGTTTGCTGACAATGTTTTCTGAAAATGTTTCCAAGTGTGGACGGGGCTTTAGATCTAGTGAATACTATACGAAAAAGATAGATCTGAGAGTAGGGTAGGTAGGAAACTGGTTTTGGAGTGCGATGAGTAGGTGGTAGATCTGGTGAATATGGTGGATGTACCAAAACTGGGTAGCCCACATACACGGCTCGACATTGAAAGTGCCATACTTGGAAGTATTTATTGGAGCGCCATGCAAATTGATGGGGGTCGGCAGTTTGGTTATGTAAATGATCGCATTTGCTAATCAATCACGTGTTAGCTGAGGGAGATAAAAGAGCAAGACTGTTCGGAGTAGAGTAGCAAAGTTTGGTCGTCCTCACCTGTGCGTGACGACCACTGTATCGGGGTGATCTTGGTAGCGCAAGAACCTGTAAGGAGTGAGAGTCCCTAAACGTCGTAATTGGGAATCCTACCATTCATTACACGCACACGTTTACCAGAGGCTTCATCACAGGGCTACGTACGGCTGGTTGGCCCCTGCGGCGGAAATGCATTGGAATGCAACAGCTGTTGACCGGATGTGGCGGTAGTGCCAGGAGGAATGTAACGTCGATGCCTCGCCGTATTGGGATTGATGTACGCAGGCGGACGACCGAACAACTCGATCTCTGCATTTGACGGCAAGCCGTAGTAGCCCCACAAGTTGTTGATGGAACAATCCCAGGTGTACAGGCAGCTATGTACATCCCCCTTTTCGACACAGGCCGTGAGAAATGCAGATTGGCTGAGGTTGCTTTTCCCATTGTGACGACTGCTATGCACCGCTGTACATCGTTGCGCAAGGTTGCAGTGGTGCAGTACCATACATGCCTGGCAGGACGTAACATTGTACAGCAGCCCCGTTCTCTCGTAACATTCGCAGTATACTCTGGATCGTTATCCTGTTGAAACAAAAGTGTTTCTCCACTAGCTAATTTGTTGTCATTGTCATGTATTAGGGTGATTCAAAAGTCATTGCCGTTTTGAAGAGTTGTCCTGTGTCAGGCATTTACTCGTTGCGCATGCGTTATGCAGATAAGGAAAGCACATGACCGGAAAACCGGTATCGTCTAGTTGATATAAATAGGACCATACGCTGCCGTGATTTATTGGATAAATTTCTGCTGACAAAATCTATGGACGAGAAATACACGATCGGAGTGCTGTTATGGTTTTTCTTAACAAAAAAAAAGTTGACAGCTGCAGCGAATGGAATTTGTGTTGTGGAAGGTGCTTCAGCAGTGTCTGAAAGAACAGCAAGATTTTGGTTTCAGAGATTTAAAAATGGGGACTGCATTTTAAAATAGAAGACAAAGAATGTTCTGGAGGATCCAATCTTCGACGGTAAATTCTGAAGCTGCACGCCAAGTCGTTGTCAAATCCGTGCACAAGCACTGGACAAATGTTAAATGAGTTGGGAATACCACAACCCACATTTCTTTGCGAACTGTGCCGCCCCGGTGGCGCAGTGATCTAAGCGATGGCCTCTGATCATTCGTCCGAAAGGGGTCCGGGTTCGAATCCCGGTGAGGCATGGATGTTGTGTTTGTCTTACGGCACTGGCTCTCTCCCTTCCCTGGAACCAGTGACCCTAAATTAGGGACGGGCGACTGCTTATAGCCCATTGAGTTGCTCACGGTGGTCGTTAAACCTTCATTCAATCAATCAATCAATCAATCTTTGCGAACTGCACAAGCTCAGCAAGACGCACAGAAGCTATCGACAAGTACCGCGTGAACTGACTGCTGCTCAAACTCAGTGACGTGTGCATTTGTGTGTCGCCAATTGCTAGAAAATCTCTTGGACGACCGCTTCTTTAGGCGACTTGTGACATGTGATAAAAAGTGGATATTTTCCCAGAATCTTGACACGAGAAAACAGTGGTTAGATTCCAAAAGCCACCGGAACCAATAGAATCGTCCCCCAAAAGGGGGACGATTTGAGCACGAAGATATGCTTTAAGTGTGGTGGAGCTTTGAGAGCCTCATTCATTGGGAATTCGGTTCTAGATGGCCGAGGCGTTAATGCGCAGCTGTATACTGTGGCCAGGTGGATAGGGCGTATTCCGCTTTAAGCCTTTTTGGAATCTAACGACTGTCTTCTCATGTCTGTTTTGTCATGTCAAGTACTGTACCTTGTTGTAGTGAACCATAAACGAGCTATCCTCCAACAGAATAATGCTCCTGCTCATCGTGCCTGGTCAATTACGGAAAAAATACAGGAACTGGGTGGGCTTTGAGCTAATGCCCCATCCTGCTTATGGTCCGTATCTTGCGCTTTCTGGCTACCACTTATTCCAGTCTATGGTACATTTTCTACGTGGGAAACACTTCCAAAACATCGACGACGCTGAACTTGGGTTTCACGAGTTTTTCGCCTCTAAACCAAAGGAATTCTTTTCGTAGGGGAATTCAAGACATCATGGCATCACGACGGTATAGGAACATCGAGCACGATGGATTCTATTTCGAAGATTAAACTTTTACTTTTATGCATTTATACACGTTTTCATCAACTGTCAGAAAAAGGCAATGACTTTTGAATCACCCTGGTAAATTACACTTCAAAATTTCAATGTAAACCCGGGTACGTTGATTGATATTGCTTTCGATAAACTGAGTTTCGTACGACATTACGTGTACACGATTTGCATACCCAAACCATGATATGTTGGCCTCCATGCTTGATTGCGGTACAAATGTGTTTAAACTCAAACTCAGTGTTGAGTTGAAGCCAAAGAGTTTTGCGTCCATTAGATGCAAAAACATTGAATTTTATTTTGTGTCTTATGAATAAGAAATTTTCCCCAAAATTCAAAAGGTCTATTTCTTTAAATATTCGTTTTGTAGCGGTGGAAGCACAAACATGTTTATCTGACGTTTCAGCGATTCTTTCGGCAAATAAGAGGGATGACTGGCTATGTTTGCATTTGTTTAATGATTCTGCGGCGATCTCTGTCGGATAAAATCTTTGGGCAGCCTGAGCGAAGCTTATCAATCGTTATTTCTCGTGCGTTGTAATTACACAGAGCTACCTGTTGACAAACATTTACCGACTTATTAACAAATTTGAACGGTTGTCGCGTCAATTCGTCCCGGACAAATTCGTCACGTTCCCAAATTTTAGTCACATACAAATCGCATGCAAGGAAGCTTTCGATTTCGGTTGTCTTTCCTTTCCGTCTCTCTCTCTCCTGCAAAAATGGTACTTACTCTTCAAACTGTTGATCTGCCGATTTTTTCTTTCCTCATGAACGAAAATAACTGTACGCTGTAAAAAAATTTCCTGAAATTCACCATCCATTTTCCGTGATTCCTTTCGTGAATTAACGAAGCGCATTCCTAATCCAACCTTTTCCGTAAAATGAATTAAGAAAACTTGAATTTCATGGATTTTTCGTACGCCAGGAAAATTCTGAATTTTTAGAAACCTTTTCGCAGTTACTTTCTTATATGTAATAACGGTAAATTGTCGTTTTTAAGAAGTGCTAACTGAAAATTTTGAAATTTTTAGAAACCTTGCCGTAATTTCTTTCCTATATTAACGGGAAAATTCTGTTCTCACTTTTTCTGTATCCATATGACACAAAATTTAACGTAATAGGTGCAGTTTGCTGGAATATCTGAGGTTTGATTAACTATTAAATTTCAAACATCTGTCGGAGACCTGATTTTAAAGTTCTGTAGCGAGATCGGACATTGTGGATAGCATATTGCATTAAATTTTCGTTATTGTGGCACCGGATTTTCCTTCCATTCTGCCCCATTTTGTGCACCAGCTACCGTAAGAAATCGACTACTTAAATTATTGTGCCGGTGATTGCATGATGTCTATGTGTTGCATGATGTCTATGTCTGTGCACCCAATAAGGTAAAATCTACTATAACTATCAATAGTAAATTTTATGTTTAGGGGTTTTGTGAAATAATACTCTGAAGTAGTACGGTTTCACCTTTCTTAAATATAATTGAAAGTCATTGTCAGTTTAAAAACATTTCAAGTTCCAAAGCAGTCTGTTTCTTCGAAAAAATCACGATGGAAAAAAAATTGTAATTTGTGGTAAGTCTTTTTATAGAAAAAATAAAACTATTATAATCAGAAAAATAATAAGCTCCAAAAAAAAAAAGTAAATTACTAATTAACTTGCATTAGTAGCGAAAAACTTTTCATTATCACGCGATTTAAATTCCTTTTCATTTCTACCTTGTACGTGGGCACGTGGTGTTAAGTGTTTTTCCTGGTCGGTCGGTTGAAAACTTAGCTGGTTTGATACCCACCAGAGGGAAAGGATTCGTTCGCCAGGAAATAATTTTAACTGAAGAAGTCAAAATCGATTTTTTTTTTTTTGCGAAATTTCTGTATAAAAACGGGGAAACCACGAAACTGACTTTTCCGAAATTAACAAAATTACTGACAACGGGAAATCTCTCAAAATACTGAAGTTATAAACGGAAACTTTTCGAAACGGAAGTTTCGTTAAAACTATCTGCGATTTTGCTGCACCTTGTTTTCAGTAATTTTCCGTGAATTCACACCACTTATATTCTACAGCGTATAAGATCTCGGAGATCCCTTCTTCCGTTTCTTATCAGTTTCTCTGTTTGTCCTTCCGCGGAACTTATTTATATATCTGCTTCTAACGGCCAGTCAAGAAATTCGTTTTGTGACTGATAGATATCGGACAGAGTTGCTATGGACATCGAAATGGTCTTCGGACAAGCAAAGGTTCATAGGAGGTCTGGATTGAGAATTCTGAAACCAGTATGCTTGAAAATTGGTCTGAACACCTGCAACGTATTGACGCGGTGTTTGAGACTCGTATGTTCGCAAAACCTACAAAGAAACTCTTCGGAGGGTGCTCAACGTTCCATGATTGGCTTATATGATCACGTGACATAAATTGGAGATCGTCTCTAGTAAGTGTTACGTGTGAGAAACGAACGAGACCAAAAAATTAGCTAGATCGATGTTAGAATAACATCGAGTTTTCCTGAAATTTACGACTATGAAATTATGCAGTTAGAAAAGAAGGAAGAGGAAAATTTTAGTTGCTTCTTTAAAGAAAAATTACTGACAAAAGAATCAGCTGAGGTAAGTTTCCGGCAAGTTTTGACACTGTTTTGACACTAATATTCAGGGCCAGACTTTATTATCTCAAAGAAGTATTTGCTTTAAGCTTAAGAAAAAGACATCATATGGATTAAAAGTTCAGAGAGAGAGAGAGAGAGAGAGAGAGAGAGAAAGAAAGAAATGCATTTTTTTCTGAGAGAATAATACGGTTCCTTCTAAAAAAAAATTCATGCTACTACAAATACTTAAAATGTATGGGTTTTACTAAGGAATAAAGTAGATTTTTAAGTAAAATATTCGGGTAGTATTCCTACCCTCCCTTTCGAAAAAAATTGACTTAAAAATCTCCTTTATACCTTAGTAAGACCCATAAATACAAAATATTTGTAATACATTAAGTTTAGGAATAGCCATGTAATCAATTATTACTAAACTAGATGAAAGCCCGTCAATAATGCCGGGGAAAAATAAAATTTATGATACAGAAACTACTGACATTTATTTATAGAGTTTTTGAGTTCGACGTCAATAGATGGCGATGTTGGCTCACAGCTTTCTGAAAATTTCCCGAGCAGTCGGTTATGGAATTTGATACGACGGGCTGTCTGTTTGTTATGTGTTTTGTAAAACCTTTAGTCCCTATTTCGTCACTTCCTTGTACACAACATTTTTCGTATACACTCACTGTATATATTTCCCCTGTTCTTTTCCGTGAATTTTTTATCTTGACGTCGTCAGATCGTCGTACTCTTGACGTTGCATCATACAGATGGCTAAACACCAGTTCAAGTAGTGAACCAAAATTCCAGATGTAAAGTTTTCGTATCTCTAAAGAGTTGACTGTGTGACGAACGCATCTCTGACGTCATGCGAGAATGATTTGGATTAGATGCGTCACACCAGCAACTGTGTTCTTTGTTGCTATGACAACAAAACAAAGTGGTATACGCGTGGACTAGCGCGTAGGTGATGACGTCACGTACACGAAAAGCTAAGCGTGACGTCACAAACATTTGTTTTTCGGTTGTTGCTATGACGACTTAAAAAGTGGCACGGAGGAGGAGAATTCTAGCAGATTATATATTAGGATTTGTATTATTTGTGTTTTAGCGATGATAAATAAATTCGTATTATACAGAAACAACTTTGACATTTATTTTATTTTTTGAAATTTAAATATGTGGAATAACTTTTTTTACGGGTCTTTTAGAGGTTATTTTTAATGAAAGTTGGTTGTCAAATTTTCGAACTAAAGCCTAGTTCGTCATCAGGACTATGTCACTGGAGTAGTTGCTGCCACTCAATTGGAAGAGACCATCCGCAATTATCGTTAATTGTGGTACTTCTTCTTCTTGCTATTTCGATCCCTTCTTCTAGTTTTCTCTTTACTAAGTTTGACTGGCAGTCTCTTCCAATTGAGTGGCAGCAACTACTCCAGTGACATAGTCCTGATGACGAACTAGGCTTTAGTTCGAAAATTTGACAACCAACTTTCATTAAAAATAACCTCTAAAAGACCCGTAAAAAAGTTATTCCACAATCACTATGAATAGAGGTGCCATAAATGCATTTACAACTAGGATTTAAATATGTGCTTTGCATCCAAATTGTTGAATATACTGTATAATATAGTAAGCCACAATATGAAATTTAGTTTGCTATTTCACGAATCGGTTCAGATAGGAACAAAAATCGGTACTTCTGGTGACCCTATATTTGAGTCCCAGCCGACATTCAAATATTACATCTACGTGAAGTAGCAATCAATTAGTTAGTTAATGCTGCATTTAAATCCCCTAGATTAAAGTATTACCTTGTTTGGTAGCAATACTCCGTACTAAAGAAAATTATAATTATATAGTAAAAAGTAAAAACATTTCATATTTTAAAATCATCCAAATAAATCCTCAGTCAACAATAGTACCATTGGCAGTGCTGTCGCTGTGATCTTTGATGTTTACGACCGACCTGAACGGCAGCGAGAAAGATGAAAATACGTCACGGATTTTCAGCCAATCAGCTAATATCTTAGGGTCTCCGAAGAGTTTCTTTGCAAGTTTTGTGAACATGCGTTTGATTCATGGAAGAGAGTTTTTTTTTTTTTTTTAGTTAGTTAGCCCTTCGATTCGATTCTTGGACTCACGATTATCGTTAACTTGTTAGATTCGTCTTTGTTATGGCACCAAGTGAAGGCCGTACCGCCGCCACCGACATTTCTTCCACTGGTTCATTAGTCTATCACTAGATTTTGGACTTCAACTTATTGGGTCGAGGAACATGACCTTATCCTCCCCATCTCGTATGGGAGACAGGGTCTGATTTCCTTGGAACTCATAAGTACGTGCGTTTTATTTGGCAGCTTTAATTAAATGTGTGCAGCAGTTCTCGTCTCCTGTACCACGGTTTCTGGATATGTTTACAGCTTTTACATCCCTTTCTTTACTGCCGAGGGTTTGCTGTTTGTACTGGTACCATTATCCTTGCATTCTACTCGTGTAGCATTCGTCGTCCTTACAGTATACCCCTCCGACTTTCTCTGAAAAACAATAACTAAAGTCGCTTTTTTTTCTGTAATCTATGATACATTCAACTTATCTGCCGTACTTCACATATCCTACACGGATCCGTGAAGGCGTGATTATTGATGACAGTCTGCAGTGGAGGCGTCTCCCTTCTATAATTCCTGCTGTTATTGCTGACAGTATTTCTAAACTCACCGCACTACAGAAATGTCCTGCGTTTGTTATTCTCACAATGGGTGCGGAACTATGGGATTCTTTGCTGTAGTGCTGTGGGATTGGACATGCCTTTTCTTGGATGGACTCCGCTTGGGTCTCATCATCTGTCCAGTACCTTCTGCTGATTGGTGCAGAGCTCTAACATTGGCGGATTCCCAACCAGACTCTGTTGCAGGTGTACCGACGTCATAGATGCGGACTGTGTGAACAACTCTATAAGGCTCGTTTCACGCACCCGGATTCTTTCTGCCGAAGCAATTAAACCGTCCCCCAGTGCAGTTTTTGGCTAGCTTTCACACAAGCTGTTTCACTGCTAGAACGGAGGGAAAAATGCCTGAAGGATGAGCGGGAACTATCCGTAGTTCTTTGTTCAACAGCACTTTGTTTCCCACCCCTCTTACAGGAGGGACATCTCACAGAAGGGATTGCTTTATTGCACTAGCGGACGATTGGCTGGCCGCCTGTGTGAACATCTTGCCTTACAGCTACGTTTCTTTTAATTTGGACGGTATTTTCGCCTTCCGGTTTGTAGCGAACCCCTCGGAAGCTGAGCGGCTACCGCGGCGTAATTTCTACCGTTTCCGCGTGTCTGAAAGTCTCGGTATAATTCTATAGTCCGCTTTGAAACAAGCGGTTAGACAACCGGGAAATTTATTGCTTCTGCGGAAAAACTCCACTTGTGTGAAACGGGCCTAAAAGACCATCAAACGCAGCAGTGAATGTGACATTGAATGGCGCTTCCTCAGGGAAATATTGCCGGTTCCTGAACTGTTTTGTTGATTTCAGATCACAACATCTTCGCTTTGCCCGTACCACTCTGCCCATAGATCTACACTCATTGTCATAAAAATCCGCGTACCAAGAAGGAGGCATCGGATTGAAATGATATTTTAGTAATGAGATGGTACATACCAAGGACAGAAGTGATTACAATATCGCCGCCCCGGTGGCGCAGTGGTCTAAGGCGCTGGCCTCTGATCATTCGTCCGTAAGGGGTCCGGGTTCGAATCCCGGTCAGGCATGGATGTTGTGTTTGTCTTACGGCACTGGCTCTCTCCCTTCCCTGGAACCAGTGACCCTAAATTAGGGACGGGCGACTGCTTATAGCCCATTGAGTTGCTCACGGTGGTCATTAAACCTCCAATCAAAAAAAAAAAAAAAAAAAAAAGATTACAATATCACAGCAGCAGGACGATTTCCCGCGGACATACGGTACACATTCCGCTCAGTGTTAGTACCGCGTCGGACCGCCTCGTGCTCGGGTACATGCGGCGATACGGTCTGGCATGGATCCAAAGAGACTCCGTATGTTATCCTGGGACAGATTGGCCCACATTTCTTACAACTGACGCACTAAATCACGAACACTGGGACATGAAGGAAGCTGGCGTCCCAACTGGTCCCACACGTGCTTGATGGGCGAGAGTTCAGGCGATCTGGCAGATCACGGAAGCGTCGAAGCATGACGTAGACAGTCCTGGGAGACCCGAGCCGTGTGCAGACGGGCGTTATCTTGTTGGAAAATGGCTCCGGGCAGCCCCACCAGGAAAGGCAGCACATGGGGCCGCAGGATGTCCTGTCGTCGCGCCGGGCTGTCAACGTCTCTCGGATCACTGCGAGGGAAGTCCGGCTGTCATACGCGATGGCTCCCCAGACCATCACGCTTGCAGTTCAGGGCGTGTGCCGCTGTACAGTGAGGTTTGAGTGAGGTTGAGATTGTAACGCTCACCTGCGGTGCTCGACACTCTGACACGGTGGTCGTCCGTTCCCATACAGAAGCGGGATTCGTCACTGAACACAATACGTCGCCAGTCCGTGTCATTCCACGTTGCTCGCTGCTGACACCACTGCAATCGACGCCGACGATGGTCAAGTGTTAATGGCAAAAATGTTAGGGCCGTCGAGAGTTCAGATTCGCCTCTGTCCGGCGTCTGTAAATGGTTCTGTGGGACACAAGAGTCCCTTGTACAGCTGCCACATGTCTCCGGATATTGGACCTATATCTCACGGTCCTCTCTGCTGGTGGTGTGTCTGGGTCATCCAGAGCCAGTCCGCCGTGTCCGGGTGCCTTCCCGTGTCCATTGTTCCCAACACAATCGCACCGTGCTGTCCGACTGGCCCAAATGGCGGCCGATTCGTCGCGCTTGCCTCTCTCATCCCGCCGATACGGCCTCGTTAACACCTACGGCGGTTCCTCGGCATGTGTATCGCTCAGGGATCTCACCTGACTCTTACCGTGCACTTCGGCACGAATGTCGAGTCCCCTGCGCGGCGCTTTATAAGCCCCAAGGATTACGATTGCAGCGCCATTCTTGGACGCGCGGGCATGCGGAATCGCACGAAACTTTAATAATTTGCATGTCTGCCCTCCCCGTAGCTATTCGCCGAGTTTCGCGTTAATCGGACGGTTTTTTCTTGGTGCGCGGATTTTTATGACAATGAGTGTATATCTCACATGTTTGAGCAATGTGTAGTGTTGGACGATTTAGTGTGTATGGCCATCACCCCCTAATAGCTTAACAGGCTCGCGCACCGATTTGTGACGTCACTTGAGTAGTCCGTAGTCGCGGAGAGGAGCATTACGGCGATGTGCGAACGAACGCGTCTTTACGTACACCAACTAACCAGGTCGTGCGTTCTTTTAGAGTTTCACTGCATTTAAATAAGAACTTGTGTGTTAGTTTTTAAATAACTGCAGAGTTAACAAGTTTGTTTAATAATCTTTTAAAAATACAGAAGAAAAAGAAATTACAGCGTAAAGTTTAGCGTAGCAATAATTTCGACTTGAAAGGAGTGAGCAAGACAGATTCGTCAACTTAATGAAAGCATCCCTGTCATTTCACTGGAAGTGATAAACCATTCCTATAATCGAAATTATAAACTGTTGTCGTAGTTTCACTTGAAGTTATAGTGTCTTTATAGTTAGCCGAACGATTCCTGTACTTGTGAACAAATCGTTCTTGTACTTGAAAGATTAGTTTGAGGGTCCATTACGAAGTATCGCCGTCGTTTCAAAAGATGTCGATTGACTAATTTAAGGAATCAGATTTTTCATTCATTGCAAACTTATGACTATGAAAATTTTAGTAATGAAATAATTCCTTTAGTGAAAATGTATTTTATATGCAATCCGTGATCACTAATATATAAAAAAAGGTCAAGAAAAACAGAATTTTTTTCTGTGTTTTTTAATTGTTACCAAAGGCTCAATAAAATACGTTTTAACATACATACAGTAAATTGCTGCTTGATCCACTGATTGCATCAAATAAATTAAGATTTCAAGAAAATTATGCAATTGCTACGTTATTAAACGTACAATAATGACATAACAAGTTTTCCTAATTTTAGTACCATCTAGTTACGTGTTTGGACAACTTCATTTTGATAAGCAAATATAAAATTTATAATTATTGTTTTCCAGAGCACTAATTCAAAAAAGTTTCCTTGTCAAAGTTCAACACATCTGTATTAAGTATATTAGTAGCATTAAGCAAAATTATTTGGATCCACAATATAAGTATTTCTTTTTATCTGGAAAAATACAAGTAACTTATTGGCAGAAATTTCCTGAAATTTGATTTTCAAGAAGTATTCAGGAAAAACTGCCAATGTACGAATAATTATGGTTGTGTAGTTCTTTGTGTCCGTTAGCTGTTCCTTGAAGAATTTCAAAGACACATTTCTAAGAAAATCTGAAATTTGTTCCAATAATTTCTTAAAGTATTTTTTCAGATAATTATTATATTTTTTGAGAACCTGGCACATGCAGTTATTGTACTGAATAAATCTAAGCGATTGTTTTGGTACTATAGGATGTATTTTAAAAGATGTACATGTTTCATTATAAATTGACTAACTTGATGTACCATTTTCTCAGAAACTATAAAAAGCAATGGTATAAAATTTTGTACAAATGTTTTGTCATTACTAAAGCCATTGAAAAAGATTGTTTTTTTTCCTTTTTTTATGATTTTGGTTTCAAAATAAATTCTATGAAGGATTGAAGAAGTTTTCCCCATACAAAAATTGACACCCACCCCCACGTTTGGAAGCACACTTTCCAGTAGTTATCGGATAATATGAGATATATTAGTTCCAGTTATTATAGCTGTAGCTTGTTGAAGACACAGTGCAGGAAGTCTGGAAACAGATAAGTCTAGATAAATGAATAAAAAGTTGATCTCTCATTTTAAGCAAATGTTTTCAAAAAAAAAAAAAAAAAGAAGCGAGTATATATTTATACTTGTATTTTGAAAATCTTGTTTGTTTAGAACATAGTTTCCACAATATGTGGATTCATGTCGATCCACGTACTTTTTTTTTATCTTAAAAATAACAATATCCAAGGCTTAAAAATACCATGCCGAAGATGCCCAGAGCATGTAAATCATTCGTCTGGGCAGGTAAATAAAACATCTAATTGCCTGTGCATGGTAACTAAATTTTAAAATAAAAAAGTTTGTAATAAAATTTCCTACTACACAAGAAAAAAAGACAGTCATTACATGTCGTGTTTCATGTCATTGTTAATTAATGGAAGTTGTATTATTGTTACGAAGTACCAAGGAAGAGTAATATCACATCTTTAATTATGTTATGCTCTACGCCCAGAAATCGGAAACCTAGTTTTGCTCCAAATTTTGTTTATAATCAACAACAGTTCGCATGCCTCTGATGTAACTGGCCTCTCATGTTTAGTGACAAAGGGAGAAAACTTTAACAAAAGGAACATGGCAGAATCACTAAATTTCCGAAACACCAGTTTCATCATCGTACCATTTCATACCAATTTTAGCATCAGCATCTTAAAAATTGATATACACACGTTTGTGCATTGAACATTTGTAATACACACTCTTAAAATGGAAGTGCAAATATGTTAAAACAGTTCATATTTTTAACTTTAAAAAAATTAGGGTTCTGGTTTGTTATCTTAAAAGATAAATTTTCCTGCGCATCCAGCTTTTACTACCTGGGCAAGTAAATAATTTCTTGCCCAGGTAGTACTGATATATTTCACCTAATTTTTAAGAAATTGAATGGTTCTGATAAATTCCCATCCTACCACAGATAGAGCATACATACACACTGCTCACACGAGAGTTCTTCAATGTGTTGGTTTGTAGAAAAATGCTTCAAAATCTTTAAACGGACATTTTAAAGGCAAACTTACTTTTGAACTATGTGTGAACTTCTGTTTTTGTGCATTCATATCTAATTTTTGCTGTCTATACTTGATTCAGTGTTTGTGTTCCTTTAGTAATAAATATTAAAAATGATAATTCAATGCAACTCTCCATGTCTGCAAACACAAAAGATGTATTTCACATGGCAACAAGGCCTTAGCATTTATATAAAGGACATAGGCATGTTAGATGTGTACATGACATACATATATTTCGTATAGGATATAGGTATTTTACAAGCACTTGTGCCCAAAAATAGGGACCCCAAAAAAGTTAATCTGGCACTGCCTAAACACTTAAATAACTAAGTACGAATGCATCAACATATTACTCTTGGGATCAAAAACATGCAACCCTTATTATTCTGTGTCCATAATAAAGTTTAAAATCCCTTCCTAAATATACATATTTTACTTGGAACTTATTTGATACATTGGCAAAAACATGTTAAGGGTTACTATAACACCACCAGTAATCTATTCTTTCCATTACAAACATAAATCTCATTTTTCAAAAATCTTTTCAGTGCTTTGACTTCCCGCTGTGAGATGCATTAGATTATAAAATTAGCCAAATTTAAATTTTCTAGTTCGAAATTTTTATTTTACGAATAGTTTAAAATAAGGTTAACAAAAGGTTTCCACTTACCTTAGAGTTCTTGGTCACTGGAAAATTTTCACGCTTTATTGCTGTAATCCATTTTCTGAGAACCTCCCAGTAGTAGGGAATTTGAATACTTTTAATATGCCTCTATGAAAATAAATTCAGTTGACAATTTGACAACAACAACCACGCACATCGACAGTCACGCTTACACAGAGTGAGCAAGCTCATGCATGCTCGACCACCCACCACGGAAATCAGCCTACTCTCCCCTACGTCACGCAGCTTCCGGTGTTCGGTGCGCGGGCCTGTTAAGCTATTAGGAGGTGATGGTATGGCACTGGACAAATTAAAGTCGTTGTCAGTTTAAAAAGATCTCTAGTTCCAAATCCTTACATTGCTTCGAAAAGTCACGATGAAAGAAATATGTAGTTTGTAATTATGCCTTTCTATAGAAAAAAATAAAATTATTGCGGACCTATTCAGAAAAATGTTAAGCTCAAACAGAAAATAAAATAACTATTTGTCCTTAGAGACGCCACCTCTTCAAAACCCCCAGGGCCACCCCGGTGCCGCAGTGGTCTAAGCGATGGCCTCTGATCATTCGTCCGGAAAGGGTCCGGGTTCGAATCTCGGTGAGGCATGGATCTTGTGTTTGTCTTACGGCACTGGCTCTCTCCCTTCCCTGGAACCAGTGACCGTAAATTAGGGACGGGCGACTGCTTATAACCCATTGAGTTGCTCACGGTGGTCGTTAAACCTCCAATAATAAAAAAAAAAAAAAAAAAAAACCCAGGGGCAAAGGGAATGGATTCGTTAACTTTGTACGCCTGGAAAGCAGTCTCTGATAAAGTGGCTGAAAAAATCAAAATCAACGTTTTTCCGAGATTTTTGTATAAGTACGAAAAAAAAAACAAAAAAAAACAAACCCGTAGCTGACTTTCGTGAAATAAACAGGCGTGCTGACAACGGAAAATCGGTGAAAATACTGAAGTTACAAAAAAGGAAACTTTTAAAAATGGTAATTTCGTTAAAAGACTGACACGTATACTGTCAGATTTGGTGCTCTTTATTTTCAGAAATTTTCCGTGAGTTCACATCAGTTATTTTTACAGTGCAACGGAAGCACAGAACCACGGCACCAGAAATAGTAGCAGAGTTGAACAATAGTGGAAAGATCCCTTTTCCGTGATAACGGTTCGTCGGGAACTCCATCCTGCCGGTATTGATGGTCGTGCTGTAATCACAAACCTCTGATTACTAACATCAGTGCAACAGAACGTGTAAGCTGGTGATGGCCGTGCTGTAATCCACAAACCTCTGATTACTAACATCAATGCAACAGAACGTGTAAGCTGGTACGAAGCACGTAAAAAGTCGGGATGCTAAAAATTGGCTACGTGTCATCTGCTAGTCCAATGATTTGTGCTTTACACCGTTTCAGCACTGGTAGAGTGTACATCTGGCGAAAAGCTGCAGAAGCGTACCACCTCGACTGTTTGGTTCCGACTGTGAAGCATGGAGGTGGATCCCTGATGCTGTGGGGCGCTATATCAAGACATTTCTTAAGGCTATTGGTATTCTGCTGTGTCCTGTCACACCTGCAACGTACGAATCAGTTCTTCTGCGCCCAGTGTTGCAGGCATTGTTCCCTAATGACCGTTCTGGTTTCAAGCAGATAATACGAGTACACCCGTGCATTGTACGAAACTCGTGAAGTTCCGGTTTGCCGAGAATGAGGATCAGCTACCCTACCATCAGATCTTGATATTATTGAACTTTTGTGTGAATACCTGGAGTGAAAGGTCAGATGACACTTTCTGCCTCCAGCATCGCTGGCACAGTTGGAACATCACACTGCCTGTCAGAGAAAATGACACACCATGAAGACGTGAACGCAGCGCCATGCAAATCGCAGGGTGGGTGCACGCGTACAAATTATGCAAATGATTGCATTATAGCAGGCCAATCGCACGAACGGCGCGCGGGATATAAGCGGGCAAGCAGCCCGTGAGGCCATCATTCGAGACGTCGTCTCGGCCGCTAGAAGTGAGAAGTTCTGCTGTAACAGTGTCTGGAGAACGAACAAGGGGTGCCTATGCCGTTAAGATGCCGTCGTACGCGATTTCGTCAAACGGATGCGTTCACGAGAGGTGTCATCGTAGGCCTTCGTACCGCCGGATGATCCTTGCGTCGTATTGCTTAAGAAACACAACGTGATGCCACAACCGTCGGTCGCATTTGGAGACAGAGGTTTCAGGATAGATCTGTGCAACGTCGTAGGGGTACTGGAGCACGGAGACGGACGTCCTAGCTCACCGATCGTGGCATCCGACGTCATGACGTAACGTACCCATAAGCCACAACGGGCGACATTTTGCGGAGTGTACGGGGAAGTCTTGGATGCTCCGATATAGCCGCAGACAGTGTCGCACCGATTGGCTGCGTCTGGTTTGCTGTCCAGCAGTTCGTTGCGAAGGCTATACCCTTAACAGCGAAACATCGTCGTCACCGCTTAGCGTGGTGGCGCTCCAGAGCTGCGTGGGGTACCGAATGGAACGGTGTGGTGTTTAGCGACGAATCGCGGCTCTGTCTCACCACGGAGGATCGCCGTGTGAGCGTCTGGAGGCGAAGTGGCCAACGGGTGGATTCCTCCGCAATTGCGGAGAGCCACACTGCCCGGCAACATGGAATCGTGGTGTGGGTGCTATCAGCGCGAACAGCCGCTCACCGCTGGCATGCATTACGGGCACATTGACAGGACGCCGCTATGTTGACGAGGTGCTGCGGCCCGTGACACTACCGTATCGCCGTTTTTCAACAGGATAACGCCTGGCCGCATACCGCTCGGATCAGCCTGAATGCTTTACACGGTATGGGGATGCTTCAGTGGCCGGCACGATCCTCCGACCTCTCGCCCATCGAGCATCTGTGGGACACGATTGGATGTCGGTTGAATACCATCCCACCCCCGCAAAATGAAGATGAACTGTGGACTCGGATCAACACCACATGGTCTACGTTACTCCAGGACTCTATTCAGACTCTCATTGCCTCGATGCCACGTTGGATTCAACACTGTGTCACCCAAATTGGGAGCCACACTCCTTGTTGATCATCCTGTATATTCGGCCACTGGAGCCTTGTCTGTATGTGACAATTAAATCATTTGTTCAAGACCTACTTGGCTATCTGTGTGTGCAGTTTGGTCTGTTTGCGAGTATTCCTTCATGGTGTGGCATTTTCTCTGTCAGGCAGTGTATTTTACGGAAAGATTGGTCCCAAATTCTATTATCGTATGTGCATGTCTTGTAGAAGTCTATTTCAAGTCGAAGTGCTTTTGTTCTGAAAGCCCGAGGTGGGCCTACAGCTTATTGATAAATAGTTCAAAGTTCTCCACAAACAGTAAGGGTTTCTATTATTATGAGAAACCCCTGTAGTGTATATGCCGACTACGAAGCTTCCATTTATAATGGCGAAATTATACCATGCGAACATGATTATGGGTAACAGCTGGAGTTTACAATATTTTGGACCAATCAGCATTAATGTGCAGTTTCACGCGTTGCTAAAAAAGGGTGATTTGATAGTTCATTTTCTGGATAAAACTTCAAATGTGTTGCGCAATTTTAAGGTATTTCAGAGTGGGAGGGTAAACTGATCTGAATCTTAGCGGAGCAACGAAAGTTATAGAGGCAAATATGGAATGCTCGGAAATCAAATGGTTAGGATCCTGAATTTTGCTTTACAGAAGATTCAAAATTGTTTGAAAAACTCAGAGAGTACTTATTCACTGGTGTTTTTAACCGTTCTTCTTTTGCTATGAATTCGTCCTCAGGTCGAATGGGCGCTTTCCTGATAACTCCAGACAGTCTGGTATTTAATATACAGCGGCCTTGCCGCTTTGTTCTGACAGTTAAAGTTCTGGCTGAACGAAATCCGTGAAAATTCGAACGCCATGAGAAAGACTAAGGACCACTTAAGGTGCCGTATGTAGGTCATCCTGGCATTAATCTTTGTTTTTTAGGAAAGAACGAAGTGGATTGTGTCGAATGTAAAGGAAGATGTGTGATGAAAATTTAAATATAGGTGTGTGATGAAACGTATAAATATTTGATGGTTTTACCATCTCTAATGGTTTGTCACCGAGTTCGGTCTTCATAATGCCCACGCCTTGACATGCTTGTAAGAAATTACAGGGTCGCAGTGGGAGCATAATTTCTACGCCTTCGCATGCGATTGCAAATTACGGGGTCAAATGGAAGGAAGTGGGTGTTGTTATGTTACAAAATTCGCGTGCAGCAGTTTTCCGTCCTCCTCTCTCTCTCTCTCTCTCTCTCTCTCTCTCTCGTGAATAGCCGTTACCTCCATTTTCGTAGCTTAAAATGAAGTAAAAACAAAATGTTTGCTGTTTAATGTGTTGCTGCTTTCTACAATTCGTGGAGGTCGCGTCGGTAAACCGAAGTCGTCTCGTTTCCGAGTTTCCGATAGAGAGAGAGAGAGAGAGAGAGAGATTTTAATTGGTCCCGAACTTCGATAGACTCTTTTAACTGATAGGGATTCTGTGGAAGAAATATTCTTCACTTACTACGTTACTCCGCACCCTATTTAAAGGTTCCGCGAACACTACTATGTACACTACTATGTCTTATCCACCGTTGTGGGATTAAATAAATCATCTTAAACCATGAAAACAAGATCTCGACAACAGTGGACCTTCTTCCAAATCAGCTTTGGCAGTAACTTTGCAGGAAGAATGGAGGAATATTCCGATCGGGACTTGAGGTATGACGTGAAGGGTCTACTGTCATTGACGCCAAGGGTGGCCGTTATGTATGCTAAGGTTTTGAGTTAAAAGCGCTTGTTGCAGCTGTAGTGCGAATACATTTCGCAACATAGTGTATATATATTTTAGATTAATGTGGATGTTTTATGGAAAGATTATTATTCGAATTTAAATTTCAACACAAGTGTGGGAAACAGAACATTAACAAACAATAAAGAAGTCGCTGTTCACACGTTTGAAACTCAGGTAATCTCAGTATCTTGCTGTATACATGTTATTGCTACTTATCGCTTTCAGGAAATCCCCCCCCCCAAAAAAAAAGAAAGAAAGCAGAAAACTTTGGTCGTACATTGTCGTAAAAGCGGGTTTATTAAGGTGGTTCCACCTAAAACCTCTGCCTTATGTTTCCAATTGTAAAACTTCTTTACGTATTTTCTTCGCAATTAATGTATTTCCACGGATGAATATTTGAACATCGATAAAAGTAACTTTTAAGTTATAGCATGAGATACTTAATACTTGCTAAAACATAACCATAATTATTTTAAAAATCAATAATTTTTCTTTGAGTAATGTTCAGACCTGATACTACGAGTAGATGGCGCGAACTGTACATTGATGACGTCAGCAGACACAAACGTTGTATTGCTTAGTTACAGTCATGTTTTAGCAAGTATTAAGTATCCCATGCTGTAACTTAAAGTTAGTTTTATCGATGTGCAAATTTTCATCGGTGGGAATACATTAATTGCGAAGAAAATACGTAAAGAAGTTTTACCATTTGAATCATAAGGCAGAGATTTGAGGTGAAACAACCTTAAGAACATAGAATTTTTTCTGAAAATTCCAAAAACTTCGACGTGTCACATGAGAGCATGATTGTATTAGGATGATGCAAAAGTCATTGCCGTTTGGAAGAGTCATCCTGTGTCTGGCAATTACTCGGTACGCATTCGTTATGCACATAAAAACAAAGCATGAGAGAAAAACTGGTATCGTTTTGTTGATATAAATAGGAGCACACGCTGCCGTGATTTATTGGAAAATTTTGTGCTGTCAAAAGCTATGGACGATAAATACACGATCGGAGTACTGTTACGGTTTTTCTTTAAAAAAATAGTTGACAGCTGCACCTGCAGCAAGAGAAATTTGTGCTGTGGAATGTGAAGGAACAGTATCTGAAAGAAATGCAAGATTTTGGTTTCAGCGATTTATAAATAGGGTCTGCAGTCTTGAAGACAAAGAACGTGCTGGAAGGCCTTCGACGTTTAATTGTGAGGCTGTACGCTAAGCCATAGAGTCAAATCCGTGCACAAGCACTATACAACTGTTAAATGAGCTAGGAATTATTCAGCCCACAACTGCACACGAACTGCACAATCTCAGCAAGACGCACAGAAGCTGTCAACAAGTACCATCACCCCCTTATATCGCAGGCCAGTGCACTGGATTGTGACGTCACTAGAGCACTCCGCGCAGTCTTTACGTACACCAACTAAACAAGACACGCGTTTTATATACAAGTTACTATTTAGATCCAGAAAAAAAAACAAAAAAAAACATTTCTTTTCATCGGGAAAAATACTTTCTAAAATAATTATTGGAATGGAGTTTCTGATATTTGGTTTTCAAGAAGCGTTCAAGAACTCTGCTAATGTATAAATAATTATATTTGTGTAGTTCTTTGTGTATCACAAATACAATTTAATTATTTGTCTGTTAGCTGTTCGTTGAAAGAACTTCAAAGAGAAATTTCTAAGAAAATCCGAAATTTTTTCCAAAAATTTTTTTATAAAGTATTTTTCCAGATAAGAATTTTTTTTTTGAGAACCTGACAAACATGCATACAGTTGTTGTACCGAATAAATCTAAACGATTGTTTTGGTATTATAGATTTTTTTTTTTTAAAGATGTACGTGTCTCATTAGAAATTGAATAACTTGAATAGTATAAAATTCTGCGCAAGAGTTTTGTCATTACTAACGCTGTTTAAAGGATTGTTTTTTTTTTCTTTTGTTATGATTTTGTGTCTAAAATAAATTTTATGAAGAGTTGGAAAATCGTATCCCCACACAAACATATGTGGAAGCACTTTCCAGTAGTTATCGGTAATATGAGATATATTAGTTAAAGCTTTTATAGCTGTAGTTTGTGAAGAAAAGATACAGGAAGTTTAAAAACAGGTAAGTTTGGATAAATGAAAAAAAAAATGATCTCTCAACTTAAGCAGATGTTTTCCAAAAAAGAGAAATATTTCTACTTGTATTTTAAAAATCTTGTTTGTTTAGAAACAATCATATTTTCCACAATATATCGATTTATGTACGTTCACTAACATGAATCAATATTTCCAAAATAATATTGATTCAAATTTTGAAGATGACAATCCGATTTTTGGCGTAAATGTGACAAGGATGGTAAGTCAGATAATCCGAAAACTTGAAAATTTTCATCGTCCTGGAGCGGGATTCGAACCCGCGTCTCCCAGAAAACGTCCGGGTATGCTAACCACTATACCACGCAGAACGATCAAGTTTCAAATTTCCGATCAATTTGAATATAATCATCATAGGATTCGCTAGTCGAAGCAACCGGCATTCATGTTAACGAATCTGGAGGTTAAGAATCCTATCCCGTGATTGCTCGGAGAAGCAGATAAATCATGAAAGAAATACGGGATTACGCCATATAATACAAATTTTGAAGATGACAATCCGATTTTTGGCGTAAATGTGACAAGGATGGTAAGTCAGATAATATCCGAAAACTTGAAAATTTTCATCGTTTTCTGGGAGACGCGCGTTCGAATCGCTCCAGGACGATGAAAATTTTCATGTTTTCGGATATTATCTGACTTACCATCCTTGTCACATTTACGCCAAAAATCGGATTGTCATCTTAAAAATTGGTATTATATGGCGTAATCTCGTATTTCTTTCATAATATTGATTCATGCACATCCAGGTACCTCTTTCCCGTTAAGAATAGCAATCTATAGATTCATGAAAATTTTAAAAGGAAAAGATAAATATTCATCTTTTGGAGAACTACTGACACTGAGCAGCTTCGTTCACTATGCAAAGTGTGAAATTACTTTCTAATTAAAACAACTACTTGCGCAATTTAAAACTTTTACTTGATTTCCTTTTGTAGCTATTTATTTAAAAAATATTACTTTATAAGAACAAACAGGCGACAAACTTAGTTGACAACGACAGCCACGCACATTCACAGTGACGCTTATACACCCAGCAAACACGACTGCCCACTAGGCAAACCACCACAGTGGACCAGACTACTCTCCCCTGTGTCACACGGCTTCCGGTATTTGGTGTGCTGGCCTGCGGTTATAAGGGGGTGATGCAAGTATCCCATGAACTGACTGCTGCTCAAGCTCAGCAGCGTGTGCATGTCTGTCGCCAATTGCTGAAAATCTCCACGACGAGCGTTTCTTTAGGCGAATTGTGACATGTCATGAAAAGTGGATTTCTATCAGAATCCTGATATGAGAAAACAGTGGGTAGATCCCAAAAGGCCACCATAACCAGTCCCCTCCAAAAAAAGGGATGATTTGAGTAAAAAGTTATGCAATGCATATGGTGAAACTTTGAGGGCCCCATTCATTGGGAATTTGTCCAGCTGACCGAGGCATTAATGTGCAGCTGTACTGTGGCCAGTTGGAGCGGATGTATGCCGCTTTAAGCCGAAACTACCCTGCTCTGGTAAGCCGTAAACGAGTTATCCTCCAACAGTTCGTGCCCGGTCAACTGCGGAAAAAATACAGGAACTGAAGGTCTTCAGCTAATGCCTCACTCTGCTTGTATAGTCCGGATCTTGCACCTTGGGACTACCACTTATTCCGGATCTTGCACCTTGGGACTACCACTTATTCCGGTCCATGGCACATTTTCTACTCGGGGGAACAATTCCAAAACACCCACGATGTTGAACTTCGCGGGCCCAAGATTTTTTCGCTTCAAAACCAAATGAATTGTTTCCCACTGGGTTTCAAGACATGACATAACGGTGATGTAATGATGATGAGTCATCAACTTGCTCCGTCCTATCGGACTCTGCAAGGGTAGATAGAACTCGCTATTTACCTTCACCATCGGTGAGCGCTACGGTACCAATCCCCTTCTATGGACTGCAGATTCGGACACACCGACAGGTGCTGCGAACTGGGGAGGTCGCACACGATGGACCGTGTGTCTATTGAAAGACCTCTGGGAGAGTGATTTGCCACTCGAACTTTTTTGAGCCGAAGCTTTTTTATTCTAAAAACAAAATGATTACACACACATTAATAGGAAAACTCTAGAATTCTTTGTCACGGACACATTGGACGCACATTCAGCGTCTTACAAATCTTCTCGGGAGCACAGTCCCGTCCTTGTTCCTCCGTCGCTTGTTCATCAGCCGTAATCCGTCCTGGCACGGATCCTCTCATGTTCCTTCCGCAGACTTGGACAGTCTGGGTCAATGCTGGAGTGGGCCGTGTCGAGCCTGAGGCGGAACTTTTCGTTTGCACTTCGGCAGTTAGGGCAGTTTGCTTCATTTTTACAGGTTTGCTCCCTGTGCCCCTCCTGGCCGCACCGGGCCCAGGTTTCAGATGCCGCTTTGCATTTATCACGATGGTGACCAAACCCGTTGCACTTGAAGCAACGGGTTTCCCGCAGATATTCCTTGCACGAATGCATTTGCCAGCCGAGGTTGACCTTCCCTCGCTTCACTAGGGTGCGAACTCAAACACCCGGTGGCGCTTCCCCCTCCCCTTCCCTTTAATCGAGAAGAGTATGTTGCAGCGCACGATATCCTGGACATCATTCTGCCCAGTTACCTCGTCAAAAATCTGCTGTTCATCTTCGGAATCAATTCCATAAATTATCAGTCTGGGCAGTCTCCTCGCTGGCTTTTTTAGGATAAAATGTTCACTCAGTTGCGGGTACTTCTCAAAAGCCTGTTCGAAGTTATTGACCCCTTCCGCTTTGGTGCATTCGATCACAACACCTCCGTTTGCCACCTTTTTCACACCTTGGATTCCTGTGCCCATGGTGCATGGGTGAAGCACTTCTTTCGCCAGATCTTTCACCTCGTCCGAGGATTTGGCCGCTATCTTCGGGTAGAGGATCACTGGATGGACTGGCTTAGCCTTCTTAGGTGCTGCGGGAGCTTGCCTTCTCCCGGCAACCTTAGCATATGTCGTTTTCTCTACGACTTGCACATTCCTTTCTCTTTCAGATAGTTGTCCCTTTAGATTCTCTAATTGCAGCGACTGCTTGGTTACAAAGGTAAGCATGCGGTCTAGAATCGGGCGCATGAGCCCTCTCACGTTGTGTGAGATTCTAGTATTCGGGCTGTCCCTTAGCGTGTTAAGCTCATGGAACAGCCCCAGGAACCCCTCTGTGCCTGCACACACAGAGTTCTCTGTGCCTCCGCTTCCCATTACTCGGTTTTGGAGGCCCGAGCAGGATGGTCTCTGCTCGTCTGTCCCCGTACTTGGCCCGACGACGACGGGACGGGGACTGGATTGGTGGGAGCTTTGAGCCCTTAGAAGGACTGTTTGAGTTCAAACTTGCAACTCGCAGGCGCGCCTCGCGAGGTAACCCGACCGCACCTGTTTGCGCTCTCACTAGTATTGCTTCAAATAAAATGCCTGCTCGCTCCCCGGGGATCACCAATCCGCCGGTCAACGATGATGTAAAACTAGCTGGTGACCATTAGCCTGTACCGTCTAATTGCAGACTCCACAGGGAAATGTTTAACTCACTCGCAAGTTTGGGATTATTAAGATTCCTGACGGCGCTGCGACAGCTAGCCCGTCAGTCACCGGAAACCACAGTCTTTCGCTCGGACAGATTCGGTCCAGGGACCTGTGGGGATCTGTCCCCCCCCCCACGGGACCAGTACCTTACACAATTCGATCATAACCCGCGTGTGTGACGTGTTATGGGCGATCGGGGCAAGCAAATTTTCAATAATTATTCTCATCTCGTTGCCGGGATATCGTCCGCCAACGCGAGTTTTTGGGACAAAAGTCCTTTATTAGGTATCTAAAAGAAAAATTTGGTACAGGCACATTAAATTATGAGGGTTTCATGCACCCGTCTCACAAATATTCAACACTGAATCACACTAAACACACATAGAAAATATTTACATAGTCCACAGGACTAGGGCCTGTGCTGTGGTGATGACCCCGGGCCAGGGTCATCAGTAACACCTTGGTCAAATAGATCAAAAAGCTCTAAATCGAGAGCTACGTACCTCCGAGGGTACCTCCATCTGTCAACCATAGTTGACCCAACTTCTCCTTTGCTCAAGTTCCCTAATAAGACTAGGGCACGTCTTACTGAAGCTGGAGTGAGAGACGTCCAGCTCCAGGCAGAACTTAGCATTCGCAGCTGAGCAGTTGTTGCACTTCGGTGTGACTGCACACTGGTGGTGCTGGTGCCCAACTTCAACGCAATTGCCACACCTAGCTTCGGACTCAGGACAGTTGCTTCGGAAGTGGCCGAAGCCATTGCACCGGAAGCACCTGACTTCCGCAAAATTCCTTTAGGCGGAGCACTAACCAACCCAAGTTCAGTGTCTTCCGCCTCTTCAAGAGTTTGAAGGCCTTGGGCTCCACGTCTGCCACCCAGTGGACCCTACCTCCCTTACCCTTGATGGGGAAACGGGCTGAAAACCCGTTATCGAGGTCGGGGTTCTGCCCACGAACCGCTTCCTCGAACACTTTGCCTGAGAGATCCCGTCGAACCCGTAAACTATCAACCGGGAATGTCTCTTTCGTGGGGCCGTGGGAAGTGTGCAATCTTTGGTCAACGGATTGCTACTCAACTCCTGGGCGAGGCGGTTGAACTCCTCGGGGTGGGAACACTCCACCGCGATCCCACCTTTCCTAATATTCCGAATGCTCTTGACCCCTAACTGCAGTTTAGCTGGGTTGACTGCAGTCTTCAGGGTCCTCTTTACGTCCTCTGAGGACGCACTCTCGACAGTGGGATAGACCAGGAGCACGTGTCTCCTGTCCCCCGACTTTTTCTTATTTTTTGTCCCACTTGGGGCGGACGAAGGCCCCTTCGCCGTACTAGCCCCTTTCCTAGCCACTTCGGCATAGGAAAACTCTTTGGCGTTGGCCTTGCAGCGCGACTCCTGTCGAACGGACAGCCTAGCTTCAAGGAAAGCCGTTCGATTTGCTTGTTCAAAACAAGCCCTGCGGATGCTCTCTAGGCCCGCTTGCATCTGCTTTCTTCCTGAGGAAGTGGCCCGAAAGTCCCTGATAGCGGACTCTACTTCCCCTAGGAGAGAGTGTATGCGGCTTATGAAAGACTCTGGTGTTGGCACCGGGGGTGTCCTGGGATGCTGGTTGGCCTCCAAAGATGTCTCTGGAGGACCAGCAGACGACCCCTCGGAAACCCGAAAGGTTTCGGGTTGGGGCGAAGTTGTCCCCTTCCTTGCCATGGGCGGAAGTGGCAAGGACGTGCTTTCACCATGAAACGACTGAGTTGGCTCAGTCGAAGAGGAGGCTCCCTTCGTGGGTGTAGTGGCTTTAGAGCCCTTCGTCCCAGGAAGAGTCTTTGAAGGTCTCATCCTGGCGCTGGGCTTCACCTTCCGGTTGGTCTCGGAAGTGGGGCTAGGCCCTTTAGAACTACCGATAGGGCTAGGTAGTTTTTCAGCCGCTACCTTCAAGGTCCGGGTTGACCCTGACAGTTTAGGGGTTGACCCCTTTGGAATCACTTTACCCTTGTGGGTAGTGGACATCTCTGTGAGAGAGATGGAACACACAAATTTTATAAGTGCTGAGTGAGCACCCTGGGGTTCTCCCACTGAAGCCAAAACTCAGAAAGCCGGGCGCACGGGCTTTGGTCTGACCAAGGATCAAAGAGTCCTTTAGTCAGAGGGACCGATACGACGACGTACCCGAGTTCTGATACTAGTCTCTCTGTGTGGGCTGAACGGAACTTCGCCCTGAGAAGGGCGTTTTTGTTCGAAGTCCGTAACTGCTCTGATTTATAGGCAACATAAGGGAGAATTTTTCTTAAAGAAAAAATCGCGAGAGTGGGATGAATCCCCCTCTCGCGCTTCAGATCGCCAGTTCTGCTAAGCAGTGCAGTATAGCTTAACCATAACAGACTAAGCTCGTTCCCCGGTTCGGTATCAGAACGACCGGTCAAAAAACGATGATGTAAGACCGTCGAGCACGATAGACTTTCGAAGATTAAACTTTTACTTTTATGTATTTATACACGTTTTCATCAACTGTCAGAAAACGGCAATGACTTTTGAGCCACCCTGGCATTTATAGATCGTTGTTAACCTGCAGTATACTCATTTACGGTTATGTCAATAAAACATTCGTAAAGACAAGTAGTTCGAACTAGCTATTGTGACTGTGTTTGTAGGACGTCGTAAAATTGATATATAATAAATTGATGTATTATTCAATGGTGCGTGATCATGTCAAACTCAGAAGCCAGTTTCTTCAGTAGGTAATTGATTGTGGTATACTCGTACGTTCACTGAAGATAACAAAACATTATTTACACTTTCAGTTAATAACCACCTGCGTACTTGGTGGCGACACCCTACCGGCTGAAACGCCTCGTCACCTGTCTTTTAGCAATAACAGTTTGATTAACGAGTGAATAGTGTGTTTTCCGAGGAGCTGGGAATTTTCATTATTGAACATTATTTCGCAACACGCTGTTTTGCAAGGCCTCAAAAAGGGTTTCAGCAGAGATGTCTAGTGGTTCTAAGTTAGATGGCAATTTCACTTAATCATGAAAGTGCGCACTTGTTGGAAGAAAGCGTAATACACGATATTCACTGTTAACGGAGGAAAAATTGGGCGACGTGCTGACATGTTTGTAACAATCACCAAGACAAGAGTCACACAGGATATTTGCATCACCTACACAGAGTCCTAATGTAGTGTACAGAGGAGTGTAAAAAAAAAAAAAAAAAAAACTTAAAATGCTATCTTATCGTATGCAGGCAGGCCAAGAACTGAAAGTTATAGAAGGAAATGCGTCTGTAGTAATTAATGCACGTGGTTTTGATTGCTAATCGAAAAACTGGAGTACAGTAGATTACGGTTATTTGAGACACATCGGGACCAGAGAACTTTGGCGCAATTATGCGAGGCTTTACCCCAGAGAGCTAATTTGGGATGTTCTTTGAGAATTGTTCCAAACAAATGCTGCCCCGATTAACCGATGGCCCAGTTAACTGGAATCTACTGTACCTTTATCCCAGAGAGCTAATTTGGGATGATCTTCAAGAATTGTCCCAAATAAACGCCTGCCCCGATTAACCAATAGCCCAATTAACCGGAATCTACTGTAAATGTATTCCATACTTTTTCAGTTTTAGATTTTAAAGCGGCGAAAACGTGGTTCCGCTCGATAGGTAACAACAGCTGCTTCCGTAGAAATTGATAAAGCAAAAAACAAAGAACCATATGCTGACGTGAAAAATCTATGCATCTCGGGGGAAATTGATGTGCCTTGTCTCGCGGATGTTTAGTTGTCGCTTCATTTTTATGGGGGGGGGGAGTAATCACGTAAATGGGAACGTTAGGTCTGGGACAGACTTTTGTTATCTGGGAGATCAAGACTAGAAATTACTCCTCTTCGAGTTCAAAAAAGTTCCCTAGTTCCACTCAAAGAATACGTAGCTTTTAAATTCGCATACCTCCGCGTTAGTATTATGATCGTTCAAAAATCGCACTTCCGGTTTTTAATATAATTTTAATAAAAAAGGGAAAAACTTGGTAAACTACCCAAGAGCCAATGGTTATAAACATTAAGTAAAATGTATAAGGGTCGCCCAGTGAGACTCGTATAATAGCGTCGTTGTATAATTGCACAGAGCCGTGCATTTATGCCGGTAGATGGCGTGTCATGTCAGGAAGCATGCTGTTATCGGAGGCACGTGTGCTGTTTACACGTACGGAAGCGAGTTGACTATGTAGGGTCGTGACATGGATTCGTCCAAACAGGCCCAGCGGGCAGTTATGCAATTTTTGACGGCAGAAGGTATTAGTTGAACCGAAATTTATCGTCGTATAAAGGATGTGTATGGGAATAAGTGTCAGTCACGGTGTACAATGTTCCGCTGGTGTAGTGAATTTCGTAAAGGACGTGTGAGCACGGAGGGCATGCCGAGACTTGGGCAAGCACACGTGGCCATCACTATGGAATCGATTGCTGCCGCGGACAACCTTGTGAAGAAAATTCGCCGAATCACCACCCGCGAGCTTGCGGCAACATTGCCCGTGAGTAAGGGAACTGTTAACACCATTCTCCATCGCCGATCGGGATACAGCAAGGTTTGCGCACAATGGGTCCCCAAGAATCAACAGGAGAAGCAGAAGACTCGGCGAATGGGTGCTTGCCTGGAGCATCTGCATCGTTACCACGCAGAGTGAGGGACAGTTTCTTTCCAGGGATTGTGGCCGCAGATGAAACTTGGTGCCACCCAAGAAGGTTAAATTACTGGAGACACCACTGGCTCTGCCGCCATAGGTCACAGCTAATCGGTTGTGTGACGTCACAAGCAGGCAAAAACGAACTAAATTATACCGTTGATAAAACAATAAGCTTGTGTATCATTGATAAAGATTACTGAATTACTCATTTTATTTGTTTATACGCTTAGAAGCTTTTGTTCCATTGGTTTCAAAGCAGCTTCTTTTCTGCGGCTGCGTCGTGCCTGCACATGACGTCATTTGCGGCACGGACGGTGACTTATGGCGGCCAATGCTGCGTGGATAGGAGTGGTGTCTCCAGTAATATAACCTCCTTGGTGCCACCACTTCGATCCGGCCACAAAACGGGTGAGTATGGAATGGCGGCATCCCAACAGAGCTGAGTTCGGGCTCAATTTTCGGAGCCCGAGCCCGTGGTATATCAGCCCGTGTCCGAATATTGTATTGCAAGATAGAACCCGGGCCCGGACGAGCCCGAAAACTGGCTAACCTGTTCAACCATTAATAAAAAAACATCTCCTTTTCCACATTTCCTTTCTCTTTCCTCCTCCTGCAATTGACCAATGTATTTCTCAAATGGGGAATGGGAAGGGACCTCTATCTATTTTTATAGTGTAACTGTACAATTTTCTTTGACCGTTCGTTTCCACCTGAAGTGCTTCGGGCGAGTGGGAATCCAAAATGATCGGGAAGTGTTGCAGTTGTATGTAGCTTAAATAATGCTAATATTATCGCGCCGTAATGCGCTGCAATATGTACGTTGATAAATAGAATTAGCAGGGAGCTACTGCGTGGAGAAAGGGAGTTAATTATCGTCGGCAAGCTATCAACTATCCAATATCTATAGTTCTTGAAAAAGCTTTTTCTTCTCTGCAGAAACACAATAATGCGCGGCGGCCTATGGCACTGTCTACCCAAGCCCGGAATAAATAGCCATCTCGAATGCCCGCTCCCCAACCAGAACCAGTTGCCGAAGAATTCCCTTCACCAACTATAAAGTATCTCATTTGCCAAATTATATAAAATCCCATTTTTATATAAAAAAAATTATCTCGCTGTCACTCTCTCTCTCTCTAAGAGCCCGAGCCGCAATAAATGTTCTACAGCTTGAGCCCGGGCTCTGCTTCGGGCTCGGGCTCAGCCCGTCTCAGCTCTGCTGTGGACCATTTAAGTCAAAAGCTATTATTATAGCTATCAAAAGTAAATTTTCTATTTAGGAATTTTGTGAATATAAAGCATTACATTTCACTTTTTCTTTAAGATAATTAAAAGTCATTGTCAATTTAATAAGATTTCAAGTTCCAAAGCATTCTGTTGCTTTGAAAAGTCAAGATGAAAAAAATACGTAATTTGAAATAAGTCCTCCTACAGAAAAAGAATAAAATTATTACAAGCGTATTTAGGAAAATAATAAGCTTCCAACAGAAAATAAAATGACCAATTGACCCCATTTTAATAACAGAAAACATTACATCATCGAAGTATTAGAGTTCTACCTTATACGTGAGAAGTCTGCACGGTACTTTCGAGCTCAACGGTAAGACACGTGCTTCCCGTTCCGAAGGGCGCGGGAAGCACGTGTCTAAATTTTAGTAAAAATAAGGAAAACCCCGAAACAGATTTGGAATTACTCACTTCGGAAATTCTGTCTAAATACTGAAGTTAGAAGAAACGGAAAATTTTTTTAGAACGGAAATTTCATTAAAAGATTGACACCTACCGGCAACTTTGCGGCACCTTATTTTTTGAAAATTTTCCTGAATTCACACAACTTATTTTGTATAAAGTATAGGTGAACAACAAAGCTGTAATTGTTAGCATTGCAGATTCAATGCTGCAAAAAGTGTCGGCATACATCATGAAAAGAGTATTTGCTTGCATTCGTAAACATGTATCCTATTTCGAGCATCTACTGTCACCATTACTTGGTGTGTTATGAAAATATTTTGTGTAATAAATGTAATGTGTAATGTAAAATTTTTGTAATAAATGTAATGTGTAATGTAAAGTGAATAACAACTTAAGTACTGTTCTTCGAAATTACTTAAGTACTGTTCCCACCTCATAAATAAATAAATAAAACTGATATTTATGTATTGATAATTTTTTTGCTACAAGTATCACAAACCTGGGAATACGAAATCTTTTAAGAAATTGAGTCTGAAGGTTTCCGTGGGTAACCAGCTATTTTCCTTCTTTATTAAACAAGTTAGTAAAATCATGAAATGCATTGATTGATTATGATACGCTTTCCAACATACCAAAAATCATTACTCAAGCTATGAGGATAATGGCTGTGAAATAAGTCTCGTTCCTGTGCCCTGACCTTTGACCCCATTTCGGTGATATTAAACAGAACCGGTTCAGTACATCTCCGGAACAACATGATGTTTTTTCGCAATCGAAGCATTTTTACGTAAGTTATGACGCATAAGGGCAATGGAATGGATCTCCCCTTTATGTCATGACATTTGACCCCATTTCGTCCATTTTCAATAGGGTTCCTTCCCAGGTTATCCCCTACCATATACTAAAATTTCATCGAAATCGAACCATCTTCACGCGAGTTATCGTGCAGACGGACAAAGCTGGAGCGTGTATACACTTATTCAACTTACGGTTGGAAAGCGTAAAAAACAAGTTTTGTTATTTTGTGTTTCATAATCGGTGCATATCTGAATTTGCTTTTCATCCTCTTGACGTGGTAAAACTGAAGTTATTTATGTTATCTCCGCCGCGCGACAACAGGTTTATTAGTTCATTCGCATGCATTTTAATAGCCTTGATGGCAAATTGTGTACGTATAGATAAAAAAGTTGTTCTGCTGCATATTTACAATCCGCGAATAGAACCACCTACAGTGCTTTTAAAAAAAGGGTTTATTTAACACAGCTCCTTGCCTTCAACTCTCCCAGTATCTTCCATTGCTATCTTGACCTGTCGTGGTATCTTGAGTAATAAAATTTTATCATGTATTGCGCTTGATTTCGTTGGAATTTCTATTGTCATTTCATAACACTGCTTAGAGCAGCACAAGCTCTCTCTCTCTCTCTCTCTCTCTCTCTCTCTCTCTCTCTCTCTCTCTCTCTCTCTCTCTCTCTCTCTCTCTCTCTCTCTCTCTCTCTCTCTCTCTCTCTCTCTCTCTCTCTCTCTCTCTCTCTCTCTCTCTCTCTCTCTCTCTCTCTCTCTCTCTCTCTCTCTCTCTCTCACAACACGGAACGTACATAAATACCTCGGTTCAAACAAGTACATATTGCTGTAAAATTTGTGTAAACATATTTTTGCTTCATAGAATATTTTAGGTTTACGAATGCACTTTTAGAAGACATTGTTTTCGCGATGCGTTTCCAAAGGGTAAAAGAAAAAAAGTTTCGTATTAGAAATACTATCCAATCTCACTGTGTGTTATAACCAACCAAAAACGTTGGTCGGTTATAAAACATGGTATAGCCGGCCGGTAGGGTCAACCGGGCCCCCGCACTGTAGAAAATAAAAACAAATGCATTTTCGGCAGAATTTTTTTACATCTGTTGTTATTTCTACGATTTGGAGCTCAACGCCTGAAAAAGATTTTTTCCACTTTTCAACCCCCTCCCCCTCTTTCAAATAAGCAGATTTCAAATGATTATTATAACGACCGTAATATTTTCCGCATTCATGAAATAGGAAATTAAAATTCACCATTTTGTGGCTCCCTGCTTTTACATACTCAACAATTTGTGTGTAAACCTGTTACTTTAAATTTCGAAAAATAAGAACAATGTCAAAGTTGTTTTTGGTCTTTATGTATATGGAAGCCAGTGAAATTAAATTTCAAGAAATAAGAATAATAATATCAAAGTTGTTTTTGGGCTTTATGTATATGGAGGCCAATGTAATTAAATTTCAAAAAATAAGAACAATATCAATGTTGTTTTTTGGCTTTATGTATTATGGAAGCCAATGAAACTGAATTTCAACAAGAAAGATGACACCAAATTTTCGGGTGTAATAGTCTTTTGAATCCGTTCTGACGCAAATTAAATTTATCAAAGCTATTCAAAGTCAGTGGAATCGGTATGGAAAACAATAGTATCTGACGGAAGAAAGAAGTTTTTCAATCGAGTTTTTAATCCCTCAGATATTGCTGTAAACAGAATCGTAAACTTACGCCCTCTGGTTGCAGACTTGTGCGTCAGGAAAAACATGAATTTATATGAGAAACATTTCGCACCGGAAACGCTCTCCAAAACAGAAAGAATTTTTTCAAATCGGACTCTTAGAAACAGAAATATCGACAAAAATAAGATGTAACTTTACGTCCCCCAGTGGGAAAACCATGTATTATTTTAGGAAGAAAGTATTCTCCAGAGGTTTTTTCATATGAGCGGTATCGGTCCAAGAAAAAAAAAACAACAACATTAGTCGAGTTTTCAGGAGATCAGATTTTGCTGCAAATACATCAGAAGCAGAAATTAACCCTTATGCCCCCTGGTGGCCAAACCATTATTTACCAAACATTAGAAATTATGTGAAAAATATTTTCCATCAGGTCTTGTATGCGATACAGAAAGAATTTTTCAAATGGGAGTTTTAGAAGCAGAAATAACGCAGAAAACGCAATTTACCGTTGTGCTCCCTAGAGTAAGATCTATGATTTACTTGAAAATTTTGAATTTATAGGAAAAACATTTCGAATCGGAAACACTATCCAACAAAGAAGGAATTTTTCAAATCGGACTCCTAGAAGTAGAGATATTGACAAAAATAAGATATACATGTACGCTCCCTAGCGTAGAAACTATGCATTATTTCAAGAAGAAAATGTTCCTACAAGGTTTGTCGACATGAGTAGTGTCGGTCAACAGAGAACTTTCTTTTCAATCGAGATTTTAGAAGCTCATATTTTTGCTGCAAATACATCAGAAGCGGAAATTAAGATTTACGCCCCCTGGTGGCCAAACCATTTTTTTACAAAAATTATGAATTAGGTGCAAACGATTTTCCACCAGGAGCTGTATCCGGTGCAGAAAGAATTTTTCAAATCAGAGATTTCGAAGCAGAGATATAGGGGGAAACGCAATTTACCTCTACGTCCGGAAAGTCTATGAATTACTTGAAAATTTTGAAATTATATGAAAAACAATGTCACACTGAAAACACTATCCAACAAAGAAGGAAGTTTTCAAATCGGACTCCTTGAAGCAGAGATATTGACAAAAATAAGATATACATCTACGCCCCCTGGCGGAGAAACTGTGGAATATTTTAAGAAGAAAATATTCCGTAAAGGTTTATCAATGTGAGTGGCATCAGTCCACGAAAAAAATTTTTCAATCGATATTTTAGAAGCTCAGATTTTATGGTAAATACACTGCCGGAAAGTGAAAAAAGAACACCAAGAAGGAATTGGCGGACGATCGTGAAATTTACATATGTTAATGGGGTCGAGTTTACGTAGGTGTGATGTTAATTTCGGGACCAACCGGTGAGCGCTTACGCAACAGCACAGCATAATATGCAAATTATCGTCGGTGGTATTTAAGGAGTACGGCCAAGCGAATGTAATCAGTCGTCGGCGTACGGACACGTGCGGAGACCCTGAAAAAGCTGCAATGCCTGGACATGTAAGACGTGTACGATTTCAGCAGTTATCGGACTTTGAGCGAGGTCGTCTAGTCGGACTCTGCGAGGCCGGGTGGTTGTATCGTCGTATTGCGGAGCGAATTGGACGGGAAGTATCGGTGGTGGTACGATGGTGGCGTAGATGGTCCGAGGAACATTCCCACTCGAGAAGACGTAGAACCGGGAGTCACAGACGGACTGATGAGCTGACCGATCGACGCATAAGAAGAGCGGCGTTGTCAAGCAGAACATCCACTGCGACGCAAATCCGAGCTGCCGTTGCTCCTGAGGTGACTGCGAACAATCCGCAACCGTCTACTGCATGAAGGACAACGTGCACGTGTGCCTCTGGCATGTGTACCTCTGACTCCAGCCCACCATCAGGAGCGGCTGCAGTGGTGTCGCCAACGTCTGCACTGGAGAACGCAATGGCGATCTGTCGTGTTCAGCGATGAAAGCAGATTCTGCTTGGGAGCCTCCGATGGCCGTATGCGTGTTCGCAGACGCACAGGGGAGCGTCTCCACCCTTCTTGCATCCGCCAGCGACACACAGGGCCTACACCTGATCTCCTGTTGTGGGGAGCGATCCGCTATCTCTCCCGTACGCAACTAGTGTTTGTACCGGGTACGTTAAACAGCACCTCCTACATCAACAACATCATTCAGTCCGTTGTTGTGCCATTTGTAAGGTCGGTCCATCGTGGTGTTTTCCAGCAAGATAACGCACGCCTACACACGGCACGTGCAACGCAACATGCACTTCAGGGTGTGAGACAACTTCCATGACCTGCACGTTCACCGGATTTGTCCCCCATTGAGCACGTGTATAATTTTATGGAGCAACGACTTATCCGGTCTCCACGGCCAGCCACGGCCATCCCCGATTTACGCGTCCAGGTTGAGGATGCTTGGAACTCAATACCCCAAACTTACATCCAACATCTGTACGACAGACTCCATGACAGAATTGCACAGTGTGACGCAGTTCATGGCGGTTCAACCTCGTACTAACCATGTTACATGGAAATGTTATTTTTCAGTTTACCAGCAAATACAGCTGTATTTTGCCATAATGTTTTGATCACGTTATCCTCTGTATTCCGTTATTATGCTGTATAAATTTCGTTGGTATCAGACGTCTCCTTCTTGGTGTTCTTTTTTCAGTTTCCGCCAGTGTATATCAGAAGAAGAAATTAACACTTACGCCCACTGGTGGCCGAAGTATTCTTTACAAAAAATTTGAAATTATATGCAAAATATTTTCCAACAGGAGGTGTATCCGCTGAAGAAATTTTTTTTCAAATGGGAGTTTTAGAATAAGAGTTATCAGGAAAAATGTAATTTACTTTTACGCCCCCTAGCGGAAAATCTATGCGTAGTTTGAAAAAGTAACTATATCTAAAATACTCTTCGACATAAATGGAATCGAAAGGAAAAAGTTTTTTTCAATCAGATGTTTAGAAGCAAATATGTGGAATAAAATGTATTTTTGAATTCGACATCATCTGCATTTACGCCATCTAGCAACGAAATTGTAAATCGTAAAAAAAAAAAAAAAACGAAATGAAGGATGATCATTCGCATAGTTCAAGCTTCCCAGTGCAAAAAGAATTTTTCAAATCGGACTAATAGTTGCAAAGATATCGTGGGTACAGACGGACGGACAAACCGATAACATTGCCACGATCTTTTTTACAAAAGACATGCTAACAACAACATCAAGCTTTTATGTATATGGAAGCCAATGGAATTATTCAGTGACTTTGAAAACAAGACTCGAAATAATAAAAACAAAATTCATGTATGAGCGTCTATAAAAGTTAGTCACAAATTTGACAGTTACTCCTCCCTACATCAAAAGTCAATCACTAAAACATATACCAAAAAAGAGATATATATATATATATCATCATCATCATCATCATTGTCAACCATTATCAATCCACTGCTGGACGAAGGTCTCCCCAAGTTTCCTCCACAACGGTCTGTCTTGTGCCAGTCTCCTCCATGTCACTCCCGCATATTTACGAATTTCATCCACCCATCTCCCATGTGGTCTTTTTCTGGGTCTTTTCCTGTCCCTTGGAATCCAATCTAAAATTTCGGCTGTCCATCTATAGTCTGTCCTTCTGGCAGTATGTCCAGCCCATTGCCATTTCAGGGATTTAACTCTGATCATGATGTCTTCCACTCTCGTCATTTTTCGGATCCACGAGTTCCTCTTCTTATCTCTCCTGGTTATACCAAGCATGCACCTCTCCATGCTGCTTTGAGTTGTCTGCAGCCTTTGTATGTCTCTTTTAGTTAAGGTCCACGTCTCTGCACCATACGTAAGCACTGGAAGGATGCATTGATCAAACACTTTTCTTTTAAGACATAATGGCATATTGCTCTTGAAAATTATGCTGTTTCTTCCAAAAGCTCTCCAGGCAAGTTTTGTACGCCGATTAATTTCTTCATCAATGTGACCCTCACTTGATATCTGCTGTCCAAGATAAACATACGTATCTGTTATCTCCAGTTTTTCTCCATCAATCGATAAATTTTCATTTCTTGTAAAAGCATTGAACATCACTTTTGTCTTCTGAAAGTTAATTTTTAATCCCACTTCTTTACTCTTGTCAGCAAGTTCCTGGATCATACTCTGCAGCTCTGATGGGGTAGTTGCAAAAATGACTACGTCATCAGCAAAACGAAGGTGGGTTAGATAATCTCCATTAATCTTTATCCCTTTGTTTTCCCAGTTCAGTGATTGAAAGACATTTTCCAATGTGGCATTAAAGAGCTTCGAAGATATGGTGTCACCTTGTCTCACTCCCTTTCCAATTTTTATGTGTGTTGTATTTTCAAACAGCTGAATCTTTGCACTTGCATTTTCATAGATGTTATTAATAATATTAATGTATGCATCTTCAATACCGCAGGATTTCAGAGCCGTGGTAACTGCTGATGGTTTCACCGAATCAAAGGCTTTTTCATAATCGATAAAAGCCATGCACAATGGAAGTTCATATTCCCTCGCTCTTTCAATTAGTTCTCTCAGTACATGGATATGATCTATTGTGCTGTAGCCACTCCTGAATCCAGCTTGTTCTCTCGGTTGAGCCATGTCCAGTGTTACCTTCAAGCGGTGTGAAAGAACTTTAGTGAAGATTTTATAAACCACTGATAGGAGGCTGATAGGTCTGTAGTTCCTGAGATCCTCAATGTCACCTTTTTTATGTAGCAGGATCATTGTAGCATTGTTCCAATCCTCAGGAATCTTCCCTTCATTAAGGCATCGAGTGAAAATTTGGGCGAGTACTGTTTCAATTTCTCCACTTGCTTCTTGTATGATGTCTATAGTAATTCCATCTTCTCCTGGAGCTTTCCCCCGCTTCATGTTCTTGATTGCATGAGCAACTTCTGCTCGGAGGACTGGAACAACTCTGGTACCTTTCATGATGTCTGGAGTACATGCATCATCCCTTTCATATAATTTGGAGTAGAAATCTTTCACTCTTGTCAAAATTTCGCCTCTATTTCTTGTTATAGAACCATCTTCTTTTCTCAGAGCCATAATCTGTTTTCTTCCCTTACTGAGATGTCCCTTTGCTATCTTTAGGCTTTGGTTGTTTTCAATTGCTTTCCTCACTAGCTCACAGTTGAATTTCCTTACGTCTTCAGTGATACTTTTTCGTGCTGTCTTGCATAGCTCTATATATTCCACTTTGGAAGTCACATCTTCTTTAGTTGTCCTCATCTCTCTTCTTTTTTGCATCAACATTTTGGTTTTTCCTGATAATTTGTTTACATGCAACTTGTTCTTAGACCCAGCTAATTTCGTTGCTGTTTCCATAAGAGCTTTGGTTACTTTTCTGTTAACTTCCGAAATATCCACTTCTTCCGATGTTAGGCCTTCTAAAGCAGAGAATCTGTTCTTCAGTTCCAACTTGAAAGTATTATGGTGTTTTTTAAGGTTGGTTATGTCAGTACATTTTGTTTGTCTTATGAGCTTGCCACGTTCCAGTTTAGTGTTGAGGTGCATCTTACATCTCACCAATCTATGAGAGTCATTTCCACCTGTGTTGAACTTGTTTAGCACACTGCAGTCTTCGATGACGAATTTTTTGTTACACATAATAAAATCAATTTCACTTGTCGTCCCAATTGGATGTCTCCATGTCCATTTCCTGTGTGGCTTTTTCTTGAAGAAGGAATTCAAGATGAAAAATCCTTCTGCCTCTGCAAACTCAACGAGAGTATTTCCACGCTGGTTTCTGTTGCCGTGACCGAATTTACCTACTGAAGTTTCATTCTGTTGCCGGTGCCCTATTTTTGCATTGAAATCTCCCATAATTATCTTCAAGTGCTGCTTACCTTTATTATTTAGATGACGAATTTCCTCATAAAATTCTTCAATTTATTTATACGAATTTATTTTATAGGAGTGCTTTTTCTACAAAAAATATTCGCTACGAAGGTTAGTTGAAGTTTTCTTTTTTACGCTTTCCAACCGTAGGTTGCTCCAGCTTCGTCCGTCCGCCCGTCTGTCCGCACGATAACACGCAAAAATGGTTTAATTTTGATGAAATTTTAGTATGTGGTAGGGGACCACCTGGGGACGAACCCTATTGAAAATGGGTGAAGTGGGGTCAAAGTCAGGACAGAGGAGCCTGATGCATTCCATTGCCCTTATGCGTCATAACTTGAGTAAAAATGGTTCGATTTCGAGGAAATTTTAGTATGTGATAGGGGACTACCTGGGGACGAACCCTGTTGAAAATGGGAGAAATGGGGTCAAAGGTCGCGACATAGGAGGTGGATCTATTCCATTGCCCTTATGCGTCATAACTTGCGTAAATATGGTTCGATTTCAATAAAATTTTAATATGTGGTAGGGGACCACTGGGGACGAACCCTATTGAAAATGGGTGGGGTCAAAGGTCAGGACAGAGGAGCGGGATGCATTCCATTGCCGTTATGCCTCATAACTTGCGTAAAAATGGTTCGATTTCGATGAAATTTTGGTATGTGGTAGGGGACCAACTGGGGACGAACCCTATTGAAATGGGAGAAATGGGGTCAAAGGTCAGGACATAGAATCGGGATCCATTCCATCGCCCTTATGCGTTATAACTTACGTAAAAATGCGTCGATTGAGACAAAACTTTATCATGTTGTTCCGGGAGTATACTTTACAGGTTATGTTGAATATCATCGAAATGGGGTCAAAGGTCAGGTCATAGGAGTGAGATTTATTCTACAGCCATTACCCTCATAACTTGAGTAATGATTTCTGGTATGTTGGAAAGCGTATCATTATCAATGTATTGCATGATTTTACTAACTTGTTATCATTGTTTGAGAAGTTTATGTTTACATATAAAACTTCTCAAAAACTGATAAGAATCGCATTACAACCTCACTTCCCTTTCCCCGGAAAGAAAGTCGAATATTTTCTCACGCTGTTATCTCTCTCTCTGTCTGTCTGCACTTTCAATCCATGTTAACGCCAAAAGCAAGCATTTCTTTGAGATAATAATTTTTCTTTTTGATCGTTTTTGTGTGTTCTTTACGGGCGATATTTTTAACGTAAGGACTATATTAAACTGAGATTCCGCAGAAGTTCCATCCGGCTTTGACTTTAAACAATTACCGAATTAATGCAACGTAATTTTGGTGTAACAATAAAAAAAATGCACAAAACCTTCTAAAGGACCCCCTTCCCCCTCGTTTCCTAAGTTCTGACGCAAGTAAAGAGGGTAAAGCGACATTCCTGTTATTTGGGACAAGAAATGAGATCTAGTGCTGCAATACCCTATTTACTACTTTATCATACATCATCATCATCATCATTGTCAACCATTATCAATCCACTGCTGGACGAAGGTCTCCCCAAGTTTCCTCCACAACGGTCTGTCTTGTGCCAGTCTCCTCCATGTCACTCCCGCATATTTACGAATTTCATCCACCCATCTCCCATGTGGTCTTTTTCTGGGTCTTTTCCTGTCCCTTGGAATCCAATCTAAAATTTCGGCTGTCCATCTATGGTCTGTCCTTCTGGCAGTATGTCCAGCCCATTGCCATTTCAGGGATTTAACTCTGATCATGATGTCTTCCACTCTCGTCATTTTTCGGATCCACGAGTTCCTCTTCTTATCTCTCCTGGTTATACCAAGCATGCACCTCTCCATGCTGCTTTGAGTTGTCTGCAGCCTTTGTATGTCTCTTTTAGTTAAGGTCCACGTCTCTGCACCATACGTAAGCACTGGAAGGATGCATTGATCAAACACTTTTCTTTTTAAGACATAATGGCATATTGCTCTTGAAAATTATGCTGTTTCTTCCAAAAGCTCTCCAGGCAAGTTTTGTACGCCGATTAATTTCTTCATCAATGTGACCCTCACTTGATATCTGCTGTCCAAGATAAACATATGTATCTGTTATCTCCAGTTTTTCTCCATCAATCGATAAATCTTCATTTCTTGTAAAAGCATTGAACATCACTTTTGTCTTCTGAAAGTTCATTTTTAATCCCACTTCTTTACTCTTGTCAGCAAGTTCCTGGATCATACTCTGCAGCTCTGATGGGGTAGTTGCAAAAATGACTACGTCATCAGCAAAACGAAGGTGGGTTAGATAATCTCCATTAACCTTTATCCCTTTGTTTTCCCAGTTCAGTGATTGAAAGACATTTTCCAATGTGGCATTAAAGAGCTTCGGAGATATGGTGTCACCTTGTCTCACTCCCTTTCCAATTTTTATGTGTGTTGTATTTTCAAACAGCCGAATCTTTGCACTTGCATTTTCATAGATGTTATTAATAATATTAATGTATGCATCTTCAATACCGCAGGATTTCAGAGCCATTGTAACTGCTGATGGTTTCACCGAATCAAAGGCTTTTTCATAATCGATAAAAGCCATGCACAATGGAAGTTCATATTCCCTCGCTCTTTCAATTAGTTCTCTCAGTACGTGGATATGATCTATTGTGCTGTAGCCACCCTGAATCCAGCTTGTTCTCTCGGTTGAGCCATGTCCAGTGTTACCTTCAAGCGGTGTGAAAGAACTTTTTAGTGAAGATTTTATAAACCACCGATAGGAGGCTGATAGGTCTGTAGTTCCTGAGATCCTCAATGTCACCTTTTTTATGTAGCAGGATCATTGTAGCGTTGTTCCAATCCTCAGGAATCTTCCCTTCATTAAGGCATCGAGTGAAAATTTGGGCGAGTACTGTTTCAATTTCTCCACTTGCTTCTTGTATGATGTCTCATAGTAATTCCATCTTCTCCTGGAGCTTTCCCCCGCTTCATGTTCTTGATTGCATGAGCAACTTCTGCTGGGAGGACTGGAAGAACTCTGGTACCTTTCATGATGTCTGGAGTACATGTATCATCCCTTTCATATAATTTGGAGTAGAAATCTTTCACTCTTGTCAAAATTTCGCCTCTATTTCTTGTTATAGAACCATCTTCTTTTCTCAGAGCCATAATCTGTTTTCTTCCCTTACTGAGATGTCCCTTTGCTATCTTAAGGCTTTGGTTGTTTTCAATTGCTTTCCTCACTAGCTCACAGTTGAATTTCCTTACGTCTTCAGTGATACTTTTTCGTGTTGTCTTGCATAGCTCTATATATTCCACTTTGGAAGTCACATCTTCTTTAGTTGTCCTCATCTCTCTTCTTTTTTGCATCAACATTTTGGTTTTTCCTGATAATTTGTTCACATGCAACTTGTTCTTAGACCCAGCTAATTTTGTTGCTGTTTCCATTAGAGCTTTGGTTACTTTTCTGTTAACTTCCGAAATATCCACTTCTTCCGATGTTAGGCCTTCTAAAGCAGAGAATCTGTTCTTCAGTTCCAACTTGAAAGTATTATGGTGTTTTTTAAGGTTGGTTATGTCAATACATTTTGTTTGTCTTATGAGCTTGCCACGTTCCAGTTTAGTGTTGAGGTGCATCTTACATCTCACCAATCTATGGTCACTACCTGTGTTGAACTTGTTCAGCACACTGCAGTCTTCGATGACGAATTTTTTGTTACACATAATAAAATCAATTTCACTTGTCGTCCCAATTGGATGTCTCCATGTCCATTTCCTGTGTGGCTTTTTCTTGAAAAAGGAGTTCAAGATGAAAATCCTTCTGCCTCTGCAAACTCAACGAGAGTATTTCCACGCTGGTTTCTGTTGCCGTGACCGAATTTACCTACTGAAGTTTCATTCTGTTGCCGTTGCCCTATTTTTGCATTGAAATCTCCCATAATTATCTTCAAGTGCTGCTTACCTTTATTATTTAGATGACGAATTTCCTCATAAAATTCTTCAATTTCTTCTTCAGGATGACTTGTGGTGGGTGCATAAGTTTGAATAATCTGAGCCTGGTATCTTCTCGATAGTTGGATAACGAGTCGTGCAGCTCTGTCAGAGGAACTTTTTATTTCACGAGTGGTTCCCCAGGTCAGTAGTGACGGTGCAGATGGCCAGTTGTATATCAAAGTGTAGCCAGTAATATCGTGTATCTAAGTCCTATTGCGTTGTGTGATTGTGGCTAATGGTTTTTTGGTTTCCAGGTCCGGAAGTATGGAGTGTCAAGTAGAGAGGAATGTACATTTCCGACATCTGCTCCTCTACGGGCTTAACAAGGGATACACAGCCGCCGAGGCTACTCGACAAATTTGTGCTGTGTATGGGGAGGATGCTATTGCTCCGAGGACAGCCCGCAAATGGTTTGAGCGGTTCCGAGTTGGCAATTTTGACCTCAACGACTCTCGACGCTCAGGTCGTCCATCTCACTTTGATGAGGATCGTTTGAACCATCTCATCCACTTGGAACCGTGTTAAACCACACGCGAATTGTCCACTGAGATGTACTTTAATCAGGCCACAGTGGTGCAACACCTGAAATATATGGGAAAGGTCCAGGAATTGGGGTCTTGAGGGCCTCACACTCTCACCGAGGACAACAAGAATCAGTGTGTTGCCATATGTGGTTCCTTGCCGTTATCGCGAATGTTCTCAGCAGCACACAAACTCTTTCTGTCACGAATTGTTACTGGAGATGAAAAGTGGTGCCTGTACGTGAATTTCAGGCATCTGAGGGAATGGTTAAGTCCAAACAAGAAGCCCACACCACGTCCAAAACATGACCTTCATCCTGCGAAGATCATGCTGTGTGTCTGGTGGGACATGGAAGGCATTCACTGGGAAATGCTGCCGAGGAATCGGCCCATCAACGCTGCACTCTATTGTGAGCAACTCCGCCACGTGGAGGGAGAAATTCAGCAGAAACGGCCAAATCGGCGCCATGGTGTCCTTCTCCAACATGATAATCCAACGCCCCCCCCCCCCCCGTGCAAACGTGACCAAAATGGCCATTCAGAACATGAAATGGGAAATCCTTCCACATCCGGCCTATTCCCCAGATGTCGCCCCTTCAGACTATCACTTGTTCCGATCTCTGTCGAATGCACTCCGTGGCAGAACGTTCAACAATGATGTTGATCTCCAGAATTTCCTTGATGATTTCTTCGCTGCAAAACCTGCACGTTTTTTCAAGAATGGCATTGCTGACCTATCCAGACATTGGGACACCGTCGTAAACAATGAGGGGGGGGATACATAATCGATTGATTCCGTTTTCCCTTCTGATGTAATACATTCCTGTAGTGCGGTGAAGAAAACGGCATGAACTTATGCATCAAAACACACAATACAAGGAAAATGGCTATTATATAGGGTAGCGGGAAAGTGGCAAGGGCACCCCCGAAAATAAGAAGTTCCTATTGTTCGTAAATCCTAACACCATTTTTGTTGGAATTGGGTGCTGCTGCTCTGCGTGTCACACAGTATACACACTCTTGGAACTGCTGCATAGCAATCTTCCGCTGTCTTGTCATCAATTATTGACCCGGTCTTAGTATGGTGTGTTGTAACACTGAAATAAGTTCAGATTATTATGTTAAAATGATATAATAGTTATTATCCATTAACGTTTAGTCTACTGTGGCGTCAGTGTTATAAAGTAAATCTACCGCTACTGAGCTCCAGATTTATGAAATGGCTACGAAACGACCATCCGTAGTAAAGTTTCATAAGAGGAAGAAATGTGGAGGCAAGCTTTCGAAAGGGATCTTTTTTCTTCAAGACAATGCCTCTCTTCACAAGGCGGCCATTGCGGAGCAGAAATTGGCTGATCTTCACTTTGAAATTCTGTAACACCCGGTCTACTCACCTGATTTGGTCCTTGTCTCTTTCCTAGCCTGAGAAAACATCTCAAGGGAAAAAAAAATTCAAGCATTGAGGAGGCCACAGTAGCTGCGCGGACGAGTGGTTTGCAGCACAATCGAAATATTTCTTTTTTGTTTTGATGTATTAAAAATTGTTAGGACGACGAAGTCATAAGTGTGTGAAGCTCAGGGAGAATATGTAGAGTAAATATTTTGTATCAATCCCGTAGCTTGTTGTTTTCTTTACACAGCCAAAGACTTATCAGCATCCATTCGTATCTGGTTATCTGGTTTTCAATTATGTTTAGGTGGGTGGTAGACGTCATAGTTTCGTGCATATGAATGACTGGACCCAGGGTTTCCCAGCAGAACATTGCCCAAAGCATTACATTTCCTCCACCTGCTTGTTTTCGTCCCACGGTGCATGCTGTTGCCAACACTTCTCAGGTAAACGGCGCACACGTACCCCGGCCGTCCTTATGGTGCAACAGGAAACAGGATTCATCGGACCAGACGATCTTCTTCCAAATGTTCAAGGTCCTGTATTGATGCTCGCGTTCCCATCGTAATGGCTTTTCACGATAAACCAAGTTTATGATAAAAGAGATTTTCGTGCAACAGTAATCACTCAAGGACGAGAAGTCGTAGCTGGCTGTACACAATTATTACACTAAAATAAGTAAAAGTTAAAACCTTATGAGTTAAAACTATTTATTTACAATAAAAGTACAGTTACTCAGACTTCTATCTGAGCACCTACGTCATTAAATATCTCATGTATACTTATAGACAGTGCTCTATCTTGTTCATTTGTTACTCATCTGAGGATGGATCCAGTGTAGATCCGGCCGCCCCGGTGGCGCAGTGGTATAAGCGATGGCCTCTGATCATTCGTTCGAAAGGGGTCTGGGTTCGAATCCCGGTGAGGCATGGATGTTGTGTTTGTCTTACGGCACTGGCTCTCTCCCTTCCCTGGAACCAGTGACCCTAAATTAGGGACGGGCGACCGCTTATAGCCCATTGAGTTGCTCACGGTGGTCGTTAATCCTCCAATCAAAAAAAAAAAAAAAAAAAAAGTGTAGATCCGAAAGGTATCATGTCTTTTATTGTAAGTAAGTAGTTTTAACTCATAAGGTTTTAACTTTTATTTATTTTAGTGTAATAATCGTGTACAGACGGCTACGACCTCTCTGAGTCAAGCTTAGCGTGTGCTCTCAGAGCTACTCAGTTCCATTTTCAGCAAGGTTCGATGTACTGGGTATTATGACACAGCATTACTCCCGTCACCTGCATTCAAAATACCGTTGAGTTGCTCTGCAGTATCTCTTCTGTTGACTCGTACTATACGGTATAGCATTTGATCACCTCTAGCATCGATGAGCCTTGGTCGGTCCACACCTTGACGGCAGTTCGTGGGTTTTCGTCCTCGGACCGCTTTTAAAAGGTACTAACCACGGCTAACCATGAGCAACGCAGAAGCCTTGCCGTCTCGGAAATGTCCTGACCCAGTCCTGGTCATTACAATTTGGCATTTGTCAAACTCGCTTAAGTCCGCTGCTTTTCCCATCTGAAGAACAAGAATAACACTGATTAACAAAGCTCAGTATCAGGTGTTATGTATACCGTTCCATGACCTTCACACGCGCCGCCGTTTATTTCTATTTGCATAAAGATGCGTTGGCCATAATGTTTTGGCTCTTCGCTGTATGTGGATCCAAAAACCGAAAGCAGTAGTGCGAATGGAACTTTCTTCAAGCAAATGAAATGTTCAATAACCCTGTACGCATGTCTCAGCTTTTGGAACCATGTTCGCGGCTCTTCATTTTTGGCACCCTGTGTATGCTTTTCTATTTTTGTGATACTTCACGAGCTTCTCTATTTACGGTACTCTTCGCGCACATCTCTAATTTTGGAAACTTCAGTGCGCTTTCTTAATTTTGGACCCTGCTCTTTCATCTCTTAATTTTAGTTACCTTGGCGGGTATCTCCATTTTAGAGACCTGCGCGCAAGCGTATCCCTATTGTTGGGAACCCGCGCACCGTGGAAGTATAAGTACTTGGTTGTAAACAAAACTTATATGTATGCTCATGCATGTATTTGTTCACGTGCTTGCGCGCGTATGTGCATCTGAGTGTGCATGCACGTATTTGTGATTCATGTATATATTACAGTGGTCGGTAACCTACAGCACGCTTGCCGTGCTTGTCACGTTGAAAATTTTAAGCACAGAGAACAGGCAAAAAAAAAAAAAAAAAAAAAAAAAGAATTTAAACGACGGTAAATAATCATAAAATTATTTTGCATCACATTTTTCTGTAAAGCAAACCTACTAAAATGTAGAATGTCCTTTTGCTGCTGAATATGAGGTGGGAAGTGACCTTGCAGGAGGTGAGCGCTCCCATCTCACATTCTTCCCAGCTGATATTACAGGACGTCTGAATGACCTGGATTTTCAATTACAGTATAAAAGACAGAGTTTTTTTGTTTTTTTTTAATCTTAACGCATGCTGGAAAGGTTTTATGACAAAACAGAATGTATTTTAAAGTGATAACACCACAGATATCTGCAGGTATTTTCTCAACGTAAAGCACCCTCAACTCACTTTCGTATTAACAAAGACGAATGACGGAAGAACACACATAGGGCGCTCATAGAAGATTTTCTAGAACAATGTTAAGATTTTGAAATTCACGGGCCAAAGTTTTCTTTCCTTATCAGTTTTGAAACAGTTGAAATATTTATTTGCTTGAAGAAAGTTGCATTTGCATTGCTTTCTGCTTCACATGTACCCGTGAGCAAATAGTTTCACACGTGTGAGGACTGTTTCAAATCCACATCGAAGTCACCTGACGTTCAAAAGTCTCAATCAAGGAGGTTATATTACTGGAGACACCCACTCCTATCCACGCAGCATTGGCCGCCATAAATCACCGTCCGTGCTGCAAATGACGTCATGAGCAGGCACGATGCATCCGCAGAAAAGAAGCTGCTTTGAAACCAATGGAACAAAAGCTTCTAAGCATATAAACAGATAAAATGAGTAATTCAATAATCTTTATCAATGATACACAAGCTTACTGTTTTATCAACGGTATAATTCAGTTCGTTTTTGCCTGCTTGTGACGTCACACCACAGATTAGCTGTGATCTATGGCGGCAGAGCCAGTGGTCTCCAGTAATATAACCTCCTTGGTCTCAATGGACAGGGAAAACAAACAGACACTGTTATTCGAGACTTCCAGGGACTATTATTAATGGACTGGCTTCCTACAGACGTAATAATAAACAATGACACCTACTACGAAACGCTAACAAGACTTAAGCGCAAAATCCAGCAACGGCGCGCAAAGGAAAATGGTCCAGCAAAGTTCTGCTTTGGCACAGTGTTGGCCTACATACCCGTTGCGAAACCTGTAAGGTATTAACATCACTAGAATTCACTGGGTCGCCTCGCCTCCTTATTCATCCGGCCTGGTACCATCGGACTAAGCTCTGTTCAGCAACATGAAGGATGCACTACGTGGACAGTGATATTCATCTCAAGAAGTCATACAGGCGGCTATCCATGAGTGGTGTCACAAGAACCCTAAGGAATGGTTTCTGAAGCTCTCCAGAAAGTCCCAAGGAGACGACAGCGAAGTATAGACCTAGGAGGGAAATATATTGAGCTATTAGTTGCGTAGTATTCAGCCTAAACACAATAAAATTGCCGCAAATGAGATGAGTACAAATAATTTCCGAATGCTCTTCGAAATTTAACATTTGGGGTTCATAGCTCGAAACAGTTAGGTGGGATCAAGTTACAGATAGGTCGGAGGTCGTAGAATTTTGACCTCATTCCGGAAATCTCTTATCTGCTCTGAAGTGCAGTAGATACTGAACTTTGAAGATTTCATTTACTTTTGAGTTAAAAACGCCCGAAAACGCATCTAGAAATTCCAGAATCTTCATATTTTGCCAGAATGCAAACGAAATTGCTTGAGTTATTAGATTTCCATCTGAAAGACGTTGATATTTTATTGTTTAAATGACGCGACGACATTCTGAGGAAAAATGCTGTTAAAGTATCAGGGAATTTTGCCGCATTGTAAAGAGTCAGATCGTATAGTGGAAGGGGCTGGTTACACTGGTTTCTCTACATTTAAATGCCGCTTATTCACTGAAGGGCAGCCAGCAAATGGGTAATTCTTGGAATTACAGTAAACTTCCCCTTAATGATATGAACATATGATGGCACTGGAGTTAATAAGCTAAGGTCAGATTGTTTTCCTCTTCCTGTGGATAATGACTATCGTTCATCGGAGAAGCGCGTCGTAAAGGGTCATTTCAATTCTTAGTTTATTTCATTATCAGTAAACGACATTTCAAAGAGACTTTTCTTTCCACATGGAATACTTTCCTCCCCTACCACCGAAAGATCGTGGAATTTAACATTTGCATTTTTTATAATACGTGTGCTGGTGCTGTTTCGGGGTCAGGTTGTATTAACGAAACTGAGACCCGGGTGTTGTATGTATGGTTTCGGTATCAGGTTGTATTAACGAAACCGAGATGCGGGTATTGTATGAATGGTTTCGGTATCGCTCTGGTTGTGCTCTTTGGAGCCACTCTGACTTTGAATCATGGACGAACGACTACAGATATCAACCAGTCTCTGGTTGTATAATATTTACTGCGGTTCGGCCTCAGAATTTTCTTATTCTTTATTTTTACCGTGATTTTCTATGATTTATCATACGAGACTTTTATTGCACTTTCTAGTTGTGTTTGTGGTCTTCCCCAGCTGGATCTGGGTGGTGAGTGGGAACTGGGAAGGGATATGTATTCGGGCTCCGGCAGTGGCGCACCCAGGAATTCCTGTTAGAGGGGGCTATATATATATACATGTATGGTATTCGTACACAGTGTGTGTACATATCATCATAATCATTGTCAACCACTGCTGGATGAAGGTATCCCCAAGTTTCTTCCACAACGGTCTGTCTTGTGGAAAAATATGCGGGAGTAACAGTCTCTTCCATGTTACACCCTCATACTTTCGAATTTCATCCACCCGTCTCCCATGTGGTCTTCTTCTGGGTCTTTTCCTGTACCTTGAAATCCAGTCTAAAATTTCGGTTGTCCATCGATGGTCTGTCCTTCTGGCAATATATCCAGGCCATTGCCATTTCAGGGATTTTACTCTGATCATGATGTCTTCCACTCTTGTCATTTTTCTGATCCACGAGTTCCTCTTCTTATCTCTCCTGGTTACACCAAGCATGCACCTCTCCATGCTACTTTGAGTTGTCTGCAGCCTTTGTATGTCTCTTTTAGTTAAGGTACACGTCTCTGCACCATACGTAAGCACTGGAAGGATGCATTGATCAAACACTTTTCTTTTAAGACATAATGGCATATTGTTCTTCAAAATTATGCTGTTTCTTCCAAAAGCTCTCCAGGCAAGTTTTATACGCCGATTAATTTCTTCATCAATGTGACCCTCACTTTATATCAGCTGTCCAAGATAAATGCAGGTATTGGTTGTCTCCAGCTTTTCACCATCAATCGATAAATCTTCTTTTCCTGTAAAAGCATTGTACATCACCTTTGTCTTCTGAAAGTTCATTTTTAATCCCACTTCTTTACTCTTGTCAGCAAGTTCCTGGATCATACTCTGCAGTTCTGATGGGGTAGTTGCAAAAATGACGACGTCATAAGCAAAACGAAGGTGAGCTAGATAATATCCATTAATCTTTATCCCTTTGTTTTCCCAGTTCAGTGATTGAAAGAAATTTTGCAATGTGACATTAAAGAGCTTGGGAGATATAGTGTCACCTTGTCTCACTCCCTTTCCAAATTTTATGGGTGCTTATTCTCAAATGGCCGAATCTTTGCACTTGCAGTTTCATAGATGTTATTAATAATATTAATGTATGCATCTTCAATACCGCAGGATTTCAAAGCCATTGTAACTGCTGACATATAGTGTACGCCTATATAGTTTATATACGGTTGTGACGTACGTCGCTCTTGATCTCTGTGGGGCTTTGGGATGAAGACACCATGTTAATAGAAGACACTATGTAATTTTTTGAACATGTCAAATAATATTTTTGAATGTTTAATTTGTGAGGTGCGTCGCTCTTAATCTCCTTGGAGGGCATACATCTCCAAAGCCCTCTCCGTGGGTGTGCCAATGGGCTCCGGAAGCAAATGACATAGGACGTGCATATTAGTGAGTTTTTGGGATGAAGGAAACGCTTTCATGAGAAAAGAAGATACCATGCCGTCGAAATTCCACCTCTTTTCCCCACCCGGAATCTCCCTGTCAATTGTTAATTTTATTGAGCAACGTAAGTAGAATGTGGGGTAGCCCGATTCTGTCAGCTACCTGGCTGCCCCAAGTATTTCAAGAGAAAACGTGTGGTCAAAGAAAATTGTGGGCTGTGATATAAAAACAGATCTCCTGTCCCGACTCCAGTTAAGGAAGATGTGGATTAATTGCGGGGGGGGGGTGAGGAAGTGGGAGATTAAAAGATGATATTTTTTGGCGTAGGACTACGTCTAACTCCGCGGATAGTATGGTGCGACTTATGGCCGACCGCCTGTGACAAAAATAGGTCCCAATTGAAATTATTATAGCGTTAACAATACGTGCCGCACACTAATCGTGTTAGCATATTTCTAAACAGTATGGAGTCCAATTCGCCTCGTGCGTGCAACGCTCCCCTCGCTACGTGTGCGCCGGGAAGATGATGCAATATTTGTGAGTGTGCCGCGCCGTTTGACTCAGTCTATCTCGGCAACCGTGGGCGCAACACGACTGTGCGTGGTATCGTTTTAAAGTTGTTGACGAGATCTATTCAATAATACGAAGAACATTTCGCAGTTGTTTGAACTGAACATTTAAAAAATTGTTTTCTGGTGAACCGGTGAACACTTTTGACAATATCGCGCGCGGTTTATCTGGACAATCGTAAGTACAAGACGACTGTGCGTGGTATCGTTTTAAAGCTCTCGATGAGATCTATTCAAATATATAAAGAATATATCGCAGTGGTTTGAACTGAAATAAAAAAAAAATGTTTCCGTGTGAACGGGTTAACATTTTTTGCAATGTTGCAGAATTCGCTGAATGAACGCAAGCAAAAGAGGAGAAAATCAAAACGAGAGGCAAGAGCAAGTGATGAGAAATGTATGAAGCCCAATTAAGGCGGAGCACCACGTTGGGTAATTCGTGTATCGATCTGCTTTGTGTTCGCATTGTATCCAGCATTATTTGTAAACATTATGTAAGTTACTTTTCATATCACAGACCTGTGTTGTCTATCACAAATTAAACAAACGCTATGAAACCATACTCGAGTACCTCATTTCAACTCTCCGATCTGCAAGTCATAGTCCTACATTCCAAACTGACGGCTCAATCAGAACTCAGCCTACCTGTATTTTTTTTTATTTATTTTTTTATTATTGCTTAAACAGATCAGTTTTAGGGCATGTTCGTGTCCGGATTCTATTTTGCGATATTAAATCGGGCTCTTAAAATTGATCCTAAACTCAAAACTCAGGACTGGTATCTACGTAAAAAAAAAAAAAAAAAAAAAAAAAAAACAGGGGGGGGGGGGTACTTACGATAAGTGCCGCTGAATAAATAAGTTGATTTTAATGTGCCGTTCATAATCATGAAAGGTCAGAAATATTCGCAGTTGCCGATACTAAAATTTCGGTTTCATTTTTAAAATCTCGAGATTCTTATTCCCTTGATAACCTATAGAGAGCCATTAACAAGTTCTACCATAATGTGTATCCCAATCTTATCTGTATCTTGTGTTCTTAAAATTTTGGTGGCAGTGGCGGGCATTCATAAAAATTTCCATGATTAAACTTCGTTGCACTGTCAAGAAGTGCACTTACCTTCGTACACAAGCAAGAAACAGTGACTAAGCATGATTAGGATTGCAAAAATGGAAAATTTGTCTCACACGTACTCAAGCCTGACTTTTTTTTGCCGCCCTTGAATTGGATCTGTGCCTCTAATTTTTTTCTTTATTTATGCTAAGTTGATGAAAATATATGAAATACTTAATACATACATAAATCAAGCTGTTCTTATATGTGTGCACGTGAAAAATCATATAGCTGTTCTTATATGGGTTATAAGAACAGAGAAAACTTGGGGAGACCTTCGTCCAGCAGTGGATTGATAATGGTTGACAATGATGATGATGATGATATGGGTTATATGTCAAAAATGAATTCATTTTTCAAGCTGAACATCTAGAGTAAATTTCAGATGATTTAAGTCTGAAATTTTCAAGGATTTTTTGTTTTGTAATTTTCTTTTCAAATCCAGTGTGTTTGCCCAGTTGAAAGGTTTCACAAAATTTTCATTCTTGCAGAGGGTGGTGGACATTAATATTGTGGTTATTTTAAAAAATTTTGTGCAGTAAAAAAATTGCATAAAATAGTTTGTGGACTTACTTGGGGGGTTGGTGTGTGCCTGAATATCCTAATCATTGTGCTTCTTGACACAAAATTAAGAAAGTAAACAGATTTCATGTATGATTTTCTTCAGAAATTGGATTTTCAAAGACAATGAAAGCTGCATGCAAAATGCCAAATTACTGATGAAAAGTAGCTTTGAACAACCATTTTTATGCCCCACACCTTTCTTTTACCTGCTGGATTGCTTCTGAAATATTCCTACCTAATTATAAGTATCACTACAATCTGTATGTTTCTTCATTTGTGGAAGCAGTAGAGAGAGGGGAAACAAGTGTAAATCAAGATTCTTGCTGCAGTTTGGGTTTTTATTTGTATCATCCAGTTTATCAACTTGACATTCTAATATTCAGTTGTATAACTGTGGAGAGTGCAATTTGTAAGTAGAAAATGCTTATTGCAGACTGATCTTGCATTTTACACTCCAGATTGCTCAATTAACTGCTTCGAGAAAATCTTTTGACCATTTAAGTGTATAAGAAGAGAAATATGTGCATGAAATCAATAGTGAGTTATTTGTCACATGTACTTAGGTCTTTGTCACATTTATGTAGTGGACCAAAATTCATTGTATAGAACAAAATAAAATAATAGATTTCAGAGAATTAACAAAACATTCTATGTTTGACTTGCTCCAAGCCCAAACAATATAATTAAAAAATTATTCTGCCCCACAAAACAGATAGAAAGCAATACCCTGCTATATGAAGGAGTGGTGTACAGTGTAAACTGTAAATTATGGAAACACGTATATAGGAGAAACTAGCCAACTTCGAACTGAAGTAACATAATGTCAAGATGTTATAAGAAATGTCACCAAAAAAAATAGGACTTGACTGACACATTCAATTAACTGGAACTCTACAGAAATTCTACCACATCAAGAGCACTTTGCAAAAAGGAAGTTAGAAGAAGGTGGTGTACAAATTGAAAAGAGAAGAGCAGCCACAATTAATAAATAGGAAAGCTGGGTATTACTGTATGAGTGGCTACACCTACTCTCTCGAGTTAGTCTTGATGAGGAGTTGGTGTGCAACCATAGGCGCCGACTTCTGAAAATTTCGGGGGTGCTGAAATTCAAAAGGCAGGTACAGTTTCCAGTGTTAAAATGTTAGATGTTTAAACGGACCTTGTCTTCAGTGCAAATGCAAACAAACCAATACATGATTTCATGATAAAGACATTACATTTTTTTATGGCAACCAAATTCTTGAACTCCGTTTTAATTCTTCCGATTTAATTTTCTGTAATATGCTCACAGGAGCTCCTATAATTTTTTTCTTTTGAACAAAATTTGAGCATTTTGTTGGGGACTACTACCAAAAAACCAAACCTGTTGCAAAAGGCTGAGATTGGCAGTTTATATCATTAGTCAAAATAGACAGTACGCCAGTAGCGATACCTTTGAGGAGCTCGCTGTAGCAAACAAACTGATGCATTCAGTGTTGGAATGGAATGTGCTTCATAATCATTGCACTGTATTATTTTCTTTACTTGTTATTGTTAGCATTAGCGTATAACGCAGCATATATCACAGTGAAATTTTTGCTTTGATCAACAAGTGTAACTTGGAAATCTCCACCCCCACCCCGCCATAATTCATTTTACAGTCCATGTGAACCCATTGTTATCGATTTGACATATCACCCCTGCGTGGATTGACAGGTATTACTATTGGTGACTGCTTATATGCTTTATAAAGCTAGGGAGAAAAAAAAAAAAAGCCTCAACAGAATTATGCCAAACAAACAGTAGCAAAAAAAAAAAAAAAAAAACTTCAAAATTACCCCTTGAGAGAGAAAAGATCATTCGCAGTCTCGCTGTGTCTCCTGCTCTCGGACGGTCATTCATTACTCCCTCTCTCGAAAAAAAAAATCAGTAGCTTTAAACAATTAGGAAGGTAGGGTACAAACCACATACCCGATTTCTCGCTTGCTTGACTGTCTTATTTCTCAAGTATTTATTCAATATCAGTAGTTAAAACACGATTTTTTGAAGATATTTTTTTTTTTATAGAAACTAAATATTTGCGCTATATTCCGATTATCTTATTTAATTTTGTGTAAAGAATCCAGTACATATAACCAAAATTCGGAGGGTCTGCAGATCACCCCCCCCCCCCCAAATGATTTCAAGGAGTGCTCAAGTTCCTGAGCACTCCCGTATTTGGCGCCAGTGTGTGCAACCTCCAAAAATTTGACAGCAGGGGAGAAAAGTTTTATCTTAGTAATTCCTATAAAACTAAAGTTAAATTTTGTGATAAAAGTTATTCGCAGTCTCGCTGTGTCTTCTGCTCTCGGACGGTCATTCATTACTCCTGCTCTCGAAAAAAAAAAATCGGTAGCTTTGAACAATTAGGAAGGTAGGGTACAAAACACACCCCACATCCCTGATTTCTCGCTTACTTGGCTGTCTTATTTCTTAAGTGTTTATTCAATATCAGTAGTTAAAACACAATTTTTTGAAGATATTGATTTTTTTATAGAAACTAAATATTTGTGCTATATTCCGATTATCTTATTTAATTTTGTGTAAAGTGGAACTAAATTTTTAAGTGTGAATCCAGTACATATAACCAAAATTCGGAGGGGTACGGAGCACCCCCCAAATGATTTCAAGGGGTGCTCAATCTCCTGAGCATCCCCGTAGTTGATGCCAGTGTGGGCAACCTCCAAAAATTTTACAGCAAGGGAGAAAAGTTTTATCCTAGTAATCCCTAGAAAACTAAAGTTAAATTTTATGATAATCATTGGAACTGTTTCTGACTGACATGCATTTTTTTTTCTTCAACAGTGCCAACAATACCAAAAGAAGTACCTCTTGTTCAGAAGCTACTAATTCTTGTGAATCCACGAAGTGGACCAGGAAAAGCATTGCAGATTTTCAAAGAACGTGTTGTGCCACTGTTAGCTGAAAGTGACATTCAACATAAATTAATAATTACTGGTAAGAAATATTTTTCTCTGTTTGATAGATTTATCTTCTTAATTTCAGAATATTTAAATTTCTTACTGCTAATATTTTGTGATAGCAGCTTTACCATACTGAAACATCTGCAGCAACTGAAGAAAACATTTTAATATGTTCTTGGCAAGCAAACTTTTCAGTGATTAGTAAAAAAAGGGTTGCAGCAATTTATTCAGTAATGCTGGCATTTGATCAGTGTTCATGAGTACTAAAGTTTATGTCACATGAGTGCTTTCACACAAATTAGATTACAAAAAGAAATGTTTCATAATAAATAACAGCTGATAAAAAGATTTATTTTAGCTTCATAAAATGTAACATTTTATTGAGGTCATAATATAACTGCTAAAAAGATTTACTTTTGGATTCATAAATCTTCTGAAAATGAAGAATTATTCCTGAAACATTTTTGAGATCTAAGTAGACTTCATAAATGTTTGGAGAATCAAAAATATATTAAACTCATCCACGTATCATATTCTTGAGAGTAATTTGAAAATCATATTGTTCCAAAGTGGAAATAACAATCAGCTTTTGAAAGCAAATATTAATTTCTTTCTGTGATGTCATACAAATTGAAAAGACTAACAGGCTTACATCTCTCACAAATGTCTAACATGCTGCAAAAATAACATCCTTTACAATTGTGTAGTGCTGTGTATCATTTGTTAGAGAATAAAAACTTATGTTGTTTATGGAAATTTTTAGATATATTGCAAATACAATTTTTTTTTTCACAATTTGTTTTACCATGTTTTATCTGCAGAAGTAATTTTTATGAAAAAATTTTGCTAGAAAAGAATTCACACAGATATGAACATGTTTCTTTTTAAAAGTTTGCTTATCAAAATATGAATTTACACATTTGCATGCACAGCACTTCCTTCATATGAGTCATTAACCTATTCTTTGGTAGACAATCTACTGTTTAGCATTCTGTTTATCAGAGTTTGTAATTATTTTGCAGTGTTTTGTGATATACGTAAGAGATTACCATGCTGATAAATTTGTAATCAGTAACATTTTGTCTTGTTGCCACTCTCATATCACAGTTGCTTTATCAGCACTTTTGGATACAATGAGTTGATTAAAATATCAGTGATTTCTATCTTAAACAGTTCTGGAAAGAATTATCCATTTGGGTGCAACTGATAAATACTTAAAATTGTATTTGTGGCTTTATAAAAATTGGAGTTTATGATTTATCAAAATTTGAGCAATTTCATTAACTTGGATTATGTGACATGAAGCGTTAAAATCAGTATAAATTGTTAGAAACTGATAATGTGTAGTGACTCATAATAGCCATGATATGTGTTCCAAGTGTAAGAAAAAAATACTCTCCTCAAATATGAGTTGGTTTATTGGACCACTATCATACTGGCCTTTTTGAGCCAGAGACCAACACATTTGTTGTGTAATAAGACAACTTACAAATTTTGTGGATGCTTTTCCCTCAATTCCCTGGGTAAAGACTCAGTTTGTTTATTTTATTATAAACTAGCATGAAACTAAGTGTGACTTTTTAAGGTAGGAAATTTATTCTTGAATTTAAAAACTCTTAAAAGAAAATGTTCAAGCTGTAAATTTAAAAAATGAGAAATTTGTTTTCCAGCTTACATGTTACAGTTTATAAAGGTACTTGCATATAAGCCTATTAGTCACAGATGCAAGAACAGACACAAAAACAGTAGAAAAAACAAATTGAATTTTTGTTTTCCCAAGTTGATGAACTTTTGGCTCTTCAAAGAGTGGCAGACAAGGTTCTCTGAACACAAAGTGGAATGTCATCAGCAATATGTTAAAAATGTAATGCTGAAGGCATATAGATTAGTGAGGTGATAATGAAAGTTCAGTGCATCCCTAACATAACTTCAAAATTTTATTTTATTTCTATTGAAATATCACCATGAACCATGTCACAGAGTTTCAACTCCTCATAGATAGCACATTATTTTGACCTAGTTAAATGTGAATAATTATTGATTAGTTGTATTCTATCAGCTCAGAATAATTCAAAATGATGTAGTTGTGCATGTAAATAATAAATGAAAATAAGCAATTGTGGCACCATATGTGTAGCAAGTTCTTTCTGTCATTGTGTCTAGGGTAAGTGCTTTTTTTTTTTTTTTGTACAGTAATAATTTAAAAAATCTGCACAGAAATATATTACAGGATTATAAAGAACATTTGCTGCTGAATGTGGAATGTTCTATGAAGGTTGGCAACCTATGACTACAGTTAAATGTAGCCCATATCAGGAAGTCGTAAAAATGTCTAAATGCCTAAAAAATTTATCCTGCAGTGATTTCTTATCTTTACCTCATAATGAATTTGCACAATTGATGTGGCATTTATCTGCAAATGCATTTCTTCCTGACAGTTTACTAAAGAGTACGTAATGCTTTCTTACAACAGGAGTACCAGGTTGCAAAAAAAACATTAATTTTATTTTTTAACACCAATAAAAGCAAGGCTTTTGACTTTTTGCTGTGAAAGCAAAACATTTCTGGATATCCTGCTTTTACTGCCTGGGCAGGTAAACTTTTTCTACACATGCCCAGCTGGGCATGTAAATTTTAGGTATTTTTCAAGCCCTGATAATCATCATAATTAGTTAAGAACTCCCCACCTCCTACAGCTATATTCAAAATGTAAAATTTCGAAAATATAAGACTCCTAGAAACAAGTATTTTAAGTTGCATATATCAATTTTCTGAAAATTGTAAAAATTGACTGATATATTGTTGATTAAATCAGTGATAGGAATCTGTGGAACATTTAAAAATGAATATTTATTTTAATATATGAGTATTGTTAAACATTTTAAATATTATTTTCATTAAGATAGGGCCAACTGTGCAAGAGACTTCATCAAGAAGGCTGACTTGACCGAATTTAATGGAGTTGTTGTAGTGTCTGGAGATGGCTTATTATTTGAAGTAAGTAAATTAGCAAATTTATTTTACACAACTGATGTACTATCAATTTAAATCAAATAATTTGGCATTGAAGTTGAGATCCATCTGTAGTATACTACCTTTCTAAAGCATATCATGAAACATAAAAGAACAAAAAAATTAGTAAAAGCATCATCCAAAAAGTAATTAACCAAGTTACATCAAACTTCTTAGCATAATACAACGACATACACCAAACAGGACATATACAGTACATGTGGGGTTTGGGAGGGGGGGGGTGAAATCCAGCAGGACAAAGCACTCTTTTCCAATGTAAGTTTCATTAAAAAAAATGAAACACTTTAAAGGAAGGGAAATCCCTTTGCCCCCTCCCTCCAATTTATGTCTCTGACATGGCCTGTAGGCTGAAAGGGTGTATATAAGAGGTTGGTGGTTTAGTTGGGAGCAAAGTTATGGATGTGATTGGTTCTAAGGATATATTGGAGTTATTGTAGGCACATAAAGGGTTGATCCATCCATTTCAGAAATGGCTAGACTTGTGCATTGTTAGAGGGTCTCTGTGGTTGAAGTGTACCAGGAGTGGTTCTAAAATGTTGAAACAACCTACTGGAGACAAATTTTCATTTTTTCATTAAAACAAATTTTCATTAAGTCAATGTAAAGGGCATCAAAAGGTGGATCCCAGATGTGAACAACGGATGTGCTGCTTTGTTCAGGGTAATCAGCGCAGCACAGTTTTGTATTTGCCAGTCCAGTACAATATGGGTCAACCAGAAACCATATGCAGCACAAGTATGCACCACACACTGTCACAGATGGACTACAAGGATGAACTCCCTATACACCACCCTCTTCTAACAGTAGTCCTTTGACGTAAATTACTTCTGGTGACAACCGAATGCAGATTGGAAGTAGGTGTGCTAGTCTAATGAATCGTGATGTGTATTTAATTCTGCCAAAGATCAAGTCTGTATTTGGCATCAGCAGCTTGAGGCTGTGAATTCCTTGTTCATGATATTGACTATCCAGGCTCGTGAGGGTGACTGTATGAAATCGTGAATCGGGGACATATTTAGAGAGGAGCCCAAGAGGCCTTGGCCCTCCCCAAAAGGGTTTCATTATTTTATGTTTTTGCTTAAAATGCAACTAACATTAGAAAAAAATGCTTTGATTTTTTCTTCTATTTCTCATTAACTTTTATTTTCTGGTGGATTTCAAAAACTTCTATTTTTCATCCCCCCCAACCCTTCCCCGAAATTTTTTTTATACATATATGCTCCTGTCGTGTATGTCAAGCTGGTATGAATTGGAACTCCTGATGTGTGTGTGTATGTGTGTAGCAACGTATGGATGTTGGCCACTGTCAGGGACTTTTTATGCAATATGCGCACCATAAGTTGTACCTCGACCTGGAGGCAAATGGCTTCTTCCAGGATGATAATGCACCATATCATCAGACCCACCTCATGCAGTTAAAATGGTTCATCGGACACAGTGCTGATATGAAACATCTTAAATGACCCTCCAACTCTCCTGATCTGAACCCAACAGAACATCTATGTAATGCCAGATGAGATAGTTTGACACACCACCCACTCTGTACTGGAACTATGGACTGCAATACAAACAGGTTGATTGCAGATCCCAATCAACTTTACAGGCACCTCATGGAGTTAATGCCATGCTGGGTAGTGGCCATTTTTTTGAGTGAAATGAGGTCCCATGAAGTATTAGGTAGTGGTTGCTATTCATTGAGTGCTCAGTGTTTCTCTAAGGCAGCAGTTCCCAACCTCAGGTAGCAACCCAAATCAGGGTTGTACTAGGTCTAACATAAGTCACAAGAGGGTTTTATGGAGAAGTTAACCATTTTAAGTAAAAAAAAAAAATGCATCTACACTGCTGGCCACCCAAAATGCAACATCAAGAAGGACACGAGATAGCAAAGCCAGATTTACTGGACACATAACAACAGATACAAAGATGAAACGATTGAGCTGACAGGCCCGTGCGACTTACAGAACACGCAGACATCAATAGTTCGTGTGGCCCCCATGGCTGGCAATAACGGCCGCTACACACCGCGCCATCTAACGAAAGAGGCTTTAGATGTGGGCTTGGGGTATGTCGGTCCAGGCTGCTTCCACACGTTGCCACAGTTCATCAGGCGTAGCCGCGGGTGGTACTTGCCGGGCCACTCGGTTGCCGATCAGCGACCAGACGTGTCCGATGGGCGACATATCGGGAAAAATATAAATTCATTAACAATTTGTTATTGATGATCAAATGCATCACGTGCTTTCAGTTTCAGATGTCTTTGGAGGGCAAATCTCTGGAATAAAAAAGTTAAAAACGTATTTTTGCGAATATTTTATGAAACTGGCTGAAATTTTAAAAAATAAACGCCATAAATCGTTAATAGGAACATGACCTCCAAATTTCACTTGAATCGGTAAATAACTTTTTAAATTAGCCATCAAAATTTTATTTACCGTTTCTGCATATATATTTCTGTTTACCGATGAATTAAAAATTCCATGCCTATTTTAAACATTTTTGACCGGATTTCGGTGAAATTTTGAGGGACTCCTCTTATTACCAATTCATAGTGTTGATAAAAATTTCAGCCCGTTTCGTTAAGATTTCACAAAGTTCATTTTTGCATTTTTCATGCACAGTTCTCAAAGAATAGAAACACCTGTGGATGTGATAAATGCAGTCACGTGCTTTCAGATTTGGACCAGATAATGATGATGACGTAGCAAACGATGCTGACTTTATTGATTAGCTTATTAATTAATTCATAACTCGCAAATGGAACAACGTAGAGATCTTAAAATAGTTGCGTTGACCTAGAAATTCCAGTATTAATAAGCTATGCAAATTTCACGATGCCACAGTTCTGCATTCGAGAGTTTTTGTTGCTTCAGACAAACAGATGTTTTGTGTTTTATATATAAGATAAACATACTGGAGTAATTAAATTTTAAATAACTAACAAACACATTTTGTTATTATACAGTACATAGTTATGTACATTTAAAACCATAGTACTTCTAATGTTCACTCTACATTGCAGTAATGTTGAGGCAGGAAGTCAATTAGACTATGCTGCAAAGAGAGGAGAGTTCTGGGCATGAGACTGTATGTGTAGTAGTGGCATAAACGCCTCTCCCCTATCCTTTTGGTAGTTCACATTTTTACCACATAGGCAGTTAGCTCATTTCGGTGCATTGCAGTTGACTGTAGTGTTTACTCATTGTTCAAAAATCTGAACCGTATTACATGGCTCTATAAGTCATTAAAGTTTTATACAACTTATTATGTTTCATTGTTATTTACTGTTTCACACGTTAAGTGATAGTTTTAGCTACTCAGGGGTATCATTCCTTCCACATTGAGAACTATATATACACTATCTACCGACAAGTAATTGGACACCCCTGCAATCTACGATATCTGCGGTCCTGATACACGTCACAGCCGTCAAATATCGTGTGGGAAACAACAACGCAACCAGTCGCATGCAAGATGCCATGCAGTTCGGAGCTCTCTGATTTCGAGAAAGGTGTAATCGTTGGGTATCACAGAAATGGCTAATCCATACGTGACATTTCCAGCGAGTTGAAGTTCCCAAAATCGACAGTGGCCTACGTGATTGGCAAGTGGAAGATGAGACGTGACTGTCGGAATGTGTCCCGACCCGGCAGACCCACAAAACTGGGAGTTGGAGACTGACGGGTGCTGGCCGGAGAAATTCGGAAGAACCGCACCAAATCGATGGGCCACATCCGCGAGGAGTTTCAACAGGCATCCGGGAGTGTTCTTTCGATGAATACCATCCGTAAGGAAGCCCATCTGCTCAGTTATCATGGACGTGCTGCTGCCCACAAGCCTTTGATCACCAAGTCCAATAGCGCTGCTCGGCTAACGTGTTGCAAAGAACGTCGACAGTGGACCGTTGAACAGTGGAAACAGGTTCTCTGGAGCGATGAATCAAGGTTCACCCTCTACCGTTCGGATGGCAGGGTCTGGGTTTGGCGTCTGCCTGGAGAACGTCTCTTGCCGGAATGTATTGTACCAACTGTGAAGTCTGGTGGTGGAATTATGCTATGGGGGTGTTTCTCCTGGTATGGCACGGGACCCTTGGTCGCAATTCCTGGTAGACTCAACGCCGAGACCTACTGCACCATTTTGGATGACCATGCACTTCCTGAGTTGTGGCAGTTTTATGGGGTGGACCCATGTTACTTTCAGGATGACAGTGTCACCTGTCATCTTGCGAGGTCCACCATGGCTTGGTATGGTGACAATGGGGTTAATTGAACAGACTGGCCTGCGCAGAGCCCGGACCTTAACCCTATCGAGCACCTCTGGGATGAGTTGGAGCGTCGACTTAAGGGGTGCCCCCGCCGTCCGAAATCGGTGAAGGAACTGACCTGTCTTCTCCAAGCCGAGTGGAAGAAAATACCGCTAGCCGTTGTACAACGCCTGGTTGAGAGTATGCCCCGGAGGGTCGAAGCTGTAATCGCCGCTCGTGGAGGCTCCACCAACTATTGAAGGTGAATAAACTTCGTTTTCCTTTGCTATCACAGGTGTCCAATTACTTGTTGGTAGATAGTGTATTATGAACACACCTATAAATTGATATGGTTTTTTGTTGTTCTTACCTTTCTTCAGCACAGGTCGTCCTTCCCGCACCATATTGTCCTGTCAACGGGTGTGGTCATCCAAGTGTGCTCGAAGTATCACTTTAAAAAATAGTTGTTGTTGTCACTTCAGTTAATTAAAATATAATTAAATTGCTGGAATTAAGACTATGAAAAATGAATGGATGTTTAAAAGAATTTGGATGATGTAGTAAAAGGAAAGTTTGAGACTTTGAATGAGTCAACGACCATATTGGAAGACATAGACATTAAGTCTAACATCAAATAAAGAAGGCTAAAAACGGAAATATCCTGGTCAAAAATTACAAAAAGGAGACACATGTGAACAATTCATCCCGTGTAGCTATACCCAAACTAGTTTTGACTGCTGCATTGCAGTCATCTTCTGTGGGGCTCACCACTTTCACCGTTTGCAACATCCGATGTTGAACTGTTCTACAGAGATGTATATCACATTAATTCGTTCCACCAAGCCATGTCAGTCATTCTTGCATTGTATTGTGCAGCTTTTATTGCGCATCCTTGTACAAGCCTGGTAAACACGTGCATTCACGTGCAATCTTGCGGCATCTCTTTTCTCTGTGGTTCAAGATGTCTTCCATTCTGTTGTTTTCAATTTTTCCCGGTTTATTTTTCTTTCTTCCTTTCTTTGTTCTAATTGAATCAGATGTTTCCATGCATAAGGTAGTTCAATAAGACTGCTGGTGTTACAATTATAATTCCTTGTTTTTTTTATTAAAACGGTTTCAGATGTTAAAATCTGTGCATGCATTTATGTGATGTTATGAGTTGGCATTGACTCAATCAGGGGTGGATTTGTTGTCTATACAATGTTTAATTAACGATGTTTGTTAAACGATGACTTTCCTGGGCACATTTCTACTCAGAATTTCTTTGTATTTCTTTTACACATGTCCATGATTCAGGATCCCCACCACCACCAGTTGGCTGTAGTTGTGTTTTCCCTTCCCTTTCATAGCTTTATTGTGATCACAATGACTGCCGATATTCTTTTCAGATAGGATTTCTGTTATTAAAATTTAGCATCATAGGTATTTTTTCAAACAGGTATGTTAAATCAATGTGTCATGAAAGTAAAGATAATTTTAATTTTATTGAATTTAATTCTCTTCAGGTAATCAATGGTTTGATGAAGAGGCCTGATTGGCAGACAGCCATCAAAGTACCTGTTGGCATAATTCCTGGTGGTTCTGGAAACGGACTAGCAAGAGCCATCAGCTATGCCTGTGGGTATGAGAAGCTCTTTTATCTCATTATAAACTGCATTATCTTTCAGAACATGTTTGTTTCTTTGCCATTTATTTTCATTATTTAGAGCAAGGGTGGAGTCAAAAAGAATAAACAAGAAAGATGACACCAAATTTTCGGGTGTAATAAGCACTCCTTTTGAATTCGTTCTGACACAAACTAAATTTATCAAAGCAATTCAAAGTCAATGGAACTGCTATGGAAAACAATAGATCTGACGAAAGAAAGAAGATTTTCAATCCCTCAGATATTGCTGTAAACGGAATCATGAGCTTACGAACTCTTAGAAACAGAGATATCGACAAAAATAAGATGTGACTTTACATCCCCTGGTGGGAAAACCATGCATTATTTTAGGAAGAAAGTATTCTCAAAAGGTTTATCCATATGAGCGATATCGGTCCAAGAAAAAAAAATTTAGTCGAGGTTTCAGGAGCCCAGATTTTGCTACAAATATACCAGAAGCAGAAATGAACACTTATGACCTCTAGTGGCCAAACCATTCTTTACCAAACATTAGAAATTATGTGAAAAATATTTTCCATCAGGTCTTGTATGCGATACAGGAAGAATTTTTCAAATCGGAGTTTTAGGAGCAGAAATAACGCAGAAAACGCAATTTACCTTTGTGCTCCCTACCGGAAAGTCTATGATTTACTTGTAAATTTTGAATTTATAGGGAAAACATTTCGCATCAAAAACACTATCCAACAAAGAAAGAATTTTTCAAATCGGACTTTTAGAAGTAGAGATATTGACAAAAATAAGATATACATCTACGTCCCCAGGCATAGAAATCACGCATTATTTCAAGAAGAAAATTTTCCTAAAAGGTTTGTCGACATAAGTAGTATCGGTCAACAAACAACTTTTTTTCAATCGAGATTTTAGAAGCTCATATTTTGCTGCAAATACATCAGAAGCGGAAATTAAGATTTACGCCCCCTGGTGGCCAAACCATTTTTTACAAAATTGAGAAATTATGTGCAAACGATTTCCCATCAGGAGCTGTATCCGGTGCAAAGAATATTTCAAATCGGAGATTTAGAAGCAGAGATATAGGGGGAAACGTAATTTATCGCTACGCCCCCTAGTGGAAAGTCTATGAATTACTTAAAAATTTTGAAATTATAGGAGAAACATGTCACAGGGAAAACACTATCCAACAAAGAAGGAATTTTTCAAATCGGACTCCTAGAAGTAGAGATATTGACAAAAATAAGATATACATCTACGCCCTTAAGGAGAAACTGTGGAATATTTTAGGAAGAAAATATTTCAAAAAGGTTTATCGATGTGAGTGGCATCAGTCCATGAAAGAATTTTTTAAATCGATATTTTCGAAGCTCAGATTTTATGGCAAATACATCAGAAGCAAAAATTAACACTTACCAAAAATTAAAAATTACCAAAAATTAACGCTTACCTGTTGGCCAAAGTATTCTTTACCGAAAATTAAAATTATATGCAAAATATTTTCCATCAGGAGATTTATCCGCAGAAGAAATTTTTTTTCAAATCGGAGTTTTAGAAGAAAAGTTATCGGGGAAAATGTCATTTACTTTTACGCTCCCTAGCGGAAAATCTATGCGTAATTTGAAAAAGTAACTATATCTAAAATACTCTTTGACATAAATGGAATCGAAAGATAAAATAATTTTTTCAATCGGATGTTTAGAAGCAAATATGTGGAATAAAGCGCACTTTTGAATTCGACATCATCTGCATTTACGCCCTCTAGCGGCAAAATTGTACATCGTAAAAAAAATGAAATAAAGGATCATCATTCGCATATTTCAATCTTCCCAATGCAAAAATAATTTTTCAAATCGGACTAATAGTTGCAGAGATATTGTGGGTACAGACGGATGGATGGACGGACGGACAGAGAAACCGATAACATAAACACAATCTTTTTTTACTATAGACGTGCTAAAAATCAGATCATAAATGCTTTTTACGCTTTTTTTGCAGTGTTGTAAGTCTTTTGATGCAGTGTTTTTAATAGGATAAAAATTCATAAATGCTTTTTATGCTTTTTTGTTTTTTGCAGTGTTGTAAGTCTTTTGATGCAGCATTTTTAATAGGATAAAAAATTCATAAATGTTTGAAAGTGAGATTTATATAAAAAATGTAACAGCTTATCATGATATCAAAAATAAAAAGAACATTTATAGGTTCCTGAGGCATCACACATTTAACCAAAAAAAAAAAAAAGTGTCAATAAAACATGATCAATAAAACATGACATACTTGAAGGGAAGGGAAACACTGAATGAATTATTGCACTTCATTAACTCATTTTTATGTCAATATGTACATCTTAAAATGAGAAAGATGACTTTAAATATTTAGTTGAAATGAGCATGTCTTTTGAATCTTTTCAGACACAAGACAAATACTTCAAAGCAGATTTTTAAAAAATAAAAAAATTCAGATAAAAAAAAGAAGACACTTAAACCACCTAGGGAAAGAATTGCATAATTTAAAATACACAGTGTGAGTGAGGTTATTCTTACTGAAGAGAACCAATTACAATGAAAAAAAAATCTACAGTCGATAAAACATCATGAAATAGAAATAGCTATTTACTGATATTAGCAGCTGAAAAGAGTGTTATGGCAATTAACAAACTGTGCACAAAAAGTTTCTTACAAAAGAAGCTTTCAGGGGTAAAAGGGATTTTCAATTGAACAATTAAAAGAAGAGATATATAGCATGATATAACTTTTCATGCCCTAGCTGAGAAGTTGTGCATTACTTAAATAAGAAAATGGGAGAAAAACACTCTTCATAATTAATTGCATCCTACCAAAAAACGATATTTTCAAAGGAATTTCTAGAATCAAATAAAGGCTTTCAAGTAGAAATATAGGATGACAACCCCCTGGCAGCAAAATTTTGAACAATGGAAAGGTAGGAAATATGCAAATCTAATTATATTCGTGGCAAAAGCTATGCTAAGGATTTTTTTTTTTTTCAAATACGTCTTCTGGAAGCAGAGATAATGAGAAAAAAGTTTTGACATTCATGCCCCTAGTGAGAAAACTGTGCATTATTTAAAGAGAGAAACGTTCTCCATCTTCAGTATAATGAATAGCATGTACTATTGAAAAAATAATTTTTTCAATAGGATTCTTAGAAGTGAAGGTACAGATATACACACTAACACTATCTGGTGTGAACTACAAACAACCCATGAGTACATGTGAAATGTTCCACAAAGTAAATAATATGTGGTGTTGAAATTTTTTTAAAATCGGATTTTTAGAAGCAACGGCATCGAAAAAAAACAAATTTAACTTTTGCACTCCCAGCGGGAAAATTGTGTTTTATTTTGGGCAGGAAATGCACATAAAATGTTTTTTGTAATTAGTAGTATCCGACAAAAAATGGATCTTTTTTAATCTGGTTTTTTGCTGCAAATTGATACATCACTTATGCCCTCTAGTGGCAAACTTGGGTGTTAAGAAAATTTTAAAATTATATGCAAACATTCCGCTGTAGATATGGTATCCGACAAAAAGAGTTTCTCATATTGGTTTGTTACATGCAGAGATACTGAGAAAAATAAGATATATATCAATATCTCCTGGTGGAAAAACTGCTAATTATTATTATTAATCTAAAACAACTGTTATGGGAATTTTACTAGGAAATGTTTTCATTTAAATTGCAAATTTTCTGAGAAAACTCTTCTCCTTCTTCAGGCTGTCTTTTTGTTGTCACTTATTCCTGTCACTATCGCGGTTATGGTTAACCTTGACGGTTACGGTTAACTTTGACGGTTTAGGTTATTTTTCAACAAATCCTGCCAGATGTTAGGCAGGGAAAATCCTTTGCAGTCATTGATGATGGGATTTTGATTTTTCTCAATCTCTATTCCTTCTTTCAGCTTTCTTTTTTGAAAATTGCTTTGGAAACTGATGACTTTAAGGGAATTCCAATCCATGCTGTGACCAGTTTCTCTAACATGCCTATCTAATCCAGTCTTGTTGGAGCAATTTTTTATATCTGCTTTATGCTCTGCTCTGCGACCTGTTTCACCTATGTCTCCCCACTCTTAGCTAACTATTATGTGGGAAAACTAGAAGAAAAGATACTAGTACAACCCACATACTTCTGCTTATATAGCAGATACATGGATGACATCTTATTTATAATAGATAGCTCAGAAATTGTTCCAGAAAGAATTCTAGACTCATTCAATGAATTAGATGATTCCCTTAAGTTCACTATTGAACTTCAAAAAGAAAGAATTAACTTCTTAGATATTACTATCTATTATGAAGATGAAAAATTCCTCACTAGTTGGTATAAAAAACCAATGAATACTAATAGACTATTGGATTTCAATTCCTATCATCCAGTTTCTATTAAAAAAAATATAGCAAGTCAGTTTTTTGAAAAAATTAATAAAATAGTTTCTACAACAGATAAAAAAGAAGCCCATAAAGAAGAACTTAAAGTCATACTTGCAGAAAATAACTATCCTAAAGAAGAAATTGAGAAGCTTCTGAATTTTAATGGTACGAAGAACCCGCAAAAGCAACAAGTAAAATTCACTAGAAAAATTTCTTATCACAAAGGTTTATTTGAGTCTTTAAAGAGAATTAGTAAGAAGTACAATATTAGGCTAGCTCCATGTTTAGAGAATAAAATTAAAAAAAATTTCCCTAAAATAGTTCAAAGAGAAGAAGATATTTTAAAAATGCAAGGCGTAGTCTATGAAGTAAAATGTAGTTGTGGACTATCTTACATAGGTGAAACAGCTCGCAGACTAGAAACTCGTATAGCAGAGCATAAAGCAGCTATAAAAAATTGCTCCAACAAGATTGGATTAGATAGGCATGTTAGAGAAACTGGTCACAGCATGGATTGGAATTCCCTTAGAGTCATCAGTTTCCAAAGCAATTTTCAAAAAGAAAGCTGAAAGAAGGAATAGAGATTGAGAAAAATCAAAATTCCATCATCAATGACTGCAAAGGATTTTCTGTACCTAACATCTGGCAGGATTTGATGAAAAATAACCTAAACCGTCAAAGTTAACCGTAACCGCGATAGTGACAGGAATAAGTGACAACAAAAAGACAGCCTGAAGAAGTAGAAGAGTTTTCTCCGAAAATTTGCAATTTAAATGAAAAAATTTCCTAGTAAAATTCCCATAACAGTTGTTTTAGATTAGTAATTGAATTAAGAAACTAGGAAGCCATTTCTCAACATGAGCTTTATTCAAAGAACTGCTAATTATTTTTAACAGACAATATGTGCAAAAAGTTTTCTGTGGTGAGTGGTATTTGACTGCAAAAGAACTTTTTCAATTGAGTTTTTAGAAGCACAGGTAATGTTGCCAATACATTAGAACCATAAATATATATTTACATCCCTAGGGCGATATTCTTAACCAAAATTAGAACTTATAGCAGAACATTTTGCACCAGAAATTCTATCCAACGCCAAAAGGATTTTTTAAATCAGACTTTTAGAAGAGATATTGGAGAAATTACAATTTTCCTTTATGCCCCTGAGTAGAAAAACTGTGCATTTACTAGAAAAAGAAATTCTACCCAAAAATAGTCTTCTTAACAAGGTGTATCGAAGGAAGGAAATAAATTTTTTTCAATCGGATATTTAGAAGCAAAGATATGGAATAAAATGTATTTTGAATTTCATGGAAAAACCAAAGTTATGGTTTTTGAGCGAGGAACTGTTCATCCTGAATGCAAAATAAGTCTTAATGGCACAGAGATTGACCAGGTGAATGAGTTTGTATATTTAGGAAGTATGTTTGACAGAGAGAACAAATTAGATGGCGAAATTATTAGGCGAGTGCATTCTTTATTGAAACTCATAGCTGCCTTAGGAGGATTTCACAGGAATGATGGGTTCTCAAGGAAGTCCCAAATGGCTGTGCATGAAAGTGTCATTGCTCCTATTTTTATGTACAACAGTGAAAACTTGGGTACTGCAGAAAAGACGTAGGAGTTCTTTGTGTGCTGGGGATATGCACTACTTATGGGAGGGTTTGTGGTAAGACATGTGCTAATCATGTGAGGAATGAAGATGTGTAATGTCAGGTAAAATGTTGTTAGTAAGGTGGAGACTAATATTCTTAGGTGGTTTGGCCATGTTGAAAGAATGAGTGATGAGGTACTGACTAAGAGAATTTTTTCAGCCCAATTGGCTGAAAAGAAAGTTAGAGGAAGGCCAAGGAAATCATGGGAGGACCTGATTTAGAAATGTCTGCTTGAAAAAGATTATGAGTATGAAGTACAAAAGGTCTTGTGTGCGGCGTGTAATGAATGTTAATGAAGCTTGGGCTGTGTGCCAAGATCATTGTAAATGGAGACATTTGATACACCAACAGTAAGTAAATTCTAGTTCTGTCAGTCAAATGTGTACTTGGCACAGGGTCTTTCTTTGAGAAACTAACCTTTGAATCTCAGAGAACAACTTAATGATATGTGTATGTATGTAATTTCATGGCATCTGTATTTAAGCCCCGTAGCAGTTAAGTTATGCATCAGAAAAAAACTGGATATTAAGGGTTATCTTTCTCACATTTCAGGCTTTCTATTGCAAAAAGAATGTTTCAAACCAGTCTAATAGTAGCAGAGATATGGTATCCACAGGTGGACGGACAAAGTGACAGTATGAGCATGTACTTTTTATACAAAAGGCATAGTAAAAATTAGACACGTGTGGTAAGAACTACAATGAAAATTATTAATCTTGTTTTTTTTTTTTTTTTTTAAGCACTCGGTTACAACAACTGTGAACTTTGTAGAGGATTCTCTCTGATAAACTTGAAAATTCCATCATCCTGGAGCAAGAACCAAACCATCATCCCCTGACCGATTTCTCTTCAACTATAATTACTCAAATAGTCTTGTAAGAATATGAGCATAACTCACCTTCTTGTTAATCTATTCTTTTACCACATTTATCACGTACTATTTCCTCTGATTGTCCTTTGCCTGTTTTTTATGTCATTGGGGGAGAGACATGCTTTCAAACATTTAGTAACAATGAACCATTTGAGCCTTGGATCAAGAAGAATTGAATGCTAAATCAACATATTCCAAGTGTAGCTTGTCAAGATCAACGAAGGATGTAGTTTACGCACCGGATCGAATGACATTGGTAGTCGGATATTTTTTGGGGAAAATAAGATGAGAAAAATTTTAAATATATAAACCAAGTGCACGAATGAAAGAATTATTCAGCAAATAAAAATAACAACTTAAGACAATATCATATAAGTCAATTATTTTGATACTATACTAAATTATTCTATTATTTAACAGTTATAGCAATGCATCCACTACCAAATGGCATTATCACTTACAACGTGTAAAACAGTAATTTTTAGAACAATATCATAATGTTCGAAAGAAAATACAATTTATATCCTGTACTTTACTCATTTCTTGAAATAGCTGAATGATATGAGGTGTGATAATATTGCTACGAATATTGTCAGTGACAAATGTTTTCATAATAATAATTAACTCATATATACTCTCTGTGTTGGACTTTGAGACCTATCCATGTGTTATGTAAGCTTTCATGGGTACAGGAGAATTTCTAGTTTTGCTTCTCTGAGCAGGAAGAGATGTCATTAACCAACGCGGTGGTGCTGATGAAATGAATTCTTGTGGAGGGGAAAAGTGGCATAAATTCTGCCCACTCTTTAAAATAATTCTGCCCACTCATTAAAATACAGTTTTTTTGTTGTTTTTTTACTTTGGATTTATTTACACAAAAAAATAAAATGGTGGAAACAATCAAACTTATGTATTTATTACCGAATTTTAGAAAGTATGCATTAACACACAAAATTTTTGAGAGTATGTGTTTTTATGTGAAAATATTTATTTACTGAAAAACTTCATTTCATAGTAATTATAGTTTCCCACCAACTCTTAACTACATCCAAATCTACAAATACAGTTATTGTTATGTGTTGGTGACTTTTTTAAAACTTAGTGATAGTAGGAAAAAAAAATGTGAATCTTGTTTTGAAAACATTCTTAAAACAAAATGTCTTGAATATAGCAATGTATTTTCATAAAATTATTCTGTTCTTCACATATTTTTTAGGCATTAAACATCTTGGCAAGTCCAGTTTACAGTGCCTGTGATACTATGCATAAAATGGTATGAGCACTTTGCAGAATTGCATCTTGGCTAAATTTTTCAGTTTGATAATATTCAGAAAATACGTCAGTTGCAACCATTGTCGCATTTAGAGTTTTAGTAAACTGTTATTTCAGATTAATGACGTTTATTTTCCATCTACTGTATGTGTAATACTTTTTGTGTTTTAAATATATTTTTTCAGTGAACCTTATGATACTACTATGGTTACATCCTCAGTGCTAAATGTTGTTCGAGGCCGTGTAACTCCAATGGATTTGGTTCGTGTGCATACTTCAGATGGTCCTATATATTCTTTCCTCTCCGTTGGATGGGGATTAATGGCAGACATTGACATAGAATCGGAAAAATTTAGAGCTATTGGTGAAGCAAGGTTTGCTCTGTGGGCTGTAATTAGAGCTTTAGGTAACTTGTTATTTTCCTACATTAATGCTTATTGTAAGTTACCATAATTTTTTTAATTCACATGTGTCATCCTTTTGTAAATCATCTATTTAATGAAATTTACTTCAACATATACAGAAGAAGTTGCACATATTAAATTAATGGTTTGATCGTGGCTTAATTCTTAAAACAGGAAATTCAGGTGCCCTGCTGACAGCTTGAAAGGTGTAGAGTGTTGACTAATGTGAAGAAACATAGCTTGGGGAGGGGGGGGGGGGTTCTTTACTGTTGTGTCAATTTTTAAAGCAAGAAAAAATATGTATCATCATTTGTAACCATTCTTAATTCACAGCTGTATAAAGGTCTCCCCAAATTCCATCCACAACTCTGTTTTGAGGAATTCTTATCCAAGGCACTCTGGCATGCTTTTGAATTTCATTAACCTATCTTCCATGTGGTGGTCTTTTCTTCTTCTTCTTTATTAAATTTTTTTGTTCATGTATTTATTCGTCATTCATTGATGGATCACCTGATTAACTGAAATTTACCTTGACATATACAGGAGAAGTTAGCAATGTTAATTGTGCAGTTTGATCAGAGTTTAATTCTTAAAGTAGAAAATACAAGAGCTGTGACTACTCCAAGGGTGTCTAGTGTTGAATAACATGAAGTATAGCCGCAGATGGAAATGTATCTTTATATATATGTATATAGAAAAGGTTCAACACAGGGAGTGATCATAGAACGGTGAGATGTAAGGTGCACATCAACACTAAACTCAAACGTAGCAAGCTCATAAAACAAACAAAATGTATTGACATAACCAACCTTAAAAAGCATCATAATACCTTCAAATTGGAACAGGAACAAATTCTCTACTTTAGAAGGCCTAACACTAGAAGGAGTAGACATTTCTAATGTTAACAGAAAACTAACTAAGGCTCTTATGGAAACACCAACAAAAATAGGTGGTACTAAGTACAAGTGGCATATGAAGGAAATGTCAGGAAAAACAAAAATGTTGATGCAAAAGAGAAGGAAAATGAAGACAAATAAAGAAGATGTAATTTCCAAAGTGTACATCTTTTATACATATAGTTATGCAAGACAGTACGAAAATGTATCACTGAAGACATAAGGAAATTCAACTGTGAACTAGTGAGAAAAGTCAGGCAAGGTTGTGTAATTTCTCTTTGGTGTTAGCAAGGTGGAGACTAATATGCTTCGGTGGTTTTGGCATGTTGAAAGAATGAGTGATGAGATACTTATTAAGAAAACATTTTCAGCCCAAGTGAAAGGAAGGAAAGGCAGAGGAAGGCCAAGGAAGTCATGGGAGGATCAGATTCAGGAGTGTCTGCATGAGAAAAAGATCATGAGTATGAAGTATAGAAGATCTTGTGTGCATTGTGTGATGGATGTCAGTGAAGCCCGAATTGTATGTCAAGATCGCTGTAAATGGAGAAGTTTGATATGGCAACAATAAGTAAAGAATCAGTTAAAAATTATCTGGTAGTTTGTTTTTTCTTTGTGGAGCTAACCTCTGAATCCCAGAGAACAACTTAGTGATATGTATGTATGTATTAGTGAGAAAAGCAATTGAAAACAACCAAAGCTGAAGAGAGCAAAGGGACAGCTCGGTAAGGGAAGAAAACAGATTATGTCACTGAGAAAAGAAAATGGTTCTGTAACAAAAAATAGAGGCGAAATTTTGACAAGAATGAAAGACTTCTACTCAAAAATATATGAAAGAGATAATACATCTGCTGTAGAGGTTACGAAAGATAACGGTACCAAAGTCCCTCCAGTCCTCCCGACAGAACTTACACATGCAATTAAGAATGTGAAATGGGGAAAAGCTCCAGAAGATGGAATTACCATGGACATTATACAATAAGTAAGTGGAGAAATTGAAACTGGACTAATCCAAGTTTTCACTAGATGTCTCAATGAAGGAAAAATATTCCTGAGGATTGGAACAATGCTACAATGATCCTGCTACATAAAAAAAGGTGGCATTGAGAATCTCATGAGCTACAGGCCCATCAGCCTCCTTTTTGGTGGTTTATAAAATCTTCACTTAAGGTTCTTTCACATCACTTAAACGTAACACTGGACATGGCTCAACCGAGAGAACAAGCTGGATTCAGGAGTGGCTACAGCACTATAGATCATATCCATGTGCTGAGAGAACTAATTGAAAGAATGAGGGAATATGAACTCCCATTTTGTATGGCTTTTATAGATTATGAAAAGGCCCTTGATTCTGTGAAACTTTCAGCAGTTACAATGACTTTGAAATCCTGCAGTATTGTAGATGAATACACTAGTATTATTAGTAACATCTAAGAAACTGCAAGTGCAAAGGTTTGGGTATTTGAGGATGCAACACCAATAAAAATTGGAAAGGGAGTGAGACAAGGTGACACCATATCTCCCAAACTTTCTAATGCCACATTGCAAAATGTCTTTCAATCATTGAACTGGGAAAACAAAGGGATAAAGATTAATGGAGTTTATTTAACTCACCTTCGTTTTGCTGATGACATCGTCATTTTTGCAACTGCCCCTTCAGAACTCCAGAGTAGGGTCCAGGAACTTGCTGACAAGAGTAAAGAAGTGGGATTAAAAATGAACTTTCAGAAGATAAAACTGGTGTACAATGCTTTTACAAGAAATGAAGATTGATTGATTGATGGGGAAAAGCTGGAGATAACCGATACTTACATTTATCTTGGGCAGCAGGTATCAAGTGAAGATCACATTGATGAAGAAATCGGCGTATAAAACTTGGATAGAGAGCTTTTGGAAGAAACTGAAACAGTACAATTTTTAAGAGCAATATGCCATTATGTCTTAAAAGAAAAGTGTTTAATCAATGCATCCTTCCAGTGCTTACGTACAGAGCAGAGGTGTGGACCTTAACTAAAAAAGGCATACAAAGACTGCATAAAACTGAAGAAGCGTGGAGAGATGCATACTTGATGCAACTAGGAGAGATAAGAAGAGGAACTCATAAATAAGGAAAATGACAAGAGTGAAAGAACATCATGATCAGAGTAAAATCCCTGAAATGGCAATGGGTTGGACATGTTGCCAAAAGAACGGGCCACTGATGGACAACTGAAATTCTAGACCGTATTCCAAGGAACAGGAAAAGACCCATAAGACCACCACATGGAAAATGGGTGGATGAAATTCTAAAGCATGTTGGAGTGACAGGGAGGAGACTGGCGTAAGATAGACCATTGTGGGAGAAACTTGGAGAGACCTTCATCAGGCAGTGGATTGATAATGGTTGTTGTTGTTGATGATGATGATATATGTATATAATCAACATTAACCATTATCAACCCTATTGCTTGCAGGATGAAGGTCTCCCAAGTCTTTCGCAACTATCAGTCTTGAGCAGTTCTCTTCCACGTCTTCTGGCATGCTTTCCAGTTTCATCCACTCATCTCCCATATGGTCTTCTTTCTGGGTCTTTTTCTGTCTTTTGATATTCAGTCGAGTATTTCAGTTGTCCAGTTGTGGTCAGTTCTAAAAATATGTCCAGCCCATTTCCACTTGTGGGCCTTTACTTCAATTGTGATGTCATCAACTCTTTTCATTTTTCTGTTTCTATCTTTAGTGGTTACAACAAGCATATAATAATAATAATTTTTCATCACAGACAAAAAAAAAAAAAAAAAAAAAAAAAAAAAATTTGCTACTTACACTACATGTAAATGACAGTGTTACATGAAAATAATCCACAAGCAAGTCAATCAGGGTTTTCTTTGTGGTCTTTCCTCCTGTTTTCCCCCCTCATGAAGTAACATTTGAAAAAATCATGGTGCCACAGGTAATGACTAATTAAATTAAAAGTAATCACTAATATCCTGAAAACAATTTTTCAGAGATTCAAAGTTTGTCATTCTTCACAGAAACTCAAAGATTCAGAAAATCAAAGGCACTTCTGTGCATAGTTTTGGGTGTGTTAGGTCGGACATCGAGATCATGTAATTGGTCAAGGATCAGATGAGACCATGTAGTATGAATCCTGAAGCATTCTATGAACATCTGAAGTTAAAGTCACAGCAGGTGTTTGGGGATGCATTCTATAGTGGTAACTGGTGATGGAGGGTAGTTGAGGGTATCATACTTCCCAGTATTTTACTATGTTTATGCTACTCCAACTTGTGTATCCGATTGGAATGTTCAGCAATAAAATCTAATTTTCTTTCGATTAAGGTGAAAAAAAAAAGTGAGAAAGAAATGGATTTCTGATAACTATTTTGGCATCGGTGAATCATCTTTCATAGGATTCTGGTAGGCTCTGGCTAAATTTGTTATGCTGCTCCAAGATTGGAAAGTGGTGGAGCCTGGCTCCACTAGGCTCCAGCCCCGTTTAAGCCCAGGGTTTGATACTAGAAGAAATCTAAACACTAATCTCTAAAAAGATTTCTATCAGATGTTAAATGAACTGCTTGATAGCAAAACACCAATGCCAATAACAACACATAATTATACTTCATCATCATGAAACAGAAATGTGTATTATGTTACCTTACTTACAAAATAGCCATCATTCTCAACCCACTGTTGGATGGTGGTCACTCAAAATTTTCTCTTCTTCCAGTTACAGCAACTATTAAAGGCTATAAAGAGTTAAACATCCATACATCAAAACAACTGGCTCCAGGAAAAGCAAAGAACAAAAACTGAAGAATGTGCACAACACCAATATCCAATATCTCACTTGAGAGTTAAATTTTGGCCCAGGAATAATGACAGGGCCCGATTTACGGGAGGGCTTTCGGGGTGTGTACCCAGGGCCCCAACCTTCAAGGCCCCCCACCCCCAAAAAATATAGTTATACATATATTACTTGCTTTTCATCAAGTAATATAAAACTATATATGTATCATCATCATTGTCAACCATTATCAATCCACTGCTGGATGAAAGTCCCTCCAAGCCTCTTCCACAACGGTCCGTCTTGTGCCAGTCTCCTCCATGTTACTCCCGCATACTTTTGAATTTCATCCACCCATCTTCCATGTGGTCTTCTTCTGGGTCTTTTCCTGTCCCTTGGAATCCAATCTAAAATTTCGACTGTTCATCGATGGCCTGTCCTTCTGGCCTGTCCAGGCCTGTCCAGCCCATTGCCATTTCAGGGATTTTACTCTGATCATGATGTCTTCCACTCTTGTCATTTTTCTGATCCACAAGTTCCTCTTCTTATCTCTGTCCAGCCCATTGCCATTTCAGGGATCCACAAGTTCCTCTTCTTATCTCTGTCCAGCCCATTGCCATTTCAGGGATTTTACTCTGATCATGATGTCTTCCACTCTTGTCATTTTTCTGATCCACAAGTTCCTCTTCTTATCTCTCCTGGTTACATCAAGCATGCACCTCTCCATGCATCTTTGAGTTGTCTGCAGTCGTTGTATGTCTCTTTTAGTTAAGCTTCACGTCTCTGCACCATACGTAAGCATTGGAAGGATGCATTGATCAAACACTTGTCTTTTAAGACATAATGGCATATTGCTCTTGAAAATCATGCTGTTTCTTCCAAAAGTTCTCGAGGCAAGTTTTATACGCCGATTAATTTCTTCATCAGTGTGACCCTCACTTGATATCTGCTGTCCAACATAAACATACACATCTGTTATCTTCAGCTTTTTTCCATCAATCGATATATATATATATATATATATATATATATATCATCATCATCATCATTGTCAACCATTATCAATCCACTGCTGGACGAAGGTCTCCCCAAGTTTCCTCCACAACGGTCTGTCTTGTGCCAGTCTCCTCCATGTCACTCCCGCATACTTTCGAATTTCATCCACCCATCTTCCATGTGGTCTTCTTCTGGGTCTTTTCCTGTCCCTTGGAATCCAATCTAAAATTTCGGCTGTCCATCGATGGTCTGTTCTTCTGGCAGTATGTCCAGCCCATTGCCATTTCAGGGATTTAACTCTGATCATGATGTCTTCCACTCTTGTCATTTTTCGGATCCACGTGTTCCTCTTCTTATCTCTCCTGGTTAGACCAAGCAAGCACCTCTCCATGCTGCTTTGAGTTGTCTGCAGCCTTTGTATGTCTCTTTTAGCTAAGGTCCACGTCTCTGCACCATACGTAAGCACTGGAAGGATGCATTGATCAAACACTTTTCTTTTAAGACATAATAGCATATTGCTCTTGAAAATTATGCTGTTTCTTCCAAAAGCTCTCCAGGCAAGTTTTGTATGCCGATTAATTTCTTCACCAATGTGACCCTCACTTGATATCTGCTGTCCAAGATAAACGTATGTGTCTGTTATCTCCAGCTTTTCTCCATCAATCGATAAATCTTCATTTCTTGTAAAAGCATTGTACATCACTTTTGTCTTCTGAAAGTTCATTTTTAATCCCACTTCTTTACTCTTGTCAGCAAGTTCCTGGATCATACTCTGTAGCTCTGATGGGGTAGTTGCAAAAATGACTATGTCATCAGCAAAACGAAGGTGGGTTAAATAATCTCCATTAATCTTTATCCCTTTGTTTTCCCAGTTCAGTGATTGAAAGACATTTTCCAATGTGGCATTAAAGAGCTTCGGAGATATGGTGTCACCTTGTCTCACTCCTTTTCCAATTTTTATGTGTGTTGTATTTTCAAACAGCCGAATCGTTGCACTTGCATTTTCATAGATGTTATTAATAATATTAATGTATGCATCTTCAATACCGCAGGATTTCAGAGCCATTGCAACTGCTGATGGTTTCACCGAATCAAAGGCTTTTTCATAATCGATAAAAGCCATGCACAATGGAAGCTCATATTCCCTCGCTCTTTCAATTAGTTCTCTCAGTACGTGGATATGATCTATTGTGCTGTAGCCACTCCTGAATCCAGCTTGTTCTCTCGGTTGAGCCATGTCCAGTGTCACCTTCAAGCGGTGTGAAAGAACTTTAGTGAAGATTTTATAAACCACTGATAGGAGGCTGATAGGTCTGTAGTTCCTGAGATCCTCAATGTCACCTTTTTTATGTAGCAAGATCATTGTAGCGTTGTTCCAATCCTCAGGAATTTTCCCTTCATTAAGGCATCGAGTGAAAATTTGGGCGAGTACTGTTTCGATTTCTCCACTTGCTTCTTGTATGATGTCTACAGTAATTCCATCTTCTCCTGGAGCTTTTCCCCGCTTCATGTTCTTGATTGCATGTGCAACTTCTGCTGGAAGGACTGGAAGAACTCTGGTACTGGTACCTTTCATGATGTCTGGAGTACATGTATCATCCCTTTCATATAATTTGGAGTAGAAATCTTTCACTCTTGTCAAAATTTCGCCTCTATTTCTTGTTACAGAACCATCTTCTTTTCTCAGTGCCATAATCTGTTTTTCCCCTTACTGAGATGTCCCTTTGCTATCTTTAGGCTTTGGTTGTTTTCAATTGCTTTCCTTACTAGTTCACAGTTGAATTTCCTTACGTCTTCAGTGATACTTTTTCGTACTGTCTTGCATAGCTCTATATATTCCACTTTGGAAGTCACATCTTCTTTAGTTGTCCTCATCACTCTTCTTTTTTGCATCAACATTTTGGTTTTTCCTGATAATTTGTTCACATGCAATTTGTTCTTAGACCCAGCTAATTTTGTTGCTGTTTCCATAAGAGCTTTGGTTACTTTTCTGTTAACTTCAGAAATATCCACTTCTTCCGATGTTAGGCCTTCTAAAGCAGAGAATCTGTTCTTCAGTTCCAATTTGAAGGTATTATGGTGTTTTTTAAGGTTGGTTATGTCAATACATTTTGTTTGTCTTATGAGCTTGCTACGTTCGAGTTTAGTGTTGAGGTGCATCTTACATCTCACCAATCTATGGTCACTACCTGTGTTGAACTTGTTTAGCACACTGCAGTCTTCTATGACGAATTTTTTGTTACACATAATAAAATCAATTTCACTTGTCGTCCCATTTGGATGTCTCCATGTCCATTTCCTGTGTGGCTTTTTCTTAAAGAAGGAGTTCAAGATGAAAAACCCTTCTGCCTCTGCAAACTCAACGAGAGTATTTCCACGCTGGTTTCTGTTGCCATGACCGAATTTACTTACTGAAGTTTCATTCTGTTGCTGTTGCCCTATTTTTGCATTGAAATCTCCCATAATTATTTTCAAGTGCTGCTTACCTTTATTATTTAGATGACAAATTTCCTCATAAAATTCTTCAATTTCTTCTTCAGGATGACTTGTGGTGGGTGCATAAGTTTGAATAATCTGAGCCTGGTATCTTTCCTCTGACAGAGCTGCACGACTTGTTATATATATATATATATATATATATATATATATATATATCATCATCATCATCATTGTCAACCATTATCAATCCACTGCTGGACGAAGGTCTCCCCAAGTTTCCTCCACAACGGTCTGCCTTGTGCCAGTCTCCTCCATGTCACTCCCGCATACTTTCGAATTTCATCCACCCATCTTCCATGTGGTCTTCTTCTGGGTCTTTTCCTGTCCCTTGGAATCCAATCTAAAATTTAGGCTGTCCATCGATGGTCTTTCCTTCTGGCAGTATGTCCAGCCTATTGCCATTTCAGGGATTTAACTCTGATCATGATGTCTTCCACTCTTGTCATTTTTCGGATCCACGAATTCCTCTTCTTATCTCTCCAGGTTACACCAAGCATGCACCTCTCCATGCTACTTTGAGTTGTCTGCAGCCTTTGTATGTCTCTTTTAGTTAAGGTCCACGTCTCTGCACCATACGTAAGCACTGGAAGAATGCATTGATCAAACACTTTTCTTTTAAGACATAATGGCATGTTGCTCTTGAAAATTATGCTGTTTCTTCCAAAAGCTCTCCAGGCAAGTTTTGTATGCCGATTAATTTCTTCATCAATGTGACCCTCACTTGATATCTGCTGTCCAAGATAAACGTACGTGTCTGTTATTTCCAGCTTTTCTCCATCAATCGATAAATCTTCATTTCTTGTAAAAGCATTGAACATCACTTTTGTCTTCTGAAAGTTCATTTTTAATCACACTTCTTTACTCTTGTCAGCAAGTTCCTGGATCATACTCTGCAGCTCTGATGGGGTAGTTGCAAAAATGACTATGTCATCAGCAAAACGAAGGTGGGTTAGATAATCTCCATTAATCTTTATCCCTTTGTTTTCCCAGTTCAGTGATTGAAAGACATTTTCCAATGTGGCATTAAAGAGCTTTGGAGATATGGTGTCACCTTGTCTCACTCCTTTTCCAATTTTTAAGTGTGTTGTATTTTCAAACAGCCGAATCTTTGCACTTGCATTTTCATAGATGTTATTAATAATATTAATGTACGCATCTTCAATACCGCAGGATTTTAGAGCCATTGTAACTGCTGATGGTTTCACCGAATCAAAGGCTTTTTCATAATCGATAAAAGCCATGCACAATGGAAGTTCATCTTCCCTCGCTCTTTCAATTAGTTCTCTCAGTACGTGGATATGATCTATTGTGCTGTAGCCACTCCTGAATCCAGCTTGTTCTCTCGGTTGAGCCATGTCCAGTGTCACTTTCAAGCGGTGTGAAACAACTTTAATGAAGATTTTATAAACCACTGATAGGAGGCTGATAGGTCTGTAGTTCCTGAGATCCTCAATGTCACCTTTTTTATGTAGCAAGATCATTGTAGCGTTGTTCCAATCCTTCAGGAATCTTCCTTTCATTAAGGCATCGAGTGAAAATTTGGGCGAGTACTGTTTCGATTTCTCCACTTGCTTCTTTTAATGATGTCTACAGTAATTCCATCTTCTCCTGGAGCTTTTCCCCGCTTCATGTTCTTGATTGCATGTGCAACTTCTGCTGGAAGGACTGGAAGAACTCTGGTACTGGTACCTTTCATGATGTCTGGAGTACATGTATCATCCCTTTCATATAATTTGGAGTAGAAATCTTTCACTCTTGTCAAAATTTCGCCTCTATTTCTTGTTACAGAACCATTTTCTTTTCTCAGTGCCATAATCTGTTTTCTTCCCTTACTGAGATGTCTCTTTGCTATCTTTAGGCTTTGGTTGTTTTCAATTGCTTTCCTCACTAGTTCACAGTTGAATTTCCTTACGTCTTCAGTGATACTTTTTCGCTCTGTCTTGCACAGCTCTATATATTCCACTTTGGAAGTCACATCTTCTTTAGTTGTCCTCATCTCTCTTCTTTTGCATCAACATTTTGGTTTTTCCTGATATTTTGTTCACATGCAACTTGCTCTTAGACCCAGCTAATTTTGTTGCTGTTTCCATAAGAGCTTTAGTTACTTTTCTGTTAACTTCAGAAATATCCACTTCTTCCGATGTTAGGCCTTCTAAAGCAGAGAATCTGTTCTTGAGTTCCAACTTGAAGGTATTATGGTGTTTTTTAAGGTTGGTTATGTCAATAGATTTTGTTTGTCTTATGAGCTTGCCATGTTCGAGTTTAGTGTTGAGGTGCATCTTACATCTCACCAATCTATGGTCACTACCTGTGTTGAACTTGTTTAGCACACTGCAGTCTTCTATGACAAATTTTTTGTTACACATAATAAAATCAATTTCACTTGTCGTCCCATTTGGATGTCTCCATGTCCATTTCCTGTGTGGCTTTTTCTTGAAAAAGGATTTCAAGATGAAAAACCCTTCTGCCTCTGCAAACTCTACGAGAGTAAATCCACGCTGGTTTCTGTTGCTGTGACTAAATTTACCTACTGAAGTTTCATTCTGTTGCCGTTGCCCTATTTTTGCATAGAAATCTCCCATAATTATCTTTAAGTGCTGCTTACCTTTATTATTTAGATGATGAATTTCCTCATAAAATTCTTCAATTTCTTCTTCAGGATGACTTGTGGTGGGTGCATAAGTTTGAATAATCTGAGCCTGGTATCTTCCTGAGAGTTGGATAACGAGTTGTGCAGCTCTGCCAGAGGAACTTTCAACTTCTACAACTTTATCCTTCAGTTTCTTGGTTTATTATAAAACCAACACCACTAGTTCTGCCAGTATCAGTCCCATGATAGTAGAAGAGATGTCCACTTTTCAGTTCAGTGAGTTCTTCTCCTTTTCTCCTTACCTCACTTAGCCCGACGATGTCCCACTTGATCCTTTGTAGTTCCTCTTCCAATTCAAGAAGCCTTGAATCAGAAGATAGGGAGCATCCATTATATGTAGCCAAGGTCAGCATCAGATGGCAGCCTAGTCCGGTCCTCCGGGGATTCTTAGCACCCTCTGCCTTCATGTCGCACTGTCCGCTGCCTTGGCCAGGTACATTCCAGCTGCCGGAGACTGAGGGCCAAGATTTAAGTTGTGGAGTAATTTTGGAGGGGTTTGGCCATAACTCACCACGCTGGCCAAGTGGGTTGGTGAGTGTGGGATAGCATTTCCTCTAATCCCGATGGTATAGTTATACTGCTATTGGCGGTCGTCAGAGCCCCTTTAGTGGGAACAGGATGTACCACGAAAAGGCGGGGTTGACATTTGTCAAGGAGAGGCTGTGATGTTACGCATCACCTGACCTTACATCCCATATATATATATATATATATACTTACATCCCATATATATATATATATATATATATATACTTACATCCCATATATATATATACGTATATGATGTAAGGTCAGGTGATGTGTAACATCACAGCCTCTCCTTGACAAATGTCAACCCCGCCTTCTCGCTTGGCCAGCGTGGTGAGTTATGGCCAAACTCCTCCAAAATGACTCCACAACTTAAATCTTGGCCCTCAGTCTCCAGCAGCTGGAATGTACCTGGCCAAGGCAGCGGCCAGTGCGACATGAAGGCAGAGGGTGCTCTAAGAATCCCTGGAGGACCGGACTAGGCTGCCATCTGATGCTGACCTTGGCTACGTATAATGGACGCTCCCTATCTTCTGATTCAAGGCTTCTTGAATTGGAAGAGGAACTACAAAGGATCAAGTGGGACATCGTTGGGCTAAGTGAGGTAAGGAGAAAAGGAGAACTCATTGAACTGAAAAGTGGACATCTCTTCTACTATCGTGGGACTGATACTGGCAGAACTAGTGGTGTTGGTTTTATAATAAACAAGAAACTGAAGGATAAAGTTGTAGATTGAAAGTTCCTCTGACAGAGCTGCACAACTCGTTATCCAACTCTCGGGAAGATACCAGGCTCAGATTATTCAAACTTATGCACCCACTACAAGTCATCCTGAAGAAGAAATTGAAGAATTTTATGAGGAAATTCGTCATCTAAATAATAAAGGTAAGCAGCACTTAAAGATAATTATGGGAGATTTCAATGCAAAAATAGGGCAACGGCAACAGAATGAAACTTCAGTAGGTAAATTTGGTCACGGCAACAGAAACCAGCGTGGAAATACTCTCGTAGAGTTTGCAGAGGCAGAAGGGTTTTTCATCTTGAACTCCTTTTTCAAGAAAAAGCCACACAGGAAATGGGCATGGAGACATCCAAATGGGACGACAAGTGAAATTGATTTTATTATGTGTAACAAAAAATTCGTCATAGAAGACTGCAGTGTGCTAAACAAGTTCAACACAGGTAGTGACCATAGATTGGTGAGATGTAAGATGCACCTCAACACTAAACTCGAACGTAGCAAGCTCATAAGACAAACAAAATGTATTGACATAACCAACCTTAAAAATCACCATAATACCTTCAAGTTGGAACTCAAGAACAGATTCTCTGCTTTAGAAGGCCTAACATCGGAAGAAGTGGATATTTCTGAAGTTAACAGAAAAGTAACCAAAGCTCTTATGGAAACAGCAACAAAATTAGCTGGGTCTAAGAACAAATTGCATGTGAACAAATTATCAGGAAAACCCAAAATGTTGATGCAAAAAAGAAGAGAGATGAGGACAACTAAAGAAGATGTGACTTCCAAAGTGGAATATATAGAGCTATGCAATACAGTACAAAAAGTATCACTGAAGATGTAAGGAAATTCAACTGTGAACTAGTAAGGAAAGCAATTGAAAACAACCAAAGCCTAAAGATAGCAAAGGGACATCTCAGTAAGGGAAGAAAACAGATTATGGCACTGAGAAAAGAAGATGGTTCTGTAACAAGAAATAGAGGCGAAATTTTGACAAGAGTGAAAGATTTCTATTCCAAATTATATGAAAGGGATGATACATGTACTCCAGACATCATGAAAGGTACCAGTACCAGAGTTCTGCCAGTCCTCCCAGCTGAAGTTGCACATGCAATCAAGAACATGAAGTGGGGAAAAGCTCCAGGAGAAGATGGAATTACTGTAGACATCATACAAGAAGCAAGTGGAGAAATCAAAACAGTACTCGCCCAAATTTTCACTCGATGCCTTAATGAAGGGAAGATTCCTGAGGATTGGAACAACGCTACAATGATCTTGCTACATAAAAAAGGTGACATTGTGGATCTCAGGAACTACAGACCTATCAGCCTCCTATCAGTGGTTTATAAAATATTCACTAAAGTTCTTTCACACCGCTTAAAAGTGACACTGGACATGGCTCAACCGAGAGAACAAGCTGGATTCAGGAGTGGCTACAGCACAATAGATCATATCCACGTACTGAGAGAACTAATTGAAAGAGCGAGGGAAGATGAACTTCCATCGTGCATGGCTTTTATCGATTATGAAAAAGCCTTTGATTCGGTGAAACCATCAGCAGTTACAATGGCCCTGAAATCTTGTGGTATTGATGATGCGTACATTAATATTTTTAATAACATCTATGAAAATGCAAGTGCAAAGATTAGGCTGTTTGAAAATACAACACACATAAAAATTGGAAAAGGAGTGAGACAAGGTGACACCATATCTCCGAAGCTCTTTAATGCCACATTGGAAAATGTCTTTCAATCACTGAACTGGGGAAAAAAGGGATAAAGATTAATGGAGATTATCTACCCACCTTCGTTTTGCTGATGACATAGTCATTTTTCAACTACCCCATTAGAGCTGCAGAGTATGATCCAGGAACTTGCTGACAGGAGTAAAGAAGTGGGATTAAAAATGAACTTTCAGAAGACAAAAGTGATGTTCTCAATGCTTTTACAAAAAATGAAGATTTATCGATTGATTTTGGAAAAGCTGGAGATAACAGACACGTACGTTTATCTTGGACAGCAGATATCAAGTGTGGGTCACATTGATGAAGAAATTAATCGGCGTACAAAACTTTGCCTGGAGAGCTTTTGGAAGAAACAGCATAATTTTCAAGAGCAATATGCCATTATGTCTTAAAAGAAAAGTGTTTGATCAATGCATCCTTCCAGTGCTTACGTATGGTGCAGAGATGTGGACCTTAACTAAAAGAGACATACAAAGGCTACAGATAACTCAAAGTAGCATGGAGAGGTGCATGCTTGGTGTAACCAGGAGAGATAAGAAGAGGAACTAATGGATCCGAAAAATGACAAGAGTGGAAGACATCATGATCAGAGTAAAATCCCTGAAATGGCAATGGGCTGGACATACTGCCAGAAAGACAGACCATCGATGGACAGCCAAAATTTTAGATTGGATTCCAAGGGACAGGAAAAGGCCCAGAAGAAGACCACATGGAAGATGGGTGGATGAAATTCGAAAGTATGCGGGAGTGACATGGAGGAGACTGGCACAAGACAGACCGTTGTGGAAGAAACTTGGGGAGACCTTCGTCCAGCAGTGGATTGATAATGGTTGACAATTATTATGATCATGATGATATATACGTATATCAAGTAATATACAGGGTGTCCGAAAAGTCTTTCCCTGATTACCAACATCATTCATATCCGCTGTATGTACGTTACAGATGTGAAACTGGTACCAAAATGTTAGAAAACTAACCAAGTTTTTTGTTGCAGGCTTTCACAACATGGCTGTAGTGTAGCAGTGTCAGTGTCCAGGAAACCGGAAATGTTCACAAATCGTGAACAGAACTTTTTATCATGAACAGAACTTTTTGGCATCTGTAATTCACGTGAGGCTCTACGCACTGATTTCTTGGGACTTTGCACAAAAGGCTGTCTCACTGCTTCCACCCTTTCAGCTGGGGTTGATGGTCGGCTAGTTCTCGGTAAGTCAGCAACAGATCCTGTGGTCTTCAACTTGTCATACCATGACTTAATGCTCTTGACATCGTGCATCTTCTTTTCATACGTTGTTTGAAAGTTCCTCTGCACTGTTATTGGTGACTGGGTGTTGTGATACCAGAGGACACACTAAGCTTTTTCCTGATTTGTGAACATTTCCGGTTTCCTGGACACTGACACTGCTACACCACAGCCACGTTGTGGAAACCTGCAACAAAAAAACTTGGTTAGTTTTTCCAACATTTTGGCGCCAGTTTCACATCTGTAACGTACATACAGCCGATATAAAGGACGTTTGTAATCAGGGAAAGACTTTTAGGACAACCTGTATAACTTTGCATCATTTACTACTCAGCATCAAGCGACACGACAGGAGAGAAATAGCCAATCATGAAATAACTGACTCTGATCATGATTGGTTGGTCAACTCTTTGTTTTGACACTGAGATGTAAATTGAGCCTAACACCAATGTGAAATTATTCCACAGGGAATATAGGCCCACACTTCTTTCCAATCAACATCCAACTAATTTGTAATAAAATCGCAAAAAGCTCAGACTAAGGATCCTGAGATCACCCTCAATCATATGAGTATACGCGTGCACATAACATGAGATGCAGGGGGTTGAAAGCCTGTTGCCCAAGGCTCCAGCTGTCTTAAGTTGGTCCCTGGGTAATGATTACCCATTGACCAAATTTTTTCATTACCCCGTTTTCTTGAATTGCATCCCCATCATGCATTTTGATTACACTTCCCTACCATTAATACCCAGACATCCACATGTCTACAAATAATCTTTATTTACAGACAATTTGATCTTGTGTTCTGAAACCTTTTGCCCTTATAATGGCCTCTAGTTGTTATGGAATACTCACCACTAGTTTTTTGTGAATGTGTACCGAAATGTTCTGTGATTTGGCCTTCAGAGCAGTGACCAGTTCAGTTCTATTTGTTGGGCGATCTCTTCTTCTACACTACACACCCGATGATCGAATTCATCCTAGAGATTGAGAGCTTTGATTTTAACTTCTGCAAAATACTGACACAACATTATTGTTAGTGCATAATTGTCCAGGACATCCAAGTAGAGCTCAGCATTCATGGTATCATCCAGAACAATTAATGGTCCCATGCTGAACCATGAAAATACAGCTCGATAACATCACACTTAGTCCACCAAACTTCATTGTCAAGAAAATACAGCCTGGACATTGTCAAGGAAATACACCTTTCTTCCAGCATCGACCACACACAAGAATCACCATCAAACTGATAGACTGCGTGCCATGACTCATCAGTCCAAAGCACATTTTTCCATTGCTCTGCAGTCCAAAATTGATGTTCTTTACACCATGCTAATCGACATGTAGCATTAGTCCAAGTGATAAGTAGCTTAGAGACAGCTACTTGAGCATAGTAACCTCTGCTGCACATTGTTCTGATCACTGTACTGGTGTTAACATCAGTCCCTATAGTGTCACATAGAATTTGCATGTTTTGAGACAATGTTTATCTGCATTTTGAGCAGACAGTGCTTTGTAGAACTCTCCTGTCACTTTCTGTTAGCTTCAGAGGGTCGTTTCTTGGCAGATTCAGCCCTAGTCTGTTTCCATTTGCATATCACATTACCAACTGTCAACCTAGGGATCTTCAACGTTACTGAAATGTCACATAAGGAACAATTGCTTATGTGGCACCCCTATTTGTCAATCTGTAGAGGAAATCAGTTAATCCTGTTGTATAAGCATCGTGCATTCACAGCCATGCTATCATCTCATCATAGGCCTATGAGCTAGAGGTAGGCTTAGCAGTGATTTTTCCTGTCACAGTGACAATGATTACTGTTCCACAGAAGTAATAGGGACTTGAAACAGTGACAAAATCACCATTTACGACAGGGATGATGCTGCTGTAAAGAGATGGCAAGTCACTGTGTGACTAGTTTCAGTGACAAAATCCCTGTTGACGACAGGGGTGGCAGAGCAGTAATGGAACAGCGAGTCAAACTTTTGTAAGAAAGCTTTTGCTTACAAATATCACACAAAGCAAAATTTCCATCAACAGTAGTGAAATAATTCCACACCTCACAGGTTTTTCTACGCTTGGCCTCACACATTCTATTATGTTGAATGCTGAACAACATTAACACTTTATTATCATTCATGTACGTTCCTAAAGCTTCCTCCTGAAGAGATAAGCACAAAAAACTGGTTTCCTCTGAAGAAAGCTGTCATCACTAGCAACCTCTGTGACGTTTCAGCAGAAACTTCATTGGAACCTTGGACCTCAAGCATTGCTCTGACATGGCTAACAGTGACATTCTTATCAGGGATTTTGAACTGTTACTTTTTGTCACTGGTCATAATGGTGACAGTGATTTTTCAGTAATGGTGACAAAGCAACAGTTACGTGATTTCCAACCCATCTCTACTATGAGCATACTTATAGTTGGATCTGTGACATAGTACTTGCATAGTAGGACCGGATTCACTATCAGTAGAAGGGTATCCAGATATCAATGACTAGGCAGTGTATATCTATTCATTGCCCTCATGCTTATGCTTATTTTGTTAAAGTTTGTGGACATCTTACTTCTAGCAAAGTCTGTTTTCTAAAGTTGACTTCTATCTTCCTGAAATATATATCACGCCCACTACCTAATAATGCAAGGCTTGATAGTGAGGCATTTTTAAATTTTATTTATTTATTTATTTTGGAACACTATAATTAGGCTTTAGAAATTGGGAAAACTACAATATCTATTTTTTCTGTTGTCAGTCCTCATTCAGAAATTTAATGTCTTTTTCTAGTTATTAATCAGAATTACAGTGTGGCACACATAAAACTGGCCCCAAGTACAAAAGACAGTTGTACAGTTTTATTTGGTTATAATGTACTGTACATTTCAGTTACATCTGCTATGGTAAATAAGTGGTATTTTTAATTAATACAGAAATTTAACGTGGACCAGGAACATCAAACAAAGATATTCGCCCTTTCCACGTTTATAAGTGAGTCACGGAAAAATTCTCATTGGCCGCCACCAGGAGTCGAACCCAGGGTCTTCCAGTTATGCGCCGGATATGCTTCCGCTACACCACAGCGACCTCGAATTCCTCCAGACTCGCACATGCTAACTGCCAAGCCAAGTTGGCAGGTTGCTTCTTGGAGCCCCGCACAATGCTGGGGATTCACCAAAGATGGTAAGCAGCAACTGAAGAAATAATTAGAAGGCGAATGAATAATTAATACAGAAATTTAACTGGACCAGGAACATCAAACAAAGATATTCGCTCTTTCCACGTTTATAAGTGAGTCACGGAAAAATTCTCATTGGCCGCCACCAGGAGTCGAACCCAGGGTCTTCCAGTTACGCGCCGGATATGCTTCCGCTACACCACAGTGGCCTCGAATTCCTCCAGACTCACACATGCTAACTGCCAAGCCAAGTTGGCAGGTTGCTTCTTGGAGCCCCACACAATGCTGGGGATTCACCAAAGATTTTTAACTTACTGTAAGGCTGTAATGTTAACAATTGACAAGTTTGTCAGCATTTTTACATATCTTTTTAAAGTCTGTGTTGGAAGTGGTTGCCACTTGCCTCAATGAATTTTTCCGCTCACCGAAGCATGTTCAGGAAAACATCCTACAATTCAGTGACTGAAATGCATGTTCAGGAAAACATCCCACAATTTGGTGACTGAAATGCGGGCAATCTCTTGCCATATGTTGGTTTTCAACTTTTCCAATGTTCGATATTTGTTGTGGTAAACTTTCCCTTATAGCAAACCTCACAGGTAAAAGTCACACGGCTGCCTTGGTGGAGCAGTGGTCTAAGCAATGGCTTCTGATCATTCGACCAAGATGGTCCGGGTTTGAATCCCGGTGAGGCATGAGTGTTGTGTTTATCTTAAGGTGCTGGCTCTCCCTTCCCTGGAACCAGTGGCCCTAAATTAGGGATGGGAGACCCCTTGTAGCCCACTGAGCTGCTCATGGTGGTCGTTAAACCTCCAATCAAAAAACAAAAGTAACGCAGCGATAAGTCTGGAAAGTGGGGTGGCCATAGATCCTTACTGATTGTCCTTTCTTGAGTAAAATCGCAGTGGATTCGAGCAAGTGGATGATCAGAGGGTATGGCAAGTCACACCATCTTATTGGGAAAAGTCATAAGTGAGTTCATGTGGAGTCAACTGGCTTACAAACTCTTGTAGATAAACATTTGTATTCACATTCTCCTTGAAAACAGTGAGTCTGAAGATGCATTGGCCTGACACTCCTCACAAAACACCAACTTTTAAATCATGGAGTGGTTTGCATTGGAACATGTGTGGGTTTTCAGCAGCCCAGTGTCATGTGTTCTGCAAACTGATGTACCCTGAAAGGTGGAACCAAGCTTTTTCTGTTGAAATAAAGAGAAATGGGTTGAGCAGTCATTCAGAAATTATTTCTAAGAGCCACTGACAATAATGGACATATTATTTTCCATTATCAAGTGCTCTTAATCCCTGCACAACACTCACATGACAAGGCTTAATTTTTAAATCATGAAATATGTGCTGAATTGACCTATGAGTAATGCCCGTCGGCTGGGATAAACGGCATGTTGACTTGTTGTGGCTTGACTGCTTTGGTGACTGCTTCCAGTGTGCATACAGTTCATTATTTCACTTTCTGTGCATTGATTACAAGACCAGTTGTACACCATTTTTTCACTGAGTCTTGGATCATTTATTTTGAAAGAAAATTGGCACCCAGATATTTTGCTTCAAATCATTCACAAACCAAAATGAAAGAACATGTGCGAATATACTTCTTCATAATAAAAATGCATTGTTCAATTGAATATGGCATGACTCTCACACAGACAGCTGCAGACTATCTTGCGGAGCATAGAGGATCACTAAACTCATATGCACATGCGTGATAGCATTGAATAGTTTCCAGCAGAGAACTACAAAATATAACTTTACAAAAGTAACCCAAACTATGTTTGGGACCAGTTTTATGTGTGCTACCCTGTAGTATTAATAATGCACACATTAGAACTGAGTTGGATACTTCTTTAGTAGAGTAAACAGTCAATGGGAATGTTATTGAGTTGATGTGAGCATATGTGTCAAATGGGAGATGAAACATTACTTAAGCCGGTGTAAAATACAGTAGTGCCAGCCCTCAAACCAAGAAGTAGACCTAGAAGAAGGTGGATTGAAGATGTAAAAAGAGCCTTTGGTGACTGAGGAAGCATTGTGTTTGAATCAGAAAATTTTGCAGTGAAGAGGAAGAGCTGGACAAGTTCATTGCCAAGAATTATTATTATAATGTGTTTTATGCCATAAATATACCTAAATGTCATACAGGCATACAACAGTGCAGAGACGAGCCTTACCAAGTTCTCGTAGGCTCAAGCTGCATAATATTTACTACAGTTCAGGCACTGAATTTTTTTTTTTTTTTTTTTGTTGTAACTGCGATTTTCTACAATTTTAGCATACAAGAATTTCATTACATTTTCTAGTTGGTAAAGAGAATTTTTCCAGATATCAGTCTGAGTGGGGACTGGGGAGGTCTATTTGTTCTATGCTTTGGAAGCAAATGTCATAACCTATGCACACATTAGTGGATTTCTGTAGATAAGGAAAAGCTTTTTAAAGAATTGTAGGTGCTATTAGGTGTGCAACTTAATTTTCGGCCACAGGCACGACACGTTGACAGCAAATTATAGCAAGTTGAATATGTACCTAATCAGGGAAATAATCCCCGTTGTGTTGGATACATTTGAGCCATCGGTCAGGAAGCTGCCGAATGCCACTGCGGAAAAAAGAGGGCTGTTTCGAGTTGATAAAGTCATCAATACTTGTGTGGATCTCCTCGACAGAAATGAAGTGCGTATCACTCAGGTGATGTTGCAGGGAGCGAAAGAGGTGATAATCCCATGGGGCGAAGTCTGGAGAAAACACTGGGTGGGACAAAATCTCTCATCCCAGGTCAGTGATTGTGTTTAAAGACGTTTTTGCGGTGTGAGGATGCGCGTTATCCTGAAGCAACAGGACCGAGCTTCTGCTTTTGCCAGTGCATAGCCTTTTTGCCTCCAGTGCGTCACTCACACGAATGAGTTGCTGACAATAACGCTCAGCATTGACCGTTTCACTTGGTTTGAGCAACTCATAGTGTACGACACTACTGCACTGATCCCACCATATGCACAGCAACAACTTCCTGGCATGGATATTTGGTTTGGCAGTACTGGTGGTAGGCTGACCTGGATAAACCCACGATTTGCACCACTTAGGATTATCATAGAGGATCCACTTCACATCACAGGTCAAAATCTTGTGGAGGAAATCCTTTTGAATCTGGAAAGCTGGCACACAGCAACATCGTAGTGCCTAGCCTTGTTTGCAGCTGTGAGTTGGTGGGGCACCCAATGGCCCTCCTTGTGAATCCATCCAAGCTTGTGCAGGTGCTTTGCAATGGCTTGCCATGTTACTCTGAGTTCCTGGGTGAGCTCTGACTGTGTGCGACAGGGATCTGTGTCCAACAGTTGTTCCAGCTCCTCATCATCAACTTTATGTGGCTGTCCCGGACGTTTTGCATCACAGAGATCAAAATTTCTCAGCTTAAACCACTGGAATCACTTCTTACATGTACTGTAGGACACAGCATCCTCGCCCAAAGCAGCACAGATCATTTGCTGGGCTTCTGCGGCACTTTTTTTCAGTTGAAACGCAAACAGGAAGCAGTGCCTCAAATGTTGCTTCTTGAATGACATTGCTTTCACCGCCAACTTTCGTCCCTTCTGTCACTACAGCTGTGAGCTGTTATGGTTGCCTCGAAAGCTCTTGGATGGCACTGCAATCAGCCATTAGCACACACAGCTATTTGCGTTTGCCAACATTCTATGATCGCTTGTGATTAGGTGCCAAGAATTCAGTTGCACACCTAATAGATACCAAGATATTGAAACTTTACCCCCTTGCGCTATGTGGCAGCTCCCACCTAATTTTGTTCAGCAACATAATAGATTGCAGGGCAGCTAGATTTTGCCATTCAAGAAAATCGTGCAGCCATACCATAAAAACAGGAAAAGAAAAATGTGTCCCTTCTCCTCTCCCCAGTTGAGAAATATGTCTGTTAACTGCAAGGGCAACGCAGGAGAGGAGAGAATGGAAGTCTAGAAGTAGAGTTCTTCCCCCCCCCTCTTTTAGTGCCTAAAGAGAGTAGTTTTGGGACTCGTTCAGGCCTGGGCCCTATTTTGCAATGTAGAATTTGGACTCAGATGGGCTTGGGCTCTTAAAATGCAAACAGCTCACCATCAAAATAGGTGCCTCATATCAAAAGTCCTTTGTTTGTACATGAGTCAGTCTTTACTGTCTCTCACTCACTCTGTCTATCTAGTCAAGTCAAGTTTTATCTGTCTGTCTTTTCTACTCTCATCTGTTCTCTGATGTACCAGCGTACATCCATTTTCCTTGTTGCTGCTTAATAATGTCTCACTGATCAAGGTCAGTTAGAGTTTTCTACTGATGGCTTGTGAAATCTCATACATTCAACAAGCAATGACTGTGAATTAGAGTTGGGTTTAAAATGCACTGCTCAGTGGCAGCTGTTTCACTTCTCCAAAGGGGTAAAAGTTAAGAACATCAACATCCCTGAAAAGTCATTAACCACCTGAAAAATTGTTTTTGAAGTGCTTTACCTTTGATATCCCTAGTCAGTCTTGTTCTGTCTTCGTAAACTATGTTTACTGTGTTGTGTGGGGTAATACTCGAACTAAACTCATAAGAATTCTTCTCCCCTCCCTTTGGAATAGCTGTGTGTCCAGAAACTGTAAACATTTGATATGTTGAATGCTATCTTCTTTTGAGAGACCTTGTTGATCTGTTCTTCCAACGTGAGTTTGTAACGGGCTGACAATGTACACTGAGTTATCACTGTATTATAACCACCCCTATCAAAAGTGGATGCGGACAGTTGAATTTCTGAGGGGGCGCGATCAGTCGACCAATGTAGCATATATATTTCGAAGCAAGATGTGTACATGGAAGGATTTATTGGACTTTGAGAAAGAACAGATTGTGGAAGCTCAGAGAGCTGGTGTCTCGATTTCCCAAACGGCTGAATTAGTGGGGTTTTTGCGAGCCATCATTGTTAAAGTGTATCACAACTGGAGTGAAAATTGTCAAGCAATGACCTAGAGGCAAAACTGCACAGAACAGCAAAAGGTTTATATAAGAGGTGAGCGCAGGGTGCAATGACTCGTACAGACCAACAAACGCTGGACTGCTCAACAGTTGACTACTCAATACAACCAAGGTCAACCCGAAACAGTATCTGTCATGACCATGCATCACATACTCACATGTATGGGCTATAGCAGCAGATGACCCCGACAACATCTCCTAATCATGGTTCCTCAACACAAAAGACTCACCTGGTGCAAAGATCATGCAAGTTGGACAACAGATGACTGGAAAAACTGTGCTGGTCTGACAAGTTGTGTTTTTACTCTGCTCTGTGGATGGTCATGTACGTACTTGGTGCAAACAACATGAGGCACTTGATTCATCCTGCATGGTCTCCACAGTGCAAGTGATGCTGTATAGTATCCACAGTGCAAGTGATGCTGTATGGTCTCCACAGTGCAAGATGATGGAGGCTTTGTGCTGTGGAGACTATGGAGGCTTTCACTGTAGAGACCATGGAATGGTGTGAGACCTGTTTATTTAGCAGGAACTCGGACACCTGGTGCATGTAGAACAATGTATGGGTGGTGCCCTTTATCATGAATTGCTTACTGGCTCTGTATACCCAGCAGTGTTGCACTTTTTCCCGAATGGTGATGGTGCCTTCCAAGATGACAATGCGCCAAGCCACAGGTCCAATGTTATGCAGGAATGGTTTGAGTAGCACAGTTCAGACTTCAAACATAGTGATTGGCCTCTGAACCCCCAATATCAATCCCAAAGAGCACTTGTGGAACACTATGGAATTGCATACCAAGCATTTGTATACACCAATCACCTCCATACCTGCATTGAAGGTTGCATTACACACAGCTTGGTTGGCCATACCTCCCAACTGCTTCCGGCAGCTTATTGAGTTGAATCCATGTTGGGTAGCTGCTGTACTGAGAGTGAAAGGAGGGCCTACAAAGTTCAGGGTATCCCACTCGCTACCGAATCCGGCATTTCTTTAATAATATTAACACCAATGAAGATATTGCAACGAAATTTAAAGTGGACTTACACCTCATTTCGTGTGAAATGTAATGACATCACAAAATGGGCTGGAAGTGGCCACCATTTGCACCCACACAGCATTGAACCCGCCGTTGTCCGCCAGACAGCCGGAGTGCTCCTAACTTGCAGACACATTCCTAAGTGTGGCGCCATTGAGGAGCACTCCGCCAGCCAGCCGGAGTGCTCCTTACTTGCAGACACATTCCTAAGTGTGACGCCATTGAGGAGCGGTCTGCCAGCCAGCCGGAGTGCTCCTTACTTGCAGACACATTCCTAAGTGTGGCGCCACTAAGGAGCACTCCTCCAGCCAGCCGGACACACCTCTCTGCTGCTTTGTTATGCCATTTCGCTGAGCGTGTCTACACAATACGGTTGTTGATACTGAGTGCTTGTGGCAGTTTGCATACATGTAAAAATGTATTGGTATTCTCTGGAGGAGCAAGTGTTTATTGTTTGCACTTATTGGAAAACAGAATTGATAAAGTATTATCAACAGCAATTCTTGGAGAGGTTTGCGGGCAGATATCCACCGGGCAAGTCCACCATTTGGGCATTGTCGAAGAAATTGGAAACCAAGGGGACTTTGTTAGATGACCATGCAGGAGGCCGTCCACAAATGTCCGAGGAAACGATCCAGAATGTAAAGTGTCGACTACTTGCGTCTCCCAGGAAGTCACTTCACCGACTGCCACAGGAAACAGTGATGTCCGAAAGTACTTGTCAATGTGCTGTGAAAAAGCGAAACTTCATGCGTACCATATCTCCATGGTCTAAAAACTGAAAGAGCCTGGCCACGTGAAACGAGGGACATACTGTCGATGGTTTCAGACATTTTTTCAGGAAAATCTGGGCATTCCGGACCACACATGGTTCTTGGACAGGCGTGGTTTCACTTGTCCGGATACGTCAATTCTCAAAATTCCCGTATTTGGGCCGGTGAAAATCCCAATGCAATACATGAAGAACCCCTTCATTCACAAAAATTTGGTGTTTTGTGTGGGATGGCACGGCGCCACATAATTGGTCCCATCTTCTTCGATAAAACCATCACAACAGCTGCATATATGGAAATCTTCAACACCTTTATAAATCAATTGGATGACAGAAGAATTCTCCATTGGATATTTCCAGCATGATGGAACGACATCACACACCAGTATGGCCGAAATTCAGTCCTTTTTCAGCGACCGCATCATTTCGAAGGATCTATGGCCAACACGTTCACCCAATCTGATGCCTTCTGATTACTTTTTATGGGGATATCTAAAAGGGAGAGTTTACCAAAAGAAACCTCAAACCAGAGATGCCTTGAAAGCAAACATCACCGAAGAAATTCAGGTAGTGATGGCAGACATACTGGCAAGGACTTTCCACAATATGGTGCGCCGGGTTCAATGCTGTCTGGACACAAATGGTGGCCACTTCCAGCACATGTTGTGATGTCATCACATTTCACATAAAATGAGGTAAGTTCACTTCAAATTTCGTTTTTGTTGCAATATCTTTATTGGTGTTAATATTATTAAATAAATGCCGGGTTCAGTAGCGAGTGGGATTATTATAGTAGCGAGTATTTGGTAGGTTGTCATAATTCAGTGATCACTCAGTGTATAATATTGTAGGCTGATTACATAATCACTTCAGAGAATAAATGCAATACTATCATGTAAAACATAGTGATTTAGGACTATCATGGCCACCTTGGTTGGTGCCTGAATTGTTTGAGGCATTGGCTTCTAGCAACTTGTCCAACACCGGTTTCAGTTTGAGTCCTAGATGAAGCATGGGTAGTGTACTTGTTCAATGGTGCTGGCCCATCGCCCCCTTATAGCTTACAGGCCCGCACACCGAATTGTGACATCACAGTAGGGTAGTCCATAGTCGGAGAGAGGGAGATGCTGCGAGCTGTACGGCGATGTGCGAAACCAACGATACAAGTCAAGCGTTATTTAGTTTCACTGCATTTAAATAAGGATGTCTGTATTAGATTTTTTAAATAACTACAGAGTTTGCACGTTTGTTTTATAATCTTTCAAAATACAGAAGAAAAAGAAATTACAGCATAAATCTAGCGTTGTAATAATTTTGACGTAAAAGTATAAGCAAGACAGATTCGTCTACTTAATGAAATCATCGCTGTCATTCCATTGGAGTGATAAACCATTCCTGTAATCAAAATTATAAACTGTCATCATAGTTTCACTCGAAGTTATATATGTTCACCGGATCATTCTTGTACTTGAAAGATTAGTTTGAGGGTGCATTACGAAGTACCACCGTCGTTTCAAAAGATGTCAGTTGACGAATTTAAGGAATCAGATTTTTCATTCCTCGCGAGCTTACGGCTACGAAATATTGACTAATGAAGTAATTCCTTTAATGAAAATGTATTTTCATGTTAGACAGTAACTAGCAATTTATGTGCAATCCATGTTCACTAATATATAAAAAAAGAAAAGGTCAAGAAGAAAAACTGAATTTTTTCCTGTGTGTTTTTAAATTATTGCCAAAAGCTCAATAAAACACTTTAACATACATACAGGGAATTGCTGCTTGATCCACTGATTGTATCAAATAAATTAAGAGTTTAAGAAAATTATGCAACTGTTACATTATTAAATGTACCATAACAACATTTTAATGATGTAACAAGTTTTCCTAATTTTAGTACCATCTAGTTACATGTTTGGACAGCTTCATTTTGGTAAGCAAATGTAAAGTTTATAATTTTTGTCTTCCAGAGCACTATTTAAAAAAGTTACCTTGTCAAAGTTTAAAACATTAAGTATATTAGTATCATTAAACAAAACTATTTAGATCCAGAATATAAACATTATTTTTTATCTGGAAAAATATGAGTACTTATTGGCATAAATTTCCTGAAATTTGATTTTCAAGAAGTTTTCAGAAAAACTGCCAATGTACAAATAATTATGTTTGTGCAACTCTTTATGTACCACAAACACAAAATTTAATTATTTGTCCCTTAGCTGTTCCTTGAAGAATTTCAAAGACAAATTTCTAAGAAAATCTGAAATTTGTTCCAATAAGTTTTTAATAAAGTATTTTTCCAGATAAGAATTATATATTATTTGAGAACCTGACAAATGCACATGCAGTTATTGTACTGGATAAACCTAAACTACTGTTTTGGTACTATAGGATGTTTTTCAGAAGGTGAACATGTCTCATTATAAATTGACTAACTTGATGTACCATTTTATCAGAAAATGACATAAAATTATGTGCAAATGTTTTGTCATTACTAAAGCTATTGAAAAGACTGTTTCTTTTTTTATGATTTTGGGTTCAAAATAAATTCTATGAAGGATTGGAAAAGTTTATCTCGATACAAAGATTGACCACCCCCCCCCCATATTTGGAAGCACACGTTCCAGTAGTTATCGGACAATATGAGATATATTAGTTCCAGTTATTATAACTGTCACTTTGGAAGAAAAGGTGCAGGAAGTCTGGAAACAGATAAGTGATAAGTTTAGATAAATGAATCAAAAACTGATCTCTCATTTTAGGCAGATGTTTTTCAAAAAAAAAAAATAAATAAATATGAGTATACATTTCTACTTGTATTTTAAAAATCTTGTTTGTTTAGAACATAGTTTCCACATTATGTGGATTCGTGCGCATCCAGGTACTTCTTTTTTCTCTTAAAAATAACAATATCCAGGGCTTGAACATACCATGCCCGAGGCATGTAAATAAAAAATCTAGTTTCCCATGCTAGGCAACTAAATTTTAAGATAAAAAAGTTTGTAATAGAATTTCCTACTACACACACACACACACACAAAAAAAATAAAAAAAAATACAGTTGTTGCATGTCATGTTCCATTTCATTGTTAATTACCAGAAGTTGCAGGGGCAGATTTCCAGCTAGGTGCACTAGGCGTGCGCCTAGGGCCTCGCTGTTTGAGGGGCCCCGAAAACATATAATTGGATTTTCAGTTTTGGTTTTCACGGACCGAAGCAAATCAATCCTTAAAGCGGCTACTTTGTATTGTCAATTGATATTTTACTTTCTCATATTAATAATAATATATTTTTTTTGCTGTTGCTGATATTTCCGAATTTTCGAGTTCTTATCGATGTACGTATTTTGAAAGGGACGGTTAAAATAATTTTGAGTTCCTTTTAGTGGTTGGTAAAGAAGGTATTCACGCTTCCCACACTTGTCATTGTTTAAGGCGAATTCTTAACTTGCCTGCTGTGCTGTAAATTGCTTTCATGGTACTTCCAGCCAAGGGAACACATCTGTGTTGGAACCTTCCCACCTTGTTCTCAAGTTGCAATGAGGAGTACTTGTAAAAACTTTCCTGATGATCGGGCGTGTTTGCTGTTAATTGTTTTTTTCCTTCGTGGTAGGATAATCAATGAAGAAAGAAATATTCTTCATAGGATAATTCTTCTTAGGACAATCAAGTTCTTTCTCAGCCCTAATCCCTCTAAACCACCTTAAACCAAAAGGGTTGTTAATATTTAGGCTGACAAAAATAAAGAAATTTGAGAATATTACACTATCTTATTTAATAGTGTTAAAAGTAATTTGTATTGTATTGCAACAACATTTTCTCATTACTTTCTGCTCCCTTGGTTTAATACTGATAATTATCAAGTATTCTCACCTTTTCTATTCCTTAAATCGACTTAAAACTAGCTTTTGAAAAAGAAATAAAAAGTTTCAATGATACTCTTACTCAAAAACCTGCAGTCCCTACTTTTCCATTTTCAAAGCAGATCTTTTGCATTTAATTTGCATGCTTCTGTTTCTTATAACTGCAGTGTAGGTATAAATGGGATACGGGTATTTAAAGTGCCAAATCTAACATCCATTGATTCCCTATTAGCCTCAAAATTCTGTTTATGATAACTGCAGTGCATGAAGTATATGGGATATTAAAAGTGCCAAACTTAATATCCATTGATTTCCTATTAGCCGCAAAAATAATTTTTGAGATATCTCTGAAATCAAAAAGTTGGATGTGCACGGACAGACAAAATTATTACACTAGCACTGTTTCTTACAGAACGTTGTAATAATAGGAAGTGATGGCATTTTAAAAAAGTGTAAAAACCTTTTTCTTGACTCCCCCTCCTTTTTTTTGTTAATCTGACGGATGAAAATTTCTGAAGGCATAAGAAGGGGAGGTGCCCCTGAACCTTTTAGCGCCTAGTGCCCCAATAGATTTAAAGTCTCCTCTGAGAAGTTGCATTATTGTTACGAAGTGCCAAGGAAAGACAAATATCACATCTTCAATTATGTTATGCTCTACGCCCAGAAATTGGAACCATATGTAGTTTTGTTCTAAATGCTGTTTATAATCAGCTACGGGATATTAAAATGAGGCATATGGGATACATGCCGATACATGCCTCAGTTTAAGTTAGGTTCACAAAAGGTTTTCCCCTTACATTAGAGTTCTTGTCACTTGAAAATTTTCCCACTTGATTGAAGTAATCCATTTTCTGATGAGTTCCCCGTTAGTAGGGAATTTGAATATTCTGACAATTTTTAGTAATCACATAAGGAAATAATAACACGTGGCCCATCATCATAATTACAGTGACAGTGGGGTACGCTGCATCTAAATGGCATAATGAATTCTCTTTGTCCTAAAAATATTCATTTACGAGAAGTTTTAATAAAGTATTTTAATTGACAATTTGACAACGACAGCCACGCACATTCACAGTGACGCTTATACAGGGAGCGAGCAAGCTCGACCACCCACCACAGATTACCAGACTACTCTTCTTTACGTCACTCAGCTTCCGGTATTCGGTGTGCGGTCCTGTAAGCTATAAGGGGATGATGGCTGGCCCCTTCCATGGACCACCCACCCTAAATTAAGGATGGACTTCTGATTATAGCGATATGCCTTGCTAGTGGTGATTGTTAAACCCTGAAACAAAAACACATTAAAATAACTATCATGTAATTTAAGATGTGAGATAATAATAGATTCAACATGGTCTTCCTCATTTTAACTAGAATTAGTCAGTTTAAGAATCAGTCTTGCAAATTGCTTTATTTAAATATTAAGTGAAACTAGCTTATGTTTAACAACAGAATTAATATAATCTGTATTTATTGGTGCCTAGAAGGAAAATAAAATCTTCCCCGCAAGCTTTCTCTGACAATGGATGGCTTCTTCAGGCAGTTATAAAAGTAAAACAGAATCCTACAAAAGAAAAACAAGAAAAGTTACAATAGAAAAACTGCCTGAAGAAGCCATTCCTTGATGGAGAAAGCTTGCTGAGAAGATTTTATTTTCCTACTAGACACCAATAAATACGGATTATATTGATTTTGTTATTAATATTCTAAATCAACTTATGGGAATTTTACTAGGAAATTTTTTCATTAATAGCAAATTTTCGGAGAAAACTCTTCTCCTTCTTCAGGCTGTCTTGTTGTTGTCACTTTTTACTTGTCACTATCACAGTTACGGTTTACCTTGACGGTTACGGTTAACCTTGACGGTTTAGGTTATTTTTCAACAAATCCTGCCAGATGTTAGGCAGGGAAAATCCTTTGCAGTCATTGATGATGGAATTTTGATTTTTCTCAATCTCTATTCCTTCTTTCAGTTTTCTTTTTTGGAAATTGCTTTGGAAACTGATTACTTTAAGGGAATTCCAATCCATGCTGTGCCCAGTTTCTCTAACATGCCTATCTAATCCAGTCTTGTTGGAGCAATTTTTTATAGCTGCTTTATGCTCAGCTATACGAGTTTCTAGTCTGCGACCTGTTTCACCTATGTAAGATAGTCCACAACTACAATTTACTTCATAAACTACTCCTTGCATTTTTAAAATATCTTCTTCTCTTTGAACTATTTTAGGGAAAAATTTTAACTTTGTTCTCTAAACTTGGAGCTAGCCTAATATTGTATTTTTTACTAATTCTCTTTAAAGCCTCAAATAAACCTTTGTGATAAGAAATTTTTCTAGTGAATTTTACTTGTTGCTTTTGTGGGTTCTTCGTACCATTAAAATTCAGAAGCTTCTCGCCATCCGTTGTCAGAGAAATAACTATCCTAAAGAAGAAATTGAGAAGCTTCTGAATTTTAATGGTACGAAGAACCCACAAAAGCAACAAGTAAAATTCACTAGAAAAATTTCTTATCACAAAGGTTTATTTGAGGCTTTAAAGAGAATTAGTAAAAAATACAATATTAGGCTAGCTCCAAGTTTAGAGAACAAAGTTAAAATTTTTTTCCCTAAAATAGTTCAAAGAGAAGAAGATATTTTAAAAATGCAAGGAGTAGTTTATGAAGTAAATTGTAGTTGTGGACTATCTTACATAGGTGAAACAGGTCGCAGACTAGAAACTCGTATAGCTGAGCATAAAGCAGCTATAAAAAATTGCTCCAACAAGACTGGATTAGATAGGCATGTTAGAGAAACTGGGCACAGCATGGATTGGAATTCCCTTAAAGTAATCAGTTTCCAAAGCAATTTCCAAAAAAGAAAACTGAAAGAAGGAATAGAGATTGAGAAAAATCAAAATTCCATCATCAATGACTGCAAAGGATTTTCCCTGCCTAACATCTGGCAGGATTTGTTGAAAAATAACCTAAACCGTCAAGGTTAACCGTAACCATCAAGGTAAACCGTAACCGTGATAGTGACAAGTAAAAAGTGACAACAACAAGACAGCCTGAAGAAGGAGAAGAGTTTTCTCCAAAAATTTGCTATTAATGAAAAAATTTCCTAGTAAAATTCCCATAAGTTGCTTTAGATTATTGATTCAATTAAACTAGGAAGCCATTTCTCAACATGAGCTTTATTCAATAAATTGATTTTGTTGTTATTAGTTTAGTGTTGACAACCCATAGTTTACTCATTGCTTATATTTGTCTCTGTGTTGCAGCAAAAAGATTGCACTTGTGTTTGTCTAAGAAAACATCTGCTCATTGATTTCTTGACCGTCATTCCATCTTGAAATAATATTGTTTTTTATAATACATGATTTGTTTGGTAAAATTATATTGTGATTTTTTTAGGTCTTCGAAAATACAAAGGTAGACTCTGTTACCTTCCAGTAGTTGGTTATGAGTCATCTTCCTGCACAAAGCCTTCATTAAGGTTAGAAGACATGAAGAGAAGCAAAACTGTTGGCAGCGAATGGTTATGGTCAACTGATCCATCATCCTATGATATTAGTGGTTCTGATGGTAATCAGTTTGTTCGTTCCAAAAGTTTTGGAGCCGATACTGCAGATAATGACAATGGTGTTCGGCTTATGAAGTTCAGCTACAGTGGTGAATTTTACGTATCAGAATGTGATGGACATAACTATGCTTCCCCAATAAATGGGAGTGCAACTGGTGTTAAGGAAAATGGATGTGCACCTACTATTGGTTTGTCTGGTAGCTCCTGGAATAATGTACCTCATGACTGCATACCTGATGAGCATGATCCAGTATTCTTAAATTCAACTCGGGACAGTAAAGGGAATTTGAGTCATACTGTAAGTAGTTCTGCCTCTTGCATATCCTTGGATCAAAATCTTCCTGAAGACTGGGTAGTTATTGAAGACGAATTTGTTTTAGTATATGTTTGTCACCAGACACATCTTTCTTCAGATGTGTTATTTGCTCCTAGTGCAAAACTTGATGATGGAATAATGTGGTTGATAATGATTCGTGCGGGAGTAACACGAGCCCAAGTAATACATTTCTTATCATCTCTGCAGTCGGGGGATCATGTTCATATTCCTTACGTAGATGTGATTCCTGTTCATTCATTCCGACTGGAACCCTTTTACTCTGATGGTATTATGACTGTGGATGGGGAAGTTATTCCAACTGGGTCAATACAAGCTGAAGTTCTACCTTCTGTAGCTAGAGTGATGACCCGCTAGTTTTTTTTAAAACACTACCTTTCAAGTGGAAAATTGTATCCAGATTATTAAGTGTGAAATAATATTGCTCAACTCAGTATTACATTAATTGACAGTGCTAAACATCTGGTTATAAGGTTATAAACATAAAAAAATGTTTGGTGTTTTGTTTCTCAGTGCAGTCTAACTTCCTCATGGTACTTTTAGTTTTTTATCTTAATATAATATCAGTCATGAAAAACGTGCAGCACATTTTTTGCTCATCAAATCGTATCACAGAGCTGAAAAAAATTTGTTAAATGTTGTAGGTCCATCCCCACATACACTGCCGGAAAGTGAAAAAAGAGCACCACTATAAATTGCAGCTGCATCTATGAGATTTATGTCGTAGCAACAACTTGTTAAGAAAGGAAAGTGATCACACGCGTGAAGTGATTCAGTGTTTATTTTACCTTTTAATGTGTATTACAGTCTACAGAAGACACATTTTAATAAGGTGTTGCACCTCCTCCAGCAGCTATACAAGCTTCCAATCTGCCATGCAATAGGTCGTACAAATGTTGGATAGCATTCCATGCGCTTTCAACTTGGACACGTAAGTCAGAGATGGTCGCTGCCTGCCGGGGACCACGGAAGAGTCTGTCCAATTCCAGTCCCAGATGTGCTGAATTAGAGACAAGTCCGGAGAGCGTGCTGGCCAAGAGAGTTGATGCACAGCCTGAAGAGCATGTTGAGTTACCCGGGCAGAGTGTGGGTGGGCATTATCCTGCTGGAATATCGCATCAGGGATTGCACTAAAAAATGGCAGGACAACCAGTTGCACAATATCACTGACATACATACTGCTATTCAGTGCACCCCATACAAACACCAGACTCATGTGAGAGTGATAGCTAATCGCTCCCCACACCATGATGCCCGGCGTGGAGCCTGTGTGCCGTTGACGGATGCATGGTGGCAGAAGTCGCTCACCTTGTTGCCTTCGGATACATGCATGACCATTAGATGCTCCCAAGCAGAATCGGCTTTCATCACTGAAGACCACTGACCCCATTCTTCTCTCCAATGAACTCCTTCTTGACACCACCGCAAATGTGCTTGACGGTGACCAGGGGTCAGTGGTAACCGTGCCAACAGTCCCGTAGTCCTGCTTCCAAGAAACGATTCCATATCATTCTGGTAGACATCCTTGGTTTGACAGAGGACCGAATTTGTGATGCTGTAGCTGTCTGCTCTGCCAATGCCACCCTCCTGATAGGCCGATCCTTTCGCATGTCTGTAACTCTGTGTTGCCTGGAACCACATCTGCGAGTGTGTGAATGCTTCTCTGACCACCGACGCCACCATCTTACCACAGCCGATACCTCTCGGTCTGCAATTTGATGGAAGGACCAATCTCCTTCCTGCAGACCCACTATACTGCCTCGCTCGAACTCCGATAACTGAACACATGTTGCACGCCTGCATCTTCCAGGCATGGTAGCTTCTTCAATGAGCACTGAACAGCACGAAACCAGACAAATGACTTCATCTGCACTCCCTAGTCCTTAAATATGTACTGCGTACATTTGCATGTTGTTGTCCACAGTGACATCATTATTTCATCCAATGACATTCCAACTTGGACCACAGTTTCTGCTGCCTTAACAATTAACATATTATAATATGACGTTCCTACTGGCATCTTTTTTTCGCTTTCCAGCAGTGTATCTTTTCATTTCTTATTTCAGTCAACATTGTTGGTTGCTGATTGTAATGTGCTGCTGAGATTTTTTCTCTGTAGATTATCATACTGATGGGATTAATTTCGTTGTTGCAACTTTTATAAAATATTTTTTTTGCATAACATAATTTTATTGCATGCTGCTTTGCACACTCATAGTATGAACTTCACAAAAATCCAGATAACAATTTAAACTGGATCACTGATTCCTTGTCAGTGTTTTTTTATAAATCCATTCATTTTTCAATTATAGTGTACATTAAAAAAAAAATTCTTACCCAAAGTCAACCCAATAATCATTGTCCTTATGAAATTAACATAAGTGTTCACTTATTTAAATTGACAAAAGTTTATGTTATTAGATCATTTCTTTTGATCTGCATAGCCCAATAGGTATAAATAATTAACTTTTGTATATAATTTGCTGAATTTAATGTATTGATAGAATATCAATATGAAATTTTCCTCAAACTTTTCAAGTTGTGATTCAGATGTGTTATCAAAAGTTTGCTATTCAAATAAGAAATGTGTTGTTACTTAGTTCTGTTTAAAATATTTGTTATAGTTTCTGAAATAATTTTGTGTTTATTTTTAGTAATTTCAGTATTTTGGTATTGCACTAGTTTTTTTTTTCTTGTTTATTTAGTTAGTTTTTATAATTTTCACATGTTGCTTTTCTATTATTTCCCTACATATTCTTTTAGGTTTCATGATTTGGGCAATTAACGCTGATTTTTATTTTCAGATGTGAATTAAATATGCTCAGAATTTGCTATATTGGCAGTAAATGTTATAGTATGTATTTTTCTTGAGGAGAATGATTATCACTCCAAATATCGTCAATGGCAATTATGTGAAAAATTTGCACTCCATGCGATTTAGTATGAATGAGCGTTACCATTAATGAAATGTGATGTGCATTTCCATGTGATGATATGAAATTTTTCTATTGCATTTGATACAGCATGCTTATAGCCTGTCAGTGTACTGCCATTCCTTTTTATTGATTATTAAGAAGTTTTACTCTTCATCCACTTTCCTTGTTGAATGTTAAGCTTGTTATAAACTGAAAACATGTGCTAAATATATGAAATCATTTCATCTTCAGCCCACTGATGATTTAAAACTGCTTTGTGCCAAGTGACTACAGGCATTGAAAAGAAAAGAAGAAAACACATTATGCTTAGTGGCATCCTTATTGTTTGCCAAAGTATTTAGAACCTGAATGTGCAAAATTTCATTTTGGGCCAGCTGAATCGTCCCATTTACTAGTTCATGTGCTTTAGTTTATACATGTTCATTAATTGTAGATTGCTTACTGTTTTGCTTTTCATCCAAGAGATTTGCTTAATTGTTCAGTAATTTGAATGCAATTGCATGATTGTTTAATGATTCATATATTTGCTTGACTGGTGTGGCTAAACATTCACCCCATAAGTTGTGCGAAGCAGTTATAAATATTCGTGAAACATGAATCATGAAAATCATATCTGGAATATGGATGGTAACACATAAAATTACTTGTTGCTATTTTTGAATAAAATTATAAATGAGTGTTCATGATGATTTATAGTGATTTTTCAAATTTAAATATTAGTTATAAATGTTGCAAATAGAACAGTACAGTTAATATTTATACAGTTGAACTTCCATATGATGAAGTTGCAAGATCCTTGAAAAAATGTTGCTAAATAGAAAATGTTCTGTATTTATTTATTTATTTATTTAAATCCAGATATATTTAAGTAGATTATTTTAGACTGTAATCAATTATACATTCAGAAATCAGCTATCTGACATTTTAGAGTATTTAGTTTGTAGTATAATCACAAAAATTAATATAATACTAATATATCTGACATAAAATAGTCACCAACTGCCATTGTGACATGCATATGTATGGAACAAAGTATGACTGTACAAAATATTAGTTTTATGAATGTGATAAAAACCACAGAAAGTAATAAAAATTACATACAGTAAACAGTAATTACCAAAAAAAAAAAAAAAAAAAAAAAAAAAAGTTTTCATCCCTCTTTCGGCTCACTTCACCAGCCCAACTTGTTTGACAATTCCCTGTATACACTGAAAAATGATGAGGGTGAAAGGAAGTTGTACTACTTCGTTGAGTGTTTCTGATCATCCAGTGCTGACATATCCTGAATCTGGTCTTCTCATAATTTTCTCAGGCTTCCTCACCTTTTGTTCCAGCTGCTTAGGCAGAGTAAATTTTCTTGGCATCTCAACACTCATTTTTTCAACATGTCCAAACTACCTCAAAATTCTTTGAATAAAGCTCATGTTGAGAATTGGCTTCCTAGTTTCTTAATTCAATTACTAATCAAAAAACTACTATTATGGGATTTTTTATTAGGAATCTTTTTTATTTTAATTGCAAATTTTCAGAGAAAACTCTTCTCCTTCTTCAGGCTGTCTGTTTGTTGTCACTTATTTCCGTCACTATCGTGGTTACGGTTAACCTTGACGGTTACAGTTATTTTTCAAGGCAAGACACAAGGTGGATGCGAGAGCTTGTGACGATGATCTAGTGTATAGATTGAAAATTTGAAAGGCATCAAATCCTGCCTAACATCTGGCAAGATTTAATGAATAATAACTGTAACTGTCAAGGTTAACCGTAACCGCAATAGTGACAGGAATAAGTGACAACAAAAAGACAGCCTGAAGAAAGAGAAGAGTTTTCTCCGAAAATTTGCAATTAAAATAAAAAAAATTCCCATAATAGTAGTTTTTGATTAGTACCTCAAAATATTTGTTTCTATCCTACTAACATCATTTTGGTCACATTACACATCTGCAACACATCTTCAATTCTCACATGATCAGAATGTAATTAATGACTTCATGACCTCCTCTAATTATTGTCAGTAACAAAAAATTTAGTGGGAATTATAAAGAATAAATTTATTAAGGTATGTTACCTCTCAAATTTTTATCCGTACACTAGATCATCATCATGAGTTCTCGCATCTTATTACCCCCACAAGTCTGGTGACCAAGCTGGTTGATTTGCCATCCAGCATGGTCATTGATGTTGCCACCTTGTGTCTTGTAAATTCCCAGGTATTCTTCTAATTTGCAGATAATTGAGTGTAATTGATACTTGATAATTTTTAAGGAGTTCCAGTCCATCTTGTGGCCAGTTTGTTGTATGTGCCTATCTAATCCTGTTTCATTTGAAATGTTCCTTATTACTGCCTTGTGCTTATTAATTCTGGTGGTTAACCTTTGTCTTTCTTGTTTCCCTTATGTATAGTAAACTACCTACATATCCAGTTTATTTTATAAGTGACTCCTTTCTGGAGTAAATTATTTTCTTCTCTTTGTTTTAGGGATGGTAAGTAATTTTTAATTTTGTTATTTAAACATGGAGGTAACCTAATTTCATGTTAGCTCCAGGTTTAAATAACAGAATTAAAAATTACTTACCATCCCTAAAACAAAGAAAAGAAAATACTTAACTCCAGGAAGGAGTCATTTGTAAAAGAAACTGTTCATGAGTTTACCATACACAGGAGAAATGTGATGAAGGTTAACCACCAGAATTAATGAACACATGGCAGCAATAAGGAACATTTCAAATAAAACAGGATTAGATGGGCACATACAACAAATTGGCCACAAGATGGACTGGAACTCCTTAAAAGTTATCAAGCATCAATCCCACTCAATTATCTGCAAATTAGAAGAATCTCTGGAAATTTACAAGACACAAAGTGGATGCAAGAACTCATGATGATGATCTAGTGTATAGATTGAAAATTTGAGAGGTATCAACAAATTTATCCTCTATAATACCGGTTAATTTTTTTTGTTACTGATCAGAATGTGTTTGCCACCCCCTCTTCATCCCTAAGTAATACATCTCTACAGCACAAAACTCCTGTGTCTCTTTTACATTAGCAGGTTTAACTCTCGTACACTCCCATACTTCAGAGTAGTAATAATTATACTTCTATGCACAGCTATTAAGGACAAGAACCCACCTAAGGCAACTGTGGCTGTCAAAATTGATTGAAATTCACTTAAAACAGCTATGATTTTCAAAGATCACTGAAATTTACCTAAGGCAGCTATTACTTTCAAAGCTGACTTAACTTTCCTACTAATTTTACAATCTAATTAGTTTTCTATGTGAAATATGTTTCCATGGTGACGTTACTCAAACTTGTCTGACCCTCCCCTACATCAAATGAAAACCAGTTTGATAAAACACCATTCACTTATACACACTCTGTTGCCAGCATGCATACCTTTTACACCTTCAAGCAGATTCCCAGTTATGCCATAATTATTCAAGCCCTTCCACAAAAACACATTGTTCACTTGGTCATGAGCTGTATCCAAATCTACAAAGCCCTTCTGACCAACAGACTTCTCAGTTATCATATGTAATATAAAAATTTAGCACAGCCCTTATCAAGCATAAAACACCTTTGTGCATCCTACACAACTTCCTCTGGTGTAAAACTTCATATCTTATCAGTAATGACATTTCCAAATGCTATTCCATGGTACACTTGCTGGCTAATATAATGTTAGTTCTCTCATTCAGTGTGATCACCTTTTCTTTTATACAAAGGGACAAATGATAACATATCTCAAATTCTGAAGGACTACCTCTAACTCCCAACACAACCGACAAACTTCAGTTAGTGTCAATGATAGTCACCACCATATTTTAACATATTGACTACTATGTGATATGCTTCTGGAGCTCTACCTTTTTGATGAGACTTTGCAGCTTTACAAACCTCTTCTTTTGATATTCCTGGTGTCTTGCGTTTGTTACTGTGTCTCTGTGGCATCATCTACTTCTATCCCAGGACCATCTATGCTTTCATGTTCTAATAACTTTCCAGAAGTATTCACTCGCTCTTTCATTTAGCTACCATATCATTTCTCCAATCGTATTCTTCATGGAACTTAAACTTTATAAATCCAATTCTTTTTTGAAAGTCCCTACATTGCAGTGGAACCAGTAAACATCAAAGACATATGATAATATTAAGTGAAAAAAATTCAGAATGTCTTCCAAAATAATTACTTGTTGCAATGCAGGAAATAAGCAGATTATTTTTGGCATAGAAATTAACTGTAACCATGTCACCAGTTCTCAAAAAAAAAAAAAAAAAACCTGAAAAAGAGTGGCAAATAAGTCTTTGTATCCTGATTTTCAATTAATATTTAGAAAAAAAAAAAAACCTTTTCTCAGAGTAGCAAATGAGCCTTTGTATTCTAATTTTCATTTTAATATATTGTTATTCGCCTATTACAATATTTAGTATAATGCATTTTCAAATTAGTGAAGTATAGGTATCTCAGCAAATATCTAGATTGTGCAGTTTGATGCTTTCCTGTCTCATCATAGTATTAAATCTTCCATCCTGACAATGAAGTTTTGTTAAAAATCACCAGTTCTTCAGACAAAAGCATCATAAATTGTAATGAAGAATTAATCACCAAATCACATTACCAACACATAGCGTAGAAAGTCGAAATTAACTGCAGTCTAAGTGTCTCACTACTCTGTGGTATGTTAAGCTTCATAAGCTCTTGACAACCAAACACCATACCATTCTGTCCTGAATCAGAATCCTTCAGTATTCTTGAATTCCACTGATCTGCTGCCGATCAGATCTTACTGCATCTTACAATAATGAAGAAAAAGCTTCACGCATGGCTTATTATGTATTTAGCATTAAACATTAGTATGATCATTTGGCTGAAACATCAGCCTTGTTCACACTAGTAGCAAAAATTCACATGGTGGGCATCATTTTGAGACAGGTTGCAGGCTTGGAACACAAATCGCAGTGCATAAAGCAGCAATAAAAATTGCTGCAACTAAACAGATTTAGATAGGCATGTTAGAGAAACTGGGCACACTATGGACTGTGGTTCTGTAAGGGTCATCAGCTTTCAAAACAACTTCGCAAAAAGAAAATTAAAAGAAGCACTTGATTGAGAAGAAAGAGAATTCCATCATCAATGGTTGTTACTGTCTAACATCTGGTAAGATATTATGAAAAATAACTGTAACCATCATGGTTAACCATAACTGTGATAGTAATAAAAAAAAAAAAGAGTGACAACAAATAACTGCCTGAAGAAGAAGAAGAGTGTTCTCCAAAAATTTGCAATATTAATTTTAAAAATTTTCAAGTGAAACCCATACAGCTTTAAATAGTTTTTAATGAAATCATATATTGTGGCTTCTTGTGGTCACTATTTATAATATTTTGATTTTGTAAAATAATAAGTTCCTACAAAGCCTGATAACTAGTCTATTTTCTTGAGGATGCATTGCATTGCAGGTCTGCTTGCTTCTCCGCTATTGCTAATTTCTGCTAATGAAACCCAGACCTTATATAGAGCTTTCTCATTGTTGGCAATGCTTGTATTTTAAACTTAGAAATAATCATGTTAAAACTGTGATAGTAACTTTTCACCACTTTATTTTTCATTTCACTTGAATAAGTTGAAGTACAAAATATTTGAAGAATTTTAAAGCAGTTCAATTGATTCATTTCACTTGAATAAAGTTAAACTACAGAATAGTAGAAAAAATTTAAAACACCGTGTCCTTTACATGAGAATTTTGTATTCAGACTGATTTCACTCCTTGTCATTTAAATACATGATGAACATCATATTTGAATATACACTGCACCCATAATATTTCTTGGTGTTATATATTGTGAGGGACAGTCAAAAGAATGGGAAGTGATAAACTTACCAAAACTAATATTTTACATGTGCTGAGCATTTTTTTTTCTGCTGTGGTGCCACTTGCAGTTGTTAAACTTTTTCCTGTATATTTGATCTGGCTTCAAACATTTCTCATAGTTCATTTAATTTTCAATAAGGTAGTTTAACTGCAGTATACAAAAGGCTTTATTGTGCTTCATAAAGATATTGCAACAAATTATTCAGAGATTATTACAGTTGGTAATTTTCAGTGAAATGTTTGGATGTTGTAGGTAAATGAATTTGCTGATCTAAAACTTGATGTTTCCAGTTGGGCAGTGATACATGAAACACATCTGTTTTTGAAATTTACCTGCAACTAAGAAATTTTTGTAAGAAGGAAACAATGTGACTTACATTGCATGAGAAATAAGTATCATGGCATGTATGGAGTGCCCATTTTTGGTTAGTTGATCTTTTATTTTACTTACCTCAGCTTATTTTGAGCTTAGTGACTTTTGAATATCATTTTAATATATAGTGATACAGTCATTTTAGTCTTAGGAGTGAGGTGATGGGTTTTTATTCATATATTATATAGTTATGTAATATTTTAAATTCATCAGCACTTTACTTTGGATGATTTATTGTAATATTAGAAATATTGATTAACCCGTGTAAATATTGTGTACAAGTATCTTTTTGTATTGAGCTTATACTCACTTTTGTTTTGATAGGTTGTTTCAGTGATGTTATGTTATGGCAAATTCCAGTGCAATACATTCAAAGTATTTATTATTATGTAAGAAATCTTGAGGAGACCTTTTTTGGCATCTGTTTCCACAATATGATAATGATAGATTTACTGTGTGTTGATTTGACATGCTGCATTTGTTAAATTAAAAAATAATATAGTGCAAAATATGCACCAAGTTGTACCACCACTTTCAAGATCTTAGAGAAAATGTGAGGCAACTACAAAACCTTTTGCTTCGCTGTGAGAAAATGTTGTAGCTGAAATTTACTAATTGTTCTTACCATAACAGCAAAGTACTTCCCAATTGTAGAGAAATGAAAAAAATTATTACTTTTTTGCTGCAAGTGGTGATAAGTAAAACCAAATGATTAACTAAAATAAGAGGTAATAACTTCTGGCCAGACTTGCTCCAGGATTACAAAACAAAATTAATAACTACCTTCCAAAATTAAAGTTAAAAAGAAGAAAACATCCTTTTACAGGTAGGTGTGGTCTACAACATAAAATGTGAGTGTCGCCTCAGCTATATGGGAGAGACAGACAGACAGACAGCTTAAAACCAGATCAGCAGAGAGAGAGAGAGAGAGAGAGAAAATAAAACACACATTTAAAAATATGGCAAATAAAACAGGTTTGGACTGACATGTACAAATCTAAGACATAAATTGCTTTGGGACACTAGAAGTTCTGACATATCAACAGCAGTTTTTCAAAAGAAAACTGGCTGAAGGACTAGAAATAGAGAGAAGAAGAGGTACTAAATTAAAAAAAAAGTATAATATATGGAATTTATTGTTCATAAAAATAAGAGGTTTAGTTTGCTGATTTTACAAGGGTAATACTGCAGCTACTGTGTACAGACTTCACTTAAGCATATGAACTAACATTTCACTTTTCTTACTATTACAGCCCATAATAGATGGACTCCACAAAATTTTCATATCGTGTGAATTCATTTTAAATGAAACAGTAATTCCCCTAAGCAATAGCATAAATGCAGTGGGAGTGCCTTCCAAATGCTTGACTTTTCAAGTGATGTGCTTTTAATCTTTGAAAATTACTTTATTTTGAATAGTACTTTTATTTTTATTTTAGTTTAATATATGAAATGCATAAGCATGTGGTACAAGTTATGTATAAGCACAATGGTAAAGTTATGTATAAGCACAATGGTAAAGTTAATAATTAATGACTTCATGGCTTCCTCTAATTACTTCAGTATCATAAATATTGAACGGAAATTATAGAGGATAAATTGGGATTATGATTAGTGACAACTTCAAAAATTATTCAAAGAATACCCATCGTACTCCGCAGATGTATGGTTTGCTAAAACTTCATAAAGAAGAACAACCTATTAGGCCTATTATTGACTCAAAATATTCTCCTCTGTCTAGTCTGCATTATTACCTACTGTTTCATTTATCGAAGTTGCTTCCTAAACCTAAGGCACTGATAAAGAACACTGAAGAGCTATTGAATAAAATAGAAAAACTTCCAGAATTAGAAAACCTTTCCATGGCAAGTTTGGATGTTGTGTTGATGTATACGAATATTAACCTGGACAAACTCATAGATTACATAACAGATGACCTATCTGACTTAGTAGTGTTTCATGGTTATAATAAAGAAGAATCAGTAGGCCTTTATGAACTTACAGTGTTTGCTCTAAACAACAGTTTTTTTTTCAATTCCAAGGCTGCTTCTATAAGCAAAGATGTGGGCTAGCAATGGGCTCTTCATTAGCACCTCTCCTAGCAAATTATTATGTAAGTAAGATAGAAGAGGCCTTCCTATTGAAACCTTATAATTTCTGCATGTATACTAGATACATGGATGATATCCTTTTCATCATAGATCAAGATTCAAGTGGATACTCATCAAAAATTCTAGAAGGTTTTGAATTCCCAAGGTGAATCCCTGAAATTCACTTTAGAAGAACAAAACGAAAATAAGTTAAATTACCTATACATTACTTTGAAGTTGGAAGGAAAAAAGCTTACCACAGAATTATGCAAGAAGCCTCCAAATACTGGAATTTTTTAAATTATAAGTCAGATCACCCTAATTATATAAAGAAAAATGTAGCTTTACAATTTAAAGAAAAAGTTGAAAAGCTGAATTCATCTTCAGAAGCTAAGGAGAAACATAAAAATAAGTTAAAATCAATGTTACTAGAAAATGATTATCCTTCAAGAGAAATTTGTGAACTATTGAGAGGCAATCCTACTAGGAACAGAACTAGCACTACAGATAATAAAGAAAAAATTTAATATTTATTCACAAGAAAAGTCACCACAAGGGACTGTTTGAAAAACTAAAGAAAATAAGCACTAAATATAAAATTAGGTTAGCTCCAGGTTTAAATGAAAAAATAAAAAAAATACTTACCATCCCTAAAACAAAGAGAAGAAAATATTTTACTCCAGGAAGGAGTCATTTATAAAATCGAGTGTTCATGTGGTTTACCATACATAGGAGAAACAGGACGAAGGTTAACCACCAGAATTAATGAACACAAAGCAGCAATAAGGAACATTTCAAATAAAACAGGATTAGACAGGCACATACAACAAACTGGCCACGAAATGGACTGGGACTCCTTGCAAGTAATCAAACATCAATCCCACGCAATTATTCGGAAATTAGAGGTCCCTGGAAATGTACAAGACACAAGGTGGCAACATAAACGACCATGCTGGATGGAAAATCCATCAGGCTTGGTCGTCAGACCTGTGGAAGTAGTAGGACGCAAGAACTCCTGATGATGATCTAGTGTCTAGATCGAAAATTTGAGAGGTAAAGTACCTTAAAAATTTATCCTCTATAATTCCCGTTCAATATTTATAATACTGGTGGTAAAGTTAGTTTATGTAAATAATCAGAGTAAGTGGAAAAGATAGTTGAAATAGAAAACTGTATAGAGCAGATAAGGCTAGTAAACACAGATTTTGTCCCATGGAACATTTATTGTGCTTCTAGTGTAACTTTTTACACTGAATTAAAAAATGCACTCAGCATTTTCTTGTCACCTACAGTTTTTATGTGACAGTGTTTTCTTCTGTATTGGTTATTGAATTTCTATGTATTACATCAACAGAAATAATGTACATAATATGTGTTTTTAAGTTATCATATGGTGTATTTTATTTTGAATGTAGTGTGAGAAGAAAAATCTATCATTATAAAGGCATTAGTTTATGTGCTAGGTTACAGTCAGGGACGATTCCTGCACTGATGCAGCTTTTACTTTTAGGCTCCAGGTTAAAAGGACAGAATGTTCTCTACTGAGATACTAAAGCATTTATTTTTTGTAACTGTTTGTCTGGATGAATTTAAAATTTTCTTTTGTCAAGAAAAAAAATTAGTATTTTGTGATGGGGTTTGCTCTGTAATGGAAACATTCGGTTATAAAGACAATACAACAGAGTGGTACTTGTTCACTGATTTCTCTAAAGTTAGCTTGAAAGCTGTGCTCTTCTCAACGGAAATAAATTTCCTTCGCTGCCATTTACCAACACTGCTGACATTAAATAGTCTTATGAAAATATGAAACTACTTTTAGAAAAATCCAGTATGAAAAAACTTGCTTGGGACATCTGTGGTGATCTGAAAGTCATTACTCTTTTGCTTGGTTTGCAGCTTTGATGCACAAAATTTTGTTGTTTCCTGTGCGAGTAGATGGAAGAGATAGAAGAAAACATTATATGAAAAAGAGTTGACTGAACATAAGTCACTAACTCCAGGAAAGAAAAATGTAAACCCTCCACTGATCAACTCTAGAAGTGTTTACTTACCACCTCCCTCTTTCACCAGGACTTATGAAAAACTTTGTCAAAGCAATGGATCAAAATAGGGCTGGATTCACATATTTAAAAGAAAAAAATCCTCAGAATTAGTGACGTCCAATCAAAAGGGTAGGGGTGCTACTCGAAAATTCAGCTGTAAGTGATATCCTTTTATTCCTGAGTAAATCCCATAATTTAGTGAAATTTATAATATAAAAAGTAAGGGATTTTTGTAGGCCCTCAAATAAGGGAGTTGATTCGTGATATAAAATTTGGGAAATTGAGTAAAGTTTAAAAAAAGAAGAAGCTTGGAAATCTTTCAAAAGTGTCATTAAAAACGTTTTCAGATATTTTAAGGAAGAAAACTATTGTGACTTAGTGTGTGAGATCTTGTTTTCTTACAAAGCTGTGGGGTGTAATATGTAGTGCGGTCAAAAAGTTCTGAGACTAGTTATGTAGCGCGCCAACAGATGGCAGTACGCGGATGCGCGATCAGCGGTCGAATGCAGTGACCTTTATGAGTCATTGTGCTGAGTGGTGTCGTCCTGTGAACATCGGGAGCTGTGCTACACAATATTTGGTGATCACGTGCAGAACACAGCTGCGATTTCGGCATGGGCTGCAAACTAGAGCAGCGATCAAACATCAAATTCTGCGTCAAACTCTGCAAATCAGGAATGGAGATGCATGAAATGTTGCGGAAGGCTTATGGCAATGAAACAATGAGTCGTGTGAGGTGTTTTGAGTGGCACTCGCGTTTCAAGAGCTGCAGAACGGCACTGGAAGACAACGAAAGGTCAGGGCGACCGTCCACGAGGAACCCCCTCCAAATGTGGACAAAGTTAGGGAACTGGTGCATGAGGATCGTCGGAGAACCATTCAAGACATTGCTACCATCGTCAATGTGTCATACGGAACAGTGCAAGAAATTCTGACATCGGTTTTGAACATGCACTGCATTGCTGCAAAGTTTGTGCCAAAGATCTTGAACCCCGAACTAAAGGCGCTCTGTGTCGAACTCTGTCAAGATATTCGTCAGCAGGTCATGAATGTACCAATGTTCCTGTCACGGGTCATCACTGGGGACAAGACTCGAGTCTATGGTTACGACCCTGAGACCAAACAACAGTCATCTCAGTGGAAGAGCCTGGCATCTCCACAACTGAAGAAGGCCCAACAGGTCCAGAGCGCAACCAAAAGCATGTTCTTCGACATTCATAGGGTTGTGCACCGTGAATTCGTCCCCCAGGGCCAGACTGTCACTGTCCTTTTTTACTGCAATATTCTGCGATGTCTTAATGGGACATTCGCCGCAAACGACCTGAAATGTGGCGCAGGGGCGATTTCCTAGAACACGCCAGTTTTGCAGCTGCAACAGCATGACTACTCTTCCTCACCCATCTAACTTGCAGGATTTGGCCCCCTCCAACTTCTTTCTGTTCTCAAAGATGAAGCTGAAGCTCAAGGGTCGCTGTTTTGAAACCGTGTACGAGATCCAGCGTGAATCGCAGACGGTGCTTGACATGATTCGCGAACAGGACTTCCAGGGAACGTTCCAACAATGGCAAAAATGCTGGCAGTGGTGTATCGCTGCCCAAGGACACTACTTTGAGGGAGATGATAGCCAGACTTGAGTAACGTAAGTACTTTGTTGTATATCGGCCTAGTCTTGGAACTTTTTGATTCGACCTTGTATGTCCCTGAAAATATCCATTTCATGGATTATCGCTTGAATCCCCCTCCTTCCCCAATAATCTAGGTGCTCAGTGACGAACATAGTGAGCAATTTTATCAATATATTTCAAGCATGTAAAAGTAGTACCAGGGCAAGAAGTGGAGTCCCATTCAGTATGCTGACTGACTATTTCTGGACACTCAAGAGGAACGTTCCACAAGTGAAATACACCAGTCATCATTTGTTACGTTTTAGGTAATTTATTTTTATGGTTTATAAGTGTATGTAAATATGCAATTTATTCAGACTTAAATTGCATGTCACTAAAAACTAATATCATATTCGAAATCAGTATAAAAAGTCCTAATAAAATCACATATTATTTCTTGGGAGACAAAAAAAAAAGTTTTTTCTGTAGACCAGTGTAATGAATGGTGAACAATTGTGTCACTTTGTTATGATGAGATTAGAATAAACAATTTTTAATATCACTGGTACAAATTCCGTGATTGTATACTTTTAAAATGTACTACTCATAGCGTTCCACTTTTACATTCAGAAATTTAGTCATTGGCTGTCAACCATGTTGCAAACTTGTCAGAAGATGTGGAGATGGAGTGGAAATATAGGACAATTTTCAGATTTTTTTAAGTTTATCACATGAATGACTGTTGTTGGTGATTATATTTCTCTGCAAAGAAATGCTCTTATGCAATACAGTGTGCTTTAGAAATTAAACTCTAATTAATCTTCATAATGTTTTCATTATCAGAACTAAATAATACACTAAAGTAGTGAATGCTAGATGGATAGCATGTGCATAAACATAGATACAGGAAACAAAGACTGAGAATAAGTGAAAAATAATCATTGTACTATGCTGAATGATGGAAAGAGCTGGGCATACAAGTTGTTTATATGGTGATTCATCTCCAGTGTAAAATATTTCACTGTTACTCAGAAATTATTAGCTCAAATTAAGTTTGAGTGCACAGGGTCTTGCCTAGCTTTGCAATTTGTATTAAAAGAAGTCTGCTGGTATTTTACTGATATTCAAAAACATGAAAAAAAATGCGCACTTGCATAGCACAATTTAATCACCGCAGGTTTGGTGGTTCATTCTTTTTCATTCTTGTATTGAATCAATTTTTTTTTTCTTTGCCTGCAAAAAGTCTTTTTCATTAAATCATTTTATGTTTAGAAATTTCTAGTTTTGCTGTAGATGTTCATGTTAGTGTATAATTTGTAACTATGTATTTGATGATTTGTTTTGTTTGTGAAAGTGTATATAATTATTCTGGTAAAGAAATGACAGACCTTAATGAGAGCTCGTTGAGAAGGATTAATTTCTTTCTGTATGTCATATTTTTATGTATCAAACCAATGACTTCCATTATGATGGCTTGTAGTTTGGCATTCTTTGTTACATTTGGCAGCTGGAGATGTTTAAATATTCATGAAGGCATGCATTGCAGTACTAGAATTTTAATTTCTTAAATGCATAACATATGCTATCCAAAAATATTCAGACACTAAAATTTGTGTTTTGTTAGGAAATTAATATTTGAGTGAGCTCTTAATTTCTGCTGGTAATTATGTGTATTTCCAGTGACGCAGTTTTTGTTGTTTTGTGCCATTCCTCTTTTAAACAAGTTTTGTATTGGCCATGTACTAAACCCAATGATATTCCATAGGCTAAAAAGATGAAGACCTAGTGTTGACTAGGCAAGTTCATTATGTTTTTATTTTTCTGATAACAAGACCTTTTCAGCCTGGACATCTGCCTTGAAGCCAGTTTTCTGAATGGCATATATAAAATCAGTTTCAACTGAATTGTTGCACCGAGAATGAATGTAGAAATCTTCAGTCATATGTGCATTCATCCAATAAATAATTCCTCAGTTCAATTAATTAGCAGTTTCTCATTACATGCATTTTTACATGGTTATTATGGTAAATGAAGTGATATTTATGTTTTAATTAATTGTAAAAAACAATTAAATAAAACATAAATATGCACTTCATTAAATGAAAATCTTGTACAATAGTTGATGCATAAACACACTTTTTAATTTTTTAATAAACCCAATGTTGGCAGTGATGATGACTTTGATTCTTGAGCAGAATCTGTCACAGGCCTTGGTGACCTGCGCCTTGTTCATGTGGGGTCATGATGTTAGTGATAGCATGCCTGATTGAGTCAGGGGTATTATGGGGATGCTTGTTGGTCTCTCTCTCTCTCTCTCTCTCTCTCTCTCTCTCAACAACGCCCCAATATAGTAATCCAAGGCGAGGGAACTGGGTGGCCAAACGTCTGGAGACCAGGGTAGGGCACTTTCTCCTCAAGCCATTTATGAGTTGCTTTGGTGTTGTGGGCTGTGGCAAAGTCCTGTTGGAAGATGTAAGGCCTCCCATCAGCAGTGGCATCCATCCAAGGCTTCACTACATCTTTTAGCACCTTAATGTACTCGTCTGCATTGACCCTTAAATCCTTCGCAAAGAAGTAAGAAGGCATGACATTTCCCCTCAGTGGAGATGACCCCAAGGACTATAATGGTGGCATGAAATTTTGTGTGCATGACCCTGGGCATGTCACCAGGGTCCTTGCCCAACCACCTGTCATTCCTCCTATTGACCTTCTGGTGTTGGTCAAAATTCTCATCTGAGAAGAATCTCAGCATGTTGTTTTTCTCAGAGTGCTTGACTTTGTTAAGCAGTTTCTTTGCCTTTATTGGACACCTTCCCTGCGTGGCATGGTCCATGAACTGACCCCTCTTAAGAACATAGGAGCTGTAGCGGAAGTCCTCCTGGATGATGTGATGAATGGTACCGTAAGCAACACCCAACTCCTTGGATAAGGCTTTTATTGGTTACTTGGGGTTGTTGTCCTCCATCCCTTGCACTTTGATAACTTGGGCGTCCTGATGGTGTCGGAATGATGGTCATGCTTCTTATGCTTGGTAGGGATATCATCAGGGTCCTCTGTGGTGTCAACCTTGCTCTTGATCTTGTAGACAAACGACAAAGAGAATTTGTGGAACTCTGCAATCTCGTTTGGGGTTCTCCCAATGCTGAGAGCTGACAGCATGGATGTCTTTTTCATTTCTGCTGTGATGGTGATGTTCACAACAATGTTATCAGTAATTTACCTGGAAAGATGATTAGCTGAGCTTTCAAATGATGGTTTCTTAACTTTTCCAGGATAAATAGTCTTTAAGATATAAGTATCTGAAATCATTTCACATTTACCATGATAACCCTGTATTAACAAATCAAAATTATAAATAATAATTGAATTATGATAATTGATTTGATGCTTTCTGTTCAGATTGGACATATTTAGTTCTGCTAGTGGTCACAATCTATTTTTAAGTTGTTTTGAAAATTTTGATCAGTTTTTATCTAATTGATTGTTTAATACATACATATATCCAAAAACAGTGGTGCACAGAGGATTTCTTTATTTTATAAGGATGGCCCAAATAATGTTTCGGATGTTCCTAATAAAAGGACTCTTTGTTTCATGACATATCAGCATTCGAATTACCCAGTGGTCCGCTGGCATTGGCCAGTAAAACTTCCCTCGGACCACTGAACTATTGATTTTACTGACCCAGATGGCTAGTAAGTTTGTTTGTTTTTATTAATTTGTCACAAGTTAAACAATGAATATGTATTTATTTTACCTTGATGTATGGTTTTCTTTTTAGTCAACAAACTAATGATAGGTTAAAAAACAAATATTGGAGATAATTCCAATGAAACTGATATGTTATTTTCTACGTATCTTGTAAATGTCTTTAATTTTTTTTTATTATTATTTGTTTTACGGACCAGTGGGAATTTTGATAGACCAGTGTTTTGCAAATTCTAATGGTCTGTTGGGCCAGTAGAAGATTTATTTCTAATTCTAATACTGCATATGATTTTAAATTTTTGTATTCTTAAGAGAAATTGGCAAATTTTTCAGAAAATGGTATTCATCATTTGCTGATTTTTACAGGAGCAAATGTAGTATCTGTGCAGGTGGTCAAAAGAACAGGGTTATTATCAATTCTGAAAATTCCATTTTTGTAGCAAATTGTTTAACAATAAATGCAAACTTAATTTGTTAAGAGCATTCTGTTTAAAGAATATGTTGAGTTTCTAGGACACTGAACTGAATTTTAAATGCCATTTGCTCTAACAATTTTGCACAATCCTAAGAAATGTTATTTCGATGATAATTAATATTGTGTTCATTCTGAGAATAGATGAAGTTCAAATGTAGAATTATGTTAATTTGACAACATGACTTTATTCTTAGTGAACTTAAATGATTAGTGGAGCAGATAGACCAAAGAAACAGGTTTGTCCAAAATCTCTGACAAAGACATGTGTACACCATCTTTGTATGATATTTTTCCCTTGTCCAGACTTTCAGCTGATTTGACTGTTTTCTCCTTGGTGTTCTGAGACATAAAAATTAATTTGGCAATGATGGGCTATGAAGAATGGTGAATGAGATAAGGGCTTTTCAAATAAAGAAATTATGAATAATTAGAAAGTTCATTAGACTGCTAAATTCTAATCATTGATATATTTAAGTATGAAATAATCAGGTTCAAGCCAAGCCTAAATAGTGGAACTAGCAATTAACTTTGTAAGCAAAATTATTTGTAAAACACACTTTTACTCATCCTACGTTCATTGTTGGACTGACACTATTTTTTAGCACAATTTTCATCAATTCACAATATGAACCATGTGTACCTCATGGTTCATATCACAATTTTTTTTATTATAAATATATATATACTTATAAGGATCGAATATTTAATAAATTATTACACTGTACTTGAAATAATATTTAAGGATATACTGTTTCTATTGATAAAATTTAACTTACCTTAATAACCATGTGGTTTGAGAATACTTACTTCTTTAGTTGCAACTACTGTTGCTCTAAGACTTTTTATACATAAATACATTTTTTATTACTTTTGCTAAATTTTAAATCTAAAATATGGGTGTTATAAGAGATACAGTAGATTCTATCACTAATGTGACTTGATGACTAAGAACCTAGGTTTTCGGTGCATCACGTGGCACCATCGTCAGCATTATTCTTACATTATGTGTTCATACACATACCAAGGATTTGCAAATGGTGAGTATTTGTCCTCATTCTTGATCTCAAAGACTACACAGTCTTGTGACGATTATATATATTAAGATAATACAACATAGTTTGTCACAAATATTCATTTTTTCAAGTCGACCATGGTGTTATGCTGGGTATTGACCTAGCTTCATCAGGACGAATGGCACGTAAATAATGGCGCGTTTATCCTAATGAAGCTAGGTCAATACCCAGCGAAACCATGGTCGACTTGAAAAAATAAATATTTGTGACAAACTACGTTGTATTATCTTAATATATTTGCCCTCATCTCATTATTATTATTATTATTATTAGTTTTAGGTGTCTTTGACTTCATATCATCGAGTCAAAAACAACAATAACAAAATGGAACTAGCAGTTTATATAGTTATTTGAGGTAATTAATTTGTCAATTTGTAAAGAAAACAGTCCATAAAAAAAAAGGTAGACGACAATAACAGGGAAATAGAATAAAAGCCATACAGTTTCTAATGAGATTTTTTAAATACAACCTCAATCCATTGAAGACAGAATTTACTTCTTTAGTTACCATGAGTTGATATGTTGAAAAATAATAGATGTATCACACAAGTTCCACTTAATAAATGAACTACACACATTCTCTTCCTTTTAGCTTGACAATTAAAACTGCAGAGTGCACACTCACAAATCAAAAACATACTACAAACTGGAGCACAAGTACGATTAAAAACAAAACACATGGTACGATTCATCTCTTTCTATAAGCCATTAAAACCACAAAATTATAATTTGCTATGCATTTCAGTGCCAAGCAGGCACCATCCTCAGGAAGTTGGCCTTGAATGATTGCAAAACAACCATTTATCAGTCTTAAATAACCATAGCCTGTCTTTTATACCACACCCATTTGTAGACAACCTTGCGCTGTAACCAAACATGATTGTTGACAAGATGCTGTATGTTGACTTTAAGTCACTACCATGAAGATTTCTATATTTCAATATTCCAGTATAGTGTTTTATTTTACAATTTCCTGTTTTTTACGCTTAACTTTTCCTTCATGTATAAGCATTTTCCATTGATATGGTAAATCAATAGGATTGTTTTTATTGCAGTTGGATTCTTTGGTCTGTTCGATAACAACTGCCTCTGCTAAACGTAACTCTTTCTCTGTACTTTGATTACGAATAATGGTTATGTTTTTAAAGTCTGGAATTCCTTCATTATTACAGCAGTGTTGTATCAGTGATGTTTTGTTTTCTTGCTTGTACCAATTTTTTATATGCTGCGAAAGTCTGTATTGAAGTCAATTTTTTGTATTTCCTATATAGAAACTCGTTTGATTGGGAATTCTTCGTTTATACAAAATTGGAATGTTGTAGACACTGTATTTATCAAGGAGTTTGACTGGTTCTTTGTTATTAATGATGAAATCTCTATATGTTTTTACAGTGATGCCAAAATCAATATTGTTATTTTAACAAGCTTTTTCATAATAGTGTTAATTCATGGTTGAAATGGCAATCTTCCACAATAGGAAGCATTTTCTTTTGGTTTAGGTTTTTGATGTTTGAAGTCATAAATCAGTATTTTTAATGGTGGATGATTTATAGCCAAATGCACAGGCTGTTCCAATAATCCATTTAAGTTCCTTTTCTCTTAAATGAACTGAGCTGCTGTGTGTAAATGCTCTTGAGCTAAAACACTTAAAAGCTGAAATCTTCTGTGGCCATGGGTGTTAGGAGGCATTGGGATTAAGAACTGTAACAAAGGTGGACTTTCTATATACTTGAAACTGTAATCTGTCTTGAGCTCTTTTGACTAATACGTCTAGGAATGCCAATTCTTGGTTTTTCTCAATCTCAATTGTTAGATTAATGGCTTTATAAACTGCTGAGAAAGCCTCTCATACCCTTTCAAATTGGTTATTTTCATTAGAAGGAAAAACAAAAAAAAGGATCATCAACATATCTCTACAATAAAAAGCAATAATATTATGGAAATTCGGAAGATCTCGTTCAATTTCTTGCATGATGATCTCCGTGAACAACGGTGATAGTGGTGACCCCATAGGTGCACCCGCTATCTGATAATATACAGGGTGTCCAATAATTATTGGACACCCTGTATATTATCAGATAGCATAATTTATATATATATATCATAATATATCATAATATCATAATTTTGTAATGTGTCCAATAATTATTGGACACATTACAAAATTATACACTGCCGGACAATTGCTAAGGACGGATGACAATAGCAACGATAGCAACCATAAAATGGAAGGCAGAAAAATTTGGAAATTAGCATAAGTGCGGGATACAGTAAGACGTGTTGTGCGTATGCAAATTTTGGATTGCCAAACTTGTTTGTGACGTCATAGCGCTGATAAGATATATAAAGGATTTGACGCGTATTGACCGTTGTTGTTCAAACGCAAAGTTGAAAGGGAAAGAATCAATTGACGAACTTGCAATTTTCAGTATGTCTTCCCGACATCACCTAGATGATTTTACGCGTGGCCGTATTATTTTGAAGAAGGGCGAAAAATAACAGATGTTGCCAGGGAGTTCGACGTTAGCCACAGTGTTGTTTCAAGGCTTTGGAAATCATTTCAAACAAATGGAGAGTGTAGCAAACGTCACGGGGGAGGTCGTGTTCACAGTACGACACCTGCAGAAGATCGGTACATAGTGCTATCAACAAAAAGACACCGGCGCAGCACAGCTAGTGAGGTAGCAAATCAATTTATAGCTGCTACTGGCAAGCGGATCTCCCGAAAAACTGTCGCCAGACGTTTGCATGAAGGAGGACTATACGCCCGCCGTCCTGTTGTGTGCATCCCATTGTCCAGACGTCACCGTACCACCCATTCGCAATGGTGCCATCAACATCACAATTGGACTGATAACGACTGGTCTGCTGTCCTCTTCTCAGATGAGAGTAGATACAGTCTATCGTCTGATTGTCGACGAAAACTGATCTGGCGTGATAGTGGTACAGCTTATTGTCCAGCAAACATACAGGAAAGGGACCGATATCCGACATGTAGTGTCATGGTATCGGCTGGCATCATGATCAACGGCCGTACGTCCCTCTATGTGCTTCCATCTAGGACTATGACTGGCCAACGATACACTAATGATGTTCTGCTACCTCATGTTCGCATGTTCTGTGGTGCTGTCGGTGATAGATTCATTTTCATGGACGACAACGCAACATGTCATCGAACAGTTGCTGTCCAGGAGTGTCTTGAGAGTGAGGATATTCAACGCCTCGTATGTCCAGCACGTTCTCCAGATCTGAATCCCATTGAAAATGTGTGGGATGCTTTGGGGAGGAGTCTTGCTGGTCGCCAATGCCCTCCAATAAACAATGACATCCTCATCTGTGCACTGACAGAGGAATGGGATAAATTACCCCAACAGCTGCTTGATAATGTTGTGCAAAGCATGACACAGACGTGTGGAATCTTGCATCGCCTTCCATGGTGGCCATATCCCGCATTGATATATTACGCCGGAACGCCTGCGGACGGTAATTGCATTTTTTTCACGTTTACTTATTCTGCACAAAATGGCCTGTTTGTCCCTTGAACATGTTCCAAAGCCTTTTGGATTTCAGAAAACAATAAATTGTCTTTCTTGTAATGTCCTGGCATTCAGACATTATTTTATTTCACTTGCATCCAACCACACTTACTTTTTTATGCGCTATATAGCCGTTTATGATCCGTCCTTAGCAATTGTCCAGCAGTGTATAAAACAAAACATTAAACAGATAGAAAGAAACTGACTGTACTAACTTACAATGTAACTACACAAGTTAATAAATTTCGATGTGAGATCCCTTGGTTGCTTGTAGTACGTCCAAGCGATACTCGATTTAATGCCATGTATTGGCAAGCATCTGAGGAGTTGTGGAATTAATAGCAGCTGTGATACGCTGCTTCAGTTCCTGCAAATCAGTACAAGGCGTCTAATAGACACAGTCCTTCACATAACCCCACATGAAATAATCCAATGGAGTTAGATCTGGAGAGCAAGGAGGCCATGGAATGGGACCACCACGCCCAATCCATCTGTTGGGGAAATGCTCATTTAGGCACTTACGTACACACGTTGACCAATGTGGAGGCGCGCCGTCTTGTTGGGAAACGACGTCATATCTTTTGATCTGGGGTATAGCGAAATTTTCTAGCATATCCAAGTAAATGTCGCCATTTATGGTTTTTTCACAGAAGAAGCAAGGGCCAATCACTTCTCTTTTTTATAGGGCGCACCACACATTAACTTTTGGAGAATCACTTTCCAGTTCAATAGCAGCATGAGGCGGTTCACTGCCCCATATCCTACAGTTGTGACGATTCACAATACCTGATACATGAAATGTGGATTCATCACTAAAAATTACAGTACTGAGAAAGATTTTGTCATTTTCCACTCGATTCAGCATATCCACAGCGAAATCGTATCACAGAGTGTGATCATTTACATGCTACATCTTTTGCACTATTTGAATTTTATAAGCATGAAAATTAAATTTTTTGCGCAAGATATCATGAACTGTCGATTTCGGAATGCACAGTTCTCTGCTTACTTTACAAACAGATTTCCTAGGGCTTCGTCAGAAACTTTCATTAACTTGGTCAACTGTCTCACCGCTGACGCTAGGCCTACCAGCTCCTCCACGATGTTCCACATTGCCAGTTTCTTCAAGCTGTTTCATCCACCGCTTAATTGAATTCGTTGACGGAGGATTACAACCATACTTTAAACGGTACCATCTTTTAACTTTAATGACAGACTTTAATTCTGCAAGCCATAACACACACATCGCCTTCTGCTGTATAGATGACATGACTACTGATTCCGCATTTCTCATACATTCCTCATCAGGCCACACCTAGTGCCATCTATCGGATTCTGGGAATAACAATTCTGCAAAACAAAAATATAGAAACCGCGTTAGTAATACGTGACATAGAAAAACAGACAATGCCCATAGTTTTATTTGTACATAATTTTGTAATGAGTCCAATAATTCTCAGACACCCTGTATTTTGTCACAAACTGGAAATAATTATTATTATTAATGTATCTTAAAATTTCCACTAGTTCTTTTACTTGTGCTGATTGTAGAATGTCTTTCTCATAGAGTTTGTATTCGAGAATTCCAATTGCTTCTTCTATCGGGATGTTCAGAAACATTGACTCAACATCCATACTAACTAATAGATAATCATTGCTGTGCAAGTCAAGAGATTTAAGTCTATTGATTAACTTCAAACTATTGGACACACAGTGAGTATTATTCATAAAGTGTGGTGCCAAAAAAATTGAACAACTTTCTTTCGAGTTCGCTGAGAGGGAAATTGTTCTTGGAGACAATTACGCACAAAGGTTCACCTTCTTTGTGTATTTTTAACTTAGCAAAGATCCTTGGAATTCCTGCCTCCCTAGGAACCTGCATTTTACAGATTATCACTGGAAGTAAACTGTAGATATGTATACTAGATAATTTTCTAATAAGCCTGTCTGTAGGATCAGTATCCACAGTTTCAGTAGCTAATTGAGAGATAGTACATTCCATTTTTGCTTTATAGTCACAATGGTCCATTATTATCAGTTGTTTTATCTGCTTCAATGATGTTAAGGGTTGGATTGTTTTTAAATTCTAACAACTCTTGTCTTTCATATTTGAATTTGTTAAAAATCTTTGATTGTTCATTAGTTTCTTCAAGGCGTATTTTTTTAATTGCATGATATAGTTTAAACTGTAACGAGTTTTGAAGGCATGGATTGAAATTGCCTAAAACATTTTCTAACAGAGGAATGTACGTTTCTGTTTTTTCAAGATGAGAAGGTGGAGCAAATTTAATACCTCCATGTAAAGCTGTCATCTGGATCTGTTTTTTTAATTTTTCGCAACTCACATGTTAGATAATAGGGCTTTCCTACATTTTGTTATGTGTGTGCTGTGCATCGGTTCTTGTGTGAAATAAAAAGCATCTCTATGTGCCTGTTATGTGAGTATAGTTACAGATTTTTTAATACTGTGATACTACAAAGTAAATTTATTTCACCATAGTATGTGTAAATATGAATTGTTTTATTGTCACTAAAGTATTTATATCTGGTGGCTAATTGTTTTTTTTAATATTACACTTTACATGTATATACTCACCCACCCACACACACGCACATACATGTTTTGTATATTTTTTGTCTTATATTTTTCAGCCATAACATGAGCTACTTATGCATGTATGACGATTTGTATCATTAAAGAAACTTTACATTTGAAGCTACTGAAAAACTATTTAATGAAAAATTCATTGCTATTCATTCAGCATATTAAATGTATTATGCTATGTGATGTGACATCACTGTATCTTAAGGGAAAAAATTGAAATTGTATGCTGTTCACTAAGGGTCAGAAAATATTTCCTTAAGAACTGACATTTGCATGGCTGGATTATTTTTCACTTAAATTATCATGCCTTTCCACAAACTGCGTTCATTATATTTCAGTGTAATCATTAAATTAACTTTCCCTAACCACAAGGTCTAAGTTTTGTGAGATTTTTATATACACATGAAAAAAAAAAATCTAGGAAGTTTGCTACCTGTGTGGTTCAGTTTAACTGTGTTCTGACATAGTATATATCTTGTAACACAGATGAACTGCATTGCATTCATAACGTAACTTACCTGGAAAGAATTTTTAAGTTTTCTGTAAAAACTCCACATTCAGAATTTTCAAGTTTTCTGTAAAGAATCCATGATGCAGTATCATAATGGGAAGCAAGTCCCCTGAAGAATTAATTCTTCATAATTACATGCATAATGTAATTACATGTATAAAGAATTACATTTGTGTAATGCAGTATGGATGCCAAAACAGTGAGAATTGTTATTTTGTTATTGGTTACTTGAGTCTTAATGGAAAGTAATGTATGAGAGATAACTTCACAAATATCTTTTTCTGATCATGTCTTTCGTTGTATCAAACATTCAAATACCTGTTGAACTGTCATTTATAACTTTGTATAGATTTTTATACAAATAATTTACATACAATTTGGAGGCAGTAAAAACTGTTTGGTTTTACTTTCTGCTAGCTGCATATTTTTCGTATCATGCTTAATATTTTTTAACTCGTATTAATTTTTGAATTACAGTTTGCTAATGAAATGTCAATACTTTAACATGAAAATTATACATTGTTGTAAGCAACATGTTTTACTATATTTGTGTGAATGAAGCCTTTTGTATTTTTAATTTTGATGCTTTAAGAAGTTTTTTGCGTTTTTTTTTTGCCATTTTAAACATGACTTATCTACTTACATTTAAACAACCTGCATCATTAATCAGATTTTACAAATGACTTGCTTGCATGAAATTAGCAAGTGATTTGATCACTTCTTATGAAAAGTTAGCAATTTATGTTGTAAACCTGCCTTAGTATATCAAGTTAAGTATGTGTTGCTTGACAAATACACAGTTGTCCAATGTTCAAATCATGTCAAAACACATTTTGCTATACTGTTTTAAAGACATGTCCCACTATTGGCTTGTATTTTATGTTTAAAATATGTTTTCTGACAAGCATTTTGTTATCATTGGCTAAAAACATATGTGACAAATATTTGAAATATATGTTTATATATGTTTGAAATATATGTTTATATATGTTTGAAATACATCAAAAAAATAATTTATGTTCTTCGAAGTGTAGTTTACTTTAACAAACATATTACCTTCCAAAGCAATTTTCAAAAAAGAAAGCTGAAAGAAGGAATAGAGATTGAGAAAAATCAAAATTCCATCATCAATGACTGCAAAGGATTTTCCCTGCCTAACATCTGGCAGGATTTGTTGAAAAATAACCTAAACCGTCAAGGTTAACCGTAACCGTGATAGTGACAGGAAAAAGTGACAACAAGAAGACAGCCTGAAGAAGGAGAAGAGTTTTCTCTGAAAATTTGCTATTAATGAAAAAAATTTCCTAGTAAAATTCCCATAATATTTGCTTTAGATTAGTAATTGAATTAAGAAACTAGGAAGCCATTTCTCAACATGAGCTTTATTCAAAGAATATTACCTTTTCAACATTTAAAATATTTGCATGAAAACTTGTTAAAAACATGCTATCAAAGAAGTTATTGACTGTTATATATTCAAAACTCCTTTGATAAACTCATAACTGCCTTTTTTAAACCATGTTCCATTGAAAATATATTACTGCCTTGTTCTCAAAATAACAATATTCAGGCACAGGAACTTAACTAGCAACTTTATTCTGTGCATACATTCAGTGTTTAGCAGCTCTTTCATTACCAGATGCTAGTGGGTTTAGGCAGAGTCCATTAAGGGGGGGGGGCTAAGGGAGAAATAGAAAAGAAAAAAATGGATAGCACTTTAAGATGTATGGAATGTTGCTTAAATATCAAATCAAAAAGACTTCATTTCTAAAATGCTAGAAAAGGTACTAACTGGTATCATGGCTTCAGCCACTTGAGCTCTCATCATGCACAAAGAAAAAAATACATACAAATGACCAAAATATCATTATCAATCCACCTAAAAGAAGAACACAAATGCAATATTAAATATTCAGGAAAAAAACTACATATCTAGTAAAACTAGTCATTGACGATGGGTTTACACAGTTTGTGGAGTGAAACAAGTCATTTCTAATTACACAGAATGAAAATGATCTCTCCTCCATGAATCTATGGAAATTTCTACCAATCAAACTTACAACGAGGACTCCTTTATCAGAATTAGCAGTATCAGGAAAAACATCCTTGCAACATTTTACCAAACTAAATGCAACCAAACTGAATCTTCCAAAATTTCGACAGAATCGGACCAAAAGATGGCAGCACAAGACAGCAACCCTGTAATGACATATTCAAAGATGGCTGAAACAAAACACTGTATGTGCTCTGGAGGCTGATGAGAGCACTAGTGTACCAGTTAGTAACTTTTTTAGCATTTTAAAAATGAAATAATTCTGATTTTAAGCATCACTCCATGTTCTTAGTTGGTTTTATCTTAATTAGAATTCAGAAGTTAGGTGGCCTGGAAGACATCAGCTTAAATATGTACTTTGTAAATGTTTTGAGATTTGCACAGTAGCTTACGTGAGCAAGTTCATGATTTTAGCACAGATATAGTAAACCCTCCTTAATGGACACCTCTATTTAGCAGACAGTTTTGTGATCCCCAGTCATATGAAGTATATATATTCAGGTTGTTTTTTTAAGCAAATTTAGTTTTAAATTCTTAGGTGTAAAATTTAGTCTTTGACTCTGCTCTTCAGTATATCATCATCATCATCATCATTGTCAACCATTATCAATCCACTGCTGGACGAAGGTCTCCCCAAGTTTCCTCCACAATGGCCTGTCTTGTGCCAGTCCCCTCCATGTCACTCCCGCATACTTTCGAATTTCATCCACCCATCTCCCATGTGGTCTTTTTCTGGGTCTTTTCCTGTCCCTTGGAATCCAATCTAAAATTTCGGCTGTCCATCGATGATCTGTCCTTCTGGCAGTATGTCTAGCCCATTGCCATGTCAGGGATTTAACTCTGATCATGATGTCTTCCACTCTTGTCATTTTTCGGATCCACGAGTTCCTCTTCTTATTTCTCCTGGTTACACCAAGCATGCACCTCTCCATGCTGCTTTCAGTTGTCTGCAGCCTTTGTATGTCTCTTTTAGTTAAGGTCCACGTCTCTGCACCATACGTAAGCACTGGAAGGATACATTGATCAAACACTTTTCTTTTAAGACATAATGGCATATTGCTCTTAAAAGTTATGCTGTTTCTTCCAAAAGCTCTCCAGGCAAGTTTTGTACACCGATTAATTTCTTCCTCAATGTGACCCTTACTTGATATCTGGTGTCCAAGATAAACGTACGTGTCTGTTATCTCCAGTTTTTCTCCATCAATCGATAAATCTTCATTTCTTGTAAAAGCATTGTACATCACTTTTGTCTTCTGAAAGTTCATTTTTAATCCCACTTCTTTACTCTTGTCAGCAAGTTCCTGGATCATACTCTGCAGCTCTGGTGGGGTAGTTGCAAAAATGACTACATCATCAGCAAAACGAAGGTGGGTTAGATAATCTCCATTAATCTTTATCCCTTTGTTTTCCCAGTTCAGTGATTGAAAGACATTTTTCAATGTGGCATTAAAGAGCTTCAGAGATATGGTGTCACCTTGTCTCACTCCCTTTCCAATTTTTATGTGTGTTGTATTTTCAAACAGCCGAATCTTTGCACTTGCATTTTCATAGATGTTATTAATAATATTAATGTATGCATCTTCAATACCGTAGGATTTCAGAGCCATTGTAACTGCTGATGGCTTCACCAAATCAAAGGCTTTTGAAAAAGCCTTGGGTATATATATATATATATATATGATTCTGTATAGTTACTTCCAAATAATGGACAGTGTGATCTTGGTAATAAGACAGTTAAAAATGTGAACATTGGGTGGGGGTGGGGGGGGGGGGATATCAGCAAATTTTTGCCTGAAAGATTAATCGTAGCTTCTTTATACAAAAATAGTGTAACTTTTTTGTTCTCCAGATCCCCATTACAAAAACTATTGGTCTGTGGTTTCAATATGGCTGATCTTTTCTTAGAAGTGTGCAAAAACAGCTTCTTTCAAACAAACAAGGTTTTTTTCATTGTCAATCCTGAAGAGGATTTAGATGCCATTTCATTCTGGTTAAGGAAAATCTGGGTGTTGAAGAGGCAATGAACAATATGTGCGAGTTCATTGCTTTGAAAACGTGTGGGGAAAAAAAATGATTTGATTGAGAAAGCATTTTGATGCAGTTGTAGAAGAGGTGTGCTATTTTTTTTTTTACAAGGGATAAGTGGGTAGATTAGAACTACTAAAGAATTTAAAAATACATTTTTAAAAACAATGAATTGCCAAGGGAAAAACTGATTTTTTGTAGCCAAAAATTGCTGTCTGATTTAATAAATAATGAGCAGTAAAGTACATGCATTTTAAAATTTGTGGAGTAAAAATTTGGTTATGTATGTATATTTCAACATGCTTTGAATATGTACATTGCATGTACTGCATTTTAAAATGAAAATACTGTTATGTAGCCACTTATTCTTACTGCAGAAAAATTATATATTTTATGTACATATTTAATACAAAGTTTTTTTGTATTTGAGCCTAGTTGAGCTTGGAAATAAACTTTCCAATAGTGGACAAATGTTAAAGTCCCTGGGTGTCTGCTATTCAGAGGTTTTGCTGGATTACATTCTCATTGTTTTTATTATTGAATGTACATTATGTTATGTGAATATCTTCTGAAAATATTAACTGCTTATACTTTTACATCTAAGCTGATTGAAGGATTTCAAATTAAATACAATATGCATGTCATATTAGATAGTTCCTATTCTTGTATTGTTATGCTATAAAAGAAATTCAGATTTTTTTTTTTTTCTAAAATATTACCATCTTTAACTTGTAGTCAGTGTTCCATTCAGAAATGTTAATTTATTCTATAGTAGAAATTGCTCATTTGAATAACTATGAAAATGATGATTATGGAACATAATGATTTATTTGAATGCATGTTATCCATACAGATGTTTGAAAGATTTTAATGCAGTATTATTCAGTCTTAAAATGACCTTTTTTTTTTTTTTTTTTTTAAAGAAAGGGAAACATTTTTAGTGTTACATTTATTAAAGTACTGTTTTAACTGATTTGTTATTGGATTATATATGGAAAAAATTTCAATAAAATGTATTTTGTATTAACAGCTTTTGTCTTTCCTTATAACTATCTCACCCAGTTTCTTTAGAAAAGTAAATCATTGAGGCCAAAACTATTGTCTTTGAAAAAAAAAAACATTTCATTTAAGTAGTAGAACATCATGGTAAAATAATGCTAATTAATTTGTCTTTTTTGACAAATATTATTACACTCATCCACTCACAAACTAGTGAATTACAGCTTTTCAGAGTATGTGCATTTTAAGCATGCACTTATTGGTAAAATTCTGGTTATATTTTCCTGAGGAAATATCACTGCCTCCCACTCCCCTCAATCTTACATATCTACCAGAAGACCTTAAGAAATACATACCTGAAATAATTTTATTTACATATCTACTGGGGGGGGTCTGCCACTAGAATAATACATGTTGATAATGCACTTTGTGATTGTGGAGAAATAAAGTTGAAACTAGCAGAAAAGCAATATTTCTGTTACATATGTAAATAAATGCAATGAAATAGCTTGGGGGATTAAAAATATCCATAATTATAAAATGCACCAAGTTTAAAATTTTGATAAAATAAAATTATCAGCATGCCACATAAAATTGCTTTATGCCTTTCATTTGACATTCTGATGTACACTGAAGTGCCAGAAAAACTGGCACACCAGTCTAATACTTGGTAGGTCCCCCACGGGAGTGCAGGACTCCACTAGCTTCTGGAAATATGCTGTAGGTAATGCACACAATACTTCCTGCAGAGCGTTCCACAATTCAGGTGTATTCCGAGGTCTCTGATTCCTGTGTTCGATAGCGCGTTGCATGGCATCCCAAATGTGTTCTATCATGTTCAGATCTGGGGACTTGGGTGGGATGGCAACACCCCAAACTCAGATGAATGCTCCTCTAAACATAATGTGGCATCCCAACACTTGTGTGGAGGTGCATTGTTCTGTTGGAACAGGCCCAACCCATCAGCATGAATGCAGGACATGAACGGGTGTACCTCGTCAGAAAGGATGCGCACATAACGTTGGCAGGTCACAAATGTTTGTAGATGTACCAGGGACGTATTGACACACATAGTAGACGTGAAGTCCAGCTAAACAGTATCAGGTTTGTAGACGTGAAGTCCAGCTAAACACGCCCCATACCATTACGGACCCCCACCAGCCGGTACAGTTCCCTGTTGACCGGCGGGATCCATGGCTTCATGGGGTTATGAATTCCGATGATACCTGCAAGAGTGTTGCACGCCTATCGTGTGAAACGATCCTTGACAGCCGACGATGGTCACGTTCACCCAATGTCTTTTTACGGCCACACTGGTATCGTAGGTTGGAGGGTTTTGCTGGAATTCTTGTAGTCACGGTACACCCTTGCAATGGTCATCTGTGAAAATCCGAACTTCATTTCTACCACCGAAATACTATGACAACGCGTTGAAAATCGCTTAAATCGTTATTACTTGTCATTCTCATGCCGAAAACTGCTTTGACAGCTGGCAAGGATGTCTATCGCTTTATACGCGCACTGGCGGACGCAACTGAATACGTACATAGGTGACGTTGCTATGTATTTTGCATAAGCTTGTCTGTACCAGTTTTTCTGGCACTTCAGTGCATTTTGTTTCATTTTTAACCAATCTTAACATTTCAACGCAGTTTGTAAACTTCTCATTTTTTGATTTATACCATTTTCATCCCACATTTTTATCTGCATGTAAATATTTTTCAGTTAAATTCAAGCTGACTTGAATATTAGGCTTTGCTGATCCAGTTAACAGACTAAATTCACATTGGTATGGTGAATTTTATTAAATGCATTTTATAATTACAGATATTTAATTCCCCAAACTACGCTGCTGGCCACCCAAAATGCAACACCGAGAAGGACATGAGATAACAAAGCCAGATTTATTGGACACATAACAACAGATACAAAGATGAAACGATTGAGCTTACAGTCCCGTGCGACTTGCGGAACACGCAGCCATCAATAGTTCGTGTGGCCCCCATGGCTGGCAATAACAGCCACGGCATCGAACGAAAGAGGCTTTGGATATGGGCTTGGGGTATGTCAGTCCAGGCTGCTTCCACACGTTGCCAGAGTTCATCAGGCGTAGCCGCGGGTGGTGCTTGCTGGGCCACTCGGTTGCCGATCAGCGACCAGACGTGTTCGATGGTCGACATATCGGGAGAACAGGCGGGCCACAGAAGCAGTGACACCTGGTGGGCCGAGAAGAATTGTTGCACGATGCGTGCGGGCGCACATTGTCCTGTTGAATCATGGCCGCTGGCAGGTCCTGCAGGTAAGGGAGAACTACAGGCTCCAAAACGTCGGAGATGTAGCGATGGCTGTTGAGTATACCGGCAATGCGTACCAGAGGGGTGCTGGTGTCATATCCAATTGCGCCCCAAACCATAACGCCAGGCGACGGACCGGTATGGTGATGCATAATGCAGGCATCATACAGTCTCTCGCCGTGTTGCCGCCACATGCGGATCCGACCATCGTGGTGTTGCAGGCAGAAGCAGGATTCGTCGGAGAAGACAATGTTTTGCCATTCCGTAGTACAAGTGCGGCGTTCAACGGCCCACTGCCGCCGCACTCGCCGGTGGTGTAACGTCAATGGTAATCGAAGCAATGGGCACCATGCGACAAGTTCCCCGCTCCTGCAGACGACGTCAAATGGTACGTGCTGACACAGGTTTTTGTGCATCTCTCCCTAATTCCTGCGCTAATGTTCATGATGTGGCGGTGCGAGCCGTCAATGTCCGCTGCACAACATGCCGGTCCTCTCGTTCGGTGGTGTGCCGCGGCTCTGGCAATCTCACACGTCGGTCTGTCCGTCCCTCCTGCACCCAACAAATCCATACTCGCCTCACTGTGGCTGGATGTCCCACACGGGCGCCAATGTCTCGGTACGATAAACCGCTGTCGCAATAAGCCACTATTCGCCCTCTGTTGAACTCCGAAACATGCTGGAATGACTGCCGTATTCTGTGACGAGGCATCAGGAAGCTTCCCACACACAGGTCCGGTATCACAACACACTTCCACTACTTACACCCCGCCTTCTGTGCACCCTTCTTATAGTGCTTCTTGGTGGCATGCTGGGCGCACATGATTTGCATATGCCCTGCAATGCTAATCGTTTGCATGTCCTCCCGTGGGCGACGCATTCTGTGAATTTCAGGCCAATCGGATGCTTCATTCTTGGTGTTGCATTTTGGATAGCCAGCAGTGTATTTTATTTATGCATGTAACAGGATTTACATAGGAAATTGCTCTCCTTAAGTTTCAGTCTAGGTCATTGCTAGCCTATTATTGAATTTCTGGTGATGTCTCAAAGTTATGAACTAATTGCTTTTTTTTTTTTTTTTTCAAAATAGTAAACACATTTTTATACCTAATCCTGTGTCACACTGAATAGTGCTGAACCCTTTAGCTTTTGTTTTACATTCAATGCAGTCTCGAGGCAACACAATTAGCTGGCTATCTCTACTAGGTGTTAGAGCAAGTCTTTTTTTTTTTTTTTTTTTTACACACACATCATTAGTTTTTTTCTCATACAAAGATCAGGGGGAAATATTTTGATAGGAAAGTGTTGGTAGCATTCAGGGAAGGATTGGGATGACCAGGCCAGGAATTTTAGTCTCGTAGTCCACAGCATACATTCCTGCATGAAAAAAAAAATAAATACAAAATGTTAGATCTTGGATGAAAGCAAACTGTTAAAACATGCATTTTAACCTCTCACCACACACATTAAAAAATATGAACACTTAAAAGCATTTGCCATGGAGTTCACCTGGACCCCACCTGTGTGGTTAAAGGATTAAAACAAATTCAGTCATGAACAAAGTTTAACAACAATCTAACAATCAAGATTTTTTTTAATTTACTCGTGATTGAATTAGTATGAAGTCAACTCAAAACAGAGTATTCCAGGTAATTATAGGTAATTTTCCTCTAAAAATTTGGATTTGACAAAAAAAAAAAAAAGTCTTTTGAAGACCTCATTTTTAACTAAATCACCATAATAAAGATCATTCTGAAAGTTGAATGTACATACATCCCATAGCAATTTTTTCCACACTTAAGTTTTGCATTTATTTGGTCACAGATCACCTACTGCACAATGGTACTACTACCTTCTCCTTGTAGACACCTTTTTTAGTACGTTCACTGCCGCTGTGCTATTTTAGCATCAAGCACATGGTGCCGGTAAGAAACCTGGGCAAATCTGAGACGCGGAAAGGTGTCACGACGGATGAGCTGCTATGCATTTGGATCAACCCAGCAGTAATTCATCTAATCCCAAATGCGATATAGCATGCGATGAAATATTACGTGGCTATTGACATTAAAGTACAACCGCTATCGAGAGCAGTAACAATACTGTTCTTCACGTATATTCTTGTATATGTATGCAGGGAGGAGCAGTTAGGTCCAAATAATGACATAAAATATATATAGAATGAACGTTAATGGTAAAAACTCTTACTCACAGCAATTTAGGCCTATTACATATGTATTTATATTGTGCCTTAGTGGTAAAGTACTTGCATATAATAGAACAGACGACATATTTAAACTAAATCCAAATTAGTCCACCTGCCTGAATTGAAAAAATAATACTTAAATTTAAAATTCTATACTTATGTATAGATATTTGCTAGGAATGGCGATTAAAATATGAAAAGTAAAACCCAAATGAATTAAATGGATAAAATTAGGACCAAAACACAATGCACCACTGCAACACACTTCCAGACATGTTTCAACAAGAACTTTGCCTTCTTCAGTGGAAACATCGAGTTGTACGTGGGCACCAAGTCCTCGTTGATGATCTTCAAAAGTCTGATGCACAATCTTGTGTCGCACTGCCTTCAACCTTCATCGTCGCAGACAATGGATAATTGTGCGTCATTGTGCAAGCCGCTTGAGGCGACATCTATGGCAATATGTTCTTCTTGATCAACTTTTGCTACTCTGAGTTTGCAATCTTTGAGCCTGTCTTTATTGTTTTTTTGAAATTGACTGTTTTCATATTTGACCCAATATCGCCAAGCATGTTAGTGTTGCAGCATTTCGTTTTTAATTTCTCAATGACTAGAGCCTCCGATGCTATAATTTGTCTGTGTCCTGGAGATGATAGCCTGTCTGAATATATATGTTGTTTCCACAAATCTCAGCATTGAAGTCAATATGGGTTTCCTTGAAATCCCTTTAGTGTCCACAAACAGAATAGGCTGTCCTCTTATGTATGAATTCTAAGCAGCAAATGCTTTTTATTGCCACTCAAGCATTTATTTATTGATAGTTCCCTTTACCGCAAAACCAGTGAAGTTCAAAGGAAAATAAACATTGCAGTGAAAAGTGCGTTCTGTGTTAATTTTATGGAGAGTAAACTTACTTTACCTTCCCTAAACTATGTGGGGAAAAAAATCTGCTATCCCCAAACTGCAGCCATTTTTAAACAGTTGGATACTCATTCTCAGTTCCAGCAACAAAACAGATACCTCTCTTCAAGTGTCGAAGGCTTTAGGAAGGGAAATATTAAGCCACAACCACGACCCTCTTCGGCATCATCAGCACCTGGGCTAAGTATTGTATGGCATGACTATGATGGGTGAAGCACACAACAATAATAACAAATAAAGGTACCTTAACTTGATCACGCTAGTTACGTTACACAAAAGAAACTTTTACATGAAAGTTCGGCCATCAAAAACTTTACAAGAAAGTTCGAACTTTCTTGTAAAAGTTTTTTTCATGTAACGTAACTAGTGTGATCAAGTTACCTTTGTTTGGTATTGTATGGCACTGTTCGGCGTCGCGTGAAAGTGTCAAGTCTATCCATGAACTATCATTTTGACATATGAATCAGGCAATTGGTATCATGGCTATTTCTAGACAATATAAATTTCACTAACTTATGGGTTTTACACAGGAATAAAGGAAATTGCTTTCAGTCAAATTTTCGGGTAGCACCCCTACCCTTTCTCGGAACTACATTATGCGAAAGGTTGGAATTTAGCTAATGAATGGCAACACCTACTATAGTGTAGGCCGGAGGAAGGGTAGGGGCGATACTTGAAAGTTTGACTGTAAATAATTTCCTTTATTCCTGTGTAAAACCCATATTTTAGTGAAATTTATAGTATATGAACCAGTAAATCGTTGTTTCGTTTAAGAAAAATGTGGGTGCGACACTTATTTCAGAATATCTCTGCTGCAGAATTGCTTTGTCCTCCTCTGTGGTGTCATTCTGTGAATAAGGGGGTGGTGGGATGACAACCCATTGCAATGGGTACATTGTTCTTCAAGATCACAAAAAGACATAATTGGGCATACCAATTACTCTGGGCCCGAAGTCCAACCTAGGTGTAACTAACTTTTCAGATATGCTTAAAAGCTCAAATGAAATTATTATACATAGTACCAAATTAATTATTCGTTCACTTCAAAAAATATGAACAAAAGAATACAAGAAGTGGGACATTTCTAGAATGGTCCTCCAGGAAATGTTCCGGTGGGCCAATCCGCACCTGGTGTTTGTCTATAACTCATGGGTTTCAAAAATTGAAATGCCCACTGACAGCTGCAAACCATGTTGGGACACTACACTATATAGTTACTTTGCCATTCTTCTAAGAACTTACTTAAAATGCTTTTAGTCTAAGAACATTTTTATTATTAAAAAATAAGATGTTTTATGTAGGCAAGTATCGCAAATTTAGACATCTGAAAATTAAATGTGACAGATGCCAAGATGGAATTTAAATCCATTGTTTAAAAGTGGAGGTTAAAACATGGCTGTTCATCTGTGAATACTGTGTTATGTACATACATAGTGCGATCAAAAAGCTCCGAGACTAGGTACATAGCATGCCAACACATGGCAGCACATGGATGTGCGAGCAGCAGTTGAGAGCAGTGACCTTCACGAGTCATTGTGCCGAGTGGCGTTGTTCTGTGAACATCAAGAGCTGTGCTACACAATATTTGGTGACCACGTGCGGAACACAGCTGCAATTTCGGTATGGACTGCAAACTAGAGCAGCAAGCAAACATCAAATTCTGCGTCAAACTGGGAATGGATCGAATGTTGTGGCAGGCTTTTGGCAATGAATCGTGCGAGGTGTCTTGAGTGGCACTCGCGCTTCAAGAGCGGCACTGGAAGAAGAGAGGTCAGGGCGACCATCCACCAGAAACCCCCCCAAAATGTGGATAAAATTAGGGAACTGGTGCACGAGGATTGTCGGAGAACCATTCAAGACGTTGCTACAGTCGTCAATGTGTCATACGGAACAGTGCAAGAAATTCTGACGTCAGTTTTGAACATGCACCACATTACTGCAAAGTTTGTGCCAAAGATTCTGAACCCCGAACAGAAGGTGCTCAGTGTCAAACTCTGTCAAGATCTTAGTCAGCAGGTGGTGAATGAACCAGCGTTCCTGTTGCAGGTCATAACTGGCGACGAGACTTGGGTCTACGGTTACAACCCAGAGACCAAACAACAGTCGTTGCAGTGGAAGAGCCCGGCATCTCCACGACAGTTCCGGAGCACAACCAAAAGCATGCTCATCGCGTACTTCTACATTCACGGGGGTTGTGCATCGTGAATTCATCCTCCGGGGCCAGACTGTCACCGCCCTTTTTTACTGCAATGTTCTGCGGCATCTTAGGGAGGACCTAACGACCTGCAATGTGGCGCAGGGGCAATTTCCTGCTCCATCATGACAGTGCAGCAGCTCAGAGTGTTAGCAACATGCCAGTTTTGCAGCCGCAACAGCACAACTACTCTTCATCACCCGCTGGATTTGGCTCCCTGCGACTTCTTTCTGTTCCCGAAGATGAAGCTCAAGGGTTGCAGTTTTGAAACTGTGGACGAGATCCAGCACGAATCGCAGACTGTGCTCCACACGATTGCATTCCAACAGTGGCAAAAACGCTGGCAGCTGTGTATCACTGCCCAAGGAGACTACTTTGAGGGAGATCATAGCCAGACTTGAGTAACGTAAGTACTTTGTTGTATATCGGCCTAGTCTCGGAACTTTTTGCTCGGACCTCGTATAAGGAGAGTATACAAAAATTGTGTGTTCACTCAAATTTGTAATTAGTAAAATTTGTGGTTGATAAGGGACTTTCATATACCCTTCTTGTGGTCACTGCACATAATTTTTGCTTCCTGTGAAGTGAATGATTACCTCATGGGCAATAATTAATAAACTGAAATTTTATATAACAGTGAAGTATATTGAAAGTTCAACCACAGCTCTTAGTTTGCATCATGATTTACACTGGTTAAGCACAGCACCCAACCAATTTACAAGCACCTACTGGGCCCTCGTCCCCCTATCTTGAAATGGTCCCTATTATGAAAAAAATATTTTGTGCAATCAAAACAAAAAAATTATTATATAATGATGGTTTTGTGCATAGCATAAAGTCAAGATGTTTTTCAGTTATAAGCATGGAAGCAAAAGCTCTGGATACCATGTAGCAGGGAGACTAAACTAAAGCTGGCAAGCATTTTCTTAAGTTTTATACATACTAAACATATTTTGCCCCTGAAAACTAAATACATTTACCAAATACATATTTTGCCCCTGAAAACTAAGTTTTACATTTTTGCTGGCTTTGCTCCTGAAATATTTTATTAGTATGCAATAAATTAAATTTAATCAATTGAAATACATACTGTTAACTGTTTCTCTAAGTTGCATGTGTGAGCAGCAATGCACAATTTGAAGAAATCCTTCTGCATATGGTTTCAAAGGGTTGAAAAGAAAAAACAACTAAGCTTTGCTTACCAGTAGAACATGTCTAGAAAGAGCTTCAGCAGCAAAGTTCAAAAGTACCCAGAAAAGAATTGAGGACACCCTTGGCTCTCTCCTTCCTCACAAAGCAATCTCAACTTAGTTTGATTTTTTTTTTTTTTTTTTTGCACAAGAGGAATTTGAATTGTGCATGGGCTGTAAAATTTAGAGGGAATGTTGATTCTGATTAAAAATAAATGTCTATTTACCAGTTCCTTGCCAAACTTTTTGGGAATTGCTAAAAGCCACCATAGTGGCACAGTGGTCTAAGCTCTGACTTGGTGGTAATTTGTTCCAAATGAGGCATGGGTGGTGTTTTATCTTATGGCACTGGCTGCCTTCTTCCCTGGAACAAGTGGCTTTACAGTAACTTAGGGATGGGTGACTACTAATATAATAGCCCATATAGTTCCCCACTCTGGTCATCAAAATCCGAAAAAAAAAAAAAAAGAATCTCTGGAAAAAGGCCCACAGAAGAGCATTTCACGGAAGAAATCTCAAAACTATGCAAAAATGCCAACACCATTTCAAATAACATTGCTTAGCTCTGTTGTTCTCCAGGTTTAATAGTTGCAATACTTTTGAGATTTCTGGATGTAAATCTTTGAATTTAATTCCTTTCACATGCGTTTAGAGTAACTATTTTTTGATAAAATGAGAAAGAAAAAAGACATACAATGAATACTTTGAGAAATGTGTAACTAATGGCAAGAAATTAAACTAGTGTGAAAATCTTAAATTCTTATGCATTAATGAAGTTTGCCAATGTGTGCAATTACTGCACACTACAGAACAATTAAAAATATGCGTAGCATGTTAAGACGTTAAAATAATTAGTTACTAATGCTGCTTTGATATTCTGTGTTACTTAAATGAGTTATCACAGGTAAAACTGATTTGCTGTGGCAAAATCAGAATTTTATTTCCTGGGATGTTTAGTGCTTTAAACCTCTCAATTTTTCATGTGTTTTCCATTTCAAAGATAGCATTCAATGACTTTGCTGCCCCCCCCCTTTTTATTTTTTGAAGAGGGAATATCTTTTGAACTTACTCCCAGGTGAAAAATTGGTAAAATGGGTACACTATTTCACATAAATTTCACAGCATATTAGTGTTTTCTGAGTTTCATCCACATTTTTTCTGTTAATTTAAACATTCATTTTTTTGACTTGCTGGACACTGGGGTACCTTGCTTTTGTAATCTGCCCTCCTCCTGCATAGGGGACTGACTGAGGAGATAGGGAAATGAACGAACCATTAATATTTTTTTTATTTTTATTATTATTATTTTTTTTATCTATATGTCAACAAACTTGTCATTTACTGTTTCTCACGTTATTATAAAATTGAGTACGGGAAACGTCAACATTGCAAAAAAAATTTATTTCAACTTCTTATTCACACTTCTTCTCGAGGTTCCTTAAGATATTTTAGAATTTCATTATTTGAAGTCTTCAATCTTATACGGAAAATGTCTTTATATGGATACTCAAATGTAGCGTAAATTTGGCAAAGTCTTCCAATAATGTAGATAAAATAGTTAGTAAATGATTATTATTATTATTCCAGATTTTTCTTTTAACACGATTTATGAAATTTAAAAAAGTTAAAACTTTCGAACCTCCCGACGATGGTGAGCTGAATTGGCAATAAGACATCTTTTTATCGATGATGGTCCACTTTCCGCTTCTCTTGGCATAAGCTTCCAAGTTGAAATTGGTAACATAATTCCTTATTATCTATGATGGCTTAATTTCCGCTTCCCGTGGCTCAAGTTCCCACACTAGTTTAATTCCTTTTTGGAATCATCTTCAGTGGGTATATTTATGAGTTACTTCTCATACATGCTGTTTCCTGGCCACCTACATCAATTCTACAGGCAGAGTCCAATGTCCCACGTCAGTTGAACCTTTGCGCATTCTATTTATGGTTTTATTATGCATCATTAGTCGTGTTCTTTTTTGATTGGATCTTTTGAATTTTTTTATTCTAATTAATTTTATGTTGCCATCTGTTTGTTGATAGATTTATAAAGTTCTTTTTTTGTATTTTTTACTAATGTTATTTTCTTTTTCAATAAGATATTTTCAAGCATATGGAAGATTCATTGGATCGTTATTATTACAATTTGCTTCCTTAGTTTTTTCAATTATTACTGCCTCCGAGGTTAATATTTGATTTTTTGTTTCATGTGACGTTAATAATTTTGCTTCATACCAATCTGGAAGCTTCATTTTTCTATGCAATGTTGTATTAATGATGTTTTGTTCTCTTTTTTGTTCCAGTTGGATATATGTTCATTTAATCTGGGCTTAAATCTTCTTTTAGTACTTCTGATGTATATTTTATTTCCTTCATTTCTTTTTGTTTCTGTAGAATTTTTTTGTTGGTATAGAGTACACACCGGCTTTATCAAGCATTGATCCTCTTTCATTTCCTGTTAATATATTTTCGTTTTCTATAACAGTTTCTGCTAATATCATTTTTCTTTAATGCATTTCTTCTTTAGTATATTAGTTATTGGAGGAATGTAGGGAAATTTACAAGCAAATTTTATTTCAGGTTTTTGGTTATTGTTATGTTTATTGAAAGATTTTTTGTATTTTCAAGTATTTCTTCAATAATCTTTTCTTGTATCCAAATTTCATAGCATTTCTTTTTATCCAGTTAATTTCAATCATTTCTCTGTCTTTATTACACGAGTGGATTAAAGCTCTTCTTAAATTGAATTAAAGTGCTGATCTCTTATATTTCCATGGATGATTTGAATCGATCGGAATTATTGCTGGAATAAATGTTTGTTTTCTATATACTTCGTATTCAACCATACTATTGTTTCTGAATAAAGATATGTCTAAATAGTGTAGTTGTCTGTTAATTTCTTTTTCCAACTACACTATTTAGACTTACCTTTATTCAGAAACAATAGTATGGTTGAATACGAAGTATATAGAAAACCAACATTTATTCCAGCAATAATTCCGATCGATTCAAATCATCCATGGAAATATAAGAGATCAGCACTTTAATTCAATTTAAGAAGAGCTTTAATCCACTCGTGTAATAAAGACAGAGAAATGATCGAAATTAACTGGATAAAAAGAAATGCTATGAAATTTGGATACAAGAAAAAGATTATTGAAGAAATACTTGAAAATACAAAAAAATCTTTCAATAAAAATAACAATAACCAAAAACCTGAAATAAAATTTGCGGGTAAATTTCCTACATTCCTCCAATAACTAATATACTAAAGAAGGAATGCATTAAAGAAAACTATATTAGCAGAAACTGTTATAGAAAACGAAAATATATTAACAACAGGAAATGAAAGAGGATCAATGCTTGATAAAGACTGTGTGTACTCTATACCAACAAAAAAAATTCTACAGAAATGAAGGAAATAAAATATACATCAGAAGTACTAAAAGAAGATTTAAGACCAGATTAAATGAACATATATCCAACTGGAACAAAAAAGAGAACAAATCATCATTAATACAACATTGCATAGAAAATGAAGCTATTCCAGATTGGTATGAAGCAAAATTATTAACGTCACATAAAACAAAAAATCAAATATTAACCTCGGAGGCAGTAATAATTGAAAAAACTAAGGAAGCAAATTGTAATAATAACGATCCAATGAATCTTCCATACGCTTGGAAATATCTTATTGAAAAAGAAAATAACATTAGTAAAAAATACAAAAAAAGAACTTTATAAATCTATCAACAAACAGATGGCAACATAAAATGAATTAGAATAAAAAAATTCAAAAGATCCAATCAAAAAAGAACATGACTAATGATGCGCAATAAAACCAAAAATAGAATGCGCAAAGGTTCAACTGACGTGGGACATCGGACTCTGCCAATAGAATTGATGTAGGTGGCCAGGAAACAGCATGTATGAGAAGTAACTCATAAATATACCCACTGAAAGACGATTCCAAAAAGGAATTGAAACTAGCATGGGAACTTGAGCCACGGGAAGCGGAAATTAAGCCATCATAGATAATAAGGAATTATGTTACCAATTTCAACTTGGAAGCTTATGCCAAGAGAAGCAGAAAGTGGACCATCGTCGGGAGGTTCGAAAGTTTTAACTTTTTTAAATTTCATAAATCATGTGTTAAAAGAAAAATCTGGAATAATATTAATCATTTACTTACTATTTTATCTACATTATTGGAAGACTTTGCCAAATTTACGCTACATCTGAGTATCCATATTAAGACATTTTCCGTATAAGATTGAAGACTTCAAATAATGAAATTCTAAAATATCTTAAGGAACCCCGAGAAGAAGTGTGAATAAGAAGTTGAAATAAAAATTTTTTTGTAATAGTGACGTATCCCGTAATCAATTTTATAACGTGAGAAACAGTAAATAATATGACAAGTTTGTTGCCATATAGATAAAATAAATCAACCATGTAATAAATTTGACAAATAGAGATATTTGATGAATTAATATACATTAATTCTTTGAAATGCAACAATGCTTGTACAATAATCAACACTGACAAATTCTGATAAAGTATGAATTTATTTTCAACACCATTACAAGACAGTTACAAAACATATTAAGCTGAAGCAAGTATACCACACAAGCACACAGGAATGCAACATTACACATATTTGAATAAGCTTAGGTATTCAGCAAGGCATTAAAATCTTGCTTGTGTAGAAATTGTATTAATGGCAACACTTGGAAGAAAAAAAAAGAGGGACAAGATGGCTTTAATATTCTTATAACTACAGTCCCATAACAAGGAACTTTAAATGATGTTATGGTCAAGCTCTTTATTAAACACGAAGGATTTCATTAAAAAGTTTGAAATTATAAGACTAGTAATCTGAAAACACTTTTAAACATGCTTCCAAAATGTTTACTAAAAATGACATAACACTATTTATGGTAGTCTTTGGTGGTCACTGGAACACAAATATTTTGTATAAATATAGGAAATTAAAACTTCAGTAGTTTTTCCCTTTCTATGCTCACTATTTTATAAAGCTGTACTTTTCCATACACATGGCTATCTGCAATGTGTTAGTTGTATTTTACTTACTGAAACCATACAAACCAGAAACTTATTTAGCTTGTCCACTCAGAGCAATACATAAAATTTGTTGGATACAAATATATAATTTGTTCTTCAGGAGAAGAATAAGCTTCATTGCAGTACATGTTGTAATTTGCATATGTAATTAGTTCTTTAAAATATTTAAGCTGCTAACAAGCCAGCACAATACTTGAATTTTTTAGTACATTTTAATATTTACTCTAACATGAAAGATATCTTTTTCATTTTACAGGAACTTAATAAGGTTCATACGACATTTGATACAGATAACGTTTAGTGTGGATTGAGTATTCCATAAATTACGTATGCAGTTCAGAGCACATAATTTTATAAAAATCTTATTTCCCTGTTCAGAAGCAACATTTGTACTTGAAAGTGAAAGCTTTCAGCTGTTTATATATATGTATGTAAAAATACAAAAAAGAAGGTTTACTGTTTGAATAGGAACAGATGTGGTGTAATAAAGGTTTTAATTCTACACTAGTTGAGGGGATTGAGTTGTCTGTCACAAATGCAAACTTTTAAAACTACCATTTGATTAATCTTGTTCCCAAAAACATTAAAGATTTTAGTCTGTAAAAAGCAAACTGCACCAAAAAACTTTACAAGTTGAAAGTCTACAACAGAATGTAGCAATTTGCACACAGTGACAAGATTTCTTGTCCTTTGCACTCTGCTAAAGTGATTGGCCTAAACCAAAAAGGAAATTCTTAATTGTCATCCAGGCTTTTTTTTATTTTGTTGTTAGCACCATAAATAAGCATGAAATATAAATGTACAAGATGCCTCAAAAACTGAGCTATAAAGTAATTCAGAAACACTTCATGTATCAAATTCGGCTACCAGTTTCCCCTAACAAAAACATAGGATTTGCTGTAAGAAAAATGTAACAATATCAAAACATATCAAAATGCCAACATATGAAATGCTTGTGTTTGATAACAATATCTCACAAAACCAATAGCACAAAGTATTTAAGTGTATGATTATCTACATACCTGGGTGTACACTTCTTACAAGCAATAAAAAAAAAACTTGATAGAAAATGCAAAAAGTCTTTTTTTGGAAAGAAGTGCCATATGGAGCCATAGTCAAACACGATAAAGTTAACAGTGTATAAATAAAGTAATAAAACAGTTCTAATACACATTCGGCACTGAAGGGTTTAATCTCACAAGTTGACTTAAAAAGTGTCTCTACAAGTTCCATTTAGCAATAAACTTTTTTTCAAATCAGCATCCCGGAGAAGCATGTGAAATGCTACGGCACGCACACAACATTTATGTGAGCAAATCCTATATGTTCGGTGGTTGGACTATTGCCTCTTTAGTATTCCCACAATGTAGCCCCTTCTGGATCAGGTCCACCAACTTTAAAACTTCCATTCTTGTCAGCAATTAGGTAATTACCATCTGTAGTCTTAATACACAACTTTGAGGGCTCTCTTAGCTCGATGTAGAATCCTTGCCTGGTATCTGAATCCACAGATATGGTATTGTCTCCACCAGCTTTCCAGTACATTTGGTTTTTACCTGTAAAAAAGGAAGGTATTTTAGACTAGAAAACATCCTGTATAAGAGATGTGAATCACAGAAGTCAACCAAGAATCATTAAAAAAAAAAAAAAAAAATAGAGAGTTCTACAAAATATTCAATACAACTCTGAAATGAAGGTGGACAGCCCAATTTTGTTGCCAAAGATCACAGCATGCATCTTTTGCATTTGTATGATGAGGGTCAAATATCCTGTTCCCACCCTTTTTTATGCTTTCCAACCATAGGTTGAAGAAGCGTATATGCTCCAGCTTTTTCCATCCGTCTGTCTGTCTGTCGGCATGATAACTCACGTAAAAATGGTTTGATTTCGATGAAATTTTAGTATGTGGTAGGGAACCCACTGGGGACGAACCGTATTGAAAATGGGATCAAAGGACAGGACATAGGATCGGGATCCATTCCATCGCCCTTATCCCACACTATTAAGATGAACGTCAAGTAATTTTGCTTCCTATATTTCCAACGGAAAAACCTTTCTACACATTTCCTTCAGAATTAATGTGTTCCCAAGGATGGAAATTTGAACATCGATTAAAATAACTTCATATTATAACTTGAAATACTTAACATTTTCTAAAACATAACCATAAATATATTAAAAAACAACGTTTCTTTTGGTGGTGTTGAAACCAGAAAAAAGATGGGGCGACCTGTACTTTGATGACATCAGTAGACAAATGTTGGATTGCATAATTATGGTTATGTTTTAGAAAATATAAAGTATTTCAAGTTATAAAATGAAGATATTTTAATCAATATTAAAATTTTCATCCTTGGGAATGCATTAATTGTGAAGAAAATGTGTACAGAAGTTTTTCCATTGGAAGTATAGGAAGCAAAATTACTTGACGTCCACCTTAAAGAAGCAATTCTTGTATCTATGAAAAATTTATTTTGAAAACGGCTCTAAGGATTTTGATGAAAGTCGTTAACCTACCGTTTTCTGGTACTAGAAATCTATTTAGCTTGATCTCGACTTTACGAGAATTCGTTTAGTGGGTTAAATAACCACCCCGAATTATAACGTTTTTAGTACCATGGCGTCGTTTCATTAATGTTACCAATGCTTAGAAATCTTATGACGTCACAATCTCGCATTTGAGAATGTTGGTGCACGGTCACGCCATCTGTCTCATTACGGCACGCGTTGTGTGTGGATCCTATTAAAGTTTGATGACGTCACACTCTTGCGAGCAGATGGTCGCAATTTCCATCTGCCTCATTACGTCACGCGTTGTGTGCATATGCCCGTCCGCATGATAACTTGCATAAAAATTGTTCGATTTCGATGAAATTGTAGTATGTGGTAGAGGACCACCTGGGAAGGAACCCTATTGAAAGTGAACGAAATGGGGTCAAAGGTTAGGACATAGTAGCGGGATCCATTCCACTGCTCTTGTGCGTCATATCTAACATAAAAAAGGTTTGATTTCGATTAAATTTTAGGATGTGGAAGGGGACCACCTGGGGACAAACCCTATTGAAAATGGGCAAAATGGGGTCAAAGGTCAGGACATAGGAGCGCAATCACTTCCATCAGCATTATGCATCATAACTTACGTAAAAATGCTTCGATTTGGATGAAATGTTAGTATGTTGTAGGGGCCTGCCTGGGGATGAATCCTATTGAAAATGGGAGAAATGGGTTCAAAGGTTATGACACAGGAGCAGGATCTATTCCATAGCCCTTATGCATCATAACTTACGTAAAAAGGCTTCTATTGCGACAAAACTTTATCATGTTATTTTGGAGGTACACTGAACTGGTTGTTGAATATCGTCGAAGTGGGATCAAAGGTCAGGCCACAGGAGCAAGATTTATTCCACAGCCATTATCCTCATAACTTGAGTAATAACTTGGGTAATGATTTCTGGTATGTTGGAAAGCATATGATAATAAATGCATTGCATGATTTTACTAACTTGTTATAGCCAATTGAGGCTATAGGTTTCTGTCATCTCTTTCCAAATGTTCCCGTCTTGGGGTTGTCTATTCCACAGTTTTCCTACATTATATCTCATGTGATTCTATCATAAAGTTCACATACAATTACGTGGCCACAAGGTTCTTCAGGAAGACGCTTTGAAGTCTAAGTTCTGTTTTACACGTTCTGTAAAGTGAATATAGTCTGTGGTGGTGCATTAACTTATTCAATTAAAATATAAATCAGTTAAAAGTCCTAAAAATGTTACTCACGGAAGTGCGTGTTCAGTCTAACATCAGTAGTTATGGAGTTTCTTTGTCGAAAGTTGCATCCTGCTTCAACATGGTCAACTGTTAGGGTTAGAGAGCCATTTCGTCACAAGTTTTACCCCACTTCGGATATGTCCAGATGTTAGGGTTAGCTCCGTTAAGGCTGTGTCGACACCATATTGAATGGGTAAAGGTTTCCAGATAATAATTAAAGATTCTTGAGTTAAGAGTTACTATTTACATACCACTATAAGTTTCACGTTGTACTTGGCCTTTAGGGCTACTCATCAATGTTCTACTCTCTTGGAATTGCCGAGGTAGTCTTCAAGTTTGGTCAGGTTCATAAAAAATTTAAAAGCTTTAAAAAATTCTAGTTAAAATCGTTACTACACCAGCATGAAAGATCTAGCGATGTGATTTTGACTTTCAGCTTTTGATTCAGTGTAAATAAAAGTCAATTTTTCATCGTTAAATTTGAATTTCATCTTATATCGTGCAACGACGGCATTCTAGCAATTGATGTTATTGGCACGAATTTCGTCAACGACTTCGGTATATTCAAATTTCTAAGATCTTCACTTGCTTGGAAGTTCATTGTCGTGGATGTGTAATGGTAGCAGGCTCAAACAGAAATTGGGAGATGTGAGTTAAATCCTGCTCCAGGGCAATGCATTTTTCAAGTTTTTTTTTTTTTAAGATATCAGCCACAGTGAAAATATGGCCACTTGGGCCAATGACGACATTAAGAAATATTCAACAGCACCATCAAAGATGTGTCCCATCATCCTTAAAAATGAACTGGAGTTAACAGGCACCATACGGACTAAACACCATAAAAAGAAAGTATTGGGGGTGGGGAACATCAAACCTTCACAAGATTATTTTTAGGAGAAATGCTTAGAAAGATTTTTTTTTTTTTTTTTTGCCATTGTCAATCAACAAACATGGTGAACATCATGAAAGAGTACAACTGAAATTACTTAACGTCTTTTTTGCTGTATTGTTATGAATGTTAAAGAATGTACAAATAAGAAATGAAGCTCATAGCCTTTATAGTAATTTTCCTTGCACGGTTATAACACTACACTCACTGTTACAGAACTCCATATATGGTATTTTTTTCTGTTTATGTCAGTGCCAGATAAGCAATAAGGCATTCATGTTTCCCCCTGAATGCTGAACTGAATGACAAAGATTAGAAAAATTTTGGAACACTGATCCTCTGCCATGAACTCTGACATAACATGGGCAGCTGAAATCTGTAACAGCAATTCATTGTTGGAGAAAAAATGCATTTAAAATCAATCATTTAAGGCTCAAAGCGATGAAATTTTGAATTTTTCTTAGGAAGATTACGTGGAAAACACCAAAATGGTACTTGTGTATAAAAAATAACATGCATATACACTAGAACCCCAACAACTCGACTCAATGTGGACTGAACAGATACAGTTACAAAAATGTCAAGTTTTCTGGACTCAGAGGTGAATTATGCAAAACGCATAATATACTTTGCTACAGATTAGTATATATGCATTAATACATACAGAGTGAAAGAAAATTTATAATTTAGCAAAAACAGTAATTGTGCTACAAAATAAACATATGTACAAATATTTTTACCTCCAGATAAGGAAACTAGTCGCTTTTATATAAAAATCTGGTGATGCTGGATTGTATGCCACACTCGTTTCTTCTTCGTGCTGCTCCGTCACGTAAGTGACGGAGGAATAAAATATCCACTGCAGAACCATCTTGTTCCTCAAAATAACGCATAGTATCATCAACTGCCTTCAAATACTTCACTGTGCATCATCTTTTTAACTTTTCTTTCATTTTCCATTTCCTCACCTTCAGACTTATCTTTTTCTTTTATCAGCGCAATAATTTCTTCATCTCTCAGAAGCTGACTATTTCCATCCTGCCTCATCCACTCATCAACAGTTTCCTTGCAGCCTGGAATTCTCTTTATTAAGTCTACTAGCTCAGAATTTTTGGTCTCCTCTGGATTCTCTTGGAATTCATTTCCTGAATTGTCAAGCAACTTTCTCCAGGAAAAAGAAAGCTTATTGGCTGGATTGCATTCCAAGATTCAACAATCCACCCCACTGCGTCCAACAAGTCAATTTTGTTTAACTTTTTGATCATATTAAGTCCTTCATTGATAGCTAACACTGGTGATGAAAGACCTTTACTCCTGTATGTTTTCTTCAAAGTTTCGAGAATGCCCTGATCCATTGGCTGGCATAAAGTAGTAACATTTGCAGGGAGAAAAATGGCTTTAATGTCTCCATCTTGAAATTGTTCGACATCAGGGTGTGGATGGGGCATTGTCTAGGATGAGAAACACTTTCCGTTGCAGATTTTTGGATTTCAGAAACTTTTCCACCGAAGAAACAAACTGTTGATAAAACCAGTCTCTAAACGTTTCTCCATCCATCCATGCACTCTTTTGGCTTCTGCACCAAACAGCGTGAAGCTGCTAAGCTGGTTCGCCACAGTAAGGCAAAAGATAGGAAAGAGAAAGTGGAAAGGCATGAACTGGCTTTTTGGAAAGATAGAAAGTCCTTCTGGAAGTACATGAGACTCAGGAAAAATAGGGGAAACAAAGTTGTAAGTTGTGTGAAGAATGAGATTGGGGAAATGATATGGGAGCCCAATGAGTTAAGTGACAGATGGGGCGAATACTTCTGTGAGTTATTAGATCAGGAGAGCAAAAATGATTCTGAAACAGATGCGGATGATGTCACAATGAGGGATGAAAGCACAGGAGGGATCTCAAGAGAAGTGTCTAAAGCTCTAAAATCTCTTCAGAATGGTAAGGCTCCAGGAGTTGATGGCATAACTGCATAGATGTTCAAGTATGGTGGTGACTCTCTAATTGACTGGTTAACTGAAATTTGCCAGTTGTGCTGGGAGTTAGGAATGGTCCTTTGGGATTGGAAGGATGCTATCATTGTTCCCTTGTATAAGGGAAAAGGTGATCAGACTGAATGCAAGAACTATCGTGGTATTAGCCTACTGAGTGTGTCAGGGAAAGTGTTTGGTGAGGTTGTTATTGAAAAAGTACGGGGTCTTACATCAGAGAAAGTGTGGGATGTTCAGAGTGGTTTTATGCCTGGTAAAGGCTGCACTAACCAGATTTTTGCATTACGCATGATGTGATTGAAAAGTATCTATCTGGCTGTTGGGAAGAAAGTTTTTACTGCCTTCATAGATTTAGAGAAAGCTTACAACCAAGTCAATAGGACACTTTTGTGGAAGGTATTGAATGAATATGGTGTTACTGGGAATCTACTTAATAGTGTAAAAGCCATGTATGCTGGTAGTAGAGCTTGTGTACGAGTGAATGGTGTTTTATCAAAATGGTTTTCCATTGGTGCAGGAGTTAGACAAGGTTGTGTAATGTCACCATGGCTGTTTAATATATCTATGGATGCATGCATGCGTGAGGCCAAAATAGATAATAGTGGTTTATGTCTTGGTGATATCAGTGTGTGCAGATTGCTGTATGCTGAGGACACTGTCCTGTTGGCAGAGAGCAAAAGTGAGTTGCAGAGTATGTTGACTCAGATGCACGAAGTTTGCATGAAATTCAAACTGAGTATAAATAAGGGAAAAACCAAAGTTATGGTGTTTGAGAGAGGAATGGGTAGCACTGAATGTAATGTAAGTATAAATGGCACTGTGATTGACCAGGTGAGTGAGTTTGTGTATTTAGGAAGCATGTTTGACAGAGAGAACAAGTTGGTTGGTGAAATCAGTAGGAGAGTGAATTCTTCTTTGAAAGTCATAGCTGCTCTGGGAGGTTTTCACAGGAATGATTGGTTCTCTAGAGAGTCCCGCATGGCTGTGTATGAAACAGTAATTGTTCCTACTCTGATGTATTGCAGTGAAACCTGGGTACTGCAGAAGAAACATAGGAGTCGTTTGTGTGCTGGAGAAATGCGTTACTTACGTGGGGTTTGTGGCAAGACACGATCTGATTGTGTGAGGAATGAAGATGTATTGCAGTTGTGTGATGTAAAGCAAAATGTTGTTAGCAAGGTGGAGACCAATATGCTTCGGTGGTTTGGCCATGTTGAAAGAATGAGTGATGAAATGCTTACTAAGAAAATCTTTTCAGCCCAAGTGGCAGGAAGGAAAGGCAAAGGAAGGCCAAGGAAGACATGGGTGGATCAGATTCAGGAGTGTCTGCATAAGAAAAAGATTATGAGTATGAAGTATAAAAGATCTTGTGTACGGCATGTAATGGATATCAGTGAAGCACGAGTTGTATGTGAAGATCGCTGTAAATGGCGAAGTTTGATACAACAACAATAAGTAAAAATATCTGGAAGTTTGTATTTCTTTTTGGAGCTAACCTCTGAATCTCAGAGAACAGCTTAGTGATATTAATGTAATAACCAAACAGGCGGGTCAATGAAAGCGACATTCTTATTTGTGTACCTTTTTACATTTTAAAATGAGCAGGGATTTTTCACCTTACCTATGAGTGTCAATTTCAGTTTGTGTTCTCCTGTTGCATGCCAGAATAGTAACTTTTTTTTTTATATCCTGGAGCAGATTTCTCATCCTTAGAGGCAAGTATTTTCGAAGGCAACATCCGAAAATAGAGACCGGTTTCGTCGCAATTGTAAATTTGATCTCTAGAGAGACCCTCTTTTTCAATCAATTTGTGAAAATAGTCCTTGAATGTACAAACATTTTCAGTGTCAGCAGAAAGTTTTTATCCACAAATGCTCAGCTGTCTCACTCCAGAGTGCTTTTTCCACCAGTTGAGCCAGCCAGCGCTAGCAGAAAATGTAGCCTTTCCTTCTAGAAAGATTTCGTAAAATCAGAGGGCTTTTTTCTGCAAAGTGGGTCCAGTTATGGGCATTCCTTGTCCTCTTTGCTGTTGGAACCATAAATACAGTGCCTCACTCACTTTTTCGCATTCAGCACTTTTCATACTTTTCCTTTCTTTTACAATTTCACTGCATACTCATTTAACACACCGCAACTCTATTTCTGCTGTCTTACTTTTCCAGCCGAGAATTGTAGTCCGACCAACACCTAAATCCATCACAATTTTATTTATACTTTCTGCTTTATCTAATCTTTTTAATGCATCTAATTTCATCTCTATTGAAACATTTATTTCCTTTTTTCGCAAAACATTTTTACTATGCACAGATAACCACACACTATATGAAACAGCCTGTCTTCAGACAAAACAACGATTCGCAAAAAGAACAAAAATGGCTAGACAGCTTATACCATTCCAAAAATAGGAATGAATCTGAACATCTGATTGGTCGTCAAAAATCTCCCACTACCCAGGGGTGAGTCAGGAAGTAGAACCAGTTCTTCAAGGCCACTCAGATAATGAAGTATGGAATTGTCCCACAACCAGATAGCTCACTTGGTACAAATAAGATAAAATGGCCTTAGATTTTCATAGGGTTTTGTGGCGGGGAAGTGAGTTATCGGGAGTAGAGTTTTCAGGGTTTTACTGTATGTTAGTCATGTACTTAACAGGATGTTCATTTCAATGAAATTATCACTGAAATTGATGATTAATCCAGTGCTGTTTTGTTACTTAAATTCACTAAGCATAAGAACTGGAAGTTTATTTGCAAAATTTTTATGATAAGTTGTTTATTATTATTTTAATGATACAAGAGCCATATGAGCAGCTGGTGAGACTGCATTTTAACCATAGTCTCTCATTAATTACAGTGAAAGTTAGCATTAATAATCTTTAATATCACAAGTTAAAATCATTAACTTATTAGGGTTTAATATTACTATGATTAAATATCTTTTTTTTTTTTTTTTTTTGGTGGAAGGCATTGAGATGGTTCTTTCACTAGTTTTCTGCCAGCTGTTAATGAGGGAAAGGAGATGACCACTTCCTGCAATCCTGTTGGTAACTTTGTTGATATGTTTAACACTGGATGCTGATTGCATGGGCATCAGGAGATTGGATGAAGTTTGTACGCTCTGTATCTCACGGGAGCAGATAAGAGAAACGAATTAGATCGTACATAAAACATATTGCAATATGTTAGAAGTCTAACATAACATCACTGTTTCACACATTATACAGTTCATGAATTTACCGGGTTACCTCTCAACAATGAAAACGCGTGGTAAGTAACATCAATGTCACTTTAGTTATTATATTTTTATCGAATTTCATAAAATAAAATACACTGCTGGCCACCCAAAAGCAACACCAAGAAGGACACGAGATAGCAAAGCCAGATTTACTGGACACATAACAACAGATACAAAGATGAAATGATTGAGCTTACAGGCCTGGGCGACTTGCGGAACACGGAGACATCAATAGTTCGTGTGGCCCCCATGGCTGGCAATAACGGCAGCTACACGCCGCAGCATCGAACGAAAGAGGCTTTGGATATGGGCTTGGGGTATGTCCATCCAGGCTGCTTCCACACGTTGCCACAGTTCGTCAGCATAGCCGCGGGTGGTGCTTGCCGGGTCAGTCAGTTGCCAATCAGCAACTAGACGTGCTCTATGGGAGACATATTGGGAGAACAGGTGGGCCATGGCAGCAGTGAAACCTGGTTGGCCGTGAAGAATTGTTGCACAATGCGTGCAACGTGCGGGAGCACATTGTCCTGTTGAAACGTGGCCGCTGGCAGGTCCTGCAGGTAAGGGAGGACTACAGGCTTCAAAACGTTGGAGATGTAGCGGTGGCTGTTGAGTGTACCGGCGATGCATACTGGAGGGGTGTGGGTGTCATATCCAATTGCGCCCCAAACCATAACGCCAGGTGACGGACCGGTATGGCAATGCATAATGCAGGCGTCATAGTCTCTCGCCATGGTGCCGCCACACGCGGATCCGACTATTGTGGGGTTGCAGGCAGAAGCGGGATTCGTCGGAGAAGACAATGTGTCATTTCGTAGTCCAGGTGTAGCGTTTAATAGCCCACTGCCGCCGCACTTGCCGGTGGTGTAACACCAACGGTAATCAGAGCAACGCCGTGCGACGAGTCCCCGCTCCTGCAGATTACGTCGAACGTTACGTGCCGACACAGGTTGTCTATTCCTGCGCTAACATTCGTGATGTGGCAGTGCAAGCCGTCAATGCCCGCTGCACAACATGCCGGTCCTCTCATTCGGTGGTGTGCCATGGCAATCGCTCGCGTCAGTCCGTCCAACCCTCCTGCACCCACCGAATCCATACTCGCCTCACTGTGGCTGCATGTCTCAGTACGATAAACCGCTATCGCGTTAAGCCACTATTCATCCTCTGTCGAACTCCGAAACGTGCTGGAATGACTGCCGTATTCTGCGACGAGGCATCAGGAAGCTTCCCACGCACAGCTCTGGCAGCACAACACTTCCACTACTTACACCCCGCCTTCAGTGCACCCTTCTTATAGTTCTCGGTGGCATGCTGGGCGCACATTATTTGCACATGCCCTACAATGGTAATCGTTTGCATGTCCTCTCGCGGCGGCGCATGCTGCGAATTTCAGGCCAATCGGATGCTTCCTTCTTGGTGTGGCATTTTGGGTGGGCAGCAGTGTATATTCAAACTACTTACAATGAATAGATGATTTTTTTGTCATAACCTTCAGCAATGTTTATTCTATATATTTGTTTGTTATTCTATATATATATAAATCAAGGTCCTACGGCCCTTGATTTTCACAATAGGCTGTAGGACTAATCTTTTAATGAGGTTATTATTTGTAGTTGCAGGAATGAAATTATATAGTTCAGACTGTAATTGAACATTTAGTAGGCCTAATCATGTTTTGCAAAGTCCGTATGATTCAGCTGTTACTCGAATAAAATGTGCAGATGAGCTGTACTTGGATGAGTATAACGCCTTGTTAACTTTTGAATAGACTATTTGAATTCATGGGTATAAGCAGTACCAATATTTTAGCACAGTGAAATATATGTTTCATTTTTTAAATTCAAGTTGAACAATATGAACTAGAAAGGAAATATACAGATGAACACTTCAGAAATTAACGAAATGCAATGCTAACATCCTGACTAAATTCGTTGCAGAACCTCCAAAAGCAGCAATTGCAACCTCTAGCAGAATAATAAAAGACTTAAAAAAGGGGGGTAAAATTGCAAAGCAATATTCCACACGTAAAATCAATGATCCACATAATAAACAAAGATTTAAAAGCGAACATTGAAACAAAAAGCAAAGGGGACAGAATGAACATAATCTTGGGGGGGGGGGGGCAGCCTTGGTCATTCCCTAGCCATACTGGTTTCTAAGAGCTTAACTGCACTCATTGTCAATGGCTCTGACCCCGGTGCGTCTGCATCTGCTGTTGACTATGGTTACACAATGCACACTGGCCCGTCCATTGAGTCGCGACAAACAATTTAGATTGCGCATGCTTCCCTCCTTGGTTAATGTAAGATGATCCTCCAGTGTCATCTGTTGCTGTTTTATTGGCTTTCTCTGTCGACACTTGCACAAGGATTTTATTTCTTTTCTTGTTTTGAGTTTGACCTTTTTCTATAAGATGCCTCCATGCGTATGCCAATTCAATCGGTGTATTTAAGTTAAAGTTAATATTCTTCATTTTTTCAATTAAGACCGATTCTGATGTTAGAATCTGCTGAATATTTTTAAATGTAGTAGGCCTACTACTTAATGTTCAATTACAGTCTGATCTATATAATTTCATTCCTGCAACTGCAAATAATAAGAACCTCATTAAAAGGTTAGTCCTACGGCTTATTGTGAAAATCAAGACTAAACAAATATAGAATAAACAATGCTGAATATTATGACAAAAATCATCTATTCATTGTAAGTAGTTTGAATATATTTTACTTTATGAAATTCGATAAAAATATAATATTAACTAAAGTGCCATTGGAGTTGTCACGTGTTTTCATTATTTAGTGGTAACCCAGTAAATTCACGAACTGTATAACGTGTGAAACGGTGATGTTATGTTAGTCTACTTATATATTGCAATATGAATAAGTCATGTAATAGATGATTTAAATAACCTTTAGCTTAATTAGTACATAAAACAGTTTTTCCTCTTAGGTGGAGTTGGGGAAAATGCTGCAACAGGCATGGCTGGCATTACCTCCAGAAACCCTCCAGCATCTGGTGGAGTCGATATCTTGGTGTGTACAGACAATGGTGTACATACCGCCTTCACAGCTGTAGGGGGCGCAAGCAATGAAGGGGGCATGTGCAGCTGCCGGTTGTAGTTTTATGAAAAAATTTGAACATCACAAAGAGAAAAATAATTAACCCAAAGTTTTGAGGGAATGCGTGCTGTAGTGAACAGATTTGAATTTCTTATGCCTTCTACTTCGGCAGGAGCTACAGACAAAGATCTTGTGACATGTGCAAATCGATTAGTTAGCACATGCCCAAGTTGGAGGGGAACTGCTAGGTTTCCGAACTGCACTCTGCAAACACTGCATAGCTGAGAAAATGACCATTCTGGAAATAGAAAATCTACTCCTTGTAGAAAATCCTACAATTGTCAGTGGGTTGCACTGACCTATTAACAGCCTTGATGCTTTTCCTAACACTACCCATCACAGCAGTATCCACAGAGATTGTTTTCCAAATCAAAACTTATCAAAAGCACCATGTCACAAGATAGACAGCAGGGATTGTCACTGTTAAGCATAGATAGGAAATTTGCCAAAAGAATAGACCTTAATGCTGTGCTCGATTAGTTCACTGAAATGAAGGCTAGAAAGAAAGACTTAGGCCTAAAAACATTAAAATTTCTTCCCCTTATTGTATAAAATATTTTTTTTATTTGTATTGTAATCATGTAATTATAATTTATATCATATCATATACCTATTATTTATGTCATTATATTGGTACACATCACATACACGCACAGTGTATTTCCACAGCCACCATTTTCTCCTGGTCTGCACTGCTGAAGTTTTGTTGTACATGCAAATAAATGCCTGTAGCTATGCAAGTCCATATCATATTCTTAAAGGGTAGAACACTGAATAGTCTATTTATATGCAACCATAGTAACGATCACTAAAGTCATATGGTTATCAGGGGCGTATCTTGGGTCAGAGACCTGGGCTATCTGTGTACAGGATGTTATTTGCACTAGATGAGGACAAACATACCATTAGGTAGATATCTCTAATGTTTTTTCCATTGAGTACTACCTTGTGTGATTCAAAGACACTTGAATTTGCTGGAAGAACTTTAAAAAATAACTAATAGGTTTAGGAGCTGTAGTTTAAGACAGTGATAGATATTGTCCTACCATTAATATATGCAGTGGTGGAAATGAGAATTATTTGCTGCTGGAACCCCAAAGTACCAGTGGATGCCATAAAAATTTAATATGCACAAACCCATTCACAGTAGATATACAAAATCGAGTCCCATTATTGTTACCACCAGCTAATATTCAAAGTAACCGCCATGTCCATGTGCAGTGCGGACAGCAGCTAGATGAGCTGGGAGTGACTTAAGGTGCTGGAAAGTGTTCACAGGTATGTCGAGCCATGCTGACTGCAGTGCATCTGACAGCTGCTGGAGGGTGCATGGTGGAGGATCCATAGAGCAAACAACACCATAGAGGTGGTCCCACAGATGCTAAATTGGGTTTAAGTCTGGGGAATTAGGGAGCCAGGGAAGTACTTTGAAGTCTTCACATTTATCTTCCAACCACTCTCAGACATATTAGCTGTGTGACAAGTTGCATTGTGGTGCTGGAAGATCCCATCCACTCCAGGGAAGACAATCAGCATGTATGGGTGTACGTGGTTTGCAAGGCTGGATTTATAACAAATTTAGTCCTTAGTGCCTTCCACAGGTATGAGTGGACCCAGAGAATGCCACGAAAACATTCCCAGACCATAATGCTGCCCCCACCAGCTTGTGTTCTGCCAGCAATGGTTGAAGAGTGTTCTCTGATGTTTCTCGCCCTATATGCCAACGTCTATCCGTTCGATGAAGCAAAAACATGACTTATCGGAGAAGGCAATCCTTTGCCAATCAGCGGAGATCGAATTCCGATATTGCAGTGCAAATGTAAGCCTTTTCTGCTGATGCACTTTCATTAGCAGAGGTGCAGTGACCATCCGTCTGAATCGGAGCCCCATACGCAACAGGGTTCGCTGAACAGTCATGTTAGACACAGTTCTGGCAGCCCCCTGGTTCATTCGGCCAGTGAGTTGCTCCACTGTAGCGTGTTGATTGGCCCTCGTGCACCTTTAAAGCAGACATTCGCCTCACATCAATGGCATGTGATACTCTGCAGTTTTCACATCACTGATTCACAATGGTGCCATTTCTCCAATCACGATACACTTTAACCACAGCAGCACGCGAACAGTACACAAACTACGCTGTTTAAAAAATCTGCCAGCCTTGGCTTGAAAGCCGATAATCATCCCTTTTTGCAAATCTGATAAATCGCTCCTTTTATCCACGACAGCAACGAGTGATATGTTTTCAGATTGCCTACAGCACACCTTATATACCCTCCAAGCCAGCTCACGACACATGCCTTCTTTCATTGGCTATGCGCTTTTGACATCTAAAGTAGGAGGTGGACACAATAATGTGACTAGACTGTGTAAAACCATGTAAGGAAATTTCGTTATTAAACTTTAAAATGAAATAACATTTAGCTGAATTCAGAGCTGTTTTCTTTATTCAGAGACCAATAATTCACACAAGATGGCATCATTAATTGAAATAAACAGTGCATTGCAAAATGTTTTATTCAAATTAAATGCTCCCTTTCTTTTTGTGTCGCATCACTCCCGGAATGGGGTTTTACTGCATTCCGGCCCATTTCCACCACTGAATATATGGATATTTATGCTTCTAAAACTGATCTTTATATACAGAAGATTTTAATTTTTAAAACATAACACAAGTAACTGTACGCCAACTATATATAAGATAGTACAACTATACTAGTTATCCGAATTTATTGGCGTAGATAAAATCAAGGTTTCCAAGCTTTCACACATCAACCAGATGGCTTTCTCAAGGAAGGTAGACAGCAAACTGCAAACTGGATAGTAGAACATTTCAACAATTTGAACGCGGTGACTTGACAATAAACGAAGAGATGCAAACATAATTATTCAATAAAAACACGAGGCATGTTCGTTTTGCACGCGGAACCTTGGAGGAAAACGAAAGGCATTCTTTATTTTTCTTCAAATAATGAATGCCTTTCGTTTTCCTTCAAGGTTCCACGTGCAAAACGAACATGCCTCACGATTTTATTGAATAAATACCTTCGCATCTCTTAGTTTATTGTCAAGTCACCGCGTTCAAATTGTTGAAACGTTCTATCCAGTTTGCTGTCTACCTTCCTTGAGAAAGCCATCTGGTTGATGTGCGAAAGCTTGGAAACCTTGATTTTATCTATGCCAATAAATTCGGATAACTAGTATAGTTGTACTATCTTATATATTTTAATTTTTGTTAAAATTTTCAGCCTGTATAATAGCGCATCTGCTCTTTGTGGAACATTGCCACCCACTTTTTGTGATGCCCTCTGGTATTTTCCATATTTTGGCTTTCAAAATGCCAATAACTTCAGTTCTAATTTCTGAGTGGTGTCTCCTCACATGTACCTCACCAAACAATTCATTCCAGAGGTTCTCAATGGGATCCGGATCAGCCCTCTTGGTTGTCATGTCCAACTCTAATGATCTTGTCCAGTCACCACAAAACAAGCATCATCATCACACAGAACACTGTCTTAATGCTACAAGTTTACCACATATAAGTAATTCATTGCTTTCCAGGATGTCTACACAAACTTCATTGGTCATGGTTTTGTCTCATGCTAAACCATGAAATTAAAAAGTGAGATACCATCGCACTGCTTGAATAAAACTTCACTACCTGATATCATGCACTTTGACAAGAAGCAGTATCTATGTGTTCTTCATATACAGGTACACCTGTCAGATAGTTATTCCTGCCTCAACCCGACATGCCAAAGCACGACTTTTTGTATTGGCTTACTTGTCTAGGAACAACAGTCTTTACACCATGATAGAAGTCTCCATTGGTCAGAGGCGATTATCAGCTTTTGGCCAGTTACATGACTGCAGTAATTGCGAGGCATCCTAGCAATGCTCAACTGGTGTTTATGTCCATCACAGTCATTTCTCACGTGCAGGGCTGGTGCTAGACACCCTAGGCTAGTCAAAGCCTTGCACCCCCAAAACTTCTATTATTCATTTGTGTGGCTAAACATATCAAATTTGTTCAACAATTTCAAGATACAAAGATAAAATGTAAACTATATGTAAATAAACTAATGAAAACCACATCTATTTACTTATAGATGTAGTTTTTTTTTTTTTTTTTTAGGTCAAATGTAAATTAAACTAAATTTTAATATCTGTGTGCTTTCTTGTTAGCAAAATTAACAGCAATTGTCTTCAAATTTACGTCACGGGCAATTTCTTGTTCGATCCATAACATAGAAAACCCAACGTAGTGCTAGAGCCTCTCTTACTCCTGTTCTCATTAGAAAATGGTTTGAGTGTGACAGTTGCTAACCTTTTTAGGCATTGAACATTGCTACAACTTATGATATAAATGGACAGTCTTGATGTTTCCATTGAGAGCTGGGTGATACAGAATCCATTTCCTTTGAAAATTTTGTGCCACCCTCAGGTGAAGCCTGACACTTGCTTGCTGCATAAGGACGGGCTGGTTTACGGAAGTTTTCTGACAGATGTGCAAATTCATATAGGATTTGCTGTAAGCTGATTTGCTCAAGTCTATAAATGCAGATCTCCATTTCTCGCTTACTCAAGGAATAAGAATTTGCAACTTATGTTGAACATCAAAGGATAACAAAACTAAATTGTCTTTATTATTTTTTTCTCATTTATTAGCTAATTTGATTTTATCAATTCACTGAAATTTGGCGCCCTAGATGGTCGCCTAATTCGCCTAATGTTCACCTGAATGGTTGAACTGGCCCTGCTCATGTGGCTCTCTGCACACAATGAAAACGTTGAGCCCCACTCTGGAGAAAAGACTTGGAAAACCTCTGAAGCTAACAGAAGTGCCTTGGAAGTTTTTTCATTTCCACCCCCCCCCCCCCCCCCGCCCTAGTACACTGTGATCTTCCAATCACATCCCCAATTTTCAACTTATAAGGTTCTGTGGTGCTGTTGAAATATAGTGCAGAGTCACTTGAATTTCTTTGATGTATTATGGTTTTGCATTGTTAGAGAGCAATGCTCAGCACTTTTTTTCCAGTTGTTAGCAAGAAGTTCTTACAGAAAAGATGAAAACCTTTTCACTAACTATAAGATATTAAATGGTTAAGAGCTGTGACATGTTTCACTTACATTGCAGCATAGCTACACAATTTTATAAGCATGCCACAGTAGTGAGATATTCTAAAACTACAAACTCTGCTCATATTCATTTGTAATTCTGGTAGAACATACTGAGTCCCTATATTCAATGTAACAAAAAAAATATATCACTAAATCAAAGTACAATTGACCCTGTGATCAGAAGTAGTATTGCTACTGTACAATGCTACAAAGTAAAGAAGTAGCTTTTAGTACACACACACCTTGAAATCACATGACATTCCAGATTTCCTGAAGTGTTATCAACTGAAGCTGGGTATTCCCTGCCTACAATCATGTACCATATTTGACTTGCATTGTGAAAGCCAGCAAAATCTTTAAATTATTATATATTTTTTTTTACTTATACTCTTTTGCCTGATGAATAAAAATATTTACTGTTTAAAAAGATGACAACAAAACTGGTGAAACCACACCCAGAAACACAATTATGGAAATTTGGAGAAAATTTTTCTTTTGTTTACAAGCAGTATAATATGCCATCGGAGTGTGCTGATGCTTCATTACACCTCTTGCAAACAGAGAAAGTTATTTTCTCTTCTCCTTTTTCATTTATTTAGAAATATATTTCTAGTATATATACTTAACTTTGAAGTGCAAAGCCCTAAAAAATCCATTGAGAAAATTCAGCACTTTTGTTTGTAGAGAATATATCTTGTTTAGAGTTTTAACCACTGGCATTAGCAACTCTAATGGCTGTAAGCAGTCACTTGTCCCTAACTTAGGGCCAGTGGTTCCAGGAAGGGGAAAGACCCAGTGTCATCAGGCAAACAGATCACCCATTGATGTCTTATCCAACAACTTTACCACTAGGGTTGTGGCATTGCACACAACAATGTGTGTTTGTATGTACAGAAAGCTATACAAACCAGATAATGGATAAGCTGCCTTGATGGTGAAGTGGTTTAAGCATTTGCTTTCTGACCATTTGTCTAAAAGTCCAATGTGAGACATGGATGGCACATTTGTCTAACACCACTGGCTCTTTTCTTCCTGTAATCAGGGGCCCTACATTACGTATGGGCAACTGGTTATAGCCCTTAAAATTTCTCACACCGGTTGTCAACTCTGGCCCTCAAAAAGGGGAAAACATAGCATCTATTGTTGAAAACCTTTATCAGTATTTTTGCATATTTTAACCCTTAAATCTGCAGTTTTTGGATTAATATGCTAAAATGTGTTACATATGGCGGTCAGAGTTTAGAGGTAAATACAAAGATAAATTGTTTGGGAAACTCGTCTTGGCATTTAGATCTGAATGCCATAAGTAAGAATGTACATATACAGATCCTTAGAATTTGTACCTTCAATTTAAACCTCAACACAAAAAAAGTACATAAAAATTAGTAAAGTAGCTACTTGTCAGAAAAAGTAGCTGTAGCTAGTTTTTCTAAAAAAAAAAAAAAAAGCTTTCCAATCACTTGTTTTGGCTGATGAACATGTTATTGAACTTATAACAAACACCATTAACTACATACCAATCCAGCTTTAACAAGCTAGCCACAATGATGTACTCTTGCAAAGTATCAAGCAAAGGTAGTGTGCATGAAGTGGCATCATTGTCACATATGGATAATTTATGGTATATATTTTTTAGTTTCTCATTCCCCCACTAATTTGTTCTTAAACAATTCAAGATTGTTACTGTTAATTTTATTAATCAAATATGTTGTCTTAAAAGTGATTGCTATTTACTTTTAGACTTTACACCTTAAATGTATTACACAAGCCATTCCATAAAAATAGAGTATTTTTTTAAGTTGGCAACAGTGCAAAGGGGGAAATAACCATGCAGATGACTAACTGAATTAAGGAAGTATCTCTGGCAACAGTTATTAGTCATGGAAGACTATTCTGGTTTTGTTATTGAGCATTTGTTTAAGGTACGTCTGCATTTTGCCATACAGCTATGGAGGAGAGTGATTCAGAGTTAAAAAGTGAAATGCGTTGTGCGATAACATTTTGCTACCATTTAGTTAAATGGCTCCAGGAAGAGTTGATTTAATGAAAAAGTTTACAAAGATAAATGTTTGGGTGAGTCAATGATTTGTTGAAATTGTGGTGCCATCAAAAAAGTGTGTCAGCAGAACTCCTCCTAGGCCTGGTCAACCTAAAAGTGTTGTTACAGAGCGTATTGCTAACACTGTTTGGGCAATCCTGCAAAAAGATTGACAAATGGTGTATGGAGACATAGCAGCATCAACTTATATTTCAAAAACATCAGCATTCCGCATTCTACACATCAAATTACTGCTGCGTCATGCATGTTCGAGATGGGTACCTCATCACCTGATGAAAGAACAATTGTTAGCCAGAGTTCAAGTGTGTCAAGAGTGAAAACAAATTATTGCAAAGGATCCAAACTTTCTAAACACAGTAATAACTACTGATGAAACGTGGCCCACTATTTCGACCCTCTTATGAAGCATACAACAAGTGTCTGGAAACGCACAGGCTCGCCTCGTCTGAAAAAAGTCCGCCAAACCAAATCAGCTGGAAAGGTGATTATGATCATTTTCTTTGATCATAAAGGTGTAGTCTACCAGCATGCCATTCCTCCACAAATAACTGTCAATGCTGAGTATCACATTTTGGTCTTGAAGTGTCTACGACGACACATATTGATTAAACAACCAGAACCGGTGGCAAGTGGACTCTACATCGTGATAATGCCTGCCCACATGTGGCTGCTTGTATTCAACAGTTTCATACGAAATGCAGTATTGAAATCGTGCCACAGCCTGCCAACAGTCCTGACTTTGCCCCCGTGCGATTTTTGGTTGTTTCCAACAATGAAGAAGTTTTGTGGTGCAACATTCAACACAGATGCTGATTTTATTCATGCTGCACAGGGGTCGCTAAAGCAGCTTCCACAAAATGCCTTCAGCACATGCTTTGAAAAGTGGACTGAACAATGGGACACCATTGCATATCATCCGAGGGAAGATACTTTGAAAAAGAACATATTTTGATGTACCTATATTTCTTCATTTTGTGGGATTTTTTATGGAACAGCTGTTGTATAAAGTACTACCTGAACGTTATAATACAAAAAAGTATCAGAGCTGTGAAAGTGATTTGCAGGAGCTATGGTCGCCATGGCCTACAGGAATATTTATGGTTGGGAAGTCAACTGTGACAGAAGGTGGTTTAATGATACAAGGCTTCATTTATGGACTACTCTGCATAATCAGCACCACAGAATTCTAGCAGCAGTCTAATGGAACCTAATTCTTTATCATTTTAAAATTCCGATCCAGTTAAGGGAGTATAGTTTAATACATTTCAAGTGCATTATTATTTTTATATGATGTAATTTTACCTTTAAAGTAGCAGATTCCTTTCTCATCCCTTTCTAAGTATATGCTTTGATATGTAGCTTTATTGCACTCCAGCTTTGGTGAGGAAGCACTCTTGTAACCAACAAATCCTTGTTCACACTTTAAAACTAGTGTCTGTCGGTTGATAAGGTAGAAATAGAATTTCTCCATGTCTTCTATTTTATCACTGTTTGCATACAAGTGACCACTCTTCTTGGCAGCAACATACTTTCCATTTTTTGCTTGAAATGCAACACTACCTTCAGCAAGCCATTCCAGGGTAAAAAGACTGTTAGATGAGCTGAAATAAAGAATACAATATGCATATTTAGTGAACATGAAAAATATAGCATGAAACAAGAATGGAAATGAAACCACACATTTGTTTCAACTGATTTAAAATTCCAATAAAAGGTATAATTTCTTAAAATACAAATATTTCAGGTATTAGTTTCTTTTTTCTTTCTTTCCTGTTTTACACACACACACACACACACAATGTATTTCTCCTGAATTTCCCTTTCTCGTTGAAGTTGAAAATTATAGCAATCTGATTTCTACAAGGGAAAATGCAGAAAACTTGAGATAGAATACTCTATAAAGACTTATGAAATATCCTTGTGAATTGCTTGTGATGAAACTTCACAAGAAAATGGATAAATGACATTTCACACATCTATTCAACACACAAAGAATTAGTTGCATCCTTTTTATAATGAAGTCCAAGAAATCATGAAAATTTCTCTCTAAAAAAAATCATTAATTAAATGTAGTATGTACATACATACACCGATGAGCCACTACATTATGACCACCTACCTAATAAGCTGTAGGACTCCCATTAGCCCGCAAAACAGTGGCCGCTCAGGGAGGCATTGATTCCATGAGGTGGCGATAGGTATCCTGGGGTATCTGGTATCATAATGTCAACAGCAGGTCCTTTAGTTCCCGTATATTTTGGGGTGGTGGTGATTTAGCGCGAACCAGGTTTTCCAAGTCAAACCACAAATGTTCAATTGGGTTCATGTCGGGTGAATTTGGAGGCCAGGGCATTAACAGAAAGTCACCAGCATGTTCCTCGAACCTCTCCTTGACGATTCTGGCAGTGTGGCATGGTGCATTATCCTGTTGGTAATGGCCATCACCAGCAGGGAACACAGTTGCCATGAATGGGTGAACTTGATCCACAATGATGTTCAGATACCCGACAGCTGTAAAGGATTGTGCTATTGGGATAATGGGGCCTAAAAAGTGTCCCAAGAAAAATATGCAAAAGAGGTTCATCAAACTTTCCAGTTTCTTTGAAAACCATTGGAATGCAGAGGATGCTCCCCAAAACAGAAATTTAATAAACTTGAATGTGAACTCATACATTAACAATCAACAGTGGATCAACTGTTTGAATAGCATACATTTTCTTCACATTTGCAGCTCATCCTGTTGTAGGTATTTATGCAGTTCTGTTAAATTCATTAAAATAAATACCTCTTTAAATGGGTGCAGCAATTACTGGTCTCTTGCTTTAATATATGTGTAAATATAAATACCTCACAAAAGGAATTTCTGTAATCATCAAGGCTCAAAAATTATATCACTCTACATGCCAGGTGCATGTAAGCATTCTGTCTGGGCATGTACCCCCAATTCCACATGCCCAATAGGGTACCTAAAAAGGTACCTTTACAGGATAATTTTTTTAAGTAATGCGTTTTTTTTTATTTCCCCAGTCTATTTTATTACTATTTAAAGGTTTCATCCCTATGCCTTATTTAATAAAATTAATAGGGTATGTGTTGAGAAATTAAAGGTCAAATGGGTGACCTTGAAAGCTAAATTGCCCATAATATGGTTGTGTGATATTCAGAAGAAAACTCGTGTAATAAGCTTTCGAATGAGCCCAATATGAGCTCTGTTGACCAAATTAGGTCTACAGTTGTGGTCATTTGTGATAGTCATGGTAAACACAAATATGCCTTTTATAAATTTCAAAGTCCTACAACTATAGAAGTATTTTATGTAGAGAGCTAAAATTTTGCACTGATTAGTTTCTTTATAAATACTGTAAGTTTCATTAAAATCAAAACAGTTCAGGTCAGTAATATTTCTTTTTTTGTGCTGATTTGAAATGGAATGGCCCATAGGCAAGTCTATATGAGGTGTTTCAGTGATGGTTGCAATTTATGATATGCAGTGAAATATAGATGTCTTCAAATTTTATTGCTGGGAGGGACAATTTATGAATGCTGTAAAAATACTTTGTTTCTTATATTGTTTCTCAATTGTTCAGAAAAAATAGAATTTTTCACACTCACACTGTACTAAGTTCAGAGGGCAGAACATTCTTGATTTTAGTTATTGCAATTGCTATAGTATCTTCAGGGGCAACAAAAATTTGTAGGTAGAAAAAAATCTTAAGTTGGCACTTTTTTTTTTTTTCAATTTGCAAATTTTTATTGCTCTTTGAATCCATTAGTTGTCTTGCCCAGTGACAACCTTGCAGATTATTTTGTGGCATGATATCTGTTGCAGACTGATTAGAAACTTTCTGCCTCAGGCAGAAAATTTCTAATCAGTTACAACTGCATTATTCTTTGCACTACATCACTTTAAAATTGAACTGTTCTTGTCTCCTTCACACAACAGCTGTTTTACAGTTTTTTAAACCCTGTTTCAGTTTTAATGCTGTTTGCTCAATATATTTGTTTTTGCAATTCATTGTTCTTTGGTACATAACTTTCCCTCTTTTCTGTTTTGTCCAGTTTAAATGAGTAATAGAAAATGTCATTGCCATATCTTATACTTCCACTTTTATTTTCTTTAAAATAAATTTCTAAATTGGACACAAAATTCTACTAATTTTGATGAAGTTACTGCTTCTATATACAGACAGTGCTTTCTTTTGTTTGTATAGTGTACCCTTATATTGTGAAAAGACAGAACAGCAATATGAATTTAACAGGAATAGAAACATTTGTGGAAATTCATATTTCGCAATGAAATTTTTTTTCCTTCCTTTGAAAGAATGTCAACTTTACAAATATTTTCCTCATAGATACTGAAGGAAAATTATATCTAAACTGATCACTGCTATGTGTTTATTTAAAACATGCAGCTTTTATTCTTTTAACCATTTTTTGATTAACATTTTATTAAGTATATTAATTATCATTCCAATTTATGAAGTGGACCTCCATTTGTAATGATAACCGGACTTATTGGATTTGTCTTGCTTCAGTGTTTTCATAAATCTGACTAATTCTGGAATTTTTCAGTTCAGTATTATTTTTCCAATGTTAATTTTTTTCAGGCTACCTTTTTAACCTTTTCAGTTACTTTGTCATATATATATATATATAAATAAAATATACGATATTTTATATCGTATATTTGAGCACAGTTCGGTCTGCTGCATCGCGTGTGTGTGTGTGCTTGTGTTTCTTTGTAATATTTTTTGCAATTTTGATGTCACTTGTGTGTATGGTATATACGTAGTCTTTTCGTTTAGAGTTTTAGTGTGTGTGTGTGTGTGTGTGTGTAAATATATATATATACTTAAGAGCAAAACTGAAGACTAAGGAAAAACTTTAGAATTTAAAACGAAGGTTGCAAAATAACCTGAAGATCAAAACGCGCAACGCAGCAGTTTTGAAAATTCAGAATTCACATTCTATAAAGAAGATACCTAAGCAAAAAAATACATATAAAATTTTGACTCACACCTAGTACAACATAGAAAAGGTTATGTATCTACCTGTGTGAGTAAAAGGAGAAAAGATAAAAAAATAAAATAAAACTACTGAATGTAGAAGGTGTCGAGAATACTGAGCCTTGGCTTTATCAAGGACCAGCAAAAACTCTGCATTTTCTCACTTCCACAAAGACCTAGTTGGAAATGGGTTTCTGCAAGGCCATAGATGCAAGTAACATTCCCACCTAAAATAGTTTAAAATATATATATATGTCATGTCCTCCGTAGAGTTGCATGACCTAGCACTAGTTAACAATTTCGCTTGCATCCATTAACCTTCCTGGCCCGACCCATGCTCTTCATCTGTTACTATTAAACAGAGAGAAGAAGATTAAAGAGAACTCAAGCTGTGAGAGTGACATAATAATTAGAAATGATTTTCAGCCATAACGAAATGCCAAGTTCGTTTGAGAGAGAATTTAAACCTGAAAATCAATGCAAAAGAAATCCAAATTTTTTACATTGCAATTAAAAAAGGAAATATTAATTTTTAACGAACAGATTTTTGAAAGAAAACTTGAGTCTAAAACCCCTACTCTACAACTTATGACAGCACGAAAACGAGAATAAGTTAAAGATAATAATTAACTAAAGAAAACTTTGTGAAAGTTATATACCTTAAACAGTTAGTTGCAATATGTACAAAGTATTTCGGCAGTGCTTTAAGTGCATAATTAATTAGTTATTAAGAACTTAACTACTTTGAAAAAACAGCGCATAGAAAAGGAACAAGCTTAGCCATCTTCTGTTCCTAGGTACCCCAAAAGACGCTCAAAGTTACAAAGAAAAGAAAGAGTTAAAACCCGCAAAAATGTTAACAGACAAACCAATGCCTAAAAGCTGAAAAGCTAAAAAACAACAGAGAAAAAGTACATGAAGTACAAACATTGAACTTATAAAACCTAGAACCCAAAAACAAGGAAGAGAGCTTACCTCTTGTGTGACAAAAACTTTTCTCCTCACAAGAGAAGAACATGGCTGACCTCTTCCGCCACTCCCTAGTTGCTGGGGGGCAGTGAGGGTGGGGCTGATGGCCTCCTCATACAGCAAGAAACCAACGCGCGGATATTTTAACCAGAGAAAAAAATATATATAAACTTAAGACTGTGGATCTGTATGATCAGAAAGAGCAGAATTAACTCTCCAGAATACATGAGAAATATTATAAAATACACGAGCAGTGTATTTAATAATCTTTGCATGTATTAAATCACCTTAGTGAGCTTCTATAGATTAATCAGAATCTTATTCATTTTAATGTTGGTTTTACTATTTTTAGTATAGCTATCCTAGTGATGAATAACTAGTTTTCTTTTTTTATTTGTTTTTATTTTCTTTTTATAAACAGATTTTTAAGCTTTTTTTGTGATTTTGTTTATATTATTTAATTTTTTGTTTTAATAGGACCGTCATATCCATAGCACTAAGGTTCCTTTAGGTAGTTAATAGGCATCCTCTAGCCAACTTCCTTACGGCTTTGATTGGTCAGAATCATATTATTAACTGTGTAGAAAATTAAAGCAGATCTGCCAACCTTACTCTATTATTCAGAATAATTTTTCTTAAAGTTCTTTTGATGAAAGAAGAAGGAATTTCGTTCTCTAGAAAACTTTCTAATAGTATATTAATGTGGTAATTGAAGTCCAAATTGTTGCTGCAAATTCTTGAAATTCTTAGGACCTGAGAAATTAGTACATTCTCAATTACTTTGGTTGAAATGTTATTATTCCAGTGTAGATATTTAATTACTTTGAAAGGAAAATTAACTCTTTTATCAAAGAGGCTAATAGATGGGTTACCTCTGTTGAGCTTAATGCTTAAGTCTAGGAACTCAAGTTCCTGATTACTGTGGTTGGTTTTACATAAGTTAAGAGAGCTAGGATAGATATTATCAAAATCACTCTCTTATAACTTCTGAATTATTGATACACAGCAGATCATCAATATATCTAAAAGTGTAAAGGTAGTTATCTGAGCAGGTGGGGTGATTTTTAATGAATTTATATTCCTTAAAGAACAGGAATAGATTAGCGATATTCGTGGACGTTGATGTTCCCATGGGAATACCGTTCATTTGCTTATAGAGAGTATTATTATATAAGATATGGTTATTTTCTATGCAGCAATTGAGATAAGAGTTCCAAGTTCCTACATTAACAAATTGGTTAAGTTTAAATTCTGCATACAGCTCTTTAAAGGTAGTGATTATATCTGATAGAGGCAGATTAGTATATAGGTTTTCAAAATCATAACTATTAATATCTAGGGGACAAACTTTGAGTATAGTAGAAATTACTTCTGCATTATTATTATTAATTATCCAAAAATCTCTGTACATCAAGTTAGAACAGTTTCTAATGTGTTTCAAAACCTTCTTTAAGACATCTTCAAAAGCAAGATCTATTTTTCTTTTATGACTCCTTACTCCACTAGCTATGAACCTGAACTTCACAGGATCCTTATGAAACTTAACCGTTGCAAAAAGAAATGGAAATTCAGGCCCATATCTTCTAGTTTGTGGAATTTTAAGTTTCTTGAAGAATGCCTTAAACCGATTTTCTAACTGCTTGGTAGAATAACTTACGGGCTCGTATGTTACTCTATTATTATTGAGTTCCATAGTTAACAATTCAAAATAGAACTTCTTACAGATAATTGCAAAATTATTGCTAGCTTTATCCGTAGTGGTAAAAATAAATTGGTCTTGTAGTTTGGAGAGTGACCTTTTAGCTTCTCCAGAGAAAAGAGATTTCTGTCGAAACAAAAGTCCAGACCCTTACAGGAGGATGCCTATTAACTACCTAAAGGAACCTTAGTGCTATGGATATGACGGTCCTATTAAAACAAAAAATTAAATAATATAAACAAAATCACAAAAAGCTTAAAAATCTGTTTATAAAAGAAAATAAAAACAAAATAAAAAAGAAAACTAGTTATTCATCACTAGGATAGCTATACTAAAAATAGTAAAACTAACATTAAAATTAATAAGATTCTGATTAATCTAGAAGCTCACTAAGGTGATTTAATACATGCAAAGATATTAAATACATTGCTCGTGTATTTTATAATATTTCTCATGTATTCTGGAGAGTTAATTCTGTTTTCTGATCATACAGATCCACAGTCTTAAGTTTATATATATTTTTTTCTCTGGTTAAAATATCTCGCGCGTTGGTTTCTGCTGTATGAGGAGGTATGTCCATCAGAGCCACTGCCCCCAGCAACTAGGGAGTGGCGGAAGAGGCCAGCCATGTTCTCTCTTGTGAGGAGAAAAGTTTTTGTCACACAAGAGGTAAGCCTCTTCCTTGTTTTTGGGTTCTAGGTTTTATAAGTTCAATGTTTGTACTTCATGTACTTTTTCTCTGTTGTTTTTTTTTTTCAGCTTTTAGGCATTGGTTTGTCTGTTAACATTTTTTTGCGGGTTTTAACTCTTCTTTTCTTTGTAACTTTGAGCGTTCTTTGGGGTACCTAGAACAGAAGATGGCTAAGCTTGTTCCTTTTCTATGCGCTGTTTTTTTCAAAGTAGTTAAGTTCTTAATAACTAATTAATTATGACCACTTAAAGCACTGCCGAAATACTTTGTACATATTGCAAATCCAACTGTTTAAGGTATAGTAATTTTCACAAAGTTTTCTTTAGTTAATTATTATCTTTTAACTTACTCTCGCTTTCGTTGTCATAAGTTGTAGAGTAGGGGGTTTTAGACTCAGTTTTCTTTTCAAAAATCTGTCTGTTAAAAATTAATATTTCCTTTTTAATTGCAATGTAAAAAATTTGGATTTCTTTTGCATTGATTTTCAGGTTTAAATTCTCTTCAAATGAACTTGGCATTTTCGCTATGGCTGAAAATCATTTCTAATTATTATGTCACTCTCACAGCTTGAGTTTTGACTTTAATCTTCTTCTCTCTGTTTAATAGTAACAGATGAAGAGCATATGTAATAATGGATGCAAGCGAAATTGTTAACTAGTGCTAGGTCATGCAATTTACGGAGGACATGACATATATATATATTTTAAACTATTTTAGGGTGGGAATGTTACTTGCATCTATGGCCTGCAGAAACCCATTTCCAACTAGGTCTTTGTGGAAGTGAGAAATGCAGAGTTTTTGCTGGTCCTTGATAAGCCAAGGCTCAGTATTCTCGACACCTTCTACATTCAGTAGTTTTATTTTTTTTTTTATCTTTTCTCCTTTACTCAATAATAGGTAGATACATAACCTTTTCTATGTTGTACTAGGTGTGAGTCAAAATTTTATATGTATTTTTTTGCTTAGGTATCTTCTTTATAGAATATATATATATATATATATACTTAAGAGCAAAACTGAAGACTAAGGAAAACTTTAGAATTTAAAGCGAAAGTTGCAAAATAACCTGAAGATCAAAACGCGCAACGCAGCAGTTTTGAAAATTCAGAATTCACATTCTATTAAGAAGATACCTAAGCAAAAAAATACATATATAATTTTGACTCACACCAAGTACAACATAGAAAAGGTTATGTATCTACCTGTGTGAATAAAAGGAGAAAAGATAAAAAAATAAAATAAAACAACTGAATGTAGAAGGTGTCGAGAATACTGAGCCTTGGCTTTATCAAGGACCAGCAAAAACTCTGCATTTTCTCACTTCCACAAAGACCTAGTTGGAAATGGGTTTCTGCAAGGCCATAGATGCAAGTAACATTCCCACCTAAAATTGTTTTAAAAATATATATATGTCATGTCCTCCGCAGAGTTGTATGACCTAGCACTAGTTAACAATTTCGCTTGCATCCATTAACCTTCCTGGCCCGACCCATGCTCTTCATCTGTTACTATTAAACAGAGAGAAGAAGATTAAAGAGAACTCAAGCTGTGAGAGTGACATAATAATTAGAAATAATTTTCAGCTATAACGAAATGCCAAGTTCGTTTGAGAGAGAATTTAAACCTGAATCAATGCAAAAGAAATCCAAATTTTTACATTGCAATTAAAAAAGGAAATATTAATTTTTAAAAACAGATTTTTGAAAGAAAACTTGAGTCTAAAACCCCTACTCTACAACTTATGACAGCACGAAACGAGAATAAGTTAAAGACAATAATTAACTAAAGAAAACTTTGTGAAAGTTATATGACTTAAACAGTTAGTTGCAATATGTACAAAGTATTTCAGCAGTGCTTTAAGTGCATAATTAATTAGTTATTAAGAACTTAACTACTTTGAAAATACAGCGCATAGAAAAGGAACAAGCTTAGCCATCTTCTGTTCCTAGGTACCCCAAAAGACGCGCAAAGTTACAAAGAAAAGAAAGGGTTAAAACCCGCAAAAATTTTAACAAAGAAGCCAGTGCCTAAAAGCTGAAAAGCTAAAAATCAACAGAGAAAAAGTACATGAAGTACAAACATTGAACTTATAAAACCTAAAACCCAAATACAAGGAAGAGAGCTTACCTCTTGTGTGACTAAACTTTCTCCTCACAAGAGTAAAACATGGCTGACCTCTTCCGCCACTCCCTAGTCGCTGGGGGCAGTGATGGTGGGGCTGATGGCCTCCTCATACAGAAAGAAACCAACTCATGGAGATTTTAACCAGAGAAAAAAATATATAAACTTAAGACTGTGGATCTGTATGATCAGAAAGAGCAGAATTAACTCTCCAGAATACATGAGAAAATATTATAAAATACACGAGTAGTGTATTTAATAATCTTTGCATGTATTAAATCACCTTAGTGAGCTTCTATAGATTAATCAGAATCTTATTAATTTTAATGTTGGTTTTACTATTTTTAGTATAGCTATCCTAGTGATGAATAACTAGTTTTCTTTTTTATTTGTTTTTATTTTCTTTTATAAACAGATTTTTAAGCTTTTTTTTGTGATTTTGTTTATATTATTTAATTTTTTGTTTTAATAGGACCTTCATATCCATAGCACTAAGGTTCCTTTAGGTAGTTAATAGGCATCCTCTTGCCAACTTCCTTACGGCTTTGATTGGTCAGAATCATATTATTAACTGTGTAGAAAATTAAAGCAGATCTGCCAACCTTACTCTATTATTCAGAATAATTTTTCTTAAAGTTCTTTTGATGAAAGAAGAAGGAATTTCGTTCTCTAGAAAACTATCTAATAGTGTATTAATGTGGTAATTGAAGTCCAAATTGTTGCTGCAAATTCTTGAAATTCTTAGGACCTGAGAAATTAGTACATTCTCAATTACTTTGTTGAAATGTTATTATTCCAGTGTAGATATTTAACTACTTTGAAAGGAAAATTAACTCTTTTATCAAAGAGGCTAATAGATGGGTTACCTCTGTTGAGCTTAATGCTTAAGTCTAGGAACTCAAGTTCCTGATTACTGTGGTTGGTTTTACATAAGTTAAGAGAGCTAGGATGGATAGATATCAAAATCACTCTCTATAACTTCTGAATTATTGATACATAGCAGATCATCAATATATCTAAAAGTGTAAAGGTAGTTATCTGAGCAGGTGGGGTGATTTTTAATGAATTTATATTCCTTAAAGAACAGGAATAGATTAGCGATATTCGTGGACGTTGATGTTCCCATGGGAATACCGTTCACTTGCTTATAGAGAGTATTATTATATAAGATATGGTTATTTTTTATGCAGCAATTGAGATAAGAGTTCCAAGTTCCTACATTAACAAATTGGTTAAGTTTAAATTCTGCATACAGCTCTTTAAAGGTAGTGATTATATCTGATAGAGGCAGATTAGTATATAGGTTTTCAAAATCATAACTATTAATATCTAGGGGACAAACTTTGAGTATAGTAGAAATTACTTATGCATTATTATCCCTTCTTAATAGAATATATTTTATTTCCTCTGTAAATAGTTCAGTATAATATGAAAATGGTATTAGATCAGATATAATCATTTCACTTGTTTTGTCACTTCTAATTGCCATTACATTTTGGTTACCACATGCTTCCCAAAAGACCAACTTGATAAAATTCTGTAGCATTCCTTCCACACACCATCTCGATTTTCATCAATGCATGTTGTTCTGACTTGGAAAACATCTCTTCAGCACAGTCCTGTTTGACAAAGACTCTTTAAAGTTGCATACACTTTCCTCCCTAAGCCTTGCACTGATGAAACAGTATGCATGGAACAGCAACATTGACCTTAATGTGTACATCCAGCAACATAGGGGCAGTGTTGTTACTTTTTAAATCCAAACCCCATAGTAGTTTTGGCTACATGGGAGGTTACAAAAAAAAGGTAATTGTCTGATTGCAATCCTTTCCCATTTCTACTAATAATTCGATCTTTCAAGGTCTCAAATGCCATCATGTCTTGCAAAGTTACCATAACAGTACCCATGTTTCTCTGCTAATAATTCCATAATTCTCATCTGCTCATTTATCCCTTCATGTACACATTTTCTTCTCTTAGAGCCCAAAGTCACATTCCCCAATAAAAACAAAATGCTTTTCTAGAATCCTTTCTCTCTATAGAATTTCTGAATCAGCAGCTTCCCAAGCAGCATGGCAGATAATTCTGGTACTACTACTTCCTATAAACTACACCAGCATACTGTTGACATTTTACTTCCGTCCTCCAGCTCAATCCCTTGAAAAATTCTGATAAAACAATTTCTCTCATGACAAACTTTACCTGGAATGCAAGGCTAGGAGCTACACACTGCAAAAGTAGTACTAACCTTTTAGAAGCATTGGCTTGAATCCCACCAGTACTGTCCAAAGACCAATATTTGTCTTGCATGGTTCGAATGTGCCAACTCTTGCTTGGTTCATGAAATTCCAGTTGGAATGTCTCATGGTCAGAGATCTCATCCTGATTTGCAGTTACATCTACACCTACATGAAATAAAAGCACAACTTGTGATGAAAGTCATAAGTGATTTATTAAATTAAATAACCAGCTGCAAGAAAGTGGAATTAACATTAGTACTCTACATTGATTATAAACTTTGTTACTTAATGTTATGATCCTGACCTTTTAACAATCATGTTTACATGTTAATAGTCATTTGGAGAGGGTTGGCCTCAATTCACCAAGCTGGCTATGAAGATTGGTAAGCATGGGATAGCATTTGCTCTAATTCCAGTGGCATAGTTATACTGCTATTGGTCCCCTTCAGAATCCCTTCAATGAGGACCTAATGTAACACAAAAAAGTGGGGTTGACATTTGTCTAGGAGATGCTATATGTTATGAATCAACAGAGCTTATAAAACTGAAAATTTAGAGGTGGATGGGGAAAATTTAGAAGTAATCTATGCCTACATTTTTACCTTGAACAACGGATATCAAGTAAGAGTCACACCAAAGAGGACGTTATTAGGGATATAAAACTTGGCTGGAGTACATCCAGAAGAGACAGTGCAATTTTTAAGAGCAATTTGCCATTATGTCTTAAAAGAAGTGTTTAATCAATGCATCCTTCCAGTTCTTACTTATAGATCAAAGACATGGACATAAAAATAAAAAAAAATGCCTAAGAGACTGCAGACAACTTAGGAAAGCATAGAGTGATGTATGCTTGAATGATGTAAGCAAGATACAAAAAAAAAAAAAACCCTCATAGATCAGGAAAATGACAAGACTGGAATGACATCTTAAAGTAAAGATCTTCAAATGGCAATGGGATAGACATATTGCTAAAAGAACTGACCACTATTAGACAACTGAAATACTCAACTAGATACAAAGGGGAAGGAAGATACCCCATGGAAAATGTGCAAATGAAATTCAAAAGCCTACAAGAGTGATGTGGAAGAGATTCGTTGAGATCTTCATCCACCACTGGATTGAGAATGGCTAATGATCTGTTGAGATTATTATTTATATTATAAACTTTATATTTATAACCTACAGAAACATGAAAAGGGAAATGCAAATCTGAATGTCAATCACTTTGTCAGGGTTTAACAATGGATTTTCGAGGGCAAAAGAGAACTTATACAATTAAGACTAGTGAAAAGAATATAGACTATAATGAGCAAGATTAGACTAGATAATGTAGAAAACTGCTTCAACGAAGGAGGTAAGTGGTTTAACATTGGGAAGGATAAATAGTATTTGGGGGAATCTTTGCATATGGCAATGGACAGGAGTATAAAAAAAATTAAAGGTCACTTGTTGGGAGGGGGGGGGTCCAATACATAGGTAAGGTGAAGTTGATTCAGTTTGCTGGGCCTTGGGTGGACTAGTGGTTAATGTTCGTGACTGCCGTGGAGACCTCTGGTTCGATCCCAGGCAGGTACAAATGCTCGAACTACTAAATATCCACCCTGCGTCGTATGGGCATGTTAAGCAGTCAGATCCCTGGTACTGGCTCCCCGGTAATAAATAAGGGTGTCTTCCTCCCCCTTTCTACCTCACTTTTGTGTCACTTTCCTATTGGGCACTCTAGCCCAAATCTAGCTTCTTTCTAAGGGTTGTTTAAGACCTGGGGTCAAACACTACCTAAAATCTTCTACATATGATCTGGTTCAGTTTGTTTGGATGGCTAAGGGCCAGTGATAAACAGAGGAAAGGGGTTGTTGCAGGGATACAGGAAAAAGAGGGCAAGTCAAATGAGAAGGAGGGGACATGCAAACAGATGGAGATATTAAATTTCAATTTTAAAACAAAGAAATGCTCTTGCCTTCACTCCAGTAAGAAAAAACGAAGAGTGCAAACATAACATCTCAGTTCTGTAAAAATAGACTGATCAGTTATGAAGGAGCTCTCTAAATAGTACATTCATAAACTGCTGACCAACTGATGTGAAACATTTCTGCAATGCAATTGTCTACTGTACGATTTTTGTATTACAGCATTTCAATATGGAATATATATGCTACATTTCAGATGGAATAACTTGCTGTTATTGTTGTTCACATGAACTGATAATGAAATGTGTTAGCTTAAGTGTATATTTACAGTTGGTTGGATATCTTTGTTTGCTTTTATGCACTCTTAAACATGGCCTAGATTTTTCAGGTGTTTTCTAGCTTTTCTTAATGCACTGTTTTCCACTAGGTAGGATGCACGTACATTCTTATATGGTACAATACTCATGTTCCTTGAAGCTCAGTAGACATTTCGTTTGCCTTGCGCAGTTGTAAGCATCAAGATTTTCTCAAAATGAAGTTATTTTGTCATGTAATTCAGCGATAAACAATCACCTACCACCTAGTTTCCTGAACTAAATAGGGGGGGGGGACTGCCTCCAAATAATATTGGACGATTCGTGGTTCTTCCTCTTCTTCCATACTCTTCCAAAAATACTGATTAGATGCATGCCAAAAAATGATTGCGGGGGGGGGGGGCGTAACAATGCTTTAAAAATAAATTCAACTTACTTCAGCATTAGGAAGTAAGAAAATTATTTTGGAACAAATTTCGTAGAAACAACGATTTTTTTTTTTAATGTCTAGTAAGTCTTAAAATTTCAGCAGTTATGAATCTTCCAGGGTAGAGAATAACTATTTAAAATGTTTACTGATAAAAAAATCAATCTAAAGGAGAAATTTCTTTCACAACATGCCAAACATCCGTTTATGCAACCTAACAAGAGATCTTAGTGCATAATAAGCTCGTACTTAGTTATACATGATGCAAAACAAATAGAATGCGACTTAGGGGTGCGGAGATACAATGTCTATAAACTGAACGGTAAAAAAGAAGCCAGTGGCGGATCCAGCCTTGAGAGGGCGTCCGAAAAATAACTGTGCACTGAAAGTAACACCATGTCGAACTGGTTCCTACAGGAGGTGTTGGAAACGGGCCCCACCGACGTCCAGACATGTCTGCACACGCTTCTGCATGTTGGTGAAAACCTTTCTCATGGTATATATGTGATTTGTTGGATGTGGGTCGTTATCGCAGCCTGTAGCTCTTGAAGTGTATGCGGATTACCTGCGTACACCTTCCCCTTCAGTGCTGCCCACAGAAAAAAGTCAGGCGGCGTCAGTTCCGGTGACCGGGCAGGCCACAGTCTCCGGAAAATGATGCAATTTCCGAAGAATTCCTCCAGAAGCTGTATTGATGCGCCAGCTATGCCAGAAGTTACACTGTCTTGCTGGAACCATCCTTCGTTGATTTCCCGTTCCGTGAGTTCGGATATGAATGGGGTGGATAATCTGGACACGGTGGCATTCTGAGTTAAAGATTTCACTGAAGAAAATGGGCCCAATAAGGCGCGTACGAGTCACGGAACATCGAACTTCTGGTTGTGGAGAGGCACTTCCTTAAATTCGTTGGGATTTTCATCAGTACCACACAGACTAGTGTTTTGGCTGTTAATGTACCCTGATAGATGGAACCCCATGCCTCATCTGTAAAGAAAGTCATGTCCAGAATGTCCACCACCTTCAGACAGGATCTCTTTAAACCACCTGCAGTACCGAACACGGGCCTCGTGGTCTGTTTCTTTCGGCTGATGCACGACAGACACTTTGTACGGGTGGAAACGCAACTTCCTTTTCAGTATATCGTGGGCACATTAAAACTTGTTGTGACAGCCGCCTCACGGATTTGTGTGGACTCTTCTGTATCCTGTCCTGGATATCCTGTACGGTCTCGTCAGCCGTGGATGGCCTAGCGGGGCGGAGGGATACAGAACACCACCTGTTTCCCGAAACTTCGCTATATGTGGTGACGTACCGCATTACGGTGGGGGACGTCTGCTTCACGAAGTGTCCTAGCGAACTGTTTTTGCACTTCGTCCGTGTACTTGTCATGGCGAAAGACATGCTCCACCAAAAACACTGTTCAACAGTCAACACCATTGTCTTTGTACCGAGACGAGTGATCAATCGACACGTCTGCCTCCGTCGACCAGGCGCTTGGGAAGGACCTTCGCTCGGAATGACAGCTGCTGCGCGCCTCGGGGTGGGGAGACATGAAGGTTATCAGACACTGAGCACTTCCACGTGGCGGGTCACTTCTACTGTAAATCCATTAAAAATTAATTATTACATTGCAGCAATTCGTACATTCAGAGCGCAGTCATGATTCGGACACCCTGTATAACCAAAAGAATGGGGAAACCAATGAAGTATCTGAACTCAGAGTTAGCGTACATATCAAACATGAATGGATCACATTTGTACCAGCATTTATTTTTTATTTTTATGGCACTCCAGTGAACCAGTTTGGAAGTTTTGGTTAAACAAGAATCGAGTTTCATGACGTTCTTTCTCCATTTATTATAACGTGATAAACATCACCCGATTAGTGAAAAAAAATCTCGTATTATGAATACTGAGCGGACTACACTTATTTTTTTCTCACCTTGCAACAAATTGAACAGCAGGAGCACGCGAAGTGAGATTGGTATTCATGTAACATCATTGTAACTCCGCGCGGGGCAATTAACGCACAAGGCGTGGACCGGTGAAGATTGGTCATAAAAAAGACACTAAAAAATCTACACTACGTGACTGTTCCTAGCGCGTGATTCCTCTGACTAATTGATGCTATTGTTGCCCAAAAGGGGGAATGCTTTCTAAAGAGGGGAGGGTCAAAGGTCAGTCGAGCAGAGAAAGAAGGCTTTGTGAATCGGACCTTGACTCCGGTTTTTCAACCGGAAGAGCAACAACACTACCCCTCTTCCCTCCTCCCCTAACAACAGGAAAGCTCTCCGACGATTCCGATGCGAGTTAGAATCTTAAAACGTAGCAGAAGACCATTTAGCATAGATAAGTCAGCTGAAAGGTCATTTAGGAAGATGGCCCGACGAGAAAGCAAACAAACTATGGCATCTCGTTTTAAAGAAATGCGAATTTTGATAGCCATTCAACCCCAGGCTGAAGTTTTGCACATGCACGATGTTTTAAATACACGCAAAGAAAAAAGTTCTCGAAAAATAATTTTGAGACAAGCTCAATTTCGTAGGCGAAACGATATCATCAGCACAATACTGGCATTCAAATATAACTCAAAATGTTACGTCTCTGGCAAAAGGCCAAATTCATTTGGCCATGGAAAAAACAAGAGAAAAAATTGCGGCTGAAAAAAAAAAAATCCACGACGATTTACTGATTTCCTATCATACTGCAATTTGAGAGATGAATTCATGCGTATTTTTATTCAAGGATTGACACATTTTGCAGTTCAAACACCAGTTGAATACGTAAGAACTAAAGATATTTCGTGCTAATTGTAGGTAAGAAGATTGATAATGCTGTCAAATCACGGTTACATTTTTTGGATCCAAAGCACACACACCACATCCCTAAATTTTATCTTTTTAAAAACAGTCTTTATTTACAATCAATTTTTTTATCAACCATGTTTTTAAATTGTAAATAAAAACGTTTTTAAATCATACGTTTTTTAAAAGAAAATTTAGGGATGTGGTGTGTGTGCTTTGGATCCAAAAAATATAACCGTGCTTTGACAGCATTATCAATCTTCTTACCAGCTGAATATTTTCCGCAGCAATTCGAATTACTGCCAATTTTCGATTTTAAGAAAGCAGGGGTGCAGTTCAGGGCCCAATATTTCACCAGAACACTTTTTTTTTTTTTTTTTTGTCGTCTGAAATTTCCCCCAAAACTGTAGCGGTTTTATACAAGTTTAAGCGATTATTAGAGTATATGTCGATGATCAAGAACTATCCTTAAAGCCTATTACTTAAAAATTTGAAAAAACAACAACTAATATTTATTTCAATGAATAACTTTTTTTTTCTTTTTCACGATTTTTTTTTTATAACGCACGAAAGATTTAGTGCTGCAGGTGAAAGTTTCAGGCGAGACAGTAATAGGCGAATTAAGAATTATTTCCTCGCCTAAAATGGCGGAACCCAGTAACCTTCGACGAACGAAGAATAAGCGAATCAATAAGTAACCCGGGGCAGAGAGGCTGAAAAATAAACAGCTAAAAAATTCTGTAATTAACTATAATTTATTTCATTCTAGCATTCCAGGCGTCTAATTGTGCCAGATAATTTTACTGAATGAAATTTAAATTTGACTTAAATCCTTTGAAAAATGCATGGGTCATTCGCTTTAAAATGTACGGAACCCCCAATAATTTTTCAAATCGGTGCCTATGACACATTAGCTGCCATTATTTTTTTTTTTTTTCTATTTGAGGTTTAACGTTAGATCAACTAGAGCAACTCACTCGGCTATAAAACAGTCGCCCGTCCCTAATTTAGGGCCACTGGTTCCAGGGAAGGGCGAGAGCCAGCGTCATGAGACAAACACAACATCCATGCCTCATCAGGATTCGAACCCGGATCCATCTCGGACGAATAATCAAAAGCCATCGCTTAGACCACTGTGCCACCGGGGGCTGCCCGGTCCATTAGTTCCGGAAACGTTTATTAGCGTGACTAGTGGTTGCGTCGTACTTGTTACTCACGCCACGCTGGCCTTGGCATTAGTAAAGTCGTTTAGGCTCGGTGAATCGTTTGCGAGCGGCAGTTCGCAGTACGTCACAGCCCTCATAACCTCTTGTATTCATAACGACATATTTTTCAAAATGATTACCTGATTACCGTGAAGTAAATTACTTTTATTTTTCACGTTATATTCGTTGTTAATAAGTCAATTTTTCGTTTTAATATTACTATTATTTTACCCCCAGGCAAAAATTCCCCTAGAGCTGCTTTAATTTCCCCCGAACCTTGTTCGCGCGTTCGGACATATTCTGCACCCCTGTGTAAGAAAGTATTGTGTTGTATTCCCTCAACAAATGTTCAAGTTTGAACGATTTTTATGAAAATTCTAATTACAGAAAGCAGAAAATACCTCGGGAAAAATCAAACGTTAAGACTGTACACTAGTCGTACTGCAGCTTCTTTGCGCATAAGAATGATTTCCAAGAGGTATTTTATGCTTTCACTTATACAATTTTCTAATTACATGGCATGAATCAATTATTTGTACCATAGCACAAACCACAGGCGTACCTTCGGGGAGGGGGGGTCTCGGGTACAGAATGGCTGTTTTCCCCGAGAGGCTTTCACCGATTAACCAAATCCATGGACCCCCCCCCTCCTAATTTTTTGGCTAAGCCACTGACACAAACTACTACGAAAATATAGGTCGAAAACATTGACCATTGACATGATCGTCTAGCGTTAAATCATGTCCAACTTTTCCTAGTGCGTATGTGTGTGTAACACGGCAGCATAACAGATTTTCCACATGTAATTTTTCCAGCGAATACATCTCACGCCAGTTGGAGTACGTTTGTCATATCTCGAGAAAGAGAGCACATTCAAGAAGACTATACACAAAATTATCTTAGAACAATCAATTAAAGGCAAGCATGCCCATAATTGTATGCATAAAATTACTGGTGAAAAATCTGAAAAGACTTTTCACCAGTAATGAGCGCACTCTAGTACAATTAGATGATATATTTAAAACTCTGGGTTTCTATACAATAAAGGATCAGGAATAGATCTGGGAGCCTTGTGTGAAATATGCAGCTTCAAGATATGCACAATTCCATATTTATGCCAAGCCACAAGAAGAGCACTTTCAACAGTGATACTGAAAATGTTAACGCCTTTGTACAAGCAGACATAAGCAGTAAAGGCAGATGCATTCCAGAACGCAAATTTACGCATGTGTGTGGTGGGAAAACATACCGTTTGGTTCAGAAGAAATGAAAATTTGTGGAGTGAAAAAAACTATTGCTGGCGCATCGGAGTGAGACGTCGCAATTTGAAATGATGAGACACCCGAGGAGACGCACTGAATGCTTCTGTGGCTTTGCCCAAGTAACTTTGAAACGATTGAGAAGGCGATAACAGATCAAAAAGGTCACGACCATCGTACGTCTGACATCCGTCCTAAGTTGTACGCTCTGGGGAATATCCAGACACGGTTCGATTGGGCGGTCTCTGAACCACTTAAAACTGGGCTACGAAGTCAGTAGGCTCAACAGTATTCCAAATCAAACCGTTAATACGCACTGTTAATATGGTTAAATTGTATATTTTTTTTCTTTAAAAATAGTATTAGCACCTCAGAGGAATTCAGGAAATACATTCGCTTCCCAAACACCGATATTTTACACCACTGCTAAAAAAGTAACTCAACGGAATCCACGTCTTACAGGTTTAGTACTGCGGTATTAGAAGCACACGTTAAATTTTATGAGACTATCTGCTAAGTTCCCCAAATTTGCACTTTAGGATCCAAATATTGTCTTATTTTTACGTGTCAAACATGAAACTACAAAGTCAGTCCTGCATTGTCTGCGTGTTATTCTACACAGAACGTTGGTCTTACGGCCAGCTAGGATCCGAGTGGCTATTACGATATGGCACACGAGAAGATTTTCAGAAGTATGACGACGAAAATTTTCTGAAGTATTATAAAATATTATTGAAGTGTTACGTGAAGTGACGTCGCTATACTAAGAGCATTGATGGGGGGGGGGGGTCTACACAGGACATACTTGTTTTCCCTACCTCGTATTCACCCCATCTCCCCCTCTTCCATAATGGAGAGAAAAAAAAACCCTGCAGAAATTTTAAATAGCTCACTTTTAATTTGAACTTTTTTTTTGATTGGAGGTTTAACGACCACCGTGAGCAACTCAATGGGCTATAAGCAGTCGCCCGTCCCTAATTTAGGGTCACTGGTTCCAGGGAAGGGAGAGAACCAGAGCCTAAGACAAACACAACATCTATGCCTCACCGGGATTCGAACTCTGACCCCTTTTGGGCGAATGATCAGAGGCCATCGCTTAGACCACTGCGCCACCGGGGCGGCTAATTGAACTCACGATGCTCAATGCCAGCATTATTATTAATTAGAACTCACGATGCTCAATTATTATTATTAATTTCCAAAAAGACATTCGGAAGGGCGTCGTGAACCCATAGTTGTTCCATACGAACCACAACGCAATGCACTTTTGTCAACCCTGAGTTTGCAGACACTAGAATAGAGAACCCAAACTCATCGTTGACGCCATTAGGCGAAATTTGGGGGTGGTTTGTTTAACCCGGATTTTTTTATGTTTTGTTTAATCCCACTACGGCATGCACAGTCGTATCAGAATAATATGACCACCTCCCTAATAATGGGAATAACCATCCTTGGCCCGGATGACAGCGGCGAGACGGCGTGGCATGGACGCAATGAGGCCCTGGGAGGTTGCCCGTGGCACACGTGCCCATTTCGACTGTAGCAGAGCACGGAGGTCACGGAGATGACGTTTTTGTGGGCCGGCACGTCGAACCTGTCGATCCAAATAGTCCCACAAGTGCTCTATGGGATTGAGGTCGGGCGATTTCGCCGGCCTACTGAGGCATCGCTGTCGTGTTCCTGGAACCAGTCACACATCCCCTTAGCGACTTGGCACGGCGCATTATTCTGTTGGAACCAGGGTCAACGTCCAACATGAAGGGATGCACGTGGTCAGCGAGTATGTACAGGTAGCCATTAGCGTTCAGGGACCCATCCAGTGGTACAGGTCATACCAGGAAAACCTCCCCCAGACAGGCACTGCCGGCCTGCACTTGGCCGCCAAGCGTGTCCAGGTGTCCGTTCTTGTGTATCCGACGCCGTATCCGCCACCGACCGTCACTTCTGTGGAGTAGAAACCACGATTCGTCGGAAAAAGCAATCTTTTCCCACTGTCCAATGACGTTAGTCTCATGCGAACTGCAGGAGTCGTTGTCGATGGACCTGGGTTAACATGGGCGCCTTGACTCCGGAGACCCATGCGTAACGGGGTTCACTCTACGGGTACCTGGGTGCCCCAGCGTTCATTTGCGTGATCAATTGTTGCACTGTTGCGCGTCGATTACCCTTTACCAGTCGACGTTCTCCTCCGGGGTTGATGGCCTTTGGCGTTCCACAGTTATGATGTCGGGAGGTACTCGGTGTGCCAGCAGTCCATTCTTGGTTCACCCTTACTACAGCACCTCGCGAACAGCCCACGAAGTCTGCTGTTTCTGAGATGCTGCCACCCTCGGCGCGGTAGCCCATGATCATTCATATTTGAACGTCCGTCAAATCACTACCTCAGCCCATTGTGCTCACGCACCCTAGTATGGCCTATCTGTCCTGGCCGGCTGCTTATATCTCCGTGTGGTTGACCTTGTCACGTGCACTGTGACGCGCCTGGGTGGGTACATGATTCCGGGGGTGGTCATATTATTCTGATACGACCGTGTATGTACATTGCACATACCAATTTTCACCTCGATTGCACGATTCCTTCTGGGTGCTTCGTTTTTCATTCTTTTTGTATATATTTTGAGGAATTAGCTGAAATTCAGGTTCTCGTAGAATGCCAGTAGAAATATTCTAAAAGCTGAAGCTACTGCTGATAAGATATAAAAGTAAACTGGCAAATATATGGCTCATTTTGTCACTGTTTTGAGTTCAGATATTGTAAATACATTCTCCGAGCTGCAAAATACTCTTATACGGAAGAGGGGTTTCATTAAAACGAATTCATTTTAGCGCCATAAGTAATTAAATATTTGTTGGACCACACACTAGATTTAAAAAAAAAAACTTTTTAATGAGAGTGACGAATGGGAAAAGAATGCTTTATCATACAACTTTAGAAAACAAAAGCTTAATTTAATTCCTGTATTCGCTCAGAAACGAAAACAAAGTATTCATAATATTGAATTCATAGAAATATAATTAAAGGAACAGGGCAGCCAATAAGTAGAATCATTTCGATAAATCTTTTCAAGTATTCATTTGCTTTCTGCAAAATTAATTACATCTCCAGAGTATGGACGGTCCGCTGAATAAAAATTTCTTATGATTAAATCTGCAAGGTGATTCAGGAAATGTCGATGTTCATCTATTGTATAATGACTTATAAAAATACTTATTAAATATAAGTTATAATATATATGTTTATTAATCTTTTTTTGAAAGAGAAAAATGAAAGTTGTGCTCAGCAATTTGTCTCAGTGGCAGACATGAGCATTTGGGAGCCACGCACGACCTTAGCATTTAAATTTTTGTTATAAACATTTTTTTTTTTTTTTTTTTTTTTGACTAAAGGTTTAACGACCACCGTGAGCAACTCAATGGGCTATAAGCAGTCGCCCGTCCCTAATTTAGTGTCACTGGTTCCAGGGAAGGAAGAGAGCCAGTGCCGTAAGACAAACACAACATCCATGCCTGACCGGGATTCGAACCCAGACCCCTTACGGACGAATGATCAGAGGCCAGCGCCTTAGACCACTGCGCCACCGGGCGGCTATAAAACATTTTAAACAGACTAATTAGTGTAAGTTTTCCGTCTTAATGCCTTTGTTTAGGTGTACAGCAAACTTATTTTTAGGCTATCATGGGGTATATTATCCTAAAAGCATGCCAAATGAGTCGCCCGTCCCTAATTTAAGGGAACTGATTCCAGGGAAGAGACAGAGTCAACGCCTTAAGACAAATACGGCTTACTCATGTTTCACCCGGGACTCGAACCCCAGGTCCAGCTGCTGCGACCAGTCATAAAAACCACCGAAGAGCCAAAATAGTACGACCAGCGCGTCTTTATGCAAATCGAAGCAACTGCAGGTAAACGACGGCGAGTGTGAAGGTCATGAAACAGTAAAAACACCACCTGATACTGAGATCTGTTAATGAATGTTTTTCTTTTTCTTCAGATGGGAAAGGCAGCGGACTTAACAAAGTTGACAAAGGCCAAATTGTAATGGCTAAACGACTGGGTCAACCGTGGTTAGTACCTTCAAAAATGTGGGAAAAACCACGAACCGCCGGTAGGGTGTGGGGAGATCACGACTCATCGGTCCTAGAGGTGAGCGAAGGCTGTCCCGTATGGTACGAGCCAACAACAACAGAAGGGATACTGTGGCCCAACTATGCGGTAATGTGAATGCTGGTGACGGGAGTAATGTGTCACAACATAACAGTACATCGAACCCTCCTGAAAATGGGGAGTAGCAGGCCGCTCCAACTGTTCACGTTAACCTCAGTTCATCGTCGAAAACGCCTACAATGGACATTCGAGCATCAAAACTGGACCTTGAATGATTGGAAGGTCGTCTTGTCCAATGAATTACGTTTCCTGTTACACCATGTGGACGACCGGGTATGTGTGAGTCGATTACCTGGGGGAAATGTTGACACAAGGATGCACTGCGAAATGAAAACAAGCCAGCGGAGAAAGTGCAATGCTTTGGGAAATGTTCTGCTGGGAAACCCTGAATCCAATCATTCGCGTACAGGAAACCATGGCATCTACCACTTACTTAAACATCATTGCAAACCAGTTACACATCCTTTCATGGCAACAGTATTCATCTCCAGTATTGTCTTCTTCCAACAGGATAATGCAAAATGCCCGGATTGTCAGAGATTGGCTCGCGGAACATTAAGACTTTCAGGTACTGCCCTGGTCTCCAAATTTCCTAGACATAATCTAATCGAGCATCTGCGGTTTGTGTTAGAACAGCAATACCGATCTGCGGCGGCTCAGACACGTAACTTACAAGAGTTAAAGGATCTGCTGGTAACGTTTTGGTTCCAGATACCACAAGACACCTTTAGAAATTTTGTAACGAGTACGCCTCGCCGGGAAAGAGCTGTTTTGGTGGCACATTGAGGATCAAAATCATATTAGACAGTTGGTCATAATACTTTGGTTCTTCAGTGTATAATATCTAGTGGTCTCCATCACCGTTGTAGATATGTAAAACATATTCCTACAATTCTGTGCCACTGCGTTCTTAGAAATTGCTCTTGATTTAAAATCGGGTAGAAAAGATTAAAGATTGAAAAGATTTTTGTAGAAAAGATTATCTATAGAAACTGAATTTTTGACCACCCGTCCCAATAAATCAACTCCATTTGCACATTATGCCTAATTATGTGCAGCACATGACGGAAAAGGAACAAATCTCAGATGAAAACCTCGCACTCTCCGTACATCATCACATCACTGACGACAGGAAATAATTTACGTCCACTTCGCCGGACTTCTACATAGGCGCAGTGTCATGAAAGATTAAAATCGGTTTCATCGGTGGGCTTCGTGGATCGTGTAAAATGATAAATTCAGAAGGAAAGAGCTTAGGTTGACAACGAACAGCTCTATCCCAATTGTATTTAACCTCTTTCACAGTCCCGAAGGGTTTCACAAAAAGTACTGCTCTTCAGGGCCAGCCCTGACAGCGCATTAACGCGTAATATGCAACACGATGTCCCCACTAAGTTGCGCATGCGCACAACGCACCCGTCACTCAACGTGCACACGTATCTCTTGTCAGGCAGCTCGTGAATTTTTAGAAAGAACAGCGACGGGCGATTCAAATAGCTCCCATCTCTCACCATAGACCGTATGCACAGAAGTCACGAAACCGCGGTTCGCGTCACTTTTTCGTCTGCTGCTTTCTTGCAGAATAACCTGGTGTACAAGTGAGATCAAAGATGCATTGCATGGGCTACGTAAGTGGGTTATCTGGCGATCAAAAACAGCTTTATTCTGATAAATTAAAGTTATTGGGCAATTGTGGTGACGCATATGAAATTCCATACTCACTTTTCCTGAACAATATTGTAGGAAGGGGAATGTTTTTGCTTGAAAGGAATTCAAAATTCTGCATTCCAGCACAGCCACCAGCTTCTGTGCTAACAGCATATTCACACACAGTTAATTAAGATAAAAACGTCCTGTCATCTTTGGCTAATTATTTAATTTAAAAGTTTACCTTTCAATAATTTAGATATTCCCCAACCTGAAACTTAAGCTAAAGTAAAAATCCTCAGCTTTACACATTTAAAGCTATATAACAATAATAATAATTCTGGAGAGTAGCATATGATCATATGTATGTAGAGGATTTTAGGAAGAGAGTGTCTGACCCCAGGTCTTAAAACAACCTTAGAAATGGGAAGCTAGGAGATTTGGGCTAGAGTGCCCGATAAGAAAGTGACACGGAAGCGAAGTAGAAAGGGGGAAGAAGACGCCCTTATTTATTACCGGGGAGAGGAGAAATACCCGGGGTCAGACGGCTTAACGTGCCCATCCGACGCACGGCGGATATTTAGTGGATCGAGCATTCGTGCCTGCCTGGGATCGAACCTGAGGTCCTTTTTCCGTGGCAGTCACAAACGTTGCCAACTAGGCCACCCGCGGCCACTGGTGAGTTAAGTCTCTCTACCTTATATACATGTATAATAATGACAATAATAAACTGATGAACATTATCATGAGATCATTTTTGTAAAATCGGCCTGGGAGCCCAACATATGAAGATTCCATAAGATATTCACTCACCTATAGCAGTTGGTACATTCACGATAAAGAACAGTATAATCTTTCTCATAAGAAAGGTAAATTCTAGTCTAAAGATCATTGAATTTTTGTATATAATGCATCAGTAAATTTATGAACATACCTGTTACAAAATGTAAACTACACACACTAATGTTCCTTCGTTTCTGGTCATCAATGTCAACTTTGCTGATACGTGATAACCACAAATTTTGGCGCTTCTGAATTAAATTTTTATAATTCTGATCCCACTTCGTTCGTTTAGATGGTAATCTATAATAGGACACATCATTATCTCTCCCATTTCGGTTATTGCAGCCGAAAATAGCACATAACACCATCTTCCTTAACGCTCCACAATGCAAATCCAAGCACCAGTTGATCACCAGGACGTCATATGCATACGGTCCAATGGTGAAACATGAAAGAATATCTGTTTATTTAGATACATGAATTCCGATTTAATCTTTTCTACCCGATTTTAAATCAAGATTACCTGTGAAATTTCACGAGATACAATTTTATTATTTCTTCAGAACAGGCTATTGTTTGAAAGGGTGAACATCAATATTGGGCTACCAACACAGAAGAAAATGAAAAAAAAAAAAAAAAAAAAGGATACACCTTATGCGACCAACTGCGATTTTTTTAAATAAAACAATTTGTTTTATTACCTTGCATTATATTCAAGTTTTCATATGCAGAAAAATCCGCTTAAGATTCAGAACCGACGGAAACCTCATCAAATTCTGGTTTGAGTGAAAATTCCCACCCATGTAAAAATATGCATACGTGATAATATGGCTATATATGTGTTTATACGCAGGCGTGTCAAGAAATAAGTTTCACGTAACTTTTGTTAAACAATGAGAAACCAAAAAAAATATATAATTTCTGGAACATATACCTTTCCTTTTCCACGTAATCGCCAAGTTTTAGCAAACGCTTGTCGGAACGAAAACCCAGTTTTTCAATACCGAGAAAGGAAGAGTTCGCTCCAATTTCACGGGGACATGTTTTCACAGCTTCCTTGACTTCATTTACCAAAAAAAAAAAAAAAAAATGCTTGTCCCAAAGGTACTTTTTCATTTTGGGAAACAAATGGTAATCGCAGGGGTGCAAAATCAGGACTATTTAGGGATGCGGCCACACTTCCTGCTTGAAATTGCGAAGAAGCTCCTGTGTGGAGACAGCTTTGTGTGGGGTTGAGTTGTCGTTCAATATGATTCTCTTTGACAATTTTTCTTGTATTCGATCCTTAACTTCAATAATCGCAACGTTTACCGTACTCCCCTTTTGCCATAAACTGTGTATACTGGCCCCTCGCAGTCAAAAAAGACCGTTGTCATTAATTTTCCGGCAGACTGCATGCCTAAATTTTTTGCAGTTGGTGAACTGGGGTATTTCCACACCATGGATGCAGATTTGTTTTATGGCGCCAAGTGATGCACTTGGCGCCATAAAACAAATCTGCATCATTGCCCCGGTGACTAAGCGCTGCAAGAAATCTAGCTTCTTCAGAATAACGTTGCATGAACGCAAGAAAACAAAAATCAGCGTTTTGCATCCAATGTTCCGTTAAATATCGTAGAACCCATCTTGCGCGCACTTTTCTGAAGTACAGGTGCTTGTGAATGATAGCGTGTACACTACCACATGACACGCCCAAATCTTCGACAATTTCATGAATTTTAATGTGGCGGTTATTCCTTCAACTCCTCGACGCGCGAAATGTGATCAACGGTCGTCAAAGTCGAGGTCTGCCTCCACCTAGTTGATCTTTCAAATCCGTACGTCGTCCTTCGAACTGCTTACACCATTTTTCAAGTGCTTGGCGAGACACTGCCTCTTCTGCATAAGCAGCAGACACTTCATGATGGATTTCGGTTGGATTCACCCATAAAAACGCACTGTTCCTCAAACTTCTAAGTCAGAGTAGCATTCCAGCTGCTGCTCCATAACAAACGACCGTTAACGAATAAACTACGCAGCACAATTGTGCCACACTCCTTCCACAAACGGATGAAACATGACGTCACTCCGCAACCGCGTTCTTCTTTCCATTTCAGATAGTCGCCGCTATGTGAAACTTGTTTTTTTGATACGTCCTCTTATTATATATCCATAACAATTAGATATATAATAGAACTCCATTTATCCAGAATAACTTGGACCACAGCCCATCCGGATAATTGGGTTATCTTTTTTCTGTAAGCCAAATACGTATTTATTCATTGAAGTGAGGGAATTTAATTTCTTCATTTATCGTATTTTATAACAAAAGTTAGTTTAAAAAATTATATTTTTATATACGTAAAAATACAGTAATACAAAAACTTATCGAAAAAATTAATGAAATTATGTACGTATATATTTTTAATTTACTATAGACAAAACACAACCTCTTTACAATTAAATTTTTAACCAAACATTTTCTTATACAGGGTGATTCATAAAGTATACAGTTTCAACGCACTATAAAACAAGAACTGTAAGATATTTTGTTACCTGTAACAGAATCGCAGGGGAATGTTTCGAGTTTTTTTAGGACAGTCACAGATGTTCTATGCGTGCACCCTTAGTCACACGACACACATCGAGCCGGTAATCTATTTCCGCCCAAACGCGAGGTGAGATATCTGAACCAAGTGCAGTGATAGTGGCTGTGATACGCTGTTTCAGCTCCGCTAGATCAACAGGAAGGGGAGGAGCGAATACCTTGTCCTTTACACGTACCCCCACAGGAAAAAGTCACAAGGTGTTAAGACAGAACTTCTGGGTGGCCATTGGGTCAGTGGCATGTTGTAGCCCGCGGCTCGTTCCATCCATCGGTGAGGAAGATGTTCATCGAGATAATCTCGCACATCGCCTAACCAGTGCTGTGGTGCACCATCCAATTGGAGAATAAAGTTGTCACTGTCGTCCTGCAACTGTGGCATTAACCAAAGACTTAACATATCCAGAAAAGAGCCTCCCGTGACAGTTTTCTCGTGAAAAAAGAAGGGGCCGTACACTTTCTTTTTGGACACAGCACAGAACACATTTACCTTGTGAGAGTACGTAAAGGACAAGATATTCGCACCTCCCCTTCCTGTTGATTTAGCGGAGCTGAAACAGCGTACCGGAATAATAAAATGACACAGGTCTCTGGTTTTTCGCTCCCAGGAAGAACACCTTTTGGTTCATTATATTCTGAAGAATGCGTAGTTATGTGCAAACAACTAACTGTACACAATATATTCATTGCTATAAAAATTCTGCTCATTGAACTGATATTTCTTTCACATTCTCTTGTTAACTAACGTGCATGCAGAGAAACTATTACGAGGGCTGTGAAAGCAGCTATTAAAGTAACTACTTTAATAGCTGCTTTCCCGTCATCCAGTTTTTATGAATAAAGCAACGAAAATGATTTAAGATTTTACGTATTTACTGAAAAAAAAAAAATGCTTTTCATCTTAGCTATTTCTTTAACTAGTTTGTTACGAAGTTTCCGCAAAAATTGTGTGAAATGTTTTTCCTCAGGTTAGAGGCCCTTTTAATCATGAGCTCCCCCCCCCCCCCCCCCCACCCGCACTGCGGGAACTATCAGAACACCCCTGACTGCATTGTTGTTTCACATTTTTGAATAAATTATTTTTATTTATTTAAAACTGTTTCCAGTGGTAACATTGGATACTAGCACGCTTCACTCCTGCAGCCACTAACATTCAAACATTATTCGATCTGCAATCCAATAAGTTTAAGGCCATCTACAAGCGCTCGTATTGCTTACAAGATATTGAATTTTTAGCCACTATCATTAGTCTTTGTTAGTGTGTTATAAGATCTGAACTACCTCCTGCTACAATTCAAATGGCTGTCTATTAACGTACGAATAGCTGTCTGGTTTCTAAAGTACGCGCAATCTTAATCGCCAAAGGAACGGAATGTTTTCTCAGCAGTGCGTGCATTTCACCAAGTGACACACTCATACCGTAATTTACTGTAGTAACAGCATGATCGACTACCTGAAGATTATGCTGTTACTAGTAGTTCACTAGTAGTCACATTTGGACTACTGATCATCATACATTGAGGCCTCATCGATATCTCGCGGTCAACCAGTTTCTCCCCAAAAAAAGTGGCCATCTATATCTGGCGTAAGTGGTTTACACACAGTAGATCACGAGCGACAAATTCAATCGTGTAAAAATGAAAGTAAGCGCAGATTGAATAATATCGCACAATTTCAACAAGAACGACGTTTGCACAATCATTCTTTTATTTATTGGTTTGCTAACATCCTCTCCACGAGCACTATAAAGCAGAGAATAGTTCCCATGCCTTTATTTAGGAAAACTGATTTCACGGGAAAAGTTGGGAGCAACAGCATAGGAACGAACACAACATACACAAAATCTAATCTAGTCCCGGAAATACAAAGGGTCAGAAAACCGGAAACAACGAGGCACGACTACCACGCGAAGTCGGTCTATGGAAGTGAGAGAGAGAAATGTTTCTAACTTTTAAAAAAACCAAGGAAGAGAAAAATATTTTCTGTGCCTTGGGAATGAATGACATGGAAGATTTAAGTTGCACACATAAAAAGAAATGGAGTATTTTTTCACAAAATTCTGTTTAAAATGTCCACACAAAACTAGACAAATTTTATTGTGAAGCACATCGCATTAATGAATGCATTTTCTGTGACAAAAGCATATGTAGTTAAATTCTGACATTCAATGAACGATTTTTCTCTATACGTGTATACGCACGTATGGCTACTTAAAAGTCTTTCGGATTGTCTGTTGGGTGCAATTTAAATATGGATGACAGTCCTCGCGATCACTTCACTTGAGCCGCCGCGGTGTCAGAGTTATTTCACGCGCTGGCTAGTGTGGCCAGTCAACCAATATAGACCAGGGTTTGAGTCCCGAATGAGTAGTGCTTGCTCTTTACCTTCTCTGGAACCAGTAGCCCTGTAAATTAGGTGCGGGCTATTGCTTATAGTTGCCCAGGGTGCTCTCAGACAGACACTGTAGGAAGTAATACATATTTATATTTCCTAGCGGAAGATTATCTACATTTACATAAAATGCGAAATTAATTTTTCCTCATACCACCCACTCCTCCGAAGTGTTATACAACTCGCTTAAAAGTCGAGGTCAGAATACACAAACTTCATTTTCAAGTACCTTCTAAAAAATACCCCTCCTCACTCACCCCCCCCCCCCGCCCCCGCTCTCATTTAAGAAATTTCAAGGATGTTCACAGCCCAATGCGTTGCATTTGGCAATCGGTGAAACTTCGTTTTGCGCTTTATTCTCAATACTCCTTTGCACGAATACCCTAGGTGACATTAATCGGTGCTCCCGTAAGAGTTCTGTCTCTCTTATTAAGAAGCTCTTCCTTTCCAGCAGCCAAAATTCAGACTCCCTTGTACAGAGGGTGAGCTGAAAGTTTTGCAATATTCGGATCACTTTATGTCTTCATTTACGACGAAAGCTGACTAGCATTCAAAGTATAGGCCATCGTGTTGCACCGTCTTTAGCCATCTGTCTGCCAGTTCTTGTCCTTCGAGGCGAAATACTCCATCTCAAATGTCACTTCCTCCCCGCGAAGGAAGTGGGCCATGGAACGGAACAAGTAATCCGACGGGGCAAGGTCCGGACTATAATTGCTGGGTGTGGCATCAGTACGATGCCCTCAAGTTCCTGGAGTTTCGCGCTGCTCGTTCGCGCGGTATGAGTCCGAGCGTTGTCCTGCTGTGGGAGAGCGCGATTTCTTTTCACCAGTACCGGGTACTTCTCCAGAACGGCATACATCTGCTCCAGCTGTTCAGAGCAGAGGTTAGCGTTGATAGTCCGACCGTCTGGAACAAATTCCTAATGGATTAGCCCCTCGAAATTCCACCAGACGCAGATCATCGCCTTGTGTTCGAAGCGCCCACGTTTGGTAACAGGTTCTGGAAGCTGGCCCGGGCTCAACCACTTTCGTTGTGTGTTAGAATTACGGAAATACACCCACTTTTCATCGCATGTAACAATTCTCTTGATGAAACGTACATCGCGCGTGTTTTCTATGAGTTTCGTGCACACTTCCACTCGGCTCTTTGCTTCAGCTGTCGTCAGCTTGTGAGGGACAATGCGGCAGCTGCTGTAGACCTTGTCGAGGGCCAGAAGGTGACGAACCACGGTGGTCTGTAATATGCCCAGCTCGCCTGATAATCTCTGAGTGCTAGTTGTCAGATTTGCCTCCACTCCCTCGCGCACGTTCTCCGAATTCACGGTTCGCGGCCAACCTAACTTTGGCGGATCGTCAAGGTTTCAGTCACCTGAGCGAAATTTCTTGAACCATTTGGTTGCGGTGCTGTGCTCCACGGAACCTTTCCCTTTCGCATGACAAATGTTTCCTGTTGCATGAGCAGCGTTATTAGCCGGATGTTGCTGTTCGTATTTTAGGCGCCCCAACCACAGACAGAACGACGACATGCAATGCTGTACACAGCAACGACTACCATTTTATATCCCTTTCGATTGACTGTAGTGCGCGACTTGAACTAGTTTAAACACGTGACATACCCGCCGCAGCACATGCGTTTATGCAAATATTGCAAAACTTTCGACTCACCCTCTGTAGAATATATCACACCCCTTCAACCCACAGCATGCGCTCCGTTCGCGATCCTACAGCTTTCATGTAAGGGACAGAAATTTGTGTTACCACAGCAGATTGTATTCATCAATCCTCTTATACAGTACTAGCTGCGTCCAAATCAACTAGTTGGGTAAAAAGAAAAATTCCAATTATTCTGCCTTTAATCTTGTGAAAGGAGAAGGGCGTCTGGCTTTCCTCTTTTCTTCCAATCAAACGTAGATGATCTCGACACTTGCCGCACAAATAAAAATAATTACAAAAAAGTATGACGATTTTTTTTTTTTTTTTTGGTCTATGCTTTCCCGAATGAATATTACAGATATTTGTCTTCATCACAAGTGGTAGTTCTGAAACTTACCAACAGATCTGGGCATAATACAGCACTCAGGAGCTTCTTTAAAGTAGTTTGCAGTACTGAAAAACCCTACGAGCTTTGCTGAATTCAGAAATTTTAAAGCAATATTCGCAGGGGAATTCATCATAGCTCACTATTATTGAATAACGGTGTTAGTGAAATGAAAATGTCATTGAAATTCAAGAAGTAACTAAGCATGCTTTCGTTGTATTGGGGGTGGGAGACTAATTTTGAATATATATGGAATACATATACACACTGAAGTATGTACACACATTGGCACTAGTTAGTATACTTACTTAAGGTATACAACATTGAGTTGATTTAGTAGCAGTGGTCTAAGCGCTGGCTCTGACCGTCATAGTGGGCCCAGGTTTGAGTCCCGGATGAGGCATGGGTGGTGTGCTTGTCTTACGTCACAGGCTCTCTCCCTTCTCCAGAGCCAGTGGCGCTAAATTAGGGACAGGCGACTGTTTATACCAGTACTGAGTTCGGGTTCAATTTTTAGAGCCAGAGCCCGAAGTGTGTCAGCTCGAGCCCGCCCGAACTTTAGATTGTGAGATAGAGCCCAAAAACTATGACTAACCTGTTTAGGCATTAATTAAAAATCTTCTCTTTTAGATTTCCACTTTCTTTCCCTGCAATTAACCGATGTCTTTCTCAACTAGGGAGTAAAGAAGGGAGCTCTGTTTCTATAGTATAATTGTACGATCTCTCTCTTTTTTTTTTTTACTTGTTTCTTCTTGAAATGTTTCGGGCGGCTGGGCATTCGGAAAGATCGGGAGGCGCTGAAAACTACGCACTTTGCTCAATAGAATAAGCAGGGAGCTGTTGCGTGGAGGAAGGGTGCAGAATTTCGTCGGCGTGCTATCTAGTACCTATAAAGCTTTTCCTTCTCCGCAGAAACCCACTAACACGTGACCTATGGCATTTTTCTATCCATACCCGGAATAAAAGTCTCTTATGCTAAAACATTCAAAATTACATTCTAAAAAAAAAATTATCTTTTTCTGTCTCAGAGCCTGAGCTGTAGTAAATATTATGCAGCCCAAGCCCGGTTCGGCCCTCAGCACTGGCTTATACTCCTTTCCTTTGGAGTTGTTCCCGGTGGTCGTTAATCCCCCAAACAAAAACGTTGTACCACCTCTTGCTTGTACTAGCCTGTACACGCCTTGGCATGCACTGAAGTGCCAAAGGTCATGGGATAGCAGTATGCAAATTTTTAACTGGCGCTGCCATCGTATAAAGGCTTTGGCGCACGCCAAGATTTTTATCATTTGCGAGGTGTAATCTCGTGAGTCAGGCTGCAAAACCACCAGTAGGATTATGGCAAGCCGACGTGAATTATTGTCTGAGCGAGGCATAGTAGTGGGAGCCTAACTGATGGAACATTCAACATTCCTCGATGCACGGTGTCACGCGTGTACTGAGAATACCTCATGGAAGGCATTACCACCCACCGTGGACAGCACAGTAGCCGACCATGGGTGGTGAATGACTGATCAGCGGCGTCTGACCAGGATTGCCCATGGTAACAAACAAGGGACACTGGCTCAAATAACACCCATATTCAATGCAGGAGGTACCAGAGACATATCCATCAGGTCAGTGCAGCGTAATTTAGCGTCCATGGGAAATGTGAGCAGAAGACCCACCAAAGTGCCTCTGTTAACAACATGACATTAGACATAGCGCCTCACCTGGGCTCGTGAACACGGTAATTGGACGCTGAAAGACTGGCAACATGTGGCGTAGTCAGATGAGTCACTCAACCAGTTGTTACGAGCTGATGGTAGGGTTCGAGTGTGGCGCAGACCCTATGAGGCCATGGACCCAAGCTGTCAACAAGGCACTGTGCAAGCTGGTGGTGGTTCCATACATGTATGGGGTGTCATTATGTGGTACGGTTTGGGTCCTCTAGTCTTCGTAAACACGTGATTAACCGGTAATCGCTTTGTTGCTCTGCTGAGTGACCATTTGCAGTCCTTCGTGAACTTCATTGTACCCCAACAACGATGGGATTTTCTAGGCTGACAATGCACCACGTCATCGGGCCCAAGTTGTCCAAAATTGGTTCGAGGCGCATTCTGGACGGTTCCGACGGATGGTGTGGCCACCACGTTTGCCCGACGGGAACCCAATAGAGCACTTATAGGACGTGATGAAAAGGTCCATTCGCACCCAATATCCTGCAACTACAAATACCAGGGAACTGTGGGCGGCTATTCAGACAGCATGGTTCAACATCTCTACAGAAGTCTTCCGGCCACTTGTGGAATCGATGCAACGTCGAGTTGCTGCACTTCACCGGACTAGAGGGGGGGTCCCCTACACGATACTAGGTGCGCATCCCATGACTTTTGACACTTCAGTGTACAAGGTGCCGCACATGAAATAGAATGTCACCGAAGGTAAAAAAAAAGCTGAACGTTTAACTAGGTGAACAATCAGAACGCGCAACGAGAAATTGTGAATATATGAAATTGTACCCTGTAAGTGTACCTTGTAATTTATTTATGGAGATATTAAACTGGAGCACACTACTGTATTCACAATACAAAATTACTGAATTCAAAGCAAAACGTCTTTAAAAACTGCTGCAGGTTTTTTTTTTTTCTTGTTTTGTTGTTATACTTGCAAGAACATCAGCTCAAGTTTCCTTTTTGCAAGTAAGCTTTACTTCTTCTCAGCAAGTTTCACAGCTACATGCTTGTCTTACATTTGACTCTGCACCTGCACATCACCCATTACTTAAATTTTCTTTTTGCCGATATCTTTTCCTTCCCTTTTCTTTGTCACCTTTTATTCCTTCAGATGACAATCTCATCCACACGCTGAAATAACTTTCAGCTTGAGGGCAGTGAATGTGAATGCCGATATCAAAGCTTTCACTTTTTTTTTTCTTTTTTTAGATAAACGTATAACTTTGAGAACATGACTACTTTTGAACACTGCATCAGTTCTTACAAATTTTAGAACTTCGTCGCGTCCGTTTTCGGAAATTTCCCCCTCAGAGCTTAAATCCACACATTTATGTTATGGTTAACAACACAGGATAGTTGGAACATCGCTGAAAAAAGGAAAAAAACAAAAAAAGAGCGGGGAGGGGTTAAGAGAAATCTTCGGTACTTCCGACCTTCCGTTTTCGGAAATTTCTCCAACATTTCCAAGCTGAAATACAAATTTTTATGGAATAAAATGATATTTAACAACAATGCTGGCGAGAGGCAACATCGCGAGAAAAAAAAATAATTACCAAAAAACCCTTTGCCCAGTTTAACTTCAATTTTTTTAAAGTCTTAAAAAGACGAAATACCGTCCTCCAGACAGAAAATGACCCCCACCCAACTAACCTCCCCCAAATTTCTCTTTGCATCATCTCTTCAGCTTTGCATCATCTCGAGAACAATCCAAATGATCAGGGGGGGGCGGAATTCCGCATGTATTGTAGGGAATCTTGTGCTAGTACTAATGTGTCCAGTAGTGCTGCACATTGTCACGTGTCGGTTGGGTCGTGGTACCTTTTCCAGTTGGTCCCAAACATACTCAGTTGGGAAGGCAACAGTTGAGCTGGCCGCTGTTGAGAGGGCGGACAATTTATAGTCATGTTCCTGAAACCAATTTGCAACCTACCTGGCCTATAGTGACATTGTGCATTATTTTGTTGAGAGCGGCGCGAGTTGTGGATACATTGTCATAATGAAGGGGTGTGCTTGGTCGGCAACGACAACAAATCAGGCTTCTCGTCCATTCACTAGGATCTGTAGACCGAGGGCATGATACGAAAATAGTCTTTAAGCCATAACAGCACTACCTCCAACTTGATGAAAAACAATGCCTCCTCGCACAATGACAGATGAAATGGTCTTTTTGATATCCTCGAGAACGCGAAGTTTCTTTAACGCCGCAGTAGGAAAAGAAACATTTACAATGTGATCTACGATTCTGCAGCAGTGAAATAGTAGCTGATGACATGGGATAAGACGCTTCCCTTGCTACTATGCCATTCATTAGACCTTATCTTAAAATTTAATTTGACCACCATTACTTGAAAATGCGAAACTTATACTAGAGCTTACTCATCCGCAACAGTACTCACCATTCAGCTAGACTGAACAGCATTCGAAGACATTCTTAGACGGATCGGGAATTGCCACAGAACTCCAATAAAAGTGTGCAATCTTAGAACTGGTGATGAACCTCGAAATGGCAACAGATCGGCTATTTGGTTGATTACGCATTGCAGAACTGCATGCTCGGTTGCTTCCAGGAACGGCAAACTTCGGTTTTGGATCCATGAGGGAGCTCCTGTCTATTCGTGACGTCATACGTTTTACTCTGGGTACAAAGTGTTTGCTCCATATACGTACTTTGTGGCCATTGCCTTGAGTCATTATTCAATCGTTCTCGGGAAATAGAACGATTGTAAATCTGCAAATACTGGAATTATTCTATGAAAAGTAATTGTTCTCTCCCTTACTTCTCACGGACTGAACACGTTAATATCCAGCTCCAATTCTGAATAATATTGCTCATTATCGCTGAAGTTAGTTTTCAACATTTGATTGGCGATTATTTTTAATTCAACCTCCCCGTTTTGGCGTCTATGTGCGCGACAACGTAAGCATGCCAATTTTATAACATCCACATGCCGAAAGTCAGAGCTCGAAATGGGCTGGTATACAGCGGTATGGCATACCGGCAATTTTTTTTTTCCCAGTATTTCATACCGGCCCTTTTTTTTTACCCGTAGAAACTTTTTTTGAACATAGAAACTTTATATGTGCCTCGTGTCCTTCAGAAATGCTGTGTGGAAACCATAAAGTGTATAGAGGAGTGGTGTGTAAATGAGCTATAAGTTCAATCCTTCAAAGGATGGAAATGAAGCTACTCATAGCGCATGATCACATCTTGCCCACACCACAGATCATAGGCACCGACTTGGAAAATTATTGGGGGTTCCGGAAATTTTAAGTAGAATGACCCGTGCATTTTTCGAAGGATTTAAGTCCAATTTAAATTTCATTCAGTGAGATTATCAGGACCAAAAAGACGCCTGAAATACTAAAATGAAGTAAATTATAGTTAGAGAAAAATATTTTGTTCTCTATATATAATTATTTATTTCATTTGTTTTACTTTTGTAGGCGCAACATTATTATACACCGATGAGCTATTACATTATGACCACCTAAATAAGCTGTATGATCCCCTTTAAGCCTATAAAACAGCGGCCACTCGGAGAGACATCGATTCGATGAGGTGGAGATATGTATCCTGGGGTATCTGGTACCATAATGCCAACAGCAGATCCTTGAGTTACCATACATTTCGGGGTGGTAGTGATTTAGCGCGATCCCGCTTTTCCAAGTCGAACCACAAATGTTCGATTGGGTTCATGACAGGCGAATTTGGAGACTAGGGCATTAACAGAAAGTCACACCAGCATGTTCCTCTAACCACTCCTTGACGATTGTGGCAGTGTAGCATGGCGCATTATCCTGTTGGTAATGGCCATCACCAGCAGGGAACACAGTTGCCATGAATGGGTGAACTGGGTGCACATGTCCCAAGAAAATATCGCTAACAGCATAACACCGCCGCCGCTCTGTTTCCGCCCAAGAGTGTCTCCCCGTTGGTAATCGGCGTATCCGCGCTCGGCCGTCTACGTGCTTCAACGGGAGTCTTGATTCGTCAGACCAGGCCAATTTTTTTTCAATCATCCACTGTCCAATCTCGATTATCTTGCGCACAATTCATGCGTTGTTGGCGATGACGACGTGCAGTATAAGCATCGGGACCAGACTGGGTCTTTGGCTACGCACGCCCATGCGCAGAAGGCTGCGATGAACTGTGTGCTGTGACACATTGACCTGAACACCACTGTTGTAGCTGAGGCGTGATTTGTCGCACGTGGCTCTGTGGTCGTTGTGAGCCAAGCGCGACAGTCTCCGCTCCCCTCTGGCATCAGTTAGCTGCGGACGACACATGGCTGGAGGACGGTTCGTCGTTTGGACATCTGTACACCACTTTTGATACGTATTCAGAAAAGCGGAACGCGAACAACCCACAATCCACGCCGTTTTCGAGATCGTCATTCCGAAGCTCCGTGCCATCATAATTTGTCTTTTATTAAACTCCGATAAATAGGAAGCTTTTCCCATTCTGACTGCGAACACTCTACTAACCGAAAGGCGGTCCTTGGATTGTATATATACTGCTGTCTGAACTTAACCTGCGCCACTGTTCGGTCTCCAGGCGCGCTCATTTCTCTAGGCTAGGGGGTGGTCATAGTGCAGTGGCTCATCAGTGTATGCGTACGGGTATTTTCCCCCACGAAATAAGCGCAAAAATATTAGGGGTTTGAGGAACCCACAACAAAATCACTGGGAACCAGAAGGTGTCTCGAACCCAAGAAGTCGGCGCCTATGACCCAGATCATCTCACGAAAGATGTCTGTAGTTGTTCTTATATCGTTAAATTTAATACATTCAACCTGAAGAGTTTCTTCCTATAGAGTGAAGATTGGAAGTAATACATTAAACACAAATTGTAGTTTTGCAGCAATGAGTATAAACGTTTTCCACTTCTGGCTCCCCCCTTTAATTAATATTCATTCTGATTGCGGAGATTCTAATTGTCCGATTTTCTATACCTTATTCAAGGTCCAATTGGAAGGGGGCTTCCTTCTCGGCTCGGGACCTTAAAGTTCTGGGTTGAAGTCACTAATGATAAGCAGAGGTTAGGAAGTGTCGTTAATCCGTTGGTCCTGGGGTAGACTCCTCGTTACAAGCAAGTCTAACCCCCAATCCTCGGTGTAGCACTTGCTGGATCCGTAATTCAGCCAACCGTGACCGACCGCCATCTTTTCTGACTTACTATGCAATAGTATTCCACGGAATCGTCAATTACATTTTCAAACAGGAATTTTTTTCTATGGATTTTTTTTTTTTTTTTTTTTCCAATTTTTCAGTTTGAGATTTTCTTGCGAAGGTATTTCTTTCGGATAACTTTTTAGCTAAATACGAGCATACCGGCACTTAAAAATTAAATTTCCGTTTTAAGCACTGCCGAAAGCGATAAAAAAAAATGACCATTTATCGATTGGAGAAAGGAAGTTCTGTGCCTGTTCTTTCGTTTTCTCGTTGGTACAACATACAGTACAACGGTTCAAAGATTGACAAATACAGACTTCTCACTCCGCACTTTCACTGTCCTTCCAGATAGTGAAATACCCTAAAACAGGGCCCCATAACTATGAACTTGACGCTCCTGGCCTAGTCTTCCCCCTTATCTTTCTATTATTACGAAAATATTTTTAGCCTTTGGCTGGAAAATCACGTAAAAACAGAGGCAGCTGTGCGAAGTTTTTCACGGAAGAAGCACAGAATTCAAAAAATGTCGAGACGGCCGACAGATTTACGGTACACACGTGCCTAGTTAGCAAAATCTTAGTCAGTCCATCTTCCAAGGGAATGGCAACTAAGAAAATTACGCCCCTTCAATTCGATTATGTTTTTTAACAATAAAACTTAAACATTACGTTTCTTCAATTCCATTTTGTTTGACACTGATATGAAGTCATTACACAAGAAAATTAAAACTGCTATAGTATCTGAATAAGTCTACAGGCTTGGAATTACCGCATTAGTAATTTAGGCTTATTTGCCTCCAGGTAAGTGAGACAATTAATTGCACTGCAAACATTTACCCAAAATCAAGACTATAGGCAAGAGGAACAACTGGCAAGAGTACAGAAATATAATTTCATTTCACTGTCAACCTAGATTCCTTTTTAGAAATTCCTTTATTTATATATATTAAGGTAATTTCTGTTTATATATCATCATCATCATTGTCAACCATTATCAATCCACTGCTGGACGAAGGTCTCCCCAAGTTTCCTCCACAACGGTCTGTCTTGTGCCAGTCTCCTCCATGTCACTCCCGCATATTTACGAATTTCATCTACCCATCTCCCATGTGGTCTTTTTCTGGGTCTTTTCCTGTCCCTTGGAATCCAATCTAAAATTTCGGCTGTCCATCTATGGTCTGTCCTTCTGGCAGTATGTCCAGCCCATTGCCATTTCAGGGATTTAACTCTGATCATGATGTCTTCCACTCTCGTCATTTTTCGGATCCACGAGTTCCTCTTCTTATCTCTCCTGGTTATACCAAGCATTGGGACGACAAGTGAAATTGAGTTTATTATGTGTGACAAAAAATTCGTCATCGAAGACTGCAGTGTGCTGAACAAGTTCAACACCGGTAGTGACCATAGATTGGTGAGATGTAAGATGCACCTCAACACTAAACTGGAACGTGGCAAGCTCATAAGACAAACAAAATGTATTGACATAACAAACCTTAAAAAACACCATAATACTTTCAAGTTGGAACTGAAGAACAGATTCTCTGCTTTAGAAGGCCTAACATCGGAAGAAGTGGATATTTCGGAAGTTAACAGAAAAGTAACCAAAGCTCTTATGGAAACAGCAACAAAATTAGCTGGGTCTAAGAACAAGTTGCATGTAAACAAATTATCAGGAAAAACCAAAATGTTGATGCAAAAAAGAAGAGATGAGGACAACTAAAGAAGATGTGACTTCCAAAGTGGAATATATAGAGCTATGCAAGACAGCACGAAAAAGTATCACTGAAGACGTAAGGAAATTCAACTGTGAGCTAGTGAGGAAAGCAATTGAAAACAACCAAAGCCTAAAGATAGCAAAGGGACATCTCAGTAAAGGAAGAAAACAGATTATGGCTCTGAGAAAAGAAGATGGTTCTATAACAAGAAATAGAGGCGAAATTTTGACAAGAGTGAAAGATTTCTACTCCAAATTATATGAAAGGGATGATACATGTACTCCAGACATCATGAAAGGTACCAGAGTTCTTCCAGTCCTCCCAGCAGAAGTTGCTCATGCAATCAAGAACATGAAGCGGGGGAAAGCTCCAGGAGAAGATGGAATTACTATAGACATCATACAAGAAGCAAGTGGAGAAATTGAAACAGTACTCGCCCAAATTTTCACTCGATGCCTTAATGAAGGGAAGATTCCTGAGGATTGGAACAATGCTACAATGATCCTGCTACATAAAAAAGGTGACATTGAGGATCTCAGGAACTACAGACCTATCAGCCTCCTATCAGTGGTTTATAAAATCTTCACTAAAGTTCTTTCACACCGCTTGAAGGTAACACTGGACATGGCTCAACCGAGAGAACAAGCTGGATTCAGGAGTGGCTACAGCACAATAGATCATATCCACGTACTGAGAGAACTAATTCAAAGAGCGAGGGAATATGAACTTCCATTGTGCATGGCTTTTATCGATTATGAAAAAAGCCTTTGATTCGGTGAAACCATCAGCAGTTACCACGGCTCTGAAATCCTGCGGTATTGAAGATGCATACATTAATATTATTAATAACATCTATGAAAATGCAAGTGCAAAGATTCGGCTGTTTGAAAATACAACACACATAAACATTGGAAAGGGAGTGAGACAAGGTGACACCATATCTCCGAAGCTCTTTAATGCCACATTGGAAAATGTATTTCAATCACTGAACTGGGAAAACAAAGGGTTAAAGATTAATGGAGATTATCTAACCCACCTTCGTTTTGCTGATGACGTAGTCATTTTTGCAACTACCCCATCAGAGCTGCAGAGTATGATCCAGGAACTTGCTGACAAGAGTAAAGAAGTGGGATTAAAAATGAACTTTCAGAAGACAAAAGTGATGTTCAATGCTTTTACAAGAAATGAAGATTTATCGATTGATGGAGAAAAACTGGAGATAACAGATACGTATGTTTATCTTGGACAGCAGATATCAAGTGAGGGTCACATTGATGAAGAAATTAATCGGCGTACAAAACTTGCCTGGAGAGCTTTTGGAAGAAACAGCATAATTTTCAAGAGCAATATGCCATTATGTCTTAAAAGAAAAGTGTTTGATCAATGCATCCTTCCAGTGCTTCCGTATGGTGCAGAGACGTGGACCTTAACTAAAAGAGACATACAAAGGCTGCAGACAACTCAAAGCAGCATGGAGAGGTGCTTGCTTGGTGTAACCAGGAGAGATAAGAAGAGGAACTCGTGGATCCGAAAAATGACGAGAGTGGAAGACATCATGATCAGAGTTAAATCCCTGAAATGGCAATGGGCTGGACATACTGCCAGAAGGACAGACCATAGATGGACAGCCGAAATTTTAGATTGGATTCCAAGGGACAGGAAAAGACCCAGAAAAAGACCACATGGGAGATGGGTAGATGAAATTCGTAAATATGCGGGAGTGACATGGAGGAGACTGGCACAAGACAGACCGTTGTGGAGGAAACTTGGGGAGACCTTCGTCCAGCAGTGGATTGATAATGGTTAATGATGATGATGATGATGATATATATAAGCAAAACTAGAGAAAAAAACAAGTTTTAAAATAAAAGAAATAAAAGTTTTTACATACTCATATTCTGAAGATCAAAACGCCCAAAAGCAGCAGTGAAGAATACTCAGAAATAATAACCAACAATGCAGAAAGAAGAAAAAAAAACCCCCAAAAGACTTTAAAAGTGAAATGAATAAAAAATAATAAAAATAAAAAAATGACAAAGCCAACGGGCAGGGATAAAAAATATAAAACCGAGAAGCAGAAAGTGTCGAAAATGCCGAGCCTCGGCTTTCTCAAGAACCAGCAAAACTCTACATTTACTAACTTCCACAAAGACCTAGTTGAAAATGGGTTTCTGCTGAGTCATAGATGTAAGATTAAGTCCCCTAAAATTCCAAATTAACTTGCCCGCCCACAAGGGTGCGGAAACATTATAATTAAGCACATAATCTTTTAAAAGTTTTTGCTTACATGTATTTTCTCAACTGGCCCGACCCATACTCATCACCTCCACAAAAAGCAGAAATACTTAGGCAAAAAGTTCACAAATATTGTGTAAAAAAGCTTAGACATTCCCATGAAACGCGGGAACATCACTACAAAATGCTTTTATTATTTTAGTGAGTAACACTTAAAAAGTCAAAATACCCCACTTGAAAAACAACAAAAAGAAACAGATAAACCAAAAAACCACCCAATACAGGATTAAATCTGAAGACAAAAGCACCTAAAAACACAGCAAAACGGCAAGGCCTACACGTGGCTAGCTTCCCAGCTAAGTTCCAAACCAGAAACCAAAGAACAAAAAAACCGACAGTCCCCGTGTAAAAGACCTACCAAAAAAGGCTGATAAAAAATAAATTAAAAAACAGAGCACAGGAGCAAATAATAGCTCACTTTACAGCAGTTCCCACGAAGCACGGAATGCCTTAAGACAAAAACAAGTAATATAAAGCAGTGGTAAATATACTTAAAAATTATAAATAAAAGTTGCATTATTTACATAGTATTCCAGGAAAGCTTTATGTTGAGTACAACTGCTAAAATTATCGCCCTACAGCGAAATGCAATGAACAACCACGAGGCCTAAAAGATCAGCATGCACTCACTTAATTGAGTACAACACAAGCGCATGGCCAAAAAAAGAAAATTCCAAAAAAAAAAAAACGCTAGCTAAGACAAAAGTGATGAACGTACAATGCTTTTACAAGAAACGAAGTTTCATCGATTGATGGAGAAAAGCTTGAGACAACCAATACCTACATTTATCTTGGGCAGCAGATATAAAGTGAAAGCCACATTGATGAAGAAATTTATCGGCGTATAAAAAAACTTGGAGAGCTTTTGGAAGAAACAGTACAATTTTTAAGAGCAGTATGTCTTAATTAAAAGAAATGTGTTTAATCAATGCATCCTGCCAGTGCTTACACGTGTGGAGCAGAGACATGGACCTTAACTAAAAAAGACATACAAAGACTGCAGACAACTCAAAAAAGCATGGAGAGATGCATACTTGGTGTCTTGGTGTAACCAGGAAAGATAAGAAGAGGAACTTGTGGATAAGCAAAATGACCGGAGTAGACAACGTCATGACCAGAATTAAATCACTGAAATGGCAATGGATTGGACATGTTGCCAGAAGAACAGACCACCGATGGACAACCGAAATTTTAGACTGGATTCCAAGGGACAGAAAAAGACCCAGAAGGAGACCCCCATGGGAGATGGATGGATGAAATTCGAAAGCATGCTGGAGTCACGTGGAGGAGGAGGAGACAGGCTCAAGAAAGAATTGTGGAAGAAACTTGGTGAAACCTTCATCCTGCAGTGGATTGATAATGGTTGATGATGAAATAAACATCCCTCGCTTCTTAAATTTGTTTAATCTTATTCCCAAACGACGCAGATTAAATGTTTACATAAGAAAAAAAAACAACTGACGCAGCCTTCAGATGCATTTGTTGTTTATTAATCACGACTTGCAGTTACGCGAAACGCTCAAGATTTGACAGCTTCATGGTTGTGTTGAACCATTTTAATTTTTCTCAAGCCAATTACCGTACTAACTGCACCCTTACAGGATTCAATATATGATCTAAAATAAACCCCTTATGTAAATTTCATGCCTATATTAATTGATGGAAACCGAACACCTTGCGAAAAAATTAATGTACCTGATATTACATTCTTATCTATATATAAGGCTGGTTTTTACTCTAATGGGACGGAAACATTGCAGACTAATCCACGAGTCAACACGCAGGAAACTTCTAAGCAGCGCACGGCAAAAAAAGAAAAAAAAACATAATATATTCCCAAAGTGGAAATTCACTTTCCTTAATACTCGGAGGATTTTTTTTTTCAACCAGTTATTTGCTACGGGGTTCACCGACAACCGTGATTAACTCTGAATCACAAAGAAATTGTCCGTGTCTAATTTAGGGCCTGTGCTTCCCACAGGGAAGCGAGAGAGCCATCGCATAAGACAACACATCACTGTACCTCATCTACACTCTAACACGGACTCAGCTCGGACATTAGAAACCTAAGCCTCTGACCACTTGGCCACTGGGATGACTTTCTACACTGCTGGACAATTGCTAAGGACGGATCATAAACGGCTATATAGCGCATAAAAAAGTAAGTAGTTGGATGCCAAGTGAAATAAAATAATGTCAGAGTGCCAGGACATTACAAGAAGGACAATTTATTGTGCTCTGAAAATCCAGAAGGCTTTGGAACGTGTTCAGGGACAAACAGGCTGTATCCCGCACTTATGCTAATTTCCACATTTTCCTGCCTTCCATTTTATGGTTGCTATCGTTGCTATTGTCATCCGTCCTTAGCCGGCAGTGTACTATACGCATATACACTTGATGGACAAAACATTAGAGATACTGACTAATAGCACAGCAAGAACTATAAGAAACTGCCTTGTGAAAAAAATTTATATTTCTTCGCGCTTTTTTTTTTTTTTTTATCTTTTACGAGGAGTCCGCAAAAAATGTAGTCGCCAATAGTTCATATATTTGGATCATATTTTGCCACTACTTCGATATAATTTCAACAAGTTGAACCGGGGGGGGGTTAAAGCAGAATTGAACTGGTATCAATTTTTCAATCATACACTTTTACATTTTCTTGATACCATAGATTCGTCCATGAATCATGGGTCACACACTTCAATATGGCGAGGATATTTTTATGGCAACCTCATCATCTTTTACTAATGTTTTCTCCTGGGTATTTTTATTCGTCCACCCATAGTGAAATCCTAGATGTGCCACTAATACTGGGACCAGAAAATACTGTCCAGCCCACAGGCTCCTTAAATGTGCTCCGATAGCAGATATTTATTAACTCACCAGAATATTGAGCTCAAATTAGAGACAATTTATTCAAGATGGGTATTTTGGCGATTTAGAAAAAGAAAAATTTCTTATCACTTAGGCTTGCACAAGCAAGCATCTTTAGCAGAGAACTGGTTCAGTTCATTGAAGTCTATATTGTTATAACTGATGATAAATTTGGGTGTTTTACTGTACATATTTAAGTTTCGCGTAATTCAAGCTTTCTTTAGACAGCTCTTACCTGTAACTTATTTCAATTATTGCACCAACTTTAAGTGTTCCTTTACAAAAACCTACGAAAGTGCTGGTAATAAAGAAACCGAGCAGTACATTCCAACATTTTTTGTTTGAAGGTTTATCGACCACCGTGAGCAACTCGATTGGTTATAAAAGCAGTCGACCGTCCCTAATTTAGGGTTACTGGCTCCAGGGAAGGAAGAGAGCCAATGCCGTAAGACAAACACCCATGACTCAACGGGATTCGAACCCGGACCCATCTCGGACGAATGGTCAGAAACCTGCGCTGAAACAACTGTGCCACCGGGCCGGCAAAACATTTTGTTAACCCGCGTTTGTTGTAATAGTCTAACCACACCCGGAGCCCGAGTGGTCTGAGGCGCTAACTTGTGACCATCCGTCCGAGTTGGTCCCGGGTTAGAGTCCCAGAGGAAGCATCTCATGGTGTGCCTCTCTTCCCTAAAACCAGTGGCCATAAATCAGGAAGGCGCGACTGTTTAAAACTCTTGCTCAAGGGTCGTTAAATTCTGAAACGGTAGGGGATTTAAAATTTTTGGGCCCTACGCCAGCCTCGCTTGGATCCCTCTCCCCCACCCAAAAATGTTTAACAAACGTAAAGCGTATCACCGATCATTTAGGCTTTTTACAATATTTTTCACGTACCGTTCTTTAAAATTACATGTTTTTACTACAACAAAAGCATTGAAAGTAATTTTTTTCTATATTTAAATAAAATGCTAATAAATCAGATACAAATTCAAATTTTAATAGTAAAAAAAAAAAAAAAATTCAAAAAGGTAGTCGCCCAGGGGTCTAATTCTTGGCTTGTGACCATTTGTCCGAGATGGGTCCGGGTTCGAATCCACGTGAGGCATGGATGCTGTGTTTGTCTTACGGCACTGGCTATTTCCCTTCCCTGGAACCAGTGGCCCTAAATTAGGAACGAGGGAGTGCTTTTAGCCCGTTGAGTTGCTCAAGGTGGTTGTTAAATCTCCAACCAAAAAAAAAAAAAAAAAAAAAATATTCAAAAAGGCTGACTGCATTAAAATTTCATCACCTTGAACTATCATTGTTAATATTAAAAAAGAAAAATTCTTAATTCCTCTTCTTACAAATCCACTCGACGTGGTACTTTCATGGCAGCAAAGACTAACGATACCTTCAAAATAAAGTTCTTTCACAAATTCAGTATTTATAACAAAACTAGTCAAATAAGGCAGTCTCAAATTCGTAGATGAGTTCCTAAGATAGTCTTAACGCTTCTCAGAACACTTAAAAGATTTTTCACCAGATGCATTAGAAGTCATCATGCTCAGGAAAATTCTTAACTCATTGTCCAGGTTAGGAAAGAGTGAAGTTAATTGCTTCTAACAAAGTACTTTCAGAGATTCGCGCGGGCCCCCATAACCTGGCGGCCCTAGGCCACGGCCTAGGATGGTTTTGTAAATCCGCCCCTGCCTAGAAAGAAAAAATAGTCATGTAAAAGAGTATTGAATTATTTTATTTCTTCACTCCCATGCGAAAGGAAGTTTTGTAATCACTGCCTGTGGATAACAACATGGAATATCGGCTGGCTACACAGACAACAGAAATGTGCAATCATGGGCGCTGTGTCGCCAATGCGGTTTTAATTTGGATTCTTTCAGGATTAATTAACCAATCACAGCTAACGAGTGGAATCAGGCTGAGCGATTTATGGAAGTGATTCCCGTGACTTAACAATGGAGCTCGCTTCAAAGAAATCGTGGTTCGTAACAAATCTGATAGACTGCCAGATGATGCATAAGCTTTTTAGAACGCACGCGACGGGGACTGCGGGGGAGGGAAAAAAGAATTCGATGGAAAGAAAAAATATAGGGAAAGGGGGGGGGGGGGGGCTGCTCACAGTGGCAAGAATGAAACTTCGCGTCTCCTACACGACAGTCAAATGAGTCATTCGACGAAAAGCATGTTTTTTATTCCAAACGCAGAGAGGAAGAAATCCTATCCTTTAGTTCCATCGTGTGATTGATGTTGTTCGAGAGCACATTCTGTGTATTCCGACGCTTTTTTTTTCACATATCCATTACGCACAAATTGAGAAAAAAAAAAAATAGTTTTCGAAAAATAGTGAGACCTCATTATTAACGAGTCGAAGTGGTAGCATGCCTACATTCTGCAGTTCCTAAAGCCGCCGCTTGCGTGCTCACGAAAAGAAAAAGGAAACACTTTTGGCAGTTTGGGATATCACCTCCCATAAATGATGTGCGACTTTCTGTATGGCACTAGATAGAAATGCCCGAGAAACTTCTAGAAAAATATGTTGCTAAAACATAAGATTTATTTCTCAACAAAGATGTCGCCCCCTTGAATTCTCGGTAGCAATGAGCAGATCTTTCGATAAAAATTCTAGAAGTTGTATTCCAATAGCATTTTAAGATATATAATTAGCAGTCTCAAAATTTACAATTCTTGTGAAACGTTTTGCGTAATCAACAGCCACAAATTACAAAAAATATGGAGAGTTGAGTAAATAATACGAAACTTTAAAATCTTTGCTCTTCGAGTTTAAAACACAAAATACTATTGGGTATATAAATAAGTTTTGAGGGATATGAGGTGAACAAAACACGTTGTTGGAGAACAATGTTTTAATATTAATCGATGTATGCTCCCTCTGAAGCTACAACTTGACCCTATCTTTCGGGCAATGAACGTATGCCCCGAAGGAAGAATTCCGATTCCTTGGAAGAGATCCAGTTGTCCAGCCAATTTTTGATGTCTTCATAAGAACTAAACCGTTCTCCAGAAAGTGCTGACTGCATCGACCGGAAAAAATGGTAATCCGATGGCGCAATATCTGGCGGATATGGCGGGTGGGGTAGAACTTCCCAGTCGGATCCTTCTAAGTACATTTTTACAGGTCGAGAAACATGTGGTCTTGCGTTGTCATGCTGTAAGATGACTTTGCTGTGTCTATTCTCCCATTCCGGCCGTTTTTGCGTGAGAGCTCGTTTTAAGCGCATTAATTGGGTTCGATACCGATCACCAGATCGCAGTGTTGCCACCCTAAAATACATGCGAGCAGTAATAAGTACGACACCAAACGGAAATCCCTCAAAACGTATTTATATACCCAATAATATTTGCACTAATAACAAATTTACAACGTGAAGTGAAAGTTCCGAGCGGTGTATGCCTCTATAATCTGTGTGGAAGAATTAGGGACAATCCGAAATCTGCCAATCTTATTTTTCTCCGGATAGCTAACGGTTTCCCGGTGTCATGTCTGCTTTGCTATGCACTGTATTATTAGGACCACCTTCGTACAGCTCATCAAGCTTATAAAGCCCCATCTTAATGGGGTTATAAGTTCTATAAGCCATAAGTAGTCGCTCGTCCCTGATTTAAGGCCACTGGCCCCGGGAAAGGGAGTGAGAAAGAGTGCCGTAAGACAACCACAACAATATCCATGTCTCACCCGGACCAATCACGGAAGAAAGGTCAGAAGCCAGTGGTTAGACTACTGTGCCTTCGGGGCGGCTGTCTAAGAGGAACACAACTCTTTACCAATCAATGACTATTGAGGGAGAGAGAGAGAGAGAAGTTGAATTTGATGTAACCTATGTAAAACATCTATGAATGACGTCAGTTATCAAATTGCAAGAATACAGAAGTTTCCACTTTTGACAATGTTTTCATCCAGAATTTGGATAAAATAGAAATCACCCCTATCTACATATATATAATGTTTTGTCCACTGGGTGTATATATACGAGGGTGGATTAAAAAAAAATTAAGGTCAATAGAGTCGCCCTCTTTGCGGAAGTAAAGGAGATGCGTCTGATGCAAGCGGCCATTAACCTTCAACCAACGCTGTGTCGCCTGGCCAGAAACTTGTTTTGCAGCAAAATCCAGCAGTCCTCCAGACAGCAAAGAGTGTAGACGCGTGTTTCTCGTTTGTTAAACGCTGTCGGGATGGCGAGTACAGAGCAATGCGCGAACATGAAATTCTGTTTCCACCTTAGATATTCCACGAGAGAAACGCATGAAAAACTGACAGCTGTTTATGATGAAAGTGCTGTGACCCAAAAGACAGTGTTAAAGTAGTTTTCCAGGTTTAAAGATGGCGCTTCTTCCATCGAAGATTAATCTCGTCGTACAAGACCATCACCATCGGTAACAAACAACGTCATGGAGATTCGCGCTATGATCAGGGAGAACCGTCGTCTCATTATCACAGAAATTGCAGCAGAGACTGGTCTGTCGTTAGGTTCTCTTCAAGTTTTCCTTACTGACATATTGAACATTAAACTTGCCGTATCAGTGCCAAGTTCATTCCTCGTCTTCTGAACGACTACCAAAAAGACAATCGCGGCACAATTTCGTCTGGGTTGTTTCAACGTGCAACAGAATACTCAAACAATGGTTTCATCACTCGTCACGGCCAACTGTGACAAGTGATGAAACAAGGGTCTATGGTTACGTCTCTGAAATAAGAGTCCAATGCTCTCGGTGGAAAACCCTTCCTCTCCAAGACCCAAGAAAGCACGTCAGTCTTGTTCGCACGTTTCCCTGCTTGTCATTTTTTGATATCCAAGGATTGGTGCATTGGGAATTCCTACCATGTGGCTCCACTGCTTAATGCTGCGTGTTACTTAGAAATCCTAAAACACCAAACGTCACTCAGTGCTTTAAAGTAGTTATGAAAGGTAAACATTTTGATTATGTGGAAGACGTCAAAGGTAGAGTCAAAGAGCATTCCGAAACAGGACTTTCATGGGCGTTTCTAACAATGGCAAAACTGCTGGAATAAGTGTGTGTCGAGGGGGATTATTGTGTAACTATTACTAAATTTTGTCTTCGACATTTTTTTTTAATCACATCACACCTCACCTCGGGTATGTACATTATATTACATACATAACGTATGCCCCATATAACTTTAAGTCATACCTCGTATATATACACGTTATATACATGCAGTATACAGGGTGCCCAGTAAAGTCCTTTCTCAGCCCCGTAACTTTCGAACGCCGACAGCTATAACCATAAAAACGGTGTCTAAGTATAGTAAAGTGGCTATGCGCAATTCGATGAGACCACTTACAGCGCCTCCTAGCGGCAAAGTCGGGAGTTAGCGTGCCGATCTCCAAAACTAAACGATACGGGAAAATAGTTAATTCCAAAGTTGTAGAAGCAGCATCGATTTAGTACGAAAAGACACCTTGCGCACATGAATGCTAAGAATAGAACGCGGACAACGCTCGTTTGTTTGTTCGCAATGTTGAACACTGTTACGTCACGAAACGCGTCAGAAAGGAGCAATTAGTTGTTACTAGGCACATTTACAGTCGGTGCTCAATGTCAGCCACAATACACATTTGAACTCGATTGAATCTTACGCTGCACATTTTGCGGCATGTCAGGTGACACGCTGGAACAAACATCAGTTATACAGCGTCGAAGATCCTGCAACGTTGTCGGAGGGGTCTGATACACCTGCTCTTTGAGGTAGCCCCACAGGAAGAAGTCCAATGGGGTGAGGTCCGGTGAGCGTGCAGGCCACTCTACGCAACCACCATAGCCGATGATTTGTTGCTCGAATGTCTCGACCATGTACCTTCTTACGTTTCCTGGCTGGTGCGGAGGGGCGCCGTCATGTTGGAACCAAACATTTCGCAGTTGAGGCAGCGATGTCCAAAAGATCAGGTAATACGCACTGTAGAAGATCCAAGTATTGGCCTCCCGTTATCGTACCCTCGTAAAACACAGGTCCAATGAGGCTGTCCTTGAAAATGGCATACCAAACATTAATGGATCACCGCACCTGATGACGAACTGGTAGACCACGTGATGGATTTCCCAGCGCCCAGTAATCCCAGTAATGGGTGTTCTGCCTATTGTAGTTGCCATTACGCCTAAAAAACGCCTAGTCTGTCCAAATAATGTCCGCAAGGAACGTTGGCTGAACCTCTGATTTGTTCACGACGAAGTTACACCAGTCGTAACGTCGCTCAGCATCCCCTGGCTGTAGTGCCTGCAACGGTGTGGGACGGGACGGAACGGACGAGCACCTGATCGCCGCAGGATTTGCCATACGCGGCTTTTTGAGAGGCCACACTCGGCTTTTTGAGAGGCCACACTCGGCACTAGCCTCTGTTGTGCTGCTTTCAGGATGGTTGAGGACATATGCTAAGACATCCGCTGGTTGCACTTTACGACCTACAGCAGCTGGTCTGCCGGATCGAGGTCGGTTGGTCACGCAGCCCGCCTCCTTATCCTATTAACAGCATTAAGGATGGTCTTCCATGACGGATGCGGTCCTGCAGGAAAACGTTCACGATATAGCCGTTCTGCCTTTCTTGCATTGCGACCACATTCACCGTATAGGAGCAACATCTCACAATACTCATCATTGGAATATTTCTCCATGACCGCGAAATTTGACATACACCTCGGGAATTCCCTTTTATACCTGCCGAAAAGGTATTACGTTCCATACTTATTTGCATATCACAGAAATTGCATGCGACTCGAATACCAATCGCGGGTTGAGTTGGTTAGTCGATGCGAGACGAATTGTCACGATCGCCACCGAGTCCACTCGTTTCTTAGTGATTATGGCATGGACCCGACGAGGATCGAACCAAGGTCCTATCGCATGAGAAGAGCGTGCACTACCACTGGGCCCCGAGTTGGGCTAGCGCATTGCGGAAGGCGATATTATCTCTTTTCTGACGCGTTTCGTGACGTAACAGTGTTCGACATCGCGAACAAACAAACGAGCGTTGTACGCGTTCTATTCTTAGCATTAATGTGCGCAAGGTGTCTTTTCGCACTAAATCGATGCTGTTCTATATTTGTAATTGACTATTTTCCCGTATCTCGTATAGTTTTTCGAGATCGGTACGCTAACTCCTGACTTTGCCGCTAGGAGGCGCTGTAAGCGGTCTCATCGAATAGCGCATAACGACTTTACTATACTTAAACACCTTTTTTATGCCTGTAGCAGCTATCTGCGTTCGAAAGTTACGGGGCTGAGAAAGGACTTTACTGGGCACCCTGTATTACATATGTATATACAGTATAAAATGTGTGTGTGTGTATATATAAATATAATGTGGAAACATATGCAGCCTCAGAAAAACTGGAAGTTAGATGTTACTACCCACAACGGTGACATTCATCTTCAGGATGCGCGGTGTAAAAATTCGGGGGAAGGGGGGGGGGGGAGTGCATTACTACCTAAAATCGTGCTTATTCATTCTGCTTCCTTGTAGATGCTCATGGGATGAACAGCCTTGTAACCTTGATCTAGCCTCGTAGATTCACTTATTCCTTTAGCATATCTCCAACGTGCAAGTGTTACCCCCACTCACAATTGGATTTCACACACACACACACACACACACACACACACACACACACACACACACACACACACGTGATGTCAATGATGTGGCCAAGTTTTACACTTCTTTCCAATTTCTGCAGCTTAGTTTTGTAATTTGGCTTAAAATAATAAATTTGTCAATATTTCAAAGTCTAACTTAACTTTTGTTTCAATAAAATTTCACTTTGTTTTTCTCTAATATTACGCTCACATATAAAGTCGTTCCTGACATTTCAGCAGAACAGGGGCTATTTTTGCGTACCGATGACACGAATACAAATAGCAATTTGAAAGTAGTCACGACTAAATCAACGTAGTTCCTCGGAGAATAATTTGAACAGAAATAGAGAAACGTGGGTAAATATGTTAGCGAACTGCTTTCAGAATGATTTCCTCATTTCGTTGTTCATGATATTCCCTGCAGATAAGTGAACTAGATCAACAACACGTCAGCTTGTCACGCAATTTAGACGAAAAGCGAAATATATATATATATATATATACCCCCGACATGTACTCAAAACGCCTTAATCCATGTTAATGACATTTTGACAATCGTGGATACCATTTCTGCGGTTGCATAGTTTCAGAAGTGCATAAGAAAGTCACGCAACGAGCGAAGTTGACCAATGAAACTCCCAAAACATAACACTAACTACAGAGGATGTTCAAACATTTTTAGAAAATTTTCGATAAGAAATTACAGAAAATAAAAGAAGTTCCAAGAATTGAAACTGGCAACAGCATGTTAGATGAACACGAAGGAAACATCTGCTGCAGTTAAAAGTCGTCTGCTAAGAAACTGGCGCATGTAAACAAGCTGTGTATAGAAGGCTATGTTTTTGCTCTTTACGAAGAGAAATATTCGTATTCTGTAACTATAAAACGCTGTAAAAATCATGGCATTAGCAGCATTTATAAATGTAAAATAAGTAATAATAGAGAAAAATCTTCAAGCATTGCTTTTAACAGGAAAAAGAATAAACTAATATCCAAAGAAGGTACGTACTTTTACGACAATTTCAAGAATAAATTATGTGGTCTTAAAAGAAAGTCCACCAACCCAAAGAGCAATCGCCAAGTCGTTAAAAATCTATCAACTGTAAACAAGATAATAAAACAAAGATTTCAATCTTAAAAAAAAAAATCTTATGTTCACCGCCTTTTGATTAGGCACGTGGCTGAACGAAGGACACGGTGTAGACTTCTTTGTGAAAATCACTTAGCCTGAGACAGATGGAAATTTATAGTGACTATTAATGAAGCATGGATCTACCTAAACACGACTGGGAGAAAAAAAGACCGATTTACTATCGCAAAAGCGCATAATAGGACTTACTCGTATAAACTTGGTTCCAAGAACCTAAAAAAGTTTCAGTAAAGGATTCATGATTATGGCTGGTTTCTCGTATAGTAGGAAATTAAAGTTAGGAAATTAAAGTTAAGTTGAAAATAATGTTAAAATCAATTCTACATATTACTACAATGTTTTTACTCCTATATTTAAAGAGGAAACACCCTTCCATCATTCACAGAGCATTCAAAGAGTGTGTACTCCATCAGGATAAGTCTAGCAGTCATACATCCAAATCTACCACACTGTTTCTTGAAAAGGTGAAAAAAGATACGGGTATCAGTCCTTTTGCTCATATTCCTTCAAAGTCCCCTGATGTGTGAACAATGGACTATTGTGCCTTCGGACTGCTAAAAAGAGCGCTTTCTAAACGCAGACCTAAAAACAATGGTTGGACTATGGGAAGCAGTGGAAAAGGAGTGGAATAAAACACCACTACCGATTTTAAGAAATGCCCTGTTATCTTGGAAATCAAGAAGTAGGTTATAGTCCACAGAAAGGGCCATCAGGTAGAACATTTAAGAAAGAAATAATTTTATTTTAAACATTAAATATATTGTTGGAAAATCGTTCTAAAATTGTGTGAACTTCCTTTGTAAATCAAAACTACATGGATTTCTTTACTTAATTTTTTGTCTGTTTGTTAATGTATAGCAGTCGGGTTTCTGAACATATCGGTGAAAGAATTACGCACAGAAAACTTTGGTTGTCGTTCCAGGTAGGAAAGGAGTATTGTGACTGCCTTTAAACCGGTAGCGAACTGGCTTCCCGGGTGCGAATACCCGTGGTGCTTTTTCATCTATTCTGTAGTATGCTTTTTCAAAGGGCAAACTGCGCTCAATTCCATAATAACGCAAGTCCTCTTGATCAAGTTTACAAGTTACCAGCCTTTGGTTAACGATTTCTACGGAAGAATTAAGAGATTTACTCGTGAGTTTAGAATATGGAGAATGCACTCTTTCCAAGTAAAACCGTCTAAGAAATAAATGTCAAGCATTTTGTATGAGCGAGAAACCAATCAAAATGGAATTATTAAATTTAAAACTAAAGTTTGTAGCTTACATTTGGTTCTCTAAAACTGAACACCTGTCCAATTTAGTATTTAAATACCAATCTTATATTATTTTCCTGCTGATATTTAGTTTCGAGTAACTGAACGAACCTGAGAAAAAAAAAAAAGTAAGAAAGCTATTTTCACAAACAATTTGGTGCACTGAAAACTAAACTTCATACCAATTCAAATTTTTTGTTTGACCTACGTGGACTGCGTGAAATAAAATAATTTGAACTGGAATGACAGTTAAAACATTCATTCTTGCCCTAGGATTAAAATGAGAGTTCTCTGTATTTTTGAGTCACCAAACTAGCTGGCTATAGTATTTTCCGCAACAAAAATTGAGCAGTGAGACTTTCAAAATACAAGCCAGTTTTCAGGATTAAGCAAATGCTATTCTTCCCTTTTTGTTTTACTGGTAACATGAAAAACTAAACACAGCTGCATATTATATCTGGGTACTGCAACACGATTCTGTAGAGAAGCACCACTTGCGTCATCCATATGACGACTCTTCTATTCACGTCTATACACTGTGGCAAGCGAAGTGTTGAAAGGTACACTGCTCGACGTAGAAAATGCCACACCAGAAAGTTTTCTTCGAAGCGCCATGCAAATTGTTGGGTGCGTGTCGAAAGTTGGGATTTAAGAGGGCAAATCAAAAAAGTAAGGTCAATGTTGTCGTATAATAAAGAAACTAATAGGCATACAGAAAAAAATTATCTTATTTCTCAACATAGTTTTCCTGTCGTTCAACGCATATTTTGTGTCGGTCTACAAGCTTCTGGATTTCTACAAAGAAGAATGTTTTAGGTTAAATCAATGAAGGAAGAAATATTCGTAATAATACATGGGAAATCAATATATAAAATTCAAAGCAAACAGAGTAGAAATTCCGAATTTGCCTGTAATACTTACCCGGTCATCCATGTAACTCCTTTTTCAAGTTTCTGAGAGGAATTACCTGGATGACCGGTAAGTGTTACAGGCAAATTCAGAATTTATATTGTTTGCTTTGAATAGTCTATGTTTTGGATTGTTCTTGCAGCCACGAATGCACCGCTTCCTGCCTACCTGGACATCCCTTTCAAAACGGCGGCCTCACAAAGCGCTTTTCAGAGGCTAGAAGACATGAAAATCGCATGGCGCCAGATCAGTGCTCAAAGCAGAATGTGGTAACACCTCAAACTTGAACTCGGTAATTGTTGAGCTGCCAATACCGTATGTGGTCGAGCGTAGTCGTGCAGCAACATCACTTTTCAGGATAACATTCCCCGTCAAATTGCTAGTTTCAATTAGTCTTTCAGCAAGTCACAATATGACAGACTTAATTGAGTCACCCTGTGTCTGATAGTGTTCAACGACGGGTCCTTTCATGTCAAAAAAGAGAGTCAGTATTAATTTTCGGGCCGAAAGGACAATTCTGAACTTCTTTTTGCATGGGAGCTCGCATGTTTCAACTTCATGTTTTGCCTTTTGCTGTCGGGGTCGCAATGATAGACCCATGTTTTGTCCCTAGTGACAATCCTCTCCAGAATACTGGGATCTGACTCGTACCACTGCAAAAAATTTCTGCTAGTTTCCAGGCGCTGCTACTTGTGCGCATCATACAGCTGCCGTGGCACCCATCTAGCACACAATTTACAGTAACTGAGATCGTCATCCACTATTGAGAATGCAGAACCATAGCTAATTTTTACCTTCTGGGCGATCTCTGACAGAGTAACCCGGAAATGATCTTTAATGAGCTCATCGATGCAGTCCAGATGGTCATTTGTGCGAGAGGTCGACAGACTGCACGAGCGAGCATCAAACAAACACATTCGTTCTATCGGCTTGAAACTTTTCTATCCCCCTGTACACACATGTATCTGGCTCATACACTTGTCCTTCCCATATTGCACAAGCATCCTACGACGAATTTCAGCGTGTTGCACACCCTCAGCCCATAAAAAGCTCACTACACTTCGCTGCTCGACGATGGAGCATTCCAACAAACGAGAGGCCATGTTTACACCCTTACAACTACTGGGGTAACTGAGGTTAGATTATAGATTGCATCCGCCACGTGTCAAGGTCACGTGTTCTTCCCAAATAGGAATCTGCCGCAGCTCTGCTTGCCTACGTAACGAGAACATTGACCTCACATTTTTTATTCACCCTCGTATAAATGATTGCGGTTGCGAATCAATCGCATGATAAGTGAGTGGCATAAAAGGGCAAAACAGCTTGGCGCAGCTAAGCTTGGTTGTCCTCACCTGGGCACATGGACCACTGCATCGGAGTGATCTCTGTGTAGAGAGTACGTGTAAAAAGTGATTGTGCCTCGAAAACGTCATCGGGAATCCTACAATTACACGGGCGATTTTACCTTCATCACAGGGCTGCACGTACGGCTTGTTGGTTCTTGCATCGCATCGTGGGCGGAAACGCATCGGGATGCAACAACTGCCAGCCGAATGCGGCGACATTTGTTCGTGGAAGGTGACGTGCGTCGCCATATTGGGACTGGTGCACGTAGGCGGATGTGTGAACGCCTCGATCGCCGCATTCGATGGCAAACCATAGCAGCCCCCGCCCCTTCACCACAATACACAACGGACGACTTTCGACGAAGTATACACGCAGCTATGGACATTCCCATATCGACACAAACTGAATAGCAGATTGACTAAGGCAGGTTAACATGTATTCAGCGATGAGCCTCACTTCTGTCTCAGCGTCGACGATCGCTAATTGAGATTCTGGAAACCACGTGGCTACCGGGCTAATCTTGCTGCCACCCGTGAACGTCACACGGTTCGTCAGCCCAGTGTTATGGTTAAAAGCACTGTCAGTTTCAACAGCCGTTCACCGCTCGTACGCATACTGGGTATTGTACCTACTACTGTACAGCTAGATGATCGTTTTGTTGCCATATCTCCATGGTATCCCTGATGCCCAGTTTCAACAAGATAACGCCCCCACACACTGCCAACATCAGCAGACAGTGTGTACAATGTGTCCAGCTCCTGCCTTGACCTGCGTGATCCCCAGATCTCTTCCCAATGGCGAACGCGTGGGAAATCACTAGCAGACTAGAGCTTCTGCACGACCCCACCGCGATGTCGATGAATTGTGGAAACAGATCAACCAACGCAACGTCAGCGATCCCCCAGGGACACCAACCGGGGAGTTTTGCACTCGATCCCACGCGGTGTTGACAAATATCAGCCCAGCATGGCGGCCATACGACCTATGGACTAAGGCTACATTATGCTATCTCCTCGTCCATCGCATTCGTGTAATCCCTCAGAAATTAAATCACTTCTTTCCCACCTGTTAGTCTACATGTGTGGAAGTTTCGTCTCATTTCTTGCATTATTTCATCGTGCGGTATTTTCAACGTCGAGCAATGTATTTGTGAATTTCTGAAAGCCAACCATTATCCAGTTTAAGCTTCATCCATTCCACGTTTTCTTTGCATTGTGTTCTTCTGTATTTGCAACGTGCAGCGGAAGTTGAAATACAGGGGTTTATCAAAATAACGGAAACACGTATTTGTTTGTGGAGAACTTTTTATTAATAAGCTGTATGTGTAGGGCCCACCTCAGGATTTCAGAATTAACGCAATTCGAGTTCGAACAGACAAGTCACGCTCATACGATAATCAAATTTGGGATCATTCTTGTAAAACATGTTCCCAGACCTGCCAACCTCTCAAAACCAAAAAACGTAACACTCAGATAGAAAAATCGTAGCACGACGCATGCTAATAATTTTTGAAGCCTATTTCAGCTATATTAATTCTTCATGAGAATGTAGGGATTTTTTCCCTACATCAAAATTTTATTGAGAAACTAAATCTAATCAGCAAACACTTTTATGTTGTTACCGTGGGAGAAATCCTCACTCCGCCTAACTTCCGGTTTCGGAAATTTTGAGGGGCGAAAAACTTGCATCTTAGGGAATCTGCAACATGGTTTAATCGGGTTCTGGGGATGTCATTTTTGTCTGCAGGACCAAAATAAATCTGCTATGTGCATCGGCAGTCGCCGCGATACTTCTACGGGGGTGGGTACAAAATAAATCTGCGATGTACTCACCGCGATTCTGCTACGGGGATGAGTACAAAATAAACCTGCGATGTACGTCGTCGTAATTCTTCTACGCAAAATAAATCTGCGACGTACGTCGGCCGTCGCCGCTATTCTGCTACATGGATGAGTACAAAGTAAACCTGCGATGTACGTCGCCGCGATTCTTCTACGGGGATGAGTACAAAATAAATCTGCGAGGTACAACGTCCTTCGCGAGAAAGAAAGTTACGATTACGGAAGAAATCCTCACTATGCCTAACTTACGTTTTCGGAAATTTTGAAAGGGAGGAAACTTGCATCTATGATAAGGAGTCTGCAAGATGGTTTAATAGGGTTCTGGGGATGTCGGTTTTGTCTGTAGGGCCAAAATAAATCTGCGATGTACGTCGCCCGTCGCCGCGATTCTGCTACAAGGCTTTTTTTTTGTCTGGAGAGGGAAAAATGAAGAAAAAAATTACTATTTAAAAAAAGTATTAGCGTACTGCAGCATGATTTATCTTACTAAATACGATAAAATCGTAACAGTGCCAATGATGTTCGTTGAAAGTGGAAAGTGTGATCTGAGCTTTCGTTCCAGATATTCCCACAGTTTTTCAATAATATTGAGGTCTGGGGATTGAGGTGGCCAGGGTAGTTGTAGTACCTCATTCTCACGCCCTGGAACCACAACTTGACACATTTCGCACAATGAAAGGATGCATTATCTGCTTGAAACCAAGGGACGATCATAAGGGAACAATGCCTGCAACACTAGGTGCAGGTGGTCCCCAAGAATGGATTCGTACGTTGCATATGTGACACTATCCTTCAGAATAACCAATGGCCCAAAGAAATGTCATGATATAGCACCACCCCACAGCATCAGAGATCCGCGTGAATTGTTCACAGTCAGAACCAAATAGCCGCAACCCGACTGTTGGTTCCGAGGAGTACCAAGAAGATCCAGTTTGTACTCCTCGTGCCAAACGTACACTCAAACAGCGGTGGGGAAACAATGTGAAGCACCATTCATTAGACCAGATGACACGTTGCCAGACTTCAGCATCTTTGTTTTTATGTGATTGAAGCACCTTACACGTTTTGTTGCATTGATGTTGGTAATCAGAGGTTTGTGAATGGCAGCACGGCCATTAATACCGGCACGAAAAGTTCCCGACGAACTGTTACGATAGAAACGGGATCATTCCTACTAGTGTTCAACTCTGCTGTTAGTTGCGGGGCCGTGGTCTTGTGCTTCCGTTGTACAATCCTGCCAACGTTCGCCTATCCATATCTGATATCTTTGTATGGCGCCCACAATTTCTATGTTCGGAGGAGGCAACGCCGTGTCTTTTTCGATAAGTAGTCAAAATCTTCGATACAGTTCCTCGTGTTACTCTATTTCTGCCGTTCTGGTAACTGAAGCTCCTGCAAGATGCGCACCAATGATCATGCCTTTTTTGAGGGCATTGCGATCTGACATTGTCGACAATTATTCAACAACAGCTGTTTCACCTGCGACTGTGCACCTTTATATTGTATAATTCACATCGCGGGTGGAGTCGTACCTGTGATTTACAAACAAAGCATTGCTTGTACTCCAGTCGCAGTCTGTGTCTCCATTACTTTGAAAAAAAAAACCTCTGCATATTTCACAAGGGTCAGCAATAGAAGATATTGCTGAAGCGACAGAAGACCGGATTCCTGTCTTCTTCCAGAAACTGTGATGTAGTGATGACACTGGCTCTTTGACCCAGTACCCTTCACGGTATGCTGAAGTCTTCATAAATTTTTCACTACGGCTTATCTTTGGAAAAAAAATAGCATCACTAGGGAAAAAAAATATGGCATCACTAGGTCATACCTTTGCAAAAAAATAAGGCATCACTAGGTCACACTGATGATGTAAAAAAATATTGAAGACAGGGAAAATGGGAAAAATCCAAAATGGGAGGTAGAACGCCATTTTATCCTTGTAGGAAGAAAAATGACTTCAGGTCGGCCATATTGTGTGCCCAGGGTCCCACGGAGAGGAGAAGGGGGAAGGAAATTCTTTCCTTGGTGAATTCCATGCTGAGGCAGGAGTTTACAGAACATTGGGATGTCTTACTGGCGCAGAAAGTTTGAAGCAGCGAGAGACAGCTGAGGAGGGAAGAGAGGTTTACCACATGGCCTCTTGCTCCGAAGATTGCGTGGTCGGGATTGGCTGTGCGCTATCCGGGCTTCAGCAAGTTTAAACGGGGAAAAGTTGTAACGAACTTTTAGAGCACCTTTCTCTTTTTGCTCGAATAGGAAGAGGACGTTCGTTTTGTAGTCGTCGCTCGAGATGTACGTACGCTAGTCGGCTGCGGCTGACTAGAGAGTTAATTAGGTGCCTACCTGCGGGTTAAGGCCACTAGAGTATATACGTTGCATTACCTGTGGGTAATTGATTATAACTGTGTAATACTACTAAATGCCAGACTGCGGTCTGCCAGGGAACTACTCCACCTGAGTGAGAAATCTAGCCACCTGTGAAGAGCATATAATTGATGTATAAACAACTTCATGATGCTATGTGCATACTCATAATGCAAAGACTGGACTGTGAATGAACTATGATCGTGCTGGAATGTCGACTTGCTCAAGTTCAAGAACCGTTTTTATCGTTTGACATGTATCTTCAACCTACTCGTCACCAAAGTTGTAAATAAACCTGTACATATTTTTCAGCTCTAAGTCTGTACTCTACAAGTCGTCTTTTCCTTCACCATGCCTCTGAGGAGAAAAACAACGTAAGTTTGACCGGGACTGAAATATCCTGGTCTGGTGGCAGCGAATTACCATAAGCAAATATATTAAAAATAAGTATAAGCATAACATCCCACAAGGGCGATTATGACACACCTTTGCAAAAAAAAATATAGCATCACTAGGTCACACCTTTGCAAAAAAAATATGGCATCACTAGGTCACACCTTTGGAAAAAAACATGGCATTACTAGGTCACACCTTTGGAAAAAAACATGGCATTACTAGGTCACATCTTTGGAAAAAAAAAAATATGGTATCACTAGGTCTGTCAGTTTCTGTGGACAACATGTCTAGTCAGACTCGAAAAATTCTTGCAGTCCAAAGCCTGAACTATGAGAACGATCCATACATTTTGGTCTTTTACCGATGCATAACCTCATCGGTAAGGCGGGTACAAACATATTAAATTCAAAATATATTTTATTCTATACAATTGTTTGGAACTGCTACAGTGAATGGGTCAATTTATTTATTTTCCGATAGGTGTTATGCACTACTTAAAAAAAAAATTCGGGGGTGGGGTGCGCTTTAAAAGAGAAAGCACATATATTTTGTGGAGAAGCACAGAATTTCACGCTATACCATTGCATGTGCGCTTCATAACATCCAAATCAACGAGAAGGCTTGAAAAGTAAACATGCCGTGAAATCAAGGGAATTTCCAAAACAAAATTTAAATACATAAAAATTCCAATCAGAACTTTTTCTAAATATTTAAAACAATGCACCCCCTTTAATGATTGATACTTTAATCATTCTTCCATGGCACTGCGCCAAGGTTATTGCACTATTTCGGCTGGAATCGGATGAATTTCGTTAGTATTTTTTCTTTTCTTCAGTGAGCCCATTGATCGCGATCGAACGCGCGGAGGAATTTCCAGCAGAGATTGATCCACGCGTCCCCTTTTCAATGGCAACTACCCGTAGCCACGTGAACGCGCACAACACGAAAAGGAGAACCTTCACTCCGGTAACCTTGAGCCGGAGTACTCACAGCAGACGATGCACCCCGAGTATTGATTTGTTGCAGGTCGACGTCCTTTCAACATCAATAGAGCATGCGCCCTCCCTTCGCGAAGGCATCGACACTACAATGCGGAGAGCACACACACGTGGATGAAATGACCAAAATTTCAGAGAAGGTTTTGCCCTTGGCGTGCCTTTGAAAAGCGCGAATGCGGTTCATTCTTCCAATCTCTAACCCGGAAGGGGCGCTGAGAACAAATGCCATAACAAATCAGCAGAAGCACTTAATCTCTGCGAGTAATTCTCGCAGTTAAAAAAATCTGGAAGAGTAGGATTTTTGATGGTACAACGGCTTGAACATTAGAAAAGTGGTCCGTGCTTCCTTTTCAAGACCTCCCTATAATTTAGAAATCTTACATAGCATAGAAGCATTTCATTCAAGCAATGCCATCGTTACAAGAACTGCGTAAATTTTCTCTTTTGGAGTAACAAAGCAAGATTTCCTTTAAATATTTCATCATGAAGATAAAATCCATAGTGGCATGAAATTATTTTTGTCGAGGGGAAGGATCCGAAACATATTGTTTGCCTACGATTTTTAACTGATGATGGGACTTTTACCAGGAAACTTCACTTGTGTGGCAGCACAAAGAGATTCATATAGCAAAGAAAATGGTACAACAAAGTTGTTACCTAGAGTTATTTTTACCAATACAGAAATCAAAAACATTGAGCCAGTTGGATGACAGAACTTTTTTCTGTTTTGTTTTGGGTTTTAACGAACACTATGAGCAACTACAGCACTATAAGCATGCGTCATTGAGCCAGTGCGGTAATACATTCATTACCTTTTCATTCAGATAAAAAGGGAAAGCCACTAAGGCCGACATGGCCTCCGACTCGAGAATTTACTGAATTTTTTTAATGTTTTACTTTATGCATCTTGTATTACATTTGTTATGAATTTAATTTCGATAGTTTTCTTCACATTTTGAAGGCTATATAAACTGCCGTTTTATCTGTAAAATTTAGTTTTATTCAAACAATACATTCCTTATGTCACAAAATTACATTTCCGTGAATTTTAAAATTATATTTTAATGGTCTCCTCCTTATAAGTTTTCTCAATCCGCCATGACTCGAACAAGAATCCAGCCCGAACGACAAGCTACACGCCTCTGATGTAAAGCGATCAGTTGGATGAATTAAAAATTGCAAAAATCATTCTTTTTTTCGGAAATAAATTGCTGAGAACGTCGACTGCGAAGTCCACCATCTAAGTCAGTGAATAGGGAATAAAATAACGTGTGAAAGAAAAACTAAGAAAAAACTGAGGTACATAATATCACCTCTAACAAAATTCTAGTTTACAATGCGCATAAATTCTGCCGTTTAGAACGAGGTGTTTTGTTCTAGAGCAGTCGATGTGAACATGCGAAGTCGTCAACAATAGGATTTACAAAACTACAAAATCAGAGTAGTATTAAGCCACAAGGTAATTACTATTAAGCATGTTAACCTCAATATCCTTTGCTTCGCCATGTTGCCCGATTAACGACTTATCACAAAGAAATCCGCATCCGCTTCACAGAAAGGCATAGGAAATCCGGTGTTCGCCATGGCAGACCGTACACTGCACGACCCAAATAACGTCTTTTTCCAAAACCTCAGTTCATATTTTTCGAAAGCTGCCAATTAAAACACCTGCTCTCAGACAACTCCCCTATGTAGCTACCCAACAAACACACATATGCAGCGTGGCAACTTGAAATTTTCGTTAGCAGAAACAACAAAATGATTTAAGTTTGTCACTTAGGTAACCCAAAAATGACTGAATTTGCAGTACAAGTTACGTAATTGATAAAGTTTAACATTTAGCATGACTGAATTAATGGTTGATTCAGGAAACGGAGATATAGGTAGAGATACTTGATCTTTATTTGTTAAACTTTAACCACTCCACCCCTCTCCATGAGCTTACCAGGGTTGGGAGGCTTCCACTATTGGTGACAAGAATGCTGGGGTTCGAACCCCCCGGACATCGGCGTGAGGACCCTGAAGCCTACCTCTAAACAAACCACTACATATTTTTTTCGATTAAACGTTTAATTGACCACCGTGAGCAACTCGATGGGCTATAAAGCAGTCGTCCGTCCCTAACTTAGGGTCACTGGCTCCAGGGAAGGGAGAGAGCCAGTGCCCTAATACAAATGCAACATACATGTCTCACAAGGATCCGAACCCTTCACGAATGAATGGTCATAAGCCAGCGGTTAGACCACTGCGCCGCAGTTATTTTTACTGTATAAACAGACCGGAACCGGAGGTTTGGCTTTTTTTTCTTTTGATGACAGAGGCAGGGAGCAGTGAGAAATTCTCTTGACAGGTACACAAAGTCAAAGTTACGACCTTTCGATGTTTCCCCACAAGTGGGAAACATCGTATGCTCTTTTCAAATATACTAATACGCTACTAAGAAAAATTAAGAAAACTTAGTTTTAATTGGTCACTCTGAAACAGGAAAAGCCGCCGGTGGCGAAGTGGTCTAAGCGATGGCTTCTGATCATTCGGCCGAGATGGGTCCCGGCTTCAAATCCTGTTTTTGTCTTACGGCACTGTCTCCTCCCTTCCCTGGAGTCAGTGGCCCTAAATCAGGGATGGGCGACTGCTTATAGCCCATTGAGTTGCTCACGGTGGTCGTTAAACCCTCGATTAAAAAAAAAAAAGTGTATTTTTCTTTGTCTTAAAATAACCTCTTCGCAGTTTGTAAGTTTCCACACTACATGAGGCCCTTAATTCCGTGCTATGTAATCTTGATGACGGAAACAGTAATTTATGAAAAATTCCGTTCTGAGAAAAATTGGAAAATACATTATAACCTCACACGTTTCTTATTTATACAGAAAGTGTGGCAGATCCAAAAATTCAGAATTGCCCTTACTTTTAAAATTTCCCTGGTTCGTTTATACGCTTTTCAATTATAAGTTAATTTTACTCAGTCCCTTGAAAAACGTATAATCGAGGTTTCACTGTATATTGCGCATTCTCCTCGCCCTAGAGAATATTTCTAGTCGATATTCTGAAAACACGTCGGGCCGAACATGCAGCTACATCACCTAGAGAAGGAATCTACGCCAGAGCAACTTAGAAAATATATTCAAGACCTTGTAGATGTTTAACATGAGAAAAAATAAATAAAAAAAGATCCGGCGATTTTTTTCTAGAAACACAATTTCTCGATAAACATTTATCCGAAACTTTCTCTTTTCCAGACAGGTAATTGACAAGGAGCAATAAGTTTGCTCTGCGACTGAATATTTACTTTAACTGTCTTGGCATAGCAACATTTTCTTCAGTTACGCCTGCTTTAAGAAACTACAATTTCTCTTTCGACCTAAGAAATAATTTATCTCCGAACACTGTGTAAACCAATCAACTTCGTCCAACTCAAAAATAGTATTTCCACATTTTACTTTGTGCAACCACATTAACTCGAACTCCTTGATGCTCTACAGAAAAGAGGAACTCGCCCAGTTGACAACCCGGCACTCAGATTAATCTCAACCATTTTACGACAGGCTGACACTGACATTCATGTGTCTTCTGCAAGTATTTTTAGTTGCTGTCAAGAGACTTCATCCTTGTACCACCACCTACCGTTTTAAAGCCGCACTACAGGAATTAGGTCGCTCAACACCCACTTTGTGTCCAGCTGATCACATGGCACTTTAATCCTGCTGCATTCTTCATTCCATCTCTTCTACATCAAAACTTTGTAATTACCTGGTGACATCTGACCGGAATTACTTAAATCAATATCATATTACTTTTGTGGGAAGTTGCTTAGCATAGTCAAAAACTGATCATGGTGACGCAATATAGACTTTAGTTTCCACATTTTCTGTTAAAAACAACAACAAAAAACAAAAGCGGGAACATTTAGCTTTAGTCAATACTAACCATACATAAAATCTTTTGGTACTTACGTATTAAACCGAGGACCTCAACAGAGACTGATTTTGGCGCAAATCTAACCACGGCAAGTACACGTACAAAAGTGAAACAGTTTAATAAAAAAAAAAAAAAAAAAAAACATATACTGCCTAAATTACACATACAAAAGTCAAACAGTTCAATATAAAGAAAATTTATTGCATAACAACGCCAAGTACACATACGAAAGTCAAACAAAAATAAACATATACTGAGGCATCAGTCCAGCTTTTTTATGTTGGCCAAACATTAGCAATAGCGGTAAGTATGGCTTCAAAAGCGTTTTCACTTCTTTGTGTCATTCTTCGCCACAACTCCGCCAAATAAGATTCGATATGATGGCGTGCAGTACCACGATGTTTCTTGTTGCGCCATTTTGTAGAACCCCATAACCTTTCTACAGGTTGTGTGTGTGCCCCGCTGTCGGAGTCAACAAAATTGTATTTGTGATTCACAGTGAAGTGATGAAAACCAGCCTCTTTAAGTTCATTAGTAATTAACGATAGAAGCACACAGAATGCGAAACAAACTAAGAGCGAGAAACAAAGAATCGAATGATATATTAAATGAAGTTCTCACGAGTCCATAACGAAGTTCGGAACAATGATCGTCGCGGGTCTCTGTTGAGGTCCTCGGTTTAATGCGTAAGTACCAATCTTTTTTTATGCTCCTATATGAAATACGTTTTTTTAATGCATAGTTAAAAATTAAGATTGTACCCAAAAACGGGTCAGACGTGCAAAACTAAATTGTGTTTCATTAAAAAAAAAAAATAGAAAAAAGAAAGTTTACAGTATCGTTGTCAGTCCGCCTGTAGATGCGATATATCCGAAAAAATCTAACGCACGGATAAGATTTATGGCCATTCATTTTTTGTGACGCATAGTTCCCCGTTTAGCGGGGTAATTATTTTTTCCCCCTGTTCTACTATGTCTCAGCACCTACATGTCTTACTGAAAAGGTTATTTTAACCGTGACGAACTCTAAACACAATCAGTATAATTAAAACGCTTTCTGATTCCCAGATGAACTATTTTCTCACTAGAGGGCGTAACGCATTTGCAGCTCATTTATTTTTTAAATTTCTTATTGCTGTAATCATCCACGATTTTCCCGCTTTTCTGATGAAAAATTCCTTCACTTGGTGGAGTTAAAATATTTTTTTTTTTTTAAAGAAAACAATTAATCGCAGGGTTTAAAGGGGGGATGCTTTGAAACACCTGCAGCGTTATATATTTACCAAAAGGTGTGCTCGAACTGAAAATTCGCTTATAATCAATCATTGTATTCGTCACAAACGTCCAATTTAATCATTAGGCATTGTCTTGTATCTCCAAAACTGCATTGAGTTCGTACAATAATATCGCTAATTTTACACTTAGCGAAGTTTCCGGACTGAGCTCGAAACTTAAGATGTCAGATAAACTGAAATCAGGACAGTTTAATAACACCGCTTTAGTTGTATCAGCTTTTCTTTATCATAAATACAAAACGGAAGTTTGTTCAGCTAACAGTGTTGTTGGCTCACAGAAACAGACTCATTAGTAAACTTAATTCCATGGTCTTCCTGCAAATAAAAAGGGGTATCTGTCCACAAACGGTAAAAAAAAAATATTAGAATAAATGTCCCTATTGTGGTCTAGATGGAACGTCTGGTGTATCAACGATTATTTAACCGATTTAATGAATCGTTCTTGTGACCCTATATCACGAAGTTTCTCCTCGACGAAACTGTTTAGTACGGCTGAAGAGTTATTTTACTTAGTAGCATTTTGAGCTGAAAACAAAATGTAGAAAATACTGCCTGAAAAAAGGTTGAAATTCTTTACGAAAAACACTGCGACTGAAGATTATCACTTCAAGATAAAAGTAGCTTTTAAATTCGCATGGTAGTTTTTAATACCAGAATATTAACACAATGTTACTTTTAATATTGTTGTAGTAAACGGACTTTTTTTTTTTTTTTTTAAGAGATGCACTCCTTTAATATGCATAAGAATGTTTCTTCGAATTTTTTTCTTACTCTTGAAAAAAGAAGTTAGGATGCGTTTAGATCTGGTTTTTAATGAAATTTTATTTTCAAAAGACTGAATTCCTTCGTGGACTCTTCACTGATTTCTCTTCTGATATGCGAACAAGCATAACTCCTAAAGTTCTATCCCTTTTAGCACAGATGTTTAGTACTAGCAGTTTTCAAGTACTCTAAAGCGACGTTTCATAATTCCGATGGGTTATCTGTGCGAAAAAGTAGAATGTGCTGCAAATGCCACCTGTACGACTTATTTCATACCATTTCCTGTAAAAATTAGTATTTACAAACAAACTGAGGCACGCGCGCATTTTTAAGTTGCTAAGAAAAAAGATTTCCAAAAGAATCTTTACCTTTGTTTTATTGGCTACAGCAAAGTTTTTCACTGTGTGGACTACGCAAGATTGTGGAATGTTTTCAGGTTCCTGGATGTGTCAGAGCATCTAATTTTTTTGAGGAATCTTCATGATGAGCAAAAAGGCACTGTGAAAACTGAATTTGGTGAGAACGAATTGTCTTAGATTAAGAAAGAGTGTGACAAGGTTTCATTCTGTCATAATACCTGTTTAACTTGTACAGCGAATATATTTTTAGAATGGCAGGCCTGGATGAAATAACAGCTGGCATTCATATTGGAGGTCAGGGGTCAAAAGAATTTAAGGTATGCAAAGGACACCAATCTTGGAAAGTAAAGACTTAGAGGATATCATCCAAGAAAGTAAAAATGGGAGAGAATCAAGTTTAATGTTTAGTAATAAGACAACAAAAAAGGTTATGTCAACTCCCAACCTTACTGATTTCATAAACTACGGGAAGGAACTGGAAATCGTAGACAATTTTAATCTCTTGGGCTCCAGAACAGATAACTAGGGACAGTGTGCTGAAGAAATAAGGAGATCATTTATCCCTAGGAAGGAAGGCAATGGTCTTTCCTGCGGTAAATGTGTGGTAGCGAAAGCTGGACATTGGGGAAGAGTGAGAAGATAGATACTTTTGATTATGGACCTAGAAGACTGCTACTTAGATCTCCAAGAAGAACTAATCGATCAGTACTTGACCAAATCAACAAGCCCAGCTGCTCCCTTGAGACAATGATCTGAACACAAAAAGTTACATATTTTGGACATGTGATGTATGTCAATAATAGATTCGAAAAAAATTATCATGCATGGTAAGACTAGAAGAAGCAGAAGCGGTAGACATAAGATAACTGGATGAAATCAAAGACTTGTAGAATGACCATAGAAGAGTAGCAAGATCTTACTAAGAACAGATCGAGATGGTGAGCTTTTGTTCATACAGTCACCACGAGTCGAACACGACTCGATGGAACCTAAAAAAAAAAAAAACTTTATGAAATCGGACAAACTGATCAGGAAGTTGCCGCTGGTTATTGCGCACTTTTTAGTGGTTTTGCATTAACTTTCGTGTTTGGACTACGCGGCAGTAGGTCCAACTTTATCTGAATCAGGAAGTAGACAAAAAGATATTTTTAAGACGAAAGTTTTTGTACAGTTCATGACTTACGCCTAAAAGTCACATTTCAAAATCATCGAATCTCTCTTCTGAATTACCATACCATACCTGCATTAATACATCTTGCATTTACAGAAAATGTAACTGATCATATAAAACCTTTGGGATAAGTTTTACATTTTGAAATGAATTTAGCACAAGAAATTGAGTTTCAGCAAGTTTATTATTTCACGGGGATTTTAAATTAACTGAACTAAAGTACGATGAAAACAACCTATACACAAACTGTTCAAGTGACAAATAGTTTCGTTCAGCAAAACGACTTTTTATAGTCAGCTTTCGTCAATAAAGGTAAACCACCTTGGCTCCCTTGCCTTGGTTCGACATAAGAATTCTACCGTAATGTTTCCAATGGTAAAAACTTCTGTAGACATTTTCTGGGCAATTAATGTAGTCCCAATGACGAAAATTTGCCCATCGATAAAAATAACTTTAGATTATAGCACGGTTTACTTAATATTTACTAAAACTTAACCATAATTATATAAAAAATTAATAATTTTTCCTTGGGTAAAGTTGAGATCCTCCGATTTATGGCACGACCAGTGCGTTAATGACGTCAATGAACAAATAAATGTTTGAATGTTTATTTGGGAATTAGAAATAAGCAGTACCTTAAGTACTGATTTTTTTTTCAACAATTTTAATTTTCGGAATGGGATCAAAATTTGAGTACCTATGCGATAATCCGAAATGTTTAGAATGGTTTGAGCAACTTAGATTAAATGTTCTGACAACTTAGCTTAAAATGTCAACAGAACTGCTGATTTCTAATTTTGAAATAAGCCATTATACATTTGATAGTCCACTGGCGTCATCAATGTGCAGGTCGCGCCATCTATTAGCAGGTCTCAACATTACCTAAGGAAAAATTGTATTTTAACAGAGGGTGATTTACAAAGAAGTATACAGTTTCAATGCACTACAGAACAAGAACAATGTAAGATATTTTATGTTACCTGTAACAGAATTGTAGGGGAATGTTTCAAGTTTTTTTTTAGAGACAGTCGCAGATGTTCTGTGTGCACCCTTAGTCACACGACACACATCGAGCCGGTAATCCATTTCCGCCCAAACGCGAGGTAAGATATCTGAATCAAGTGCAGTGATAGTGGCTGTGATACGCTGTTTCAGCTCCGTTAGATCAACAGGAAGGGGAGGGGCGAATACCTTGCCCTTTAGGTCTCCCCCCACACACACACACAGGAAGACGTCACAAGGTGTTAAGTTGGCTAAGTCAGGACTTCTGGATGGCCATTGGGTCAGAGGCTCGTCCAATCCATCGGCGAGGAAAATGTTCGAGATAATCTAGTCACGTGACACGCGCTATCGCCTACGTCACTTCCCTCAGTAGCGGGACACAAACTTTATGAGTGCATCTACCTAACGGTTCGCAGTTGTGGTCCGTGTCATCAACTGTTACTGTTTTACAGCATTTGGAAACTGTATACTTCTTTATGAATCATCCTGTATATAATCATGGGTAAGTTTTAGCAAATATTAAGTATGCCATGCTATAATTTAAAGTTATGTTCGTCGATGTCAAAATTTTTATCCTTGGGAATACATCAATTGCGAAGGTAATGTTTATAAAAGTTTTTACCCTTCGAAATACAGTGCAGAGTGTTTAAGTGGAACCACCTCAAGCAGCACATAAGAGCTCGTAGTATTACGGCAAAACATTTCTGCGGTCCCAAAATACCGGGCCGCGGGTTGCCTAGTGGGCAACGTTCGTGACTGCCACGGAAAGGACCTCAGGTTCGAACGCTCGATCCACTAAATATCCGCCGTGCGTCGGATGGGCACGTTAAGCCGTCGGACCCCGGGTACTGGCCCCCGGTAATAAATAAGGGCGTCTTCCTCCTCCTTTCTACTTTGCTTCCGTGTGGCTTTCCTATCGGGCACTCTAGCCCAAATCTCCTAGCTTCCTATTTCTAAGGGCTGTTTAAGACCTGGGGTCAGACACTCCCTTCCTAAAATCATCTACATATGATCATCATCGTGGTCCCAAAATACCACACCAAACGGATATTTTTCAAGTGGTCTTGCACAATCTTTTCCAGCTGAGACCACAAAAAATTGTATAACATTCCGTTGTTCCTTTTGTGCGGTTAACAACAGGTGAGCCACGCTTCGGATGTAAAACCTGTTGCCACCTCAGATTTTTTTTTTTGAAAAATCTAAAGATTCGCCTTGTATTTGCATAGAATGAAATTTATGCAACACAATTACTCCAAGTAAAAAATGTTCGCAAAAACTACCTTCGTACTAAATAAAAAGAAAGTACCGCTAAAAATAGTTCGAAATATTTGTGACATTTATCGACTGACTGCTACCGTATATGATTTTTTCCAGAAGTGACAATAAAATGCAAGAGCCATCAGCACTTCGTTCTTTCTAGCGGCCACGGGCGGGTGAGACGCCAAGTTTTATATGCATCACCAGTAAATGAATGTGGCCACCAAAAAAAAAAAGTCAAAAATTCCTTCGCAAATTCTAAAATTTTAGTTAGTGTGTGCGCCACTTTATCTAACCAGAAAATGTCAGCGAAGCCAATTTGATTTATTCTGGCCCTACACTCTAGGAGTATGAATTCGATATTTATTTTCTGTCACTCACTTCATGATCCTCAAATAGTCCAAGGATTTCATATAGATTTCACATTGATGTTAAATCCATTACAATGTTTCTTTTAATTTTACTTAACTGTCTGTTAAGAAAATGTGGCACTTTATTAAAGACTTACGTTTGGTTCTAGATATTCAATGATAGATTCCAGAAATAATCCTGCTTCATTTTCCTTGCCACAAAGTCATCATGAGCAAAAAAAAATCCACTGCAAAAGTTAAGGACACGTTTAATTTTTTTTTTTTTTTAATGCATACTGTGGTTCTGTTGCAAAACTGGGGCAAAGCCATTTATTTTACTTGCTTTAACGTATTTCCTCTGTAGGCTGAGGGCATATTTTCGGCAGTCAATAACTGGAACAGTGGTTCAGAGCAGCATTTTGAGTTTGGAACAGTCAGGAGAAACCCACATATTAAATTTCATGGAATCCGTTCTGCCTGGGCGACCCTGATAAAATGCGGATGGGCAGCAGACTGCCGGAAATGAGAGAAATAAAAAGAGCCTCCTTCGCTTTTACGAAGCTAACCATAAAACCTGCACAAGATCATCAGTATGGAGAGTACGAAACAACGGCGATGTATTCAAACTCTCAGAAACAGCCAGTTCAAAATGGGATCCACAAGCTTCAGATGTCACAAAACTTTCGAAATGAAATTGGAATGAAAACAAAATTTTTTAGAAACTTTTTTAGTGAAGATCTCTACGCTTTCAGATATTATAATTGTTTAACAGATCTACAATATGTTATTCGTAAATTACCCTAATCATTAAACATTGTCACATATTTTCTTGGCCTTAACACAATTTTGTTTTGTTTTTGTGAACATGCGTATAGACCGTATGCATTGACGTCACGAAACCGCGGTTCGCGTCACTTTTTAGTCTGCTGCTTTCTTGCAGAACAACTGGTGTACAAGTGAGATCAAAGATGCATTGCATGGGCTACTTAAATGGGTTTTCTGGTGCTCAAAAGCAGCTTTATTCTGATAAATTAAAGTTACTGGGCAATTGTGGGGACCCATATGATATTCCATTCTCCAGTTTCCTGAACAATATTGTAGGAAGGGGAATGTTTTTGTTTGAAAGGAACTCGAAATTCTGCATTCCAGCACAGCCACCAACTTCTGCGCTAACAGCATATTCACACAGTTCATTAAGATAAAAAAGTCCTTTCATTTTTGTCTAATTATTTAATTTAAAAGTTTACCTTTCAATAATTTAGATATTCCCCAACCTGAAACTTAAGCTAAGGTAAAAATCCTCAGCTTTACAAAGGTAAGGCTATAATAATAATCCTGGCGAGTAGCATTAAGTCTTTGTACCTTATATATAATAATGACAATAATAAACTGGTGAATGTTATCATGAGATCATTTTTCCAAAATCGGCCTGAGAACTCGCCATATGAAGGTTCCGTAAGATATTCACTCCCCTATAGCAGTGGACACATTCATAATAAAGAACAGCATAATCTTACTCATAAGAAAGGTTAATTCTAGTCTAAAGGTCTTCATATAGTTTTTCAGATAATGCATCAGTAAGTTTATGAACATAACTGTTACAAAATGTAAACTACACACTCCAATGTTCCTTCGTTTCCGGTCATCAATGTCAACTTACATAATAACCACAAATTTTGGCGCTTCTGAATTAAATTTTAATAATTCTGATCCCACTTCGTTCGTTCAGACGGTAATCTATAATAGGACATGTTTATCTCGCCCACTTTGGTTACTTCAGCTGAAAAAAGCACATAAGACCATTTTCCTTAACGCTCCACAATGCAAATCCAAGCAGTGCTTGTACACCAGTTGATCACCAGGACGTCTGCTACGATGGTTTACCCGTACCACGCTGTGACGTCATATACATACGGTCTATACGAACAGTATCCTTCAGGCCAAGCAGTGGTTGAAATTTAAGCTTAACGACAGAGGGCGTTCGTAAGGTAGTCAAAATGCACGATAATTTTGCCACTGCGACCACACAGAGAAGTAAACCGGTTGTCCTGGAAGATCAATACAACAGCGCACCAGCGGACGAATATGGAACTAACGCGCCGTAACAGTAACTGCTTTTTACATTTTTTCAAGTGTGTGAACGCTCTTCAGGACGCGGCTTTCATAAATCATAACCTTCGGATTGGTATAACGTCAGACGCTAACATAGTTTCAAATCCGTCCGCTGGTAAAACTCATGAGCTGTACTTGCCCTGTGGTAGAGATAATTATTGAAGTCTGATACATCTTAGCGGTGCAATTTCCAGCAAAACAGTTCGGTGAAATTAGTACAATTTCGTATTTTGTAGAAATTAGAAAAAATAAAAATAAAAATACAGAGCAATCACATACTTAATCAAAACAAGATTCCATATTCCATGCTGTCTATCTCGGAAGGGCCAACTGTCTGAAATTCTTGAAAATACTGTACCGCTGAAGACTTAAAAGCTCTCAAACCCTTTTCATCCCAGCAAAATTGGGTAGTATGGGATTGCTGTATTACTGACATTTCTTCTCATCAATAATCTACTTGCATAAACGTAGGTCCCAAAAACGCACGAGGTAAGGCCAAAAAAAAAAAAAAAAAATTACCAGTCTGATTTATGATTGCAGAGAGTGGATACTAAGAACTACAGCAAATGTAGCAGAGCCGTTGCTAGGATTCTGGGCGCTTATGGTCATTGAATAAAATCGCGCATTACACGAAAAAAAAAAAAAATTAAAGCTCAATTATAAAAGTTTAACTATGAAAAATAATACTTTAAATTATAAATCACAATTCTCTCAAGCAATATATAGTTTTTGGTAATGAAATTAGTTTATTACTGTTTGCAGTTTACATGACAAAAATAAATCTACAAATTAAATTAATTTGAAATAAAATAAATTGGAGCTATAAATTAAATGCCTTGAATTTTGCAGATTCATCAAAAACATCGCCAAGATCTGGAGTCGCGCCCTGTCCAGCAACCGTTTAGGTTGACCATCTGCCCAGAGCTCTACCTTCCATCCGGTAAGTTCCACCTTTGTCAAGGAATACAAAATGCATGCTCACTCCTCGGACATAACTTGGGGCTACATCAGCTTTGTTCCAGAGTCAAGAAAAGGACTAACATTTTTTTCGGTGCCTTCGGATCGAAAGGTTAGTTTCCGGCGAAATAACATCAGTTCATGGAGCAGCTAAAATTCTAAACTCAAGCAAGTACGAAAATAATGAAAATAATCAAATACTACGCAGAAAGCTCATGCTCCCGGTGCTGTTTGACACCTTACAGCTACTAATTACTATTTAAGTATAATCTTAAACCCCGCATGGCGCCTTCATATGACTGGCGCTTATTTATGGCACGGGTCACACTCGCCATTTACGGCCCTGAGATATAGTACAGATTCATGTCGAACATGAGGTATAGTGCGATGCTATTGGCTCCAGGCACTTATCGGTAACTGAATAGTCTACACAACGAGGCTAACTGAAAATCGGTAAACCAGAAGAATGGAAAGCAGATTCTTTCCTTGAGAAGGAAACAAAATTGCATGGTAAACCATACATACCATTGTAAATCATATCGTGCATACCAAGAAAGGGGCAACATTTTTACTGAGATATTTGAATTTGATTTCACAAACAAAATGTAAATGTCATTAAACACAGTTCGCGCGTATACGAATTCTTACACATGGCAAATAGTATATCTTGAAGACTTTGTGGTTAGTACTCGTATATGGTTAGGAGCAAAATTATTACGGCACTTAAACTTTCATGAATCTTCTGGTTACCTATCAAAGTACGATTAGAAATTCAGAACCTACTTACTTACCAATCACCCATGGAAAACGGAGGACGGGATTGTGACAAATTCTTCACTAACAAAAACTTGGACTCATAAATCGAGTCATCTAACACGAGATTCCTGGATGGTTTTAAGTCTTCAAACTACTGCTCCAACACATTTTTCCTAAAAACAGCTACAGGGGTTTATGAAAAAAAAAAAAATGGAAACACTATCTGGGAAGAAATTTTATTAATAAGCTGTAAGCCCACCTCGAGCTTGCAGAACAGAGCAATTCGATTTGGAATAGACTTGTACAAGACATGCAACAATGGAATTTGGTACCGTTCTTGTAAAATATGTCCCAACTGTGCCAGTGATGTTGGAGGTGGAAAGTGTGATCTGATCTTTCGCTCCAGATATTCCCCCAAATGTTCAATAATATTGAGGTCTGGAGAATGAGGAGGCGTTTCGCACAATGAACGGGTGCTTATCTGCTTGAAACCGGGACTGTCATTACGGAACAAATGCCTGCAAACCTGGGTGCAGGTGGTCCCCAAGAATGGATTAGTATGTTGTTGATGTGGCACGATCCTGCAGAATGACCAATATGGCCCCAAGGAATGCCACGATATGGCATCCTACAGCATCAGGGATCCACCTTCATGCTTTACGGTCGGAACCAAACTGTCGGGGTGGTACGCTTCTGCAGCTAAAATGCGACTTACATTAGAAAAAATGCCTAAATTTAATAAAAATGTAACAACTTACATCAGAAAAAAATGATTAATTTTTCTTCAATTTTTCATTAACTTTAATTTTGTTCCAGATGGTGGATTTCAAACACTTCCTCTTTTCGTTCCTCAACCGAAGAAAAATTCAATATACATCCCTGATAGTGATTATTTCTTTAAACATTTCAGGAATAACAAACTTTTTTCAGCTTAAGGACGGAGGAGTCTGCAGGCTTGGAATTTTTATCTATTAAAATGCATTCAACGCGGCTTGTTCCTGAATCACGCTTCCCAGACAATTAGGTATGATTAGTATACTTATTATATTTAGAAGAACACCATGCGTCGTAATACACTTTTGAATAAAATAAACTATAACTATAGTACCATTTGAACAAATATTTTTAAAAATATGATTGGAGAAACATATGTAGCATAAAAAGAAACGAAACTTCCTTTTTCATCATAGCCTGAAAATTTATTAAAATTTGGCTCGGTAACCTAACATGTCTTCGGGGGGGGGGGGGGGGTCGTTTTCGGGAGGGCTTCGCCCCACTGGATGTATGCCTGAAAGAAACACTGGTTACAGGGATTAAATCAAAATTTGTCAAGATTGACTAATGGAGGGGGACATGTTACATTTTCTTTTGTGTAATGTTGATAAACTTTCGCCAGTAGATAACGCAATTTGCTAGTAAAAAACTAACAAGTGCCGCTACTGGTTAAAAAAAAAAAAAAAACTAAATCAAGGCCTGCTTTGAACCACCACGCAAGTTTTGTTGCATTGATGTTCGTAATCGGAGGATTGTGAATTGCAGCACGGCCAAATATACCGGCACGAGGAGTTTCCGGCGGAAAAGGGATCATTCCGACTGGTGTTCAACTCGGCTGTTGGTTGAGGTGTCGTGGTCTTTTTGCTTCCGTTGTACAATCCATGCCAACATTCGTCTATTCCTATGTGACATCGTACGGCGTTCACAATTTGCACGTTTGGAGGCAACGTCATGTCCTTTTTGATAGGTAGAATTTTTGACAATTACTCCACAACAGTTGTTTCATCTGCGACTGTGGTACTGTTACGTGACAGCCGACAGTACTGCACCCCTCTATGTACCTCACATCGCGGATGGCACCGTCCCTGTGGTTTGCATATGCAGCATTGCATGCACTCCACTCGCAGTCGGTGTTCACATTATTTTGTTAAAACCCTGTACATTTCTGTCATGTACACTGTTAAAAAAACTACTTAAAAATAAGAACCTGAACTTTTTTTTTAAGTACAGTCGTATCGTAAACGAGTACATGACGTGCTCAAATATAAGTAACCATACGTACTTACATAACTGCGTCAATAAATATAATCTCGTATTACTTCATATTAGATTATAGATTTCAAGAGAAATTGTTTAATAAATGTGTAAAGTGACAAATAATTAGTACAGCAAACTCACTGATCACAAGTAATTTAATTATGCATAAAGTACAGTATCTTTGTGGAAGTTTTTACATTTACTATATTTGTCATCCCAGATGTGCAGCCCAGATGTGTATGTCATCCCAGATGTGCCATCGAATAATATACTTCAAGTAGATTCTATGAATAAATGAGTATGTATGGAGTACACGTACTCCGAAGTTGAAATCGAGCGGCGGATGGCTTAGTGGTTAGAATTTCAGACTACTGATAGAGGGACCCCAAGTTCAAACCTAGCCGGATAGGCTTGAACCTGGGTCTCTTCGTGGTGGTGTGAATTTCTAACAATCACTGAATATCCGCCGTGCATCCGACGAACACGTCAAGTGACGGCCCCGGTTGCATATAAATAAAGGTGTTCATTCCTAAGGCCCCCACCCCCTGATTTTTCTCTGCCTTCTATGTGCAAAATCGTACGCTTATACAGTGGCGCCATCTAGTGTGCTCTCACAAACTAAAATCAAAAGCCACATTTTTTTTTTTTTAATACAGTCGAACCCGCTTAATGGAAAATCGGATAGTGGAATATCCCGCTTAAAAAAAATTCCTGGTTCCCAAACCGCAACCTTTGTACATAATGATAAAACGCTCCGGTTAATAGAATCTAAGAATATTGAATTAATCCCGGTTGTTGGAATAAATGTTTGCTCTTTCAATGTTAAAAAGAAAAATAGTTTCTATATTCAGTACATCTTTCTTGGAATTTGTGTTTTGATTGTTTACAGACAGAAACACACGCACAATGTGTGGTTCTTAGTGTGGAGATTATAGATGATAATCATGTGGATATTGAAGTACCTTTTCATACGGAAGTGAATAATGCATGCCGCATTTTAAGACGCTTTTGGAAAATAAGAATGCCGACTTCTCCGCATATTATAAACTGAAAAATCAGGGAACAAATTTATTAAATTCCGAAAAAAAATTAAAATAACTGATTTTGCCAAGCCATGAATGTCACCTACGGTACGGTACGCATGTACTGTCCTATATTTTGTCAAATTGTACGCTATTATGTGTACAGTACTGTATAAAATTTCAAGTCGCTATAAAGCAACATTTAACTTAGTTTTTATCTGTTTAAAAAAAAAAATTCTTAACTACGTACCTACGTAGGTAGTTATACATACTTGAGTACGTATGCAAATGCATACGTATATGAATTTATTTGTAAAGATCCCGGAAAATGGAATATGACCCGCTTATTGGCATATTTTCTTATGACAAATAGGCTATTCCATTAGGCAAGTTCGACTGTAGTAATACAGTGCGTCGCATAAATATAGAGACAGAAAAAATTCTGGAATAAAAAAGAAACAACGAGCTGAAACGTACACCTCATATTTACAGCAAAAATAGCTTAGAACACGCAGCTGCACAATAGTTTGACGGAAACATAATTCCAACGCCAAGTACAAGAAAAAAAAAAAAACAGAAATACGCAGTCTCAAAAATATAAAGACTTACTAGTTATGAGCACCTCCGGTTATACGAATAGTGGAGCCGTTGTTCCGAGTAACACTGAAAACCCGATTGGGCAGTCCACCAAGTGATGTAAGTGTTCTGGACGGGGTGCGTACCAGCTTCGCTCAATCTGCTCTTTCAATACCGCCACACTTGAGAACTGCCGTCCATTCGCATACACATCACGAGCGAGGATACCTCAGAGGTTTTCGATAGGGTTCAGATCTGGATTGAGTGCTAGCCAATGCATTACCGGTCACATGATGAGTGTTAAACCAGCTTTTCGTTGATGCAGACCGATGGACAGAAGCATTGTCTTGCTGGAACAGATAATAAACACCCGCTAGAGTTTCGGCAAACAGTAGAAGGTGGCTGCTGAGTATGTCCTGATACGTTTCGGAGTTTTGCCTGCCTCGCAGGAAAGCGATATCCGTTGTTAAAAACTCCCCAGACCGTCACAGATACCCCACCTTTCTGTCTGCTGAAGAAGGTACGTGGCTCGCCTCGTAAATCATGCTATTAGCAGTTCCAACCGCCAGGGCCGTCCAGGTTGAACTTTTTCTCATCGGAGAAAGTAGTTGTGATCCACTCGTCCGTCCAGTGCATGTGGCTGCTTGCCCATAACAATCTAGCTTCCTTGTGGCGCCGCGTGAGGTGTGGCAGACGGCGCATTTTACGGAGCACAATGTTGCGACTTTCCTTGATTCGTCGATGAACTGTATCCTTTGAGACGGTGACACCAAACAGTCCGAGAAACTTGACGTAGTGATAACCTTTGGGATGAAACGAAACGCATGATGGCACGTTCATCTCATTTTGGTTGTTATTCGAGGCCTTCCAGGCAGTTAACGCACCGCGTTTCGATAAAGTCTTATGACTGCCCTACTCCTCCCCATGACTTTAGAAATTTTCGCTACACGCAATCAATTTGCTGTCTCCGAATCTTCTGCACCTCCTCACCAAAAGTTGACTGTTGCGTGGCATTTCGGCAAATGAATGTCTGACGGCAGGTCTGCTGTCTTTTGTATGCTGGACCGAATTACGGCCCATGCGCGTGCGTACAACATGCTAATATGTACATCGCATTTGTATGTAGCTACTTTACATAGTTGTCTTTATATTTATGAGACACCTAAAATTACACTATTTCACTTTGTGGTGTTAATTTCACACTATCCGGTCATCTCGACGGATCGAAACGTTTGTTTTGTTGGGTTATGTCTAATTAGGTACCACTTCAGCTTCCTACCTATATTCGCATTGCATTCACTGCGCAAAGTAGACTGTCTCTATATTTATGCGACGCACCTTACATAGAAAGTTTCCGCATATATAACAGATCTGAGTCTACTTTGACTTCGTTTACCTTTCTCTCGCACCTGCATCGCATCGTCATTGTGTCTTCTTTAAAGCAAGCAAGCGCCGGGTGCTTTTTCCTCGTAATTTACTACATGGGCCGCCGATGATCCCCAGAATCGTATGATGTAGTTTTGAACGCACCAATGAAAGATCCTCAGTGCTCGAAAAATCTGCATCAGCGCGCATGTATAGAATGCTTCTTCAATGGGGATAACCTAAAGCGTCACTACGCCGTCACTCGACCTTGAGAGGTTTGGAGAATCACGTGGACGAAGTGCCGCTGATTTCTCCATGTGATGTGACCAGATTTGCTTCAGCTGTAAAACGAATGCGGTATCCGTGTCCATCCTGTTTTACTTGTGGTTGTGTAAAGTTGTGGAGCGTGAACACAATCGTGATATTAAACTTTCATATTGCACAATAATAATGAAAGATGAAAAAAAATTATATTTTTCCTACACAGAGAAGTCAGAAGTAAAACATTTAGGAGCTCAACCTGATGATTTTGTTCTTGCCAGTAGTAAAGGCGAATTGAACAAACTTTAAAGGCAAGTTGATATTGCTGCTAAAGACAATTTATAGGACCTATAATTATAAACAATTTATAGGACCTGTAATTATAATTAAAAACAATTTACAAGGCCTGTAATATGTTTGTTACGTACGGCATTGTTTTAAATAATAGTTGTGTGTTACGCGCTGCACATGCATATATACACTCCAGTGTACTAAATGAGTATTTTTTTTTTTTTTTTTTTATCCTTACCTGTTAAAATGCATTAAAGCTGCCTCTGATCGTTAATACTTGAAAGAACAGACATATGTCAGAACAGTTCTGAATACGTATAGTTGCTTGTACTTGCATTCCAAGATAGGGGTTTGGGGGATCGCTATTTAGACTCAAAAATCACTTGTCAGTAGAGGAGTTTTGGTGCACCGGAGTCTCGCTGAATGCTAATTACCCCTCTTGCTCTCATTAGCAGTTAGGAACACGTCACAGGGGGTTTTCACATTTCAGTCTCGGATTATGTTTCCACTTGCGTACGTTCCCGAATTATTTTCAACTGGTTGTTATATGAATTACTGGGATATCTAAAAATCAAGATCTACCGACCTACATTTTATAACGATTGTGTCATGAACACCCCCCGTCGTCTTAGTTTTATAACACACTCGTGCACATGCAATTTGGGAACTTCACATGTGGGAACCTAAAAAGTTTTCCAGTAGTAAAAATTCCAAATGCCTATCATAAAACGCAAAGAGGTTTCAGGGACAAGGAGGCTAAGCTCCCGTTCCGCCCCTGTCTAGGAAAAGCTAATTCACAGAAGGCAGATTGCGCGCTCTTTTTCTTCCTATGCGTATAGTATATATGTACGGACAACGCCTAACAAAGTTGACACGAGTTTTGCCGCATCCTAAGACCGTTCGGAACGTAAACAATGGCTATTATGTGTCAGCCCGGGCAGCTGGAGAGAAAATTTAGTACTCCGAATGCACCACGAAATGCGGCGGCAGGAATAGAAGGGTCTGCACTATTGTTTCTCGAAAACAATGACACCAACGCAAAACATATGCGCCCATTACTCGGAAAGAAAATACGGTTTCGGGGTAATGACAAAAATGGGTTAGTGACGCGGGCGTCGCGGGTTCAGACGAAAGAAACGTGTTTTCCAACGAAAATGGTGCCTATTACTTTTGTCTAAACATCTGAGGAATCCCCCCATTTTAGCCATTTCACGGTTAGCCGACCACAAAACAGTCTCCTACACAGACGCTTTTCGGAATTTCATCTGTTAGTAATGGCTCTACACACGCACATGCGAAAACAATCACTTTTGCTGGGAGGAAATTTACTTTCACGCCGTCGCTCGACAGCTTTCCTAACTGTGATTTAATTAATTCTGAAGATGAATTTTAGTCCCTGTCATCACAACTTGGCTAGGTTTTAGCAAACGCATTTTTAACGGATGTTCAAAGAACGTCAATATGTCCGTGAAAAACTATTTTTTACACTCAGTTGCTCAAAATGTTTTACGTCCAGCTTATTGCAGATACAGTAATAAACACGAATGTACTGTTAACCCCCTCTAATACGAAAACAGTGCGTCTTGGGAAGACAGACCACACGTGGGTAACGTTAGTCGCGGCTGTAGCAAGTGTTTTCTGTTGTTGGTTTTTTTTAAATCAGACTTCAGGAAACTGAGGAATTAAAAACCGAAAATTTTAAATTTACGGCACATAGCGGAAAACCTTATATCAGAAAAGGCAGGGATCATTGCTGTCATGCTGACAACCTATCGCAAAACAAATTTTCCAAATCAAACTTTTGAAAGTAGAGATATAACAGTAGATTCCGATTAACTGGGGCATCCGCTTATTTGGGAGTTGGGACAATTCTTGAAGAAAACACCAAAAAAGCTCTTTGGGATGAAGCTTCGGATAACTGAGGCAGCAACTTAATTAGAACAAACTGTTCTAGCCCCGATGTGCCCCAATTAACCGGAATTCATTGTAGTTCCAATGAAAATATACCGCAAGCACCGAGCGGGAAACGGGCGCGATTTAAAAATCAGTATGTGCAGTCAGGCCCCCTCCCCAAAAAAATTCCCCATCGGCATCTTAGAAATGGAGATATCGTTGAATTGTAAATGTAATTTTGCTCTATCTAGCAGAAACATTTTACGTCGAAAACTGTCAGAAATACGAGGGTCAATTCAAAACGCAGGTTCTCAATTATAAGAAAGGAAAAAAAAAACTGTGTAGACAAATAAAAAAAAATAAAAAAAAATATTTTAGGCCACCTAAGCTAGATGGTGCATCACAGAAATACGAAATTGAACGAATCATCTTCCTTATAAGACAGTCAAGCTTGTCCAAAGCAAGAATTTTTGCGATACGACTTCCAGATGCTCAATGTCTACAGACTGAAAAAGCGATGCTCATTTTCCCAAAAGTACTAACCCCTCCCCCATTTTTCCAAAAGTACTACCCCCTCCCCCATAGAACATAGAAAAGTGACTCAGGAAAGTGAATTGCTTGTGTGATGAGATTTTCCAAAACAAATTTTTTCCAAAAGTTCTAACAAAAGCATTTTAGAAGAAAAGTGAATTGCTTCTGTGAGAATTCATCACAAAAGCAGTTCAAAAAATTTTGTTCTATCCTATTATATATACTCAGTCAGTAGCTACTTTTTTTTTTAAAAAGCAACTACCTACTGCTACAACTAAATTCTTAAATATGCCACAACTAATACGACTTTCAGCCTAAATCTTGAAAGAGTAGCCTAACAACAGCCACAACTACTTTTTCTGAAAAGCAGCTACTTTCGTAAAGTTTTGGCTACCTTTTCTGCGTTTAGTCTTTAGTTAAAAGCAGGGGCGTATATAAAAAAAATTTTCAGGGGGAGCGACAAAAATGAAAATTTTTGAAAACCATAAGAACTAAAAATTTTAGTTAATGAAAAATAGAAGAAAAAAATTACAGCATTTTTCTATAATGAAAGTTGATGCACTTTTATTAAATTAAAGCACTTTTTTTCCTAATGGAAATCGCAATATAACCAAAAACAAAAAAATTAATACACTTTCAGGGAGACTAGGGCCCTTTGGGCCCCTTTAAATACGCTCTTGATTAAAAGCGAAGATTTAAGATTCATTCAGAGCTAAATACCAATTGAAACTGCACAAGTAATTTATCTTTGTATTTATCTCAGCTCTAATCATCATATGTAAAACATTCAGTGGCTTATATTCCAGGATAGCTCATACACTGGCGGAAAGTGAAAAAAGAACACCAAGAAGGAGACGTCTGATACCAACGAAATTTATACAGCATAATAACGGAATGCAGAGGATAACGTGATCAAAACATTATGGCAAAATACAGCTGTATTTGCTGGTAAACTGAAAAATAACATTTCCATGTATCATGGTTAGTACGAGGTTGAACCGCCATGAATTGCGTCACACTGTGCAATTCTGGCATGGAGTCTGTCGTACAAATGCTGGATGTAAGTTTGGGGTATTGAGTTCCAAGCATCCTCAACCTGGACGCGTAAATCGGGGATGGTCGTGCCTGGCCGTGGTGACCGGATAAGTCGTCGTCCCATAAAATCCCACACGTGCTCAATGGGGGACAAATCCGGTGAACGTGCAGGCCATGGAAGTTATCTAACATGGATGGTCGTGGCTGGCCGTGGAGACCGGATCAGTCGTCCCATAAAATCCCACACGTGCTCAATGGGGACAAATCCGGTGAACGTGCAGCCCATGGAAGTGTGCATGCTGCGTTGCACGTGCCGTGTGTGGGCGTGCGTTATCTTGCTGGAAAACACCACGATGAACCGACCTTACAAATGGCGCCACAACGGGCTGAATGATGTTGATGATGTAGGAGGTGCTGTTTAACGTGCCTGGTACAAACACTAGTTGTGTACGGGAGTGATAGCTGATCGCTCCCCACACCAGGAGACCAGGTGTAGTCCCTGTGTGTAGCTGGCGGATGCAAGAAGGGTGGAGACGCTCCCCTGTGCGTGTCTGCGAACACGCATACGGCCATCGGAGGCTCCCAAGCAGAATCTGCTTCTTATGCGTCGATCGGTCCGCTCATCAGTCAGTTTGTGACTCCCGGTTCCACGTCTTCTCGTGTGGGAATGTACATCGGACCATCTACGCCACCATCGTACCACCACCGATACTTCCCGTCCAATTCGCTCCGCAATACGACGATACGACCACCCGGCCTCGCGGAGTCCGACTAGACGACCTCGCTCAAAGCTCGATAACTGCTGAAATCGTACACGTCTTCCATGTCCAGGCATTGCAGCTTCTTCAGGGTCTTCGCACGTGTCCGTACGCCGACGACTGATTACATTCACTTCGCCGTACTCCTTAAATACCACCGACGATAATTTGCATATTATGCCGTGCTGTGGCGTAAGCGCTCACCGGTTGGTCCCGAAATTAACATCCCACCTACGTAAACTCGACCAAATTAACATATGCAATTTCATGATCGCCCGGCAATTCCTTCTTGGTGTTCTTTTTTCACTTTCCGGCAGTGTATGTCCAAGAAATTCAAATAAAAACACTATCAACAAGTATCTCTGAATTTATTTTATTTGACAAAGACTAATTTCGCTAATAACTGTCCTCAACACCCCACTTTCGAGATCATCTCGTACGCGCAATTTTCCCAGGTGGACTGTTAAGATTTCCCTGTTAATAAAGTAAGTAAGACAATACTTTACAGTTAACATTTTCGCGAACTTTCACAATATAAGTGAATTATTATTTTTATTGAAGGTTTAACGACCACCGTGAGCAACTCAATGGGCTATAAGCAGTCGCCCGTCCCTAATTTAGGGTCACTGGCTCCAGGGAAGGAGAGAACCAGTGCCGTAAGACAAACACAACATCAATGCCTCACCGGGATTCGGACCCTTCTCGGACGAACGGCCATAAGCCATCGCGTAGACCAGCGATGGCGAACCTTTTCCGACTAGTGTGTCACTTACAGTTTGCTTTACTGCTTTCAATTGTCGAGTGTGCCACCTCTTGTTTGAGTTTTTTTCTTAATTAACATTCGTGTAAAACTTGTTGCTGAATGCTGCTAGCCAAGGCATTTATGTTCAGTTCATAACCTATTGGCTTCAAGGTTATGGGCACCATCAGTAGTCATAAATACTATTTTATTTAAGTTAATCCCAATTTTTACTACAAATTCCTGCGTCCCTTTACACATATCCTTCCCTGTGATTGTAGTTGGCAAACTCGGCAATCGACCCCCCCCCCCCCCCCATCACATTTCCACAAGGAAATCTAACAAAAATATCTAACCCTGTTTGTGACGTCACATCAGTGTTTTAATCAAGACATTAAAAACTTATCGGCGTTGTCCAAATAAGATTTAATATGATTTGTAACATCTTCACTCATTGTTATTCTGTCTTTAATAAAGCATTCCCTTAATTCTATTCACATTTGTTGCTTGTTGGGAAAATCTTTCAATAATGTGTCAAGACCTGGCTAAGAAAGCCGCCTTCAAAATATCACCATCAAAGTTGCTTCCGACGCTGTGCAATACAGCGAAATAGATGAAAACTAGCCGCAGTGATATTATTCCTTGGCCTGGAAGAAAATACGGAACAATTTGATTGTTTTTAATATTGTTTCACTTTTTGTGAAATGTACTCCCTTTTTTCTTCATTTGACATGGAACAAACATTTTTATAATTCCTCTCAAAATGACGCTATACATTGAATTTGCGGAACAGTACTGTTTCCGTACACAGGCAACAGAAAGCTTAATTGTTTTTCTCAATGATTCCGAACTCCGATGTCTACTTGTCCTTGAAATACTCGGCCACTATCTTTAAGTTTTTTTTTTTTTTTTTTTTTTTGGCACCGAAAACATGTTTGCATGGTCCAGATACAAAAACACCAGCAAAGAAACAATTACAGTACACAAGAGAAATAAGTAGCAGCTACAAACAAATCTATCTTCTTTGGCAAACTGAAGCTCTGGACTATCGTCGCAATGTTGCCATATTATAAATTTGAAGTCTCTGCATTCATTGTTCAAGGTTACTTTCAGTTCTCACAGGAACTCCCTGTCTCATGCACATCTTCCTATTAGATTGGTTTTTTCTCCCTCCTGCAAAGGTAAGGGAGAAGCACGAGAGATGGGGGCTGGAGCTGAAGCAGGTGTGGACGTCTCGTGGTGGAAGTCTGTAGGAGCAGAATGATAAAATAATTGTGTGCATGTGATGCTTAACTTTTGGGAATTCGTGCATAAGGCGATTAAAGGAGGTGAGGTTGATTTATTTACTACCAGTTTGTAGCACACTTCTTGGCTAGATTAATTTTCTTGTCAAAGGTCAGTTATTTGCAAGAAAACACTACAGACATACTGTTGAAAAATTCTCTAAAAAAAAAAAAAAGACAATTGTTATTTAATGTTAATGTTTTCATATTGGTGTGCCACCCAAATCGTGTTCGTGTGCCACAGGTTCGACATCCCTGGCGTAGACCATTGCGCCACCGCGGCGGCATATAAGTGAATTACGTGAATTTAGACAGGGCCCTGCTCTTCCATTCAATGTTTCAGGAAATATCACGTAACTTGATAACTTTTTTACCTTTTTATTTTTAAAGTAAAACGATTTGTAGGAAAATTTTCCGCTTCCGGGTACTTTATTTTGTAGCGTACTACTGCTACAACTGTGTTTCTCTATTTGCAGCAATGCTACAAGCCACTCTGCTGCAAATGTAGCGCGCTATTTCCGACCACTGATTATATAATGCTACCTCCTTTAAGGGACTATTCTCTTAGAGTAGCAGTCCTTTGAAATAGGGATTTATCTCCGGACAAGAGACACTATCTTAAGAGCACTTATAGAAACCAAAATTTTTTTAAAAAGAAATTGTTCCACTCAAAAATCAAATTTAAAAACTAAAATCTGTGAAATTGGGTTTCTTTCCACCTAATACACCATCAGTATTGAAGTCCATGGACCAAAGCATCATCAGAAGCCTCAAAAAAGCATATACAATAATGTTTCCACGGCATATACTTTCTCAGAGTTCTTGTGAAAACAGCGAACAGATTATCAAGTCTATCAATGTATTGAATGCAATACAGTAGATAACTACTGCTGTTAAATCTATTCCTCCAGTGGTGTTAAACAGTCTTAATAAAAAGGCAGGCTTCACTATTTCAATTTCCAGTGCATAAGTGAACTGAGTGAATAAACTGAAGGAAATACAGAATTTTGTGAACTTGTCAAAGACAGTGGCAGTAATGGTTTGATACAGAAATATATTGCGATCGAAGAACAACTGTGTATACCGACGATGCTAACGAAGACACCAGAGCTTTTATTCCTATAGTTGATAATGAAGGAACAACAGAAAAGTGATTGGAGGACCTGGAAAGTGATGAGGAATAAGAGGATGAAAGCTGCGATATCAAAAACTCGAAGGGTGCCATAAAATATGCCGGATAGTTGCATAAGTTATTTTTAAATGTGTGGCAGTGGACTCAATTTAATTAGTAAACTTAATATTCATGGAGAAAAATGACTGTAAATTGAAAGCTTCAAAACAAACCCTTTTGTTGGAGGAAATAAATACGTACTACATATACTTGCCACTGTTTCATATAGGTAACTGTAATTTTATACATTTACTGTATTTGTTTTACACATAAATATTTTATATTTTTATCATATTTAAGATCTACTGTTATTTACATTCCTTCTTAAATTAGAATGTTCAGTATTTATTTAATACGCATTTCGTTAGAAACCTCCCAATAAGGGACATCTCTATTTAAGGGACAAAATCTCCCGTCTCATGGGTGTCCTTATTCAGAGGCACTATTACAGTTGCGTAGGGTGCCTTAAAATTTATCCGGGGCTAAAACTTTTTTAAATTGCTCTCGACCTTCTTCCGTACTGTGAAATATAATTTCAGTGGACTGAGGTTTCCAAACACTTATATACTTAACCATATAGAATGAAGTAGAAATATGTGTGTGTGTGTGTGTGTGTGTGCCATCCTCATTGTCAACCATTATCAATCCACTGCTCGACGAAGGTCTCTCCAAGCCTCTTCCACAACGGTCTGTCTTGTGCCAGTCTCCTCCATGTTACTCCCGCATATTTTCGAATTTCATCCACCCATCTCCCATGTGGTCTTCTTGGTCTTTTCCTGTCCCTTGGAATCCAACCCAAAATTTCGACTGTCCATTGATGGTCTGTCCTTCTGACAGTATGTCTAGCCCATTGCTATTTAAGGGATTTAACTCTGATCGTGATGTCTTCCATATATATCATCATCATTGTCAACCATTATCAATCCACTGCTGGACGAAGGTCTCCCCGAGTTTCCTCCACAACGGTCTGTCTTGTGCCAGTCTCCTCCATGTCACCCCTGCATACTTTCGAATTTCATCCACCCATCTTCCATGTGGTCTTCTTCTGGGTCTTTTTCTGTCCCTTGGAATCCAATCTAAAATTTCGGCTGTCCATCGATGATCTGTTCGTTCTGGCAGTATGTCCAGCCCATTGCCATTTCAGGGATTTAACTCTGATCATGATGTCTTCCACTCGTGTCATTTTTCTGATCCACGTGTTCCTCTTCTTATCTCTCCTGGTTATACCAAGCATGCACCTCTCCATGCTGCTTTGAGTCGTCTGCAGCCTTTGTATGTCTCTTTTAGTTAAAGTTCACGTCTCTGCCCCATACGTAAGCACTGGAAGGATGCATTGATCAAACACTTTTCTTTTAAGACATAATGGCATATTGCTCTTGAAAATTATGCTGTTTCTTCCAAAAGCTCTCCAGGCAAGTTTTGTACGCAGATTAATTTCTTCATCAATGTGACCCTTCACTTGATATCTGCTGTCCAAGATAAACGTACGTGTCTGTTATCTCCAGCTTTTCTCCATAAATCGATAAATCCTCATTTCTTGTAAAAGCATTGTACATCACTTTTGTCTTCTGAAAGTTCATTTTTAATCCCACCTCTTTACTCTTGTCAGCAAGTTCCTGGATCATACTCTGTAGCTCTGATGGGGTAGTTGCAAAAATGACTCATCAGCAAAACGAAGGTGGGTTAGATAATCTCCATTAATCTTTATCCCTTTGTTTTCCCAGTTCAGTGATTGAAAGACATTTTCCAATGTGGCATTAAAGAGCTTCGGAGATATGGTGTCACCTTGTCTCACTCCTTTCCAATTTTTATGTGTGTTGTATTTTCAAACAGCCGAATCTTTGCACTTGCATTTTCATAGATGTTATTAATAATATTAATGTATGCATCTTCAATACCGCAGGATTTCAGAGCCATTGCAACTGCTGATGGTTTCACCGAATCAAAGGCTTTTTCATAATCGATAAAAGCCATGCACAATGGAAGTTCATATTCCCTCGCTCTTTCAATTAGTTCTCTCAGTACGTGGATATGATCTATTGTGCTGTAGCCACTCCTGAATCCAGCTTGTTCTCTCGGTTGAGCCATGTCCAGTGTCACCTTCAAGCGGTGTGAAAGAACTTTAGTGAAGATTTTATAAACCACTGATAAGAGGCTAATAGGTCTGTAGTTCCTGAGATCCTCAATGTCACCTTTTTTATGTAGCAAGATCATTGTAGCGTTGTTCCAATCCTCAGGAATTTTCCCTTCATTAAGGCATCGAGTGAAAATTTGGGAGAGTACTGTTTCGATTTCTCCACTTGCTTCTTGTATGATGTCTACAGTAATTCCATCTTCTCCTGGAGCTTTTCCCCGCTTCATGTTCTTGATTGCATGTGCAACTTCTGCTGGAAGGACTGGAAGAACTCTGGTACCTTTCATGATGTCTGGAGTACATGTATCATCCCTTTCATATAATTTGGAGTAGAAATCTTTCACTCTTGTCAAAATTTCGCCTCTATTTCTTGTTACAGAACCATCTTCTTTTCTCAGTGCCATAATCTGTTTTTTCCCCTTACTGAGATGTCCCTTTGCTATCTTTAGGCTTCGGTTGTTTTCAATTGCTTTCCTTACTAGTTCACAGTTGAATTTCCTTACGTCTTCAGTGATACTTTTTCGTACTGTCTTGCATAGCTCTATATATTCCAATTTGGAAGTCACATCTTCTTTAGTTGTACTCATCACTCTTCTTTTTTGGATCAACATTTTGGTTTTTCCTGATAATTTGTTCACATGCAATTTGTTCTTAGACCCAGCTAATTTTGTTGCTGTTTCCATAAGAGCTTTGGTTACTTTTCTGTTAACTTCAGAAATATCCACTTCTTCCGCTGTTAGGCCTTCTAAAGCAGAGAATCTGTTCTTCAGTTCCAATTTGAAGGTATTATGGTGTTTTTAAGGTTGGTTATGTCAATACATTTTGTTTGTCTTATGAGCTTGCTACGTTCGAGTTTAGTGTTGAGGTGCATCTTACATCTCACCAATCTATGGTCACTGCCTGTGTTGAACTTGTTTAGCACACTGCAGTCTTCCATGACGAATTTTTTGTTACACATAATAAAATCAATTTCACTTGTCGTCCCATTTGGATGTCTCCATGTCCATTTCCTGTGTGGCTTTTTCTTGAAAAAGGAGTTCAAGAAGAAAAACCCTTCTGCCTCTGCAAACTCTACGAGAGTATTTCCACGCTGGTTTCTGTTGCCGTGACCGAATTTACCTACTGAAGTTTCATTCTGTTGCCGTTGCCCTATTTTTGCATTGAAATCTCCCATAATTATCTTCAAGTGCTGCTTACCTTTATTATTTAGATCACGAATTTCTTCATAAAATTCTTCAATTTCTTCTTCAGCAGGACTTGTGGTGGGTGCATAAGTTTGAATAATCTGAGCCTGGTATCTTCTCGAGAGTTGGATAACGAGTCGTGCAGCTCTGTCAGAGGAACTTTCAACTTCTACAACTTTATCCTTCAGTTTCTTGTTTATTATAAATCCAACACCACTAGTTCTGCCAGTATCTGTCCCACGATAGTAGAAGAGATGTCCACTTTTCAGTTCAATGAGATCTTCTCCTTTTCTCCTTACCTCACTTAGCCCGACGATGTCCCACTTGATCCTTTGTAGTTCCTCTTCCAATTCAAGAAGCCTTGAATCAAAAGATAGGGAGCGTCCGTTATACGTTGCCAAGGTCAGCATCAGATGGCAACCTAGTCCGGTCCTCCGAGGATTCTTAGCACCCTCTGCCTTCATGTCGCACTGGCCGCTGCCTTGGCCAGGTACATTCCAGCTGCCGGAGACTGAGGGCCAAGATTTAAGTTGTGGAGTTATTTTGGAGGGGTTTGGCCATAACTCACCACGCTGGCCAAGCGTGTTGGTGAGTGTGGGATAGCATTTCCTCTAATCCCGATGGTATAGTTATACCGCTATTGGCGGTCGTCAGAGCCCCTTTAGTGGGAACAGGATGTACCACGAGAAGGCGGGGTTGACATTTGTCAAGGAGAGGCTGTGATGTTACGCATCACCTGACCTTACAACCCATATATATATATACACCTTAATGAAGGGAAAATTCCTGAGGATTGGAAAAACGCTACAATGATCTTGCTACATAAAAAAGGTGACATTGAGGATCTCAGGAACTACAGACCTATCAGCCTCCTATCAGTGGTTTATAAAATCTTCACTAAAGTTCTTTCACACCGCTTGAAGGTGACACTGGACATGGCTCAACCGAGAGAACAAGCTGGATTCAGTAGTGGCTACAGCACGATAGATCATATCCACGTACTGAGAGAACTAATTGAAAGAGCGAGGGAATATGAACTTCCATTGTGCATGGCTTTTATCGATTATGAAAAAGCCTTTGATTCGGTGAAACCATCAGCAGTTGCAATGGCTCTGAAATCCTGCGGTATTGAAGATGCATACATTATTATTAATAATATCTATGAAAATGCAAGTGCAAAGATTCGGTTGTTTGAAAATACAACACACATAAAAATTGGAAAAGGAGTGAGACAAGGTGACACCATATCTCCGAAGCTCTTTAATGCCACATTGGAAAATGTCTTTCAATCACTGAACTGGGAAAACAAAGGGATAAAGATTAATGGAGATTATCTAACCTACCTTCGTTTTGCTGATGACATAGTCATTTTTGCAACTACCCCATCAGAGCTACAGAGTATGATCCAGGAACTTGCTGACAAGAGTAAAGAAGTGGGATTAAAAATGAACTTTCAGAAGACAAAAGTGATGTACAATGCTTTTACAAGAAATGAAGATTTATCGATTGATGGAGAAAAGCTGGAGATAACAGACACGTACGTTTATCTTGGACAGCAGATATCAAGTGAGGGTCACATTGGTGAAGAAATTAATCGGCGTACAAAACTTGCCTGGAGAGCTTTTGGAAGAAACAGCATAATTTTCAAGAGCAATATGCCATTATGTCTTAAAAGAAAAGTGTTTGATCAATGCATCCTTCCAGTGCTTACGTATGGTGCAGAGACGTGGACCTTAGCTAAAAGAGACATACAAGGGCTGCAGACAACTCAAAGCAGCATGGAGAGGTGCATGCTTGGTGTAACCAGGAGAGATAAGAAGAGGAACACGTGGATCCGAAAAATGACAAGAGTGGAAGACATCATGATCAGAGTTAAATCCCTGAAATGGCAATGGGCTGGACATACTGCCAGAAGAACAGACCATCGATGGACAGCCGAAATTTTAGATTGGATTCCAAGGGACAGGAAAAGACCCAGAAGAAGACCACATGGAAGATGGGTGGATGAAATTCGAAAGTATGCGGGAGTGACATGGAGGAGACTGGCACAAGACAGACCGTTGTGGAGGAAACTTGGGGAGACCTTCGTCCAGCAGTGGATTGATAATGGATGATGATGATGATGATACATGAAAAAAAAAAAAAGAAGAGAGATGAGGACAACTAAAGAAGATGTGACTTCCAAAGTGGAATATATAGAGCTATGCAAGACAGTACGAAAACGTATCACTGAAGACGTAAGAAAATTCAACTGTGAACTAGTGAGGAAAGCAATTGAAAACAACCAAAGCCTAAAGATAGCAAAGGGACATCTGAATCTCAGTAAGGGAAGAAAACAGATTATGGCACTGAGAAAAGAAGATTGTTCTGTAACAAGAAATAGAGGCGAAATTTTGACAAGAGTGAAAGATTTCTACTCCAAGTTATATGAAAGGGATGATACATGTACTCCAGACATCATGAAAGGTACCAGTACCAGAGTTCCTCCAGTCCTTCCAGCAGAAGTTGCACATGCAATCAAGAACATGAAGCGGGAGAAAGCTCCAGGAGAAGATGGAATTACTGCAGACATCATACAAGAAGCAAGTGGAGAAATCGAAACAGTACTCGCCCAAATTTTCACTCGATGCCTTAATGAAGGGAAGATTCCTGAGGATTGGAACAACGCTACAATAATCCTGCTACATAAAAAAGGTGACAGAGGATCTCGGGAACTACAGACCTATCAGCCTCCTATCAGTGGTTTATAAAATCTTCACTAAAGTTCTTTCACACAGCTTGAAGGTAACACTGGACATGGCTCAACCGAGAGAACAAGCTGGATTCAGGAGTGGCTACAGCACAATAGATCATATCCACGTACTGAGAGAACTAATTGAAAGAGCGAAGGAATATGAACTTCCATTGTGCATGGCTTTTATCGATTATGAAAAAGCCTTTGATTCGGTGAAACCATCAGCAGTTACAGTGGCTCTGAAATCCTGCGGTATTGAAGATGCATACATTATTATTAATAACATCTATGAAAATGCAAAGATTCGGCTGTTTGAAAATACAGCACACATAAAAATTGGAAAGGGAGTGAGACAAAGTGACACCATATCTCCGAAGCTCTTTAATGCCACATTGGAGGGTGTCTTTCAGTCACTGAGCTGGGAAAACAAGGGGATAAAGATTAATGGAGATTATCTAACCCACCTTCGTTTTGCTGATGACGTAGTCATTTTTGCAACTACCCCATCAGAGCTGCAGAGTATGATCCAGGAACTTGCTGACAAGAGTAAAGAAGTGGGATTAAAAATGAACTTTCAGAAGACAAATGTGATGTTCAATGCTTTTACAAGAAATGAAGATTTATCGATTGATGGAGAAAAGCTGGAGATAACAGGCACTTACGTTTATCTTGGACAGCAGATATCAAGTGAGGGTCACATTGATGAAGAAATTAATCGGCGTACAAAACTTGCCTGGAGAGCTTTTGGAAGAAACAGCATAATTTTCAAGAGCAATATGCCATTATGTTTTAAAAGAAAAGTGTTTGATCAATGCATCCTTCCAGTGCTTACATATGGTGCAGAGACGTGGACCTTAACTAAAAGAGACATACAAAGGCTGCAGACAATTCAAAGTAGCATGGAGAGGTGCATGCTTGGTGTAACCAGGAGAGATAAGAAGAGGAACTCGTGGATCCGAAAAATGACAAGAGTGGAAGACATCATGATCAGAGTTAAATCCATGAAATGGCAATGGGCTGTGTATACTGCCAGAAGGACAGACCATCGATGGACAGCCGAAATTTTAGATTGGCTTCCAAGGGACAGGAAAAGACCCAGAAGAAGACCAAATGGGAGATGGGTGGATGAAATTCGAAAGTATGCGGGAGTGACATGGAGAAGACTGGCACAAGACAGACCGTTGTGGAGGAAACTTGGGGAGATCTTCGTCCAGCAGTGGATTGATAATGGTTGACAATGATGATGATGATATATATATATATTACACCGATGAATCATTACATTATGACCACCTACCTAATAAGCTGTATGCCCCCTTTAGCCTGCAAAACAGCGGCTACTCGGCGAGACATCGATTCGATGAGGTGGCGATAGGTATCGTGGGGTATCTAACAGCCGGTCCTCCAGTTCCCGTACATTTTGGGGTGGTGGTGCTCTAGCGCGAACCCGCTTTTCCAAGTCGAACCACAAATGTTCGACTGGGTTCATGTCAGGTGAATTTGGAGGCCAGGGCATTATAACAAAGTCACCAGCATGTTCCTCGAACCACTCCTTGACGATTCTGGCAGTGTGGTATGGCGCTTATCCTGTTGGTAATGGCCATCACCAGCAGGGATCACAGTTACCATGAATGGGTGAACTTGGTCCGCAACAATGGTCAGATATGAGACAGTTGTCAGGGATTGTGCTATTGGGATAATGGAGCCTAAAACGTCCCAAGAAAACATCGCCCACAGCACAACACTGCCGGCGGCTGCCTGTTTCCACCCAACAGTGCATTTTAGGAGCTATAGCCTAAGATGGTAATCGGCGTATCCGCGCTCGGCCGTCATCGTGATGCACTAGAAATCTTGATTCGCCAGACCAGACCACTTTCTTCTAATAATCTACGGTCCAATCTCGATGATCCTTGGGCCCATTTCATGCGTTGTTGGCGATGACGTGCAGTAAGCATGGGGACCCGTCTGGGTCTTCGGCTACGCAGGCCCATGCACAGAAGACTGCGATGAACTGTGCGCTGTGACACATTGCCTTGCTCACCACTATTGTAGCTGCGAGTGATTTGTCGCACTCTGGCCCTGTGAACAGTGTGCGACGTCAATGAGTTGCGCACGACAACGGCTGGGCGACGGTTAGTCGTTTGCCCATCTGTGCACCACTTTTGATACGTACTCACTACAGTGGAACGTGAACCACCCACAAGCCGCGCAGTTTCAGAAATCGTAGTTCCGTGCCATCACAATTTTTCTTTTATCGAACTCCGATAAAGCTAAAGCTTTTCCCATTCTGACTCTGAACACTAACCGAAAGCTGGTCCTCGGGTTGTATATATACTGCTCTGTGAACTTCACTGCGCCACCGTTCGGTTTCCAGGAGCGCTCATTTATCTAGGCTGGGGGTGGTCAATGTAATGGCTCATCGGTTTACATGCAGTACCGTATAACGTAAGAAAAAAGTAGAAACAAAACCTACGTTTGCCTTCGCTTCCAGTTAACCCGGATATTTTGCTGTAACTCCACATCAAAAGTTCTAGACTGATTATGTGTTTGCACCAAGCAAATATTTGGTCGATGTGGGCATAAGTCTCTTTTCTTCATCCCTTAACAAACTAAAGGGGTGTTCCAATACAAAAGTCCCTTTGGATTACACGAACGAACCTTACAGCTAGCTTAAATCTACAAACTAAAATCAGCCGCTCACTGTCTGACGACGCAGAAGCAAAACTGCTACTGTTAAAAGAAAGGCGACCAGCCCCGAAAAGAGTTTAACGCATGCGCAGTTCAAGGCGCATCTGTTCATTCATTACTATTCTCCGAATTTTCGGCAAAGCAGCCAAGGAGACGAGTTGACGGGTGTCGCCTCTACCACCACACAGTATTCATTGCGCTCTAGTAAAAGCATGTGGAAGAGCCGTAATGTGTTACATAGTTACTCAACTATTGTAGTGGCCCACCAGTGGAGTATATTCGAGGCTAGGCTAGCTGAAAAAGCCCAGAGAATGCACAAATAAAAGTCAATTAAGTATACACAAATAAAAGTCAATTATCAACGGTATTAAGATATCTCGATGCTTTCGCTGCGAAAAGAAAAAACCGTACGGACTTTTTTTTTGATTGGAGGTTTAACGACCACCGTGAGCAACTCAATGGGCTATAAGCAGTCGCCCGTCCCTAATTTAGGGTCACTGGTTCCAGGGAAGGGAGAGAGCCAGTGCCGTAAGACAAACAACATCCATGCCTGGCCGGGATTCGAACCCGGACCCCTTACGGACGAATGATCAGAGGCCAGCGCTTTAGACCACTGCGCCACCGGGGCGGCCCGTACGGACTCGTTCGCTTCTTTGACTCAGTCTGGTGAGCGTAACGAAAGCAAATCTTCCAGAGTCTTCGCTATTCTGATTCGAAGATCTTCGATACCATCGCCTGCTAGCGTTTCCATGACAACACGAATGAGCGAATGGAGGGTAATTCACCATCGCTTTGAGCAACGGTCCGCTCAGAAAAGAGAAGACTGACTACCCTCAGTCACTCGCATGCTTTCGCCTGTAATAGCCCGTGTTTCGCGAGAGTTGTTTCAGTTTGTGTGAAGTGTCAATGGATCAAAATCAGTGATATTATATCTTAAATTTCATGGCTGGCTTTGTTGAATTTGAAGAGTTGATTTTTGTGAAAGCTTTCCTGAATATGTCAGAATTTAAAGAACCCTATGCTTCAAATTTTGATACAGTTCGACTCAAAAAGGGAACTGAAGGTGTTTCATTCTCTTCATGAACACAAAAAGAAATTAGTAAGAGGCATTTGTTACATGAAATTGGATATTTGGACATTGTGTTTATTAAGGAGTACATATTAGATTTTTTTATGTACATTATATATGTACATCTCAATAAACAAAGGTAAAAGGTGTACATACAGGATTTTTTTTTTTTTTATATATATATATGTACGCCTCAAATAAACACAATGTTCAAATATCCCATTTCATGTAACAAATGTCTTACTAATTTCTTTTTGTATTCATGAAGAGAATAAAACACCTTCAGTTCCCTCTTTGGGTCGAACTGTATCAAAATTTGAAGCATAGGGTTCTTTAAATTCTGACAGAAGTTCAAGAAAACTTGTGGCTTTAAGATATGTATTTGATTTTTTTTAATGCACAAAAACTTCTTTTGGAAGTTGCAGTTGTTGATGGAAACTTTAATATTAGGTCTGCTGATGTGTCATTTCATCATCATTGTCAACCATTATCAATCCACTGCTGGATGAAGGTCTCCCCAATTTCCTTTCACAACTGTGTCTTGTGCCAGTCCCTTCATGTTAGTCCCGCCTACTTTAGAATTCCATCCACTTATCTCCCATGTGGTCTTTTTCTGGGTCTTTTCCTGTCCCTTGGAATCTAATCTAAAATTTCGGCTGTCCGTCAATGGTCTGTCCTTCTGGCAATATGCCCAGCCCATACTGGTAATGTCCAGACATTCTAGGGTAATGCGCATTATATGTCCAGCCGTTCTAGGTAATACGCAATATTATATTGCCAGAAGGACAGACCATCGATGGACAGCCGAAATTTTAGATTTGATTTCAAGGGACAGGAAAAGACCCAGAAGACCACATGGTAGATGAAATTCGAAAGTATGCGGGACTAACCTGGAGGAGACTGGCACAAGACAGACCGTTGTGAAAGGAAATTGGAGAGACCTTCATCCAGCAGTGGATTGATAATGGTTGACAATGATGATGATGAAATGACATATTAGCAGACCTAATATTTAAGTTTCCATCAACAACTGCAACTTCCAAAAGAAGTTTTTGTCCATTAAAAAGAATCAAGACATATCTTAGGGCCACACAAGGACATGTACATTCGAGCAACTTGCCTGGTTTGTTAATGGAGAAAAACATTTTTTAAATATGAAAAAGTACTCAAAAGAAACATTTTTGTGAAAACGTAACACTCAAGTTCACACAAACGGAAAGAATGGAGTTCATGTACAAATAAATGCTCAAATCCTAATAGTCATAATTATTTGGTATCATGTTAGCAATTAGCATGTACCTAAAATTTAGAAAAAAAAAGTTACTTCTATTACTTAATTCAAAAGTAAATTTCGCAATTAAAAAAAATACTGGGAGGGGGGATGAGGGGAGACAGCCTAGGTCTCGGACCCAAGGTACGCCACTGTGGCTTCAAATTTTGATACAGTTCGACTGAAAAAGGGAACTGAAGGTGTTTTAATAAAATCTGGGAACTGGTTAATAAACACGGATATTTTTTTTTTCCGGGATTTTTTCCAATTAAGAGATTTTTTTTTCTCTCTCATTTTTATGTGGGGCTTAGCCCCGGATGCCCATAGTGACCCAACACCACTGTACATACTCTTATAAGAACTTCATCATTGGACTAATTTACATAGAAAGAAAAACTAGAAGTTTATTATTAAAAGCGCGCGGGTGAAGAAAGCGGAAATGACCGATCAAGATCCCGTGGAGTTAACTTAAAAAGTGACCGACAGACGGAAATCTTAATTCCCAGCTCAATGAACCTCAAGTATCTTGGGTGTTCAACTGTCGTGGTTAATGACAGGGCGGACGCACCCAAGAAAGAGCAACCGTGTTTTGCTTCATTACGTAACGTCGGCTTTTGCGAAACTCCAAACTACCACACAATTTTGCTATTACAGACGAACTTCCTCTTTTACGGGACATCCGCAGAACATTACCTATCCTTCCACTAGCAGTGACGAAATGCTGAGAGTGAGACGCCACTTTAAGACTAGCCAAAACCATTACGAGAGAAACCAGTTTCGTGTTTCCCGACTTTGACCTTCCCCTCATTTTGTGGATCATACATACGCCTTCAATTACACAATTTCACAAAGACATACCCAGTTAGCTTTTGCCGATGTTCTAGGAAGTAATCACAAACAATAAAAAAGTGAATCTCACGAAAAGCGCCTTACATAATAATGCCAATCTTGCGGTTGAACAAAAATGAAAAATATTTTCTAATCATGAAAATATGTCAAAAGTAAAGACGCGATTTGGAAAATATTTTTCAATGTATGTAAATATTTTCCAAATCGCTTCGTTTGACATATATAGCGAAACATGGCTGTGTGTACAAAAGTGACGCTTATTTTTCCGTTTTTGGGGCACATCTCACACTGAAAAGTTAATGTCAGAAAAAAAAAACTTAACATGATAAAGATTTTCTACGAGTTAGTAACTCTTCTGGGAGCAAGATTTCTAAATGAGAACCTGAACCTACTAGATTTTTTTTTTTTTTTTTTTAAGATACAATCGTATCGTAAAAGAGTACATGACATGCTGAAATATAAGTAACCATACGTACTTACAAATAAATAACTGCGTCAATAAAAATAAATATAAAATATAATCTCATTACTTCATTTTAGATATTATAGATTAAGAGAAATTGTTTAATAAATGTGTGAAGTGACAATTAGTACAACAAAGTTACTGATCATAAGTAAATTATGCATAAAGTATATTTGCGTACGTTTTTACATTAATTATACTTGTGTCAATCTGAAATAATATATTGTTGCTTTATCACTATATTTGTCATAAAATTGTGCGGTTCATTTGTCCAGCATGTGACAACAAGTATATCTATTATCCCAGATGTGCCATCTAATAATATACTTCCAGTTGATTCTATGAATAAATGAATTTGTATGGAGTACACGTACTCCAAATTTGAAAACGAGCAGCGGGTGGCTTAGTGGTTAGATATTCAGACTACTGATGGAGGGACTCCAGGTTCAAACCTAGCCTGATAAAGCTTGAACCTGGGGGATCTCCGTGGTAATGTGAATTTCTAACTAACAATCGCTGAATACCCGCCTTGCACGTTAAGTGACGGCCCCCTGGTAGAAATCCCCCGGTTACATATAAGGGTGTTCATTCCTATGCTGCCCCCTCCCCTCATTTCTCTCCCGCCTTCTATGCGCAAAATTGTACGCTTGTACGGGGGCGCCATCTAGTGTGCTTTCTCTCAACTATCCGGTCTGAATCGCTAGATTCGCTCAGTTTCTGTGCCCTGCCCGAAAGGGCACAGAAAACTGCACGAAGTTGGAACACATTTGAAATATGGATATTTTTTTTAGTACATATTTGAAATGTGCACTCAAAAACAAGTACATTTTGCTTATTTCTAAGTACCAATTTTTAACAGTGTAAATATATGCCGTTATGCGCATAGCACTTTCGCTACAATATCATTTACTAGCGTATAGCCCGTCATACGACGGTTGTTTTTAAGCTTTAAATAAATATTGATATACAGGGGATGTTGCCCGTCCTATGACGGAACAAAATTTTTAATTGAAGCAGATTGAAAACAATTCAAATAGACGCCTGATTTCTGTAAGGAAATAAGGTAAAAACTTGTATAGTAAGAACTCATTCATGTTAGAACTAGAAATTATATGCTATTTATTTCCGTATCAAAAAAAGACCTCAAGGTAAATAACAGTGGGCAAAATATTTGTTGTTTAACACAATTGTACGTTAGAGCGTTTAGATAGATCGATATTTTGCAAAATGTGCAATACAATCAGCACTAAACTCGGAAAGTGGTTTTCGTGTAAACTTACCTTAACTTTTAACTTCGATTTTTCGCGTTTAAATTTCCCTTTTCTCCGGCACACTTATTCCCTTCACGGTTTGTTTAGACTGCTATTGAATAACTCGGGCTCCGGGGGGGGGAGAGATAATATATTCGAGGCCTTTTTACGAAAATTACTAAAATTTTTAAATTCATATTACACTAGGTTTTACGGGCGTCCTATAATTCAAATTCTTTAGAACCTACAGGTATTTTCCGTAAAATCAAAATTGCTACATTTTATTGCGTGTAACAAATGCACACTTTGTAATTAAAATGACTGCCCTTGTTTTATGCTAATACAAAGTATTATAAAACACTTACGCCAAAGTTAATCACATCATGCAGATTTAATTCTTTTAGAAAACTAAGGCCCGTCTCTTTGAAATGCCTCACAATCACACACATAAAACATGTTAGTAACTGCCATGTGACAGTGTCTGACCTTTCCCGATTAACACGAAGTACAGAACATAAGCAAATAAATAAGCAAAAATTAAGAATTGACACAAAAAGGGTAAAATTACTTAAATTAGTTTTTACTCTTGAATAAAAAAATTACTTAACATAACGTTAAAATGTTTTGTACATAGTAAAAGTCTTTTCTTTTGACTCTGCTATATATATATAAAAAAAAAAAAGACAGGTCTCTGAATTTTCGTTTCCGCAAAGAACACCTTTTAGCTTATTGCATTGTAAAGAATGCGTGGTTATGTGCAAACAAGTGTAATACACAGGGCCGGCTGGACCATAGGGGCAACCGGGCGGTCGCCCAGGGCCCCGCACTTTACAAAACAAAAACAAAATTGTTTTTGCTAAAATTCTCTATATTTATTGTTAATTTTTTTTTAAGTTTTGGGGCGCAAGGCCCTCAAAAATATATATTTACGTTTTCGAACCGTAGGTTGAAGAAGCGTATATGCTCCAGCTTTGTCCGTCTGTCTGTTCACCCGATAACTTCGGTAAAAATTATTCAATTTCAATTAAATTTTGGTATGTGGTAGAGGACAACCTGGGGACGAACCCTATTGAAAATAAGCGAAATGGGGTCAAAGGTCAAGACATAAAGAGCGGGATCCATTCCATCGCCCTTATGCGTCATAACTTACGTAAAAATGCTTCAATTGCCACAAAACTTTATCATGTTGTTCCGGAAACAAACTGAACAGGTTATGCTGAATGTAATCGAAATGGGATCAAAGGTCAGGGCACAGGAGCGAGATTTATTCCACAGCCATTATCCTCATAACTTGAGTAAAAATGCTTCTATCGCGACAAAACTTTAGTATGTTGGTCCAGAGGTATACTGAACCAATTATTTTTAAGCTCATCGAAATAGGATGAAGGGTCATGGCACATGAGCGAGATTTATTTCACAGCCATTAACCTCATAACTTGAGTAATAACTTGAGTAAAAATGCTTCTATTGAGACAAAACTTTAGTATGTTTATACTGAACGAATCAATAGTCAGGGTTGAGAGGAGAGTTTGTCTGCGCGCGATTTCTGGTATGATGGAAAGCATATCATAATCAATGTATTGCATGATTTTAAGATGTTCTTTTGTTTTTTTAAGTTTATACCCCCCCCCAACTTATTTAAACCTTAAACTTTTCCATATCCAAGAAATAAGAAATTAAATTTCACCACATTTTGTTTTGTGACTCCCTATTATATACTCAATAATTTGTGCGTAAATCTGGTACTGAAATTTAAAAAAATAAAAAGAACAATAACAAAGTTTTATCTCTGCTATATACACTGCTGGCCACCCAAAATGCAACACCACGAAGGACACGAGAGAGCAAAGCCAGATTTACTGGACACATAACAGATACAATATTGGATGAAACGATTGAGCTTACAGGCCCGTGCGACTTGCGGAACACGCAGACATCAATAGTTCGTGTGGCCCCCATGGCTGGCAATAACGACCGCTACACGCCGCAGCATCGAACGAAAGAGGCTTTGGATGTGGGCTTGGGATATGCCGGTCCAGGCTGCTTCCACACGTTGCCACAGTTCATCAGGCGTAGGCGCGGGTAGTGCTTGCCGTGCCACTCGGTTGCCGACCAGCCGTGTTCGATGGGCGACATATCGGGAGAACAGGCGTGCCACGGCAGCAGTAACACCTGGTGGGCAGTGAAGAATTGTTGCACGATGCGTGCCACGTGCGGGCGCACATTGTCCTGTTGAAACGTGGCCGCTGGCAGGTCCTGCAGGTAAAGGAAGACCACAGGCTCCAAAACGTCGGAGATGTATCGGTGGCTGTTGAGTGTACTGGCGATGCGTACCAGAGGGGTGCGGGTGTCATATCCAATTGCGCCCCAAACCATAACGCCAGGCAACGGACCGGTATGGCGATGCATAACGCAGGCGTCATACAGTCTCTCGCCGCGGTGCCGCCACACGCGGATCCGACCATCGTGGTGTTGCAGGCAGAAGCGGGATTCGTCGGAGAAGACCATATCGTTCCATTCCGTAGTCCAGGTGCGACGCTCAACGGCCCACTGCCGCCGCACTCGCCGGTGGTGCAACGTCAATGGTAATCGGAGACACGGGCGCCTTGCGACAAGTCCCCGCTCCTGCAGACGACGTCGAACGGTACGTGCTGACACAGGTTGTTGCGCAACATACCCTAATTCCTGCGCTAACGTTCGTGATGTGGCGGTGCAAGCCGTCAATGCCCGCCGCACAACATGCCGGTCCTCTAGTCCGGTGGTGTGCCGCGGCTATCACTCACGTCCGTCGGTCCATCCGTCCCTCCTGCACCCACCGAATCCATACTCGCCTCACTGTGGCTGGATGTCTCGGTACGATAAACCACTGTCACGATAAGCCACTATTCGTCCTCTGTCGAACTCCGAAACGTGCTGAAATGACAGCCGTATTCTGCGACGAGGCATCAGAAAGCTCCCCACGCACAGGTCCGGCAGCACAACACACTTCCAATGCATACACCCCCGCCTTCTGTGTCCCCTTCGTATAGTGCTTCTCGGTGGCGTGCCGGGCGCACATGATTTGCATATGCCCTGCAATGCTAATCGTTCGCATGTCCTCTCGCGGGCGACGCATGCTGCGAATTTCAGGCCAATCGGATGCTTCCTTCTTGGTGTTGCATTTTGGGTGGCCAGCAGTGTATAAGGAGGCCAATCCTTCAGTGACTTTAAAAACAGTGTTGGGGGAAAAAAAAAAAAAAAAAAAAAAGGCAATTTTTATACATGAGCACGTATAAGAGGTGAATAAAGTAATTAATTTACCAGTTATTCCACTTTCCATCAAAAATCAATCACTAAAACATGTACCAAGAAATATATATATATACATACACACACTAAAGAGCAAAGCCTAAAACATAAGAAAAACTTTAGAATTTAAAACGAAAGTTTGTAGGAAAGTTTTTATTAAGATAATAAAGCAACCTAAACTTCCTCTCCAGAAAAAAAAAGTCGTTGATTTCAGCAATTTTTATTCTCTTCCTCTCTCTCCTTGTCTGTCTGTCTGCCTGCCTGCCTGCCCCCCCCTCTCTCTCAATGCCTGTATCTATCTGTCTGTCTCTCACTCATGTCTGTATCTGTCTCACTCTGTCAGTCTGTCTCTCACTCTCTCACTCTGTCAGTCTGTCTCCCTCTCTCACTTTGTCAGTCTATCTCTCTCATTTAATGTGTCTACCTGTCTCACTCACTCAATGTCTGTCTCTCACTATCACCATCTGTCAGTCTCTCTACCTGTCTGTCTCTCTCTACCTGTCTGTCTCTCTCTCTACCTGTCTGTCTCTCTCTCTACCTGTCTGTCTCTCTCTCTACCTGTCTGTCTCTCTCTCTACCTGTCTGTCTCTCTCTCTACCTGTCTGTCTCTCTCTCTCTCTACCTGTCTGTCTCTCTCTCTCTCTCTACCTGTCTGTCTCTGAAAAATGAAAATACACGAAAATTATCATAAACTGTCTGTCTCTCTCTCTCTCTCTCTCTCTCTGAATTTTCAATCCATATGATGGTCTTTTTCTTAAGCTCACAATAATGAGATAATCATTTTCCTTTATAATAATTTTTGTCTATTTCCATTTTTCATACAATGATTTCATTAAATCATGAGATTCATTTCCTAGGGCCCTCTATATGAAATTTCGCCCGGGGCCCACAAAAGTTCACTCCGGCTCTGGTAATATATAACGCCTTATCCTCATTGGTATAAAGATTTAATTATTTCAACTGATATTTCGTTCACATTCTCTTGTTAAACATGTATAGGAACTATTGCCATGACTGTGAAAAAGGGGCCTCAAAATCCTCTGGAATAGAGCCTTTCCTCGTCAACCAGTTTTTATGAACTAGAGCGAAAATGCTTTCAAAATTTTATTTACTGAAAAAAAAAATATTGCTTTTTGTTTTAATTCTTGATTCAAGCTGCCGTCAAAAATTCTTGGCTATTTTTTTTACTAGTTTCATATGAAGTTCCCGCAAAAATTTTGAAAAATCCTTAGCTGGGGGACTCACGGCTAAGAAGGATTTTTAAATTTTGAGAAATCCTTCTTAGCCGTGAGGGTTGCCATCGGGAAAAAGTTTAGGGACAAAGTGGCCCAGCTACACAAATCTAAATTTTATTGGAACAAGAAATTACTGTGTCACGATAACAGTGTTTGGTTGCAGCAACAAAACCGCTTTATCACGAAACAATACATATTTTGTTGGATCAATCAAATTCCCCAAAATCGGCCTAGGCATTTTGTTAAATGAACAAAACGTTTTGTCGTAATAATTGTTTTTGAATCAACAATAATTTTTAGTAAAATATTTTTGCAAATTCAACATACATTTTTGGTTGACTGCATATAGACAAATTTTTTTGGTTGATTGAACAATTGTTTTTGCTGAATTACCAAAACGTTTTTTCTCCAATGGCCACTTTGTCAAAGTCATTTGACTAACACTAATCCTTTCTAACCGAATACCTGCTGAAAGGGCTGTGACATATATGTCCATATCAGGGGTCGGACAAGCCCTTCATGTCTTGGGTCATGGTGCATAAAATGGACTATAGAAGCGAGATCTAATCAATCTCAGCAAGTTTACTGTCAGTACTATGGAGATGAGAGGAGTAAAAGAATTGTTTTGTCATAGCTTTTATAGGACCTAGTTGCTACGTAAACATTCCTGTTTGGGGAGATCCGAAAAGTATGGACACCATTTGGTTGAGGTATGTCGGCCGCTTAAAGGGTTAAACTAAAAAAAAAAGCCACCCTCTAAAACAGTCTAAATCCCAAAGGCGCGAGTACTTGCTGTTTGTTATAAACTTAATTCTACGTATAAACAATGTTTAACTATACAAAAGAATGACCAGTTGAATCATTTTCCGGAATAACTTATTTAGGCATCACAGCTAAGTTTAAAAGTAATAAACAAAGACATTGCTCTTTCCACGTTTAGCAACGCCCAGCAACCGAAAAATTGTTATTCTTGCCCTTTGGATTTAACTGCTATAATTAATATATGGCCAGCGCCGTTAATGCCCACCAGATGGAGACTTCTCAGTAGCTGAGCCCATCTTACAGATTTATAATGTCAGATGCTGACAGAAAAACGCACATAGCGCCGTGGATTGTTGGCCACCGTGGTGTAAGGCTAACGCGCTCGGCTAGATACCCAGTTTTTCGGTTGCTGTGCGTTGCTAAACGTGGAAAGAGCGATATATTTGTTTATTCACTGACTCCACGTATTTGGAGGATTTTCACTTTAAATGTAATATTTACAGCAGTTTTCAATACTGCAGGCCTCTTTTGAGACATCTTAAAGTGCACTTCCTGGCGAATATCTTTCTTAATACTAAAACGTGAATATTTTGAGCCTGTTATTTTTAAAGGTTACTTCCATTCGCTTCGCTGAAATACTTGGCAGATGCTTTGACGATGTTGCGGAAATGCACGAATTAGTGTCAAGAAGACAACATTGAAACTTCTCGCAATATATGCGAATATCGAACTTATATTTCATTTCTTCACAAGGAATGGCCTCGCATCCAAAATTCTACATCTCAGACCTTTTTATAGTGATAAAATCACTTTAAAAAGACTCCAAATTCTGGGAACTTCATAATTGTTGCGATCTGAGGGTCCCAGATCATGGGAGATACGGCGCCCCTTTTAAGCAAATTTATATGATACCCGACACGATTTACATACTAAATTACATAAGAACTAGTAAAGGCATATTTACCATACGGTCAAGTAAGCTTGTCTTCATACCTGAAAGAAAGGCACACGCACACCATTTGTCTTTCTTTAACCTCTTATTCAAACAAAAGGGGAAAATAAGATAATCTCATAAGACATCGTTGATTAGACTGGTTTTATATCAATCACGTGGAAGTTCCAAACGATGACCAATCCTCATAATAAAAGTTATTATAAAAGCTCTTTATAAAAAAAACTTTTTTTTTTTTTTTGTGAGTACAGTTTTATTTTCTTAACGTTTTTTTCCTGCTTCGCTAAATAACTTTAGGAGCTTCACAACACTGTACCCTTCTCGAAAAGACAAAATAACTATTCCTAAATAAAATTAATAATTCAGAAGATATAATTAAACCTTGTCGAGAGTGACCTTGAATTAATGACCATGGAGAATGCTAGTTTCGTGCAAAGCTGTTTCGCTAAAACAACGGAAAGCCACGGTTAAAACTCGTTTATGTGCCAAACTTCGTAATACAGAAATTTTCCATTAGTACGGCGAAACACAAGTTCATCACTGCCATTACAAGAATCAAAACTGCGTTGTTTTCCTTTAGTTTTTTTTTTTCTTTTTCTCCCTTTGTGTTTAAATCACTTTCTTTTCCCATGAGCATGTAAGACTGCACGGAGTCGCCCGTCCCTAATTTAAAGATGCTGCTTTCAGAAGAGGAACAGAGTCTGAGCGCCTTTTGACTGTGAGACAAATCGGCGCCCTACCACAGACGAACACAGCTAGGATGGGAAGCGCCGTGAAGTCAAGATCGCCGGCCCTTTAAATCGTTCTTTTCCTTGGCACACGTTCAATTTGCTGTAAAAGCATTGTTTCTGGGTTTTCCCGAGAATTTCATTCGGTGTAGGTCATGAATGTGCGATTTTCTTTTTAACGTTTGTTTGAGAGTGAACGGAAATACTTAAAATGTCTGATCGATATTGCGTGCCATCCCGCCGATTTAACTAAAATTGTGAAAAAAAAGAGCTTCCGTTTTCCTCAACAAGAAAGGACAAAATTTCCTCACTGATGGAAAAGGTAAATTTCTTAAGCGAAGAAAGATTTTTCGCGTTAGAATACCACGGTGAGTGAAAAGTTCCTCCCGCTTTGAGTTATTAATACACATAATGCTGGGCCTCTATTCCTCTATGAACCGCGAGACGTGGAGCACACGAGGTTAAGGACGTGCACGGGGCACGGAGTCACATTGCATTACCCGGTGAGCAGTCATTATATACTGGGTAAAACGCGGCTGCAACGAGAGAAATTTAAGTTGTAAGCAAGGAAACATGGGCCAGCAGCACTGCACGTAAATTGATCCGGAGTTCCAATGCTGGAGACAAGCAGAGGTGGAAACGTCCACCGACCAACACTGACACCTTGGTCGAAGATGTGACAGCAAACCCCGATACCAGAACACGATCATTGGCAGCTGAGGTGTGGTGCCCCCAATCCACCATCGTTCGTCACCTTCACCAGCTCGATTTCTTCTCCAGGAGTCATCGAATGGTTTCCCAGCAGACAGAACAATGTGTCGCTTTCCGCTTTGTATCGCAGATGGCTGCCAAATCAACATGACGATAGGTCGTATCGTCGTCACAGGTAACAAAAAGTGGGTATTTCTACCACTGTGAACCAGTGGCTGAGGCCACGCCATAAAGAGCAGCCAATTGCACAAGGATTGCGGTTCGAGGGGGAGAAGTTATGCTGTGCATTTTGTCGAATTGTGAAGGGACCTGTGCACTGGAAACTCGTGCCAGATGGTAAGACCGCAGAAGGGAACCTCTGTCAAACAATTGTAGCGGGTTCATGATGCTCTACGCTACATTCCTACCTAGCGCTCATTAATAGGAAGCGGGCGTTGACGCCCCTAGTCACACCTGCCGAGTGGTCCACCAAAAACTAAAGGAATTTGAAGGGGTTGATATCCTACCCTATCCTCCACACAGTCTAGTCCTTACCCCATCCTCCACACAGTCCATTCCTTATCCCATCTGACTACCACCTGTTTCGCTCCATGGCCCATTTCCTACAAGGAGGGAACTTCACTTCAGTAGATGTGAAATCTGGCATCCGCATTCCTGTCCTCAAAACCTTACTGCCTGCCGATGGTACCGTCGTGGCTTTGGTGAAACGTTGGCAAAGGACTATAGAAAACAACAGCCTGTACTTTGTAAAATGAGGAGAGCGTATATGACGTTCTTGCATGAATCAACTGTAACGTACCAGGAGATGTGACGTACCTGCCAGAAGGATGCACACGACATAAAGGCAGATAGGAATCAGAATAAATGTCCGCGTAGCTTAATTGGTAGAGCAACTTATTCCGGAATGAGTGGACCCGGGTTCGAACCCCGCCCGGCGCGGATAAAAATGACGGAGAAATTCACTTCGTTATAATGGCGCCCGAACTATCCGGATGACCCGACCGTTCAAAATCTCGCATTGGTGTGATGTTAGTTCCACATCGCGAGATAGGAAAAATATGAGCAGCACTTCGAAAGAAAAAAAAAAATAAAAATAAGGGGGAGATGATGTAACGTACCAGGAGATGTGACGTACCTGCCAGAAGGATGCACACGACATAAAGGCAGATAGGAATCAGAATAAATGTCCGCGTAGCTTAATTGGTAGAGCAACTTGTTCCGGAATAAGCGGCCTCGGGTTCGAATCCCGGCGTAGACCAAAAATGACGGAGAAATTTACTTCGTTATACAACGTTTTAGCGCAAACGGGACGAACATTTGACTAGCACTGGTACCTCACACGTACGATGACTCCGACAGTAACATATCTGCTGCATGCAGAATATACGTATCACCAAACTCCCACCTGATAATTACTTATCACTAAATGCCCAACTGATAATTTGGAGCTGAGGTTTGAACGGTATAGTCAAATGAGTGGCAGCGATTATATCCTTGTACAATAAATTTTAGAATCTCAAAAGAAATCGGGAATTAAAAAATATTTTGACTGCTCTCAAACAGTCTGGAAAATATCTAAGATTCTCTAACCTCGGTTCAGAAATAATTATAAATATGTATTAATACGTTCATTCCCCACGTGGAATTCCTTTGATTGCGCCGTTCGACGGAGTCTGAAAAAAGAATGTCAAAAGTAGTGTACATGTGGCCTCACGGTGCGTGAATGAAAGTGCGCGCTTAAGGGCTGGTTTACACGCAGCAAAAGTAGTTAGAGATTAACTCACTCGTTTAGCAGGGAAGCGGAGACATTTTTCAGTTAAGGAGGAAAAGACCCGTGGCTTGTGATTAGGATGGCTTTTGGTCTGGAGAGAGGACAGAGGAAGGGTCTTTGAGCGTGATATATATAGGAAACGGGAGATTTTTAGATGCATTGGGTTTTCGTGCTGATCGTGCCATAAAGCGTGTTATGGAATTACGGTGGTAGACCAACTTAAAAGCACGTGAAGGAGTTCAGATCGGTAAGACGGATGAATACTGGAATATGCCAGCCTCCCATTCAATCACCCATGACATATGCTCAAGCCAGAGTAAATGACATTAGACTGTTTTTCTACTGTTCAAGAAAGCCTAGATTTTTTTCCCCCGCATGTGGGTCAGTGTGATTATGGGTATTGAACTAAGTCAGTTTCCTCAGACTTGTAACAAAATAAAAAGTAACCGACGGCATCTGGTCTGCAATTAATCGAACCAAATAAATGTGATAACTCTCGCTGGATTGCAACTATTTTCATAAAGAGACGTAGGAGTAGAGAGGATCGTTACAATATTCCAGAGAGGTTTTGTCCTCCTATTCAGAATAATACAAAGCAAATATTGATGCAGCATTCTTTCCTGGAGTGTTGAAAGAAACTGGTATGATTTCCAAAAATGATTCATCTCAATTTATCCAGTAGATCACTGCATGCACAAACTTGAAAGTAATTGCTCTGCATGCTGACTTTTTGTTTAATGATGGAAATATCGAAATCTCTGGCCACGAAGCAAAGCACCATTTAATAAACCGCCTCTGTTAAGCAAAATTTTGATTTGCTTAACAGAGGCGGTTTAAAGTACTTTCACGCGAAGTAGTAAATGATATTTCAATAACTTATAAAATCTCTCCGAAACTTATTTGAAAACCTTATTTTGTAAGTAATGTGCAACATGCGCTAATTTTAGAATTAAAGTTTTTTAAAGAAGGCAAAATAAACTTTTTCAGAAATGTCTGTCTTCAAGGGCGTGAAACTGGATTTTCTTCATAAAGTTATTAAAAATTTCTGACGTATGCTTGATAATAAACCAATGTTTTAGCTGATCGCTAAATTTATGCTTCTGAATAAAGAAAAGTGAAAAAAATTTATTAGTGACCACACTGTACCAAACGGAAATTTCAAAAGTAATCTTTTTGTTGCTGAAGCAATGCCTTTTCAGTCAGAAAAACTAAGTTCCAGAAAATTTGGATCTTATCTGATCATATATAGAGGATTTTAGGAAGGGACCATCTAAAAATATCTGACCGCAGGTCTTAAACAACCCTTAGAAATAGGAAGCTAGGAGATTTGAGCTAGAGTGCCCGGTAGGAAAGTAACACGGAAGCGAAGTAGAAAGGGGGAGGAAGACGCCCTTATTTATTACCGGGGAGGCAGTACCCGGGGTCCGACGGCTTAACATGCCCATCCGACGCACGGCGGATATTTAGTGGATCGAGCGTTCGTACCTGTTGGGATCGAACCTGAGGTCCTTTCCGTGGCAGTCACGAAGTTGCCCATTAGGCCACCCGCGGCCCAGAAAATTTGGATCATACATCAAAGTAAATATATAAGTCACAAAATTCCAATAACGGTACTGTGCTGCTTTTTTTTTTTTTTTTTTTTTTTACAGAATTGTTTTAGTTACGGTTCATTTTAAAATAAAGAGATTCACTTACTCACATTAATCAGTTATTTGAGAAAACATAAAACGTGATTAGCCGCTTCAAAATGTGTACCACTTTATTTCTTAGAATTTTGTGCACTGGAATTCAGCGACATTCTCTGAATCTAACAAAAATGAAGGCTCGTCCCTAATTTAGGGTCACTGTGTTCGCATTTGTTGTAAGGCAAACACGACATCCATGACTCATTGGGATTAGAATCTGGCCCCCATCTTGGACGAATGATTAGAAGCCAACGTTTAGACCACTGCGCCATGAGGCGGCCAGTGAAATTTTAGAGACGTTACAATTTATTTATTTATTATTTATTATTTATTTTTTTTTTGTAGTTTTGCAAAGCGGACAACAGTTTATGGCCTTTTTATGATTAAATTCAATGGTCCAGGATTAGGAAACTTACTCAAAGCAGGATATCAATGAAAAAATTATAATTTCAACATACTAATTTTTTCACATCCTCTTTCCGTAATAACATTAACTTTGAGCTAATGCCTTACTGTATGGACTCACATAAAAAAGCCGAGAAATTTCGTAAACTATTTCTGAAAAAAAGAAAAAAAAACATCGGCATATCAGCTGTAAAAGTAAATGATAGCACTGAAAAAAGCGCGGTTCACATTTTATGAATTTTCCTTACGAAATGCCAGTTTTTCTATTCCTCAATCTTCTTGATATCATACAGAACACTTTTTTTAACGGAAATTAAAGTTTAAAATCGGCATTTACCATCTAAACCGCATTCTTTCGTGCCCATAGGGTTTTGCGGAAGATCATACAATACAGACTTAAAAGACGGGAAAGTGCTTGATGTGTTGTCATAGCAAAAATAGACTGAGGAATAAGCAAATTAAATTTAAAGGAACAGTAGTGCTTCAGCATACTTTGCCGGGAGGAGAACTTCGAAGATGACAGTTCACGGTAACTAGTGTTTTGTACAAATTTTACATCGTGAGGCGGTACAAGAAGGATGTTATGTAAATAACATGATACATTATTTTCGTAAATTCGTTTATATGAAAATTTTATAGGCAAATACTCTATTACCATAGAAAGTGAACTGTTTTTAGAAGATAAAGAATATTTAACTATTACGATGAATTCTGTCCATCGGTAAGTCATGGCTAGTCATTCCCCTTAGTAGAAATATTACCAACACCGTCGACTTGTTCGAACTCCCGGGGGAATCCCTGAAGCAGAGTATAACATACAGTGGGGAAAAGTCACCTGTTAATTGACTGAGTTTGAAACGCTTGAATGGACCACAATTTTTATTTTAGGAAAAAAATTGAAAAATAAACTTCAGTTTCATTGAAAATTTCGTTGTTTTTTTTTTTTGTTTTGTTTTGTTTTAAAAATCCAAGCTTCCCTTTATTATATTTAATGAAAAAAAAATCCTGAATTAGGGAAATTTCTCAGGATTTAGAAGCACCGCTGTTCGCAACCGCCTAAGGTGCCGGGCGTGGAAAAACATACATACGTTAGGAACAACAACAAAGAGTCAAGAAAGTAACTTTAATAGCGATGTTAAGAATAAACGCACAACTTACCCTGCTTGACGGAGACGTACTTTCCATTGAAACCAGCGAACGCAGCTTGAGGCACGGAATCCTCGAGGGAAAACAACTCATCTTTAGTGACAGTTTGTGATCGGGTTCGGAGAACGGCCTTGCTTCCAATGGGTGACACGTAACACGACCTTGAATCGCGCAGTGCCAGATATCCGTTGTGGAATTCCAGGGTGAAGAGACAATCTTCGGGATTGTAAGCCTCGGAGAGCTTACCGTCCGCCGTCAGATAACGGTCATTGCAGGTATGAACTGCATACTTGCCGTCGTTGAATTCCAAAGTGAAAAGGGTGTCTTCTCCCCAAGGGGTGTTAGCGTCCACTTGGATCTCGTCCATGTCTGCCGAAAGGCGCGCGTATCTCCTGCGACCGACTGAGCGGATATTTACCTGAGGACGGGCTGCTAAATGGACAGTCCAAAGTTCCGGTGAGCCGGGAGCTTTTGCGGCACAGATGAGCTTGTCGGTGCTGGACCCGAGGAAGTACCCCCGAATGGCGTTCTTCAAGGCCCAGTGTCCAGAACTATCTTCGGAAACGACGACGTAGAACTTCGCTCCTGAATCCTTCTCTTCGGAATCGCAAGTTACATTGCCGAATTGGTCCACAGCCAGATACTTGTTCAAATGACTCTTGAGACAGACTGCCTCTTCTTCACCTCCAAAAGGCTCCAAAGTCCACAACTGCTTCTTCTTCAGGGCGGTTCCATTGGCATTCACTTTACACCCAAATGTCTCTGCTGTTAGGTACTTGTACTGGGCATTGAGAAGACCAACGTGCCATTGCAAGCCGTTACACTGATCACCAAGAGGCCCACCTCCGTTCATCTGATTCGAGGACATGTCTGGAAAGAGAAAACAAAGAAAATGTAATGTTTTCGATACATACTTGGTATTCGTAAATGCAGACGAGAAATTTCATTTATAACTATATAGGCCTGTAAGATTATCAGCCCCCGTCTTAGGGGAAATATTTCTCGTATGCTTTGATATTCACATTCAGTTGTACAATTTGTTTTGTTTGCGCCATTTTCAGCAGTGTCAGTCAGACAGGGCATGAAGAGGTTCGCCCCCAGGCAGCAACGTATTAGAAAATCCGGGAAAACAATGTTTAGTCTTACGATAAGAACAACGGTGTAGTCTAATATGCATTTCCTAATGTCTTGTCAGGTTATCGGGGTACGTTTATCGTTTTGTGTCAGGGAATGGAGAACGGCGATAGATCAGAACTTTAAAGTCAGCCAGACGAAAGGGGTTTACTACTTCGAAGTCGGGTAGTCAAAGAGATTAGCGCATCTCTCGAGACTTCAGGAAAATATAAAAGCATTGTTTGTCGGATTGGGTTTCTGCGGTTTGATCAGCGTCCGAAGTCGAACGTACGTAAGATTTCTTGAAGCCAGAGACTGCAATATCTCTTACGTTGATGCGCTAGAGATATCTGGAGAGTATTTTTTCGTGCTCGGTAGTGAAGCGCGGAAGAAATTGTGCTCATCGCTAAGGAGGTGTCGAGGTCTGTTATTTTAAGAGCTAAGGCGACCGCGGAGAAGGGATAAGTGGAAGTTTGCTCCATTCCCTGACAGAACGAGAAGCACTGAAGCCAAAATGTTCGTGCTTGCAGCCACAAACTACTTTATTAAGTTTTTAGGTAAGGAGTCTTGACTCTTATCTTACAGTGTATGCTCCTGCCTTGATGAAATAGACGAGTTCCTTTCCTAGAGACATGCAGTCACAAGCCCCTTTCACAAGATACCACGTCTCCCATTCACACGGAAGTCAGAACTCGTTTTATGGCATACAAATGCTGGATTTAATTTTCACATTCATGTGGCTAACAAACTCTTTAAAACGCTTGCAAACTGCCTCGCCCAGGAACAGAAACAAATCTGGGCAGGTAGCATATTTTGGTACCTATATACATGACAAAAAAAAAATGGTTTTGTGAGTTCGTTGTAAAAATTTCCTTCTCAACATGACACGAAAATGGCCTATTTAATTATCCTTCGAAATCGCAAAAATAGTAACGTGATGACTAGGGTGGGGTGTAAAACACCCAACGCGAACTTTGGTCTGCTAGAATCGATAGGCAGTTGAAAACTGAAGGATGGCTTCAGCGGCAGCCTTCTCTCCACTACTGTACTGGCAAATACTCCAAAGGGCAGCAGTCTACATGTGTTCCACTTACATTGCTATGTATGGCAATTACGCTATGCATTTCTAAATTATTGCCCCCCCCCTTCCACATATCAGGTATCCTTTCCAAAAAGTGTGTAGTAAACTTCCTTCAGAATCTGAAATTGTGGTTTATAATTCCTTTTAAAGAGTTTCGAAATGGCTTGTCTGAGTAAGTTGGTCTCGAATCCGTCGTATAAAAAAATCCTTTAACAAGGGTAATAAAATCTGCTGTATCAGCCATCTTCGGGAAATGAAGATTTAATACCATTCAGATTCTCACAGAATGCAGCTGTACAGCATAACTTACAATTTGTCTGTTGTCATCTTTGACACTTATACGTATATCCGTTGGACTCATTTTATATGTCTGCTGTAATTCATTGCCGTCCTTTTCTAATAGCTTGAATGAAGTGAGCTATTAATCACGGCACTCTTTAATTTCACACCACTGTCCAATATATTGTTTCGTAAAAATCTGACCATATGTGGGCTGTCGGCAAAAGCATTCGCGTATGTATTTTTATCGTAACAGTTTTGTTCCAGTTGCTTAACGATAATACTTTTTTCGTTTTTTGCAGTGTGTGGGAAGAGTTCTACTTTGAGGTGTAATATCTTAACGGCTTGAGGAAAGCAGTGAGAAAGGGTTAAATTCGAATAAAAACCATTGGCGGCCACATTTCTAATGCAATACCGTATTAATTCATATTCCTTTTATAATGCAGCTCGTAGAAAATACTGGATGTTAATAAATAATTCGCATTTAGTGAGCGGCTGATATTTTTTCTAACTGGGTGTAAGTCGCCATAGAATTGTGTTATTATATTTTTGTTACCCTTGATTCGTGGTTTTAAAGCAAAGGCTTTTCCCAGACTTAAAAAAAATTGATTTGAAGCGTATTTCATTTAATTATTCATTTGATTGTTCACAGGTGTGACTCATTTCACTTTAACTAAAAGAATCATTTATATAACGCGAAAATGTGAGCCAATTACGTGCAACAGAACTTGAAAGGCATTGCGTATGTCCATACTTATTAAACGCACGGCAGCGTGCTGTCTTGCCAGCTGTTTCCTTGCCAGCCAATCAGACGTGATATTGGGATAACCAAGATTCTATTCTCTGAAGTGGTAACATTTAAATTTATACAATCACGTTCATAGTCTCATAGAAATGCTTCAAACAGACAACTGAATTGATTTCGTTGAAGCTCTTGGCTCTTTTACAACGTAGTTTCCAAATTTCATGTTCAGCTTAGCTTTCCTGATGCCTGTGGTAATGAATGTTATTTTCTTTGGCTTTCGAATAATATTTCGGACGCATTGCTTGGGCCCATTCATTAAGCACGACTTAACCAGCACAAAGAAACCTTTTCTTCGCAAAAATTTACACAACTATCAGATTTTAGTTGCCGAGCAGTCAAGGGGAGATTAGTCCAAATGACGTCACGAAGTCGACTCCTGCGACAGCTACCACCGGAAGTGCAAATTAAGCACAACCTTGTCTTTTACTGACCATGGATTTGTGCTGCGGTGCTGGTTATCCTGGAATCAATGGCCCTATAAATTTGGGAAAGACAACTGCTTAGAGCATTAAATGTGACGGTGCGGTGATAATAAAACCTCGAAACAATATCAAAATCAGACAGATGAGGCGGCGAATCTATAATATTGACTTCATGTAGGCTTCACAGTTCGGAACCAATCCTTTGCTGTGACCCAATTTCTGTATTAGTCCGCGAAGAGAACACTTGCCTCCCCTGCTATTTAGGAGGCTTGACATCTTTCGATCAAGTTTTCGCGTCTTCTTCTACAGGTGTCATGAGCAGCACAATCAATGTCTTGTACCTATAATAAAAGTAGGAGTTCCACACGCCCCAACGCAGTACGATATATCTTTTTAACCAGAATATTCATAATTGATTAACCCGGTTTTCATATTACGTGGAGTTTCTGATCATCGTGTTAAGCGAATAAAATTGTCTCAAGACTATAGTCTTTTCTTCCGTTACACAAACTTATATAAGCTTTAGTTCTGGGTCAGGGGCATTGTTAAATTATCATTTGACACTAAAAAAGACGGTATATAGAATAAGCCTTACCTCACTGACTTGCTTAATCTTCCTGGTGTGCTGTCAAACGTCCCTTCCTTGGGAACTTCGAGCAACATAAATTTCATAACACAGGAAAAAAAACGAAGTACGACGACAGAAAATAAAAGAAACGAAGTTGATAAAATACGAATAAGAGTTTAAAAACCTGAATAACTAACATGAAAATAACTAGCAAATATCAATAAAAGCAATGATATCTACTGAAAAGGTTCCGGCTAAATTGCAAGCGATAGAGGCAAAAACGAGAATCAACAGGTCCCCCTTACAGTCTTCCAAACGCGTTTCCTCTGCGTTGGTCGCGGGATTTCTCAGTGGCTGAGACGATATGCTTTCTTCGTCGTGCCTCCTTGCACTTGCTCTGGGAATGGCAAGTCATCGTTGTACTACCAGTCTTTAACCTCGTTATGCGTTATCGCTGTGGCACCATCTGTTATTGCAGGAAGGAATTTATTATAACTACGACGCTGCTGTGGTGGTTTAAAAAAAAAAGTCACCATAATTAATGTGGCTTTTTTAATAAAAAAAGCTACCAAACAGCGTCGTACTTATGGTGGTTTTTTTATTTAAATAGTTACCATAATTAATGTGTTTTTTTAATAAAAAAAGCTACCAAACAGCGTCGTAATTATAATAGATTCCTTCATGAAATAGATGGTGCCACAGCGATATGACTGGTAGTTCGATGATTTTCCATTCCCAGAGCAAGCGCAGGAATTACCAGCACAACGAAGAGAGCATTAGTCTCAGCCACTGAGGAACCCAGCGACAAATGCGGAGGAAACGCGTTTGGATGACGTAGATGACTGTGAGGGGACAGGTTGATTCTTGTTTTTGCCTTTATGGGTTCCAATTTAGCCAGACCCTTTTTTAGTCGATATTGTTTTTATTGATATTTGCTAGTTATTTTCATGTTCTTATTCAGGTTTTTAATTCCTATTCGTATTTTACCAATTTCGTTTCTTCACTTTTATTTTCTGTCGTCGTACTTCGGTTTTTTTCTGTGCTATGAAATGTGTCCCTCGAAGTTCGCAAGGGAGGACGTTTGATAGCACACCAGAAATATTAAGCAAGTTAAAGAGGTAAGGCTTATTCTATATACCATCTTTTTTAGTGTCAAATGATAATTTAACAATGCCCCTGACCCAACTAAAGCTTATATACGTGTGTAGCGGAAGAAAAGACGATAGTCTTAGGACAATTTTATTCGCCTAACACGATAAGCAGTTAAGATATACTTATCTGCCTACCGCCATTTTCAGCAAGTTTCTGCACCATTGAAATCTACCATAGATTTACTACCCTCCACCCCCAAAAAAGCACTGGGATCCACCACGAGCCATCACATCACATTCGCATAGCTGCAGCCACCCGGAGAGTGCCGGTGGCACAAATCACCGCCAATTTCAGTTACGGAGGTGCTAGAAAAGTCTCCACCAAGGCCATCAGATCATTAACCACAATAGTTTGTAGGAACCACCGAAGGTCCATTGCTAACGTTACATCACCGGACTAAAGGTCTCAACTGGATGAAAGAACATCGGTAGTGGACTTTGGAGACTGGTCTGGTCCGACCAGTCCCGTTTTCAATTATTTCACGTAGACGGTAGGATGCGAATCTAGCTGAAACAGCGCAAAGCGATGGACTTGGCACGTCAACAAGGAACTGTTCAGGCTCTGCTATGGTCTGGGGCGTGTTCAACTGGCATACGCTGGAACATCTGGTACGTCTAGACGGATCTCTAAGTGGTCCGCAGTACATGTCTAACCTTGCAGATCATCTGCATTTGTTCATAATCATCATACACCCCACAGAGCAATGCACTCTTCCAGCAGAACAATGCGACTAGAGTATGGTTAAGAAAAACATTCGGCAAAAGTTCCTGCCGTGGAATGGCTTGCCCGTTCACTGCACATGGACCCTGTAAAAAATCTTTGGGGTGCTGCGGAAAGGTCAGTTCTAGGTTTGGATCCTCCACTCAGCCCAGGAATGCGATGGAATTATGGACAGCGGTGCAGCAAACATGGGTGGAGATACCTGTGGAATGCTTTCGTGACCTATAGTGGACTTAATTCCTCGCCGTGTGACTGCCCTTTTTCGGGCGAAACCCGTTACTAGGAAGGCATCCCATGATTTCTGTCCATTCAGCGTAAGGGGCTCGGCCTGGAATCACGAGTTGATTTCTTATGTTAGCTCAAGTTTGGTTGTTCCGTTAGCACGATAACCTGTTCCAAGTACTTCGATTAAGGAGCAGACAATACAATCGCCGAAGTTCGCACTAACAAACTTTATTCTTTTTGGTAAAGGAGCGTCTTCTCGCGTGAAAGCAAGAAAGATTGAGTACACAAATTATCACGACTATCGGCCCTGTTCGCAGCAATATTAATATTAGAGTTTGTCCTTCCTACCCTTCTCTCTCCTTATATCCCCGAAAACCAGTTACATTTGTTTCCTTCTGCTTCTGGGTAAGCTTTTTGGAATGCACTCGGGTGCGAAGTGCCTTTCAACTGGTTCACCCCCACGACGTTGCCCTGTTCCTACCACCGCAGGCTGAAGTGTTGCAGAAAGAAGGTCCTGAAGTTCGCCTTGCTTGCCTCATAATCACTGTCTCAGAATACCAATTAAAATGAAGATATTAGAAGATATCAGTATAACAATTCACATTTCTAACAAAAAAAAAAAAAAAAAGACTTACAAAACACACACACACACACACACACACACACACACACACACACAAGAAAACATCAAGTTACCAAACTAACAGGTCACAACATCAAACAACGCTGATACGCAGCCTTAATGGAATGATCTCCTCCATCGCCTCTACTGCGGTTGAGACTTGAAGCCATACTTCCTCCCTCCTCTGTGGTAACATCCTTTCGTTCTGATATTCGGTTTTACAGTAATAAGCTATTTATGAGAAAATAGCAATGTTTAATTACGTCGCACAGAAAGGAAAGAAAACTGATAGGCTTTTTCCGGCACAACTGCTTCGGTCAGCTGGAAATAAAAAAAAAAAAAACTGGCTCCAATCATGCATTTTTTTCGGAGATTGTATGTGCTGTCATCTATCCATGGAGTTTGTCTTGGTGGTTCCTGTGGATATTCCTAAAAGTTAAAATAAGGCACCGAAGTGTGATTTTAGGGTTAATACGGCCTGAACTAATGTTGGTCCAAGTCATAATGGCATTAGCACTAAAGTAATAAAATGTAAGCGAGACTTATCCCCTCAGCAAATAAAAACACTTTACTACTAGATGTTCGCAAAATAAGTATAATAACTTCTGTACTCGAAAAGGACTACAATTAAAAACTACATACTTCGTAAAATTCTCATTTTTAAAAAGAATTATAATACGCTTATTAGCTGTCCATGAAAAAAAATCTGAATGCTAAACCGATACGGATTTTGTAAAAATAAGTCAGGTTGTTTCAAAAATTTTAAGCACTACACACACACACACACACACACACACACACACACACGACTGGTGAACTGAGTTTAATTTTTGATATATTAGGCATTTGATAAAACAAACTATTAACTGCGTAAAAATTATTCAACGTTAGCATCCGCGGCACATCGCACAAATTATTTCAGTTACTTTGAAATCGATTGCAAACATTAAAATATGGAAAAATCAGTACACTGTTGTGATTTGCGATACCCTATCAGTAGATCAACTGATTAATTATTTCAGTGGCAACACTGCCCATCAGGGACCCGAATCCGTATCTAGAGAGATATTTTTAGCTGCCTACACCTATGAGCTAAGCTGGAAATGAATTACTGGTAACTGGCAAACGCGTACATGGGGTACTAGTACCCAGAAAACTCTTACCCGGGAGGGGGGCGGGGACTGATACCTTTCAGGGAGATGTTGCTGCAGCGTTACCGCGGAGCGTATACGAATTGCATTAATGACAGCTCACTACCCGTGTGAACCCAAACAGATTAGCCATAACTCGAGAATGACCCACCAAATTTGTTGTATTTCAACAATGGCACACGAAATGTTACTGAATTTTTTTGTAATAGTTTATTCAGTGTAATCCAAAAAATATTTTGAAACAGCATTTTAACTTTCTCATCTCTTGCAGAAAAGGAGTTACCTCATACCCTCCTCTCAGCGGTGTCATTTACTGGATGTAAATCTGGAATGGCACGCCAAATATGATATACACGTAATTTTTAAAAGACTTCTTTTGGATGATTCAATGCACGTTTCTGAAAAAAGACCATCTCGCCTTGGGGTGGGAGTGAAAGCACCCTGCATCAAACTCAAAGGCGATATACCCCAATTCTCTATTCTCAATTTTTTTCTCTCAGCGTGACCAAACCTGATTCCAAGAGATGATCACCTCCTCCTTGACTGGGGTAAATTAGTTTTACAGTGCACAATTCAACAGTTCTCAGTCACCCAAAAACTAAGAGATTTTTTTTTTTTTATGGGGAAATATCTGAAAACAAATAGAAGTCATCGCTCTTTCTACGTTTATAAGTGAGTCACGGAAAAATTCTCATCGGTCGCCACCGGGAATCGAACCCAGGGTCTTTCAGTTACGTGCCGGACATGCTTCCACTGCACCACAGCTGCCTCGAAATTCTCCAGACTCACATACAACAAACCACCAAGCAGGTTGCTTTCATTGGAGCCCCGCACAATATGCTGGGGATTCACCAAAAATTAACAGTAGCAACTGAACAAATAACTGATGTTCCTAATCCACGTCAACTGTGTATTTATTAGGAAATTTATGAGATGTTCCCTTGTGAATACATGTGTTTCTGTAGTAGACCACTAGATTAAAATTCCCGGCCTTGTTTCGTCGACCCAATCCGCCCCTGGCTACCACACATGAAAGTTATTAAAAAAAAAAACATCTACCGGCTTGCCCTCCCTTAGAATTAGAGAGATAAAAACAGAGTCTGACAATTTTAAAGTTCAGTCTCCTCCTTTATACTCTTCTACACTGTTAAAAATTTTGTGGTAGATCGCACCAAAACGTGGTACTACACCTGCTGCACCACTTTGAGAAAAGATACACCACTGTGTGGTGCAAACAAAATCCAACAAAATGAAGCCCAGGTGCACCACACAATGGTGTAGTACCAGTGCTTCTTTCAGGCGTACATCCAGGGGGCGAAGCCCTCCCGGAAATGACCCACTCCCGAGACATTTTAGGTTACCGAATCAAATTTTAATAAATTCAGGCTATGATGAAAAAGGAAGTTTCGTTTCTTTTTATGCTACAAATATTTCTCCAATTATATTTTTTTAAATATTTGTTCAAATGGTACTAGTTAGTTTATTTTATTGTTAAAAAGTATTACGACGCATGGTATTCTTCAAAATATAATAAGTAGACTAATCATACCTAATTGTCTGGGAATCGTGATTCAGGATCAAGAGTGCGTTGAATGCATTATAATAAATGAAAATTTCAAGCCTGCATGCATGAAACAAAAACAAAAAAATTTGCCCTCCCTCCTTTAGCTGAAATTGCGACTGCTTAATAGCCCATTGAGTTGCTCACGGTGGTCGTTAAACCTCCAATCCAAAATCCTTTAGCTGAAAAAGTTTATTTCTGAAATGTTTGAAGTAATAACTATATCAGATGTATACAGAATTTTTTCTTCGGGCAGGGGGCAGGGCGAAAATAGGAAGTTTTTGAAATCCCACCATCTGGAACAAAATCAAAGTTAATGAAAAAATGAAGAAAAATTGAAGCATTTTTTTAAATGTAAGTTGATACATTTTTATTAAATTAAGGCATTTTTTTCTAATGTAAGTCGCATTTTAACCAAAAAACAAAAAAATGACATTTTCCGGGGGCTCTCTAAATGTGCCCATGTGCTAGATATATAGTAATTACTTCTATATATGTAAATATAGTAGTTAAAATTATATATACTATATATATAGCAAATGGAAAACTTTCCCCTTCTAGGGTTCGATCCCCCCCCCCCCCCCCCCCCGCCAAAAAGTCCTGAAAGAAACACTGTGTAGTACCACTTTTAGGTGCAACCCTACATAAGAATTTTTTATAGTGTACATGTTTTTTTCAGATTGTGCAAGTATAACCAAACAAACCTTTTTTTTATATAGATGCCCCGGTAGTCTTTCCCATAACTGCCACTTAGATCAATCCAAGTGCAGTTTTTCACTGATAAACAACCATGGGAAATAAATTTAACTATCTAGCTTGCTATTAAGGCAATTTTCCCTACCAGACATTTCTTTTGAAAAACACCAGAAGCAATTAAGGTTAAATACATAATTATGATATTAAGTATCTGCTCCGGAAGAACATTTCTGCTCACCAACACCCTCGAGACCCCAAGAGGGCGAGCATTGCCTCACCCTTTCGCGAATAGGTTTTTCCCTTTCCCATTGAGTAAAAACCGAGTGGCAGTCATCAATTACAATGTACACGCGCTGCAGGAGGCATAAGCACACAGCTGTTCCACATACAAGATCATCTCGTGACACCCCGCAAGGTCGGAGACGTTTATGCTGTGAGTCGATAACACAGCTGGCATCCATTAATTCTGTCCTGCTGCTTCGGCTTCTGGAATTAACACCGAACGCGCGATGTTAACAGGTTTTCCCAGAAAACATCTTCGTCACAGATCTATGTAGGTCTGGAATACGCGAGACTTCGAGATAGTGTCGTTTGCATTTTAAAAGTGTCATTTGCATTTATTACATACAGGTAGTCACCATGACACTTGGGCGCAATGAGACCGCGACGTCCCCAGGCGCGATCTTATTGAATGTGATATCTGAAACATCATGAATGGACACGAAATTTCGTCACCGGGCGAGTGAAATCTCGGTCGCACTTCCATAAAGGACTAGTCTTCAACGTGCAGCACGATGATCATTTCAAAAGTTAACTCGCAAACAAATTGTTTTTGTTCGTACATGGAATTACTTTCATTTTGCTCTTTTTAACATTATTCCAGCAAGGTATGAGTTCTCAGCGAGTTCCATTTTATTTTTGATCTTTCTTAGAACGTCTTTTGACACACATCGACATGAGAATAATAAATTTCCTTTTGTCGACATTTCCTCCCCAACAACCTAATAAACATTTCAGCAAAAACATAAGAGATTTCGACTAATCACTTGCGTTCTTTTTCGTCATATGCTGCGATTTCGAAAACGGCAGATATTTACAAGATAAACGATATATTTGCGAATAACACATGTCCTTAATTTCTGCAATTGCACACCTCCAATCAACATCCTATAACACTTATGACTTTAAAACCTAATTGGAAACCATGGGAACGGTACCAATGTTATATCGAGAACGTTATGAAGTAAAATGGGAGTTCGATGATGAAATCAAACGATCGTCTAGTATACACATAAAAAAGCACGTTTTGTTTTCACCCTTTTCTCCAGCACTTGTGATTGGGAGAGGAGAGTGCCTCAATAGTTTTGTTCAATAAGTACCACTATTATCCAAAAATATTACAATGAGTGTTCATTTGAATTAGGGTTCGTATGCACATAATGAAATAAAACAAAAGTGGTAATGATGCAATGAAACTTTTCGATAACGTTTAGCAATTTTTAATTAAAAATAAAGTTAAGTTTGACACGTGCGAATTTTAGGTGCGACCGGATTTCGGTGTATATTTACTTTTAAATGAACATATTAATTTTAAAAACAAATGATTCAATAATGCCTGACGTTAACGAATGATTTAATTATTGCAATTATATCTACACGCTGGGTAGTGCTGCTGGACTCATGACGTGAAACACACAAGAGAAAAATCCATTAACGGATAGCTGAGTGCAACACAAAGGAATAGGGAAGTATAGAAATTTTAATTATCTTAATCCTTTCCTTACGGACCTAGGACGGATTTCGGATGGCCACATAAGGATTGTCAGGAATTTGTGATCGCCACATAAGGATTTTCGGATGGCCACATAAGGCTTGCCAGAAATTTGGGGCGCGGAGGCAACAGAACTCTCATCTCCGTGCATCTTAACTAGCGGTTTCAGCATCATTCTCCGATTTATTGTCTTATAACTATCTTGTTGTCTGTCGCACAATTCAAACTTTTTCTCTCCAGCATCTATCTTCGATGTATTTCTTTACATCGCTTGCTTTCGTACTACTCTTCCTTGCATCTTTCCCATGAGAGGGGGGGGGGTCAAACTGTCAGGGCCAATCGCTGTTAAATATTCCTATCGCCATGTGCTATTGGTTAAAAGCTTTACTAGAAAAAATTTCTAGAATTTTCTCACTGCCTTTCGCAGTTAATGAATTTTCTAATTTCAGCTGCAAATGAGTCTTCGTCGGTGATTTCTAGAGTAACTTTGGGATTGCTAAAGGATTAAAAATGGTTTCTTTGACGAAACGCATTCTTACTTCGAGCTCAGACACGGATTATTCGTCTGAAGTAGAGCACTTCTGGTGTTTAACAAAATGTCTGCCAGGTCACTCATTCTCAAACAGCACCGCCGCGCCTGCTACTGTATTGACATGGGATTGCAACCGACAATAGGCAGGAATTACTGCTACGTAGGAAAAATTACAGCACGAGAAATGAATCGTAAATTCATTTGTTCAAAATTATCTTTAAAGTTTTTTGAATATACTACAGTGTTGCGCCCAATTAAATTTAAGAAAAAAGTGAAGGGGAGGGAGCATATATATATATGCTTTACAGCTGAACTGAAGCCCAGGAAAAGATTAAACCCAAGCTCAATAGCATTTGTAAACAAGCTGAGAAAAAGTGTGTGCGTGTGTGTGAGGGAGGGGGATATTTATTCTTTCCTTGGCGGGGGAAATTCTTTACATATTTAGATCGTAGCCAAAATCTTAGAACTGATAAATTTCAGAAAGTTTTGCTTTTGATCTGTGCTGCACTTGACTAAGACACCTGGGGGGGGGGGGGGGGCTCAGGGACAAGAAAATGGCTAGATCCCCAAAACAGAATCTGGTACTAATGTATAGAGCTGGAGATGTCATGTAATACGACACGTATATACATCATTGTCAACCATTTTCTATCCACAGCTGGATGAAGGTATCAAAGTTTCTTTTACAATGGTCTGTCTGAGCCAGTTTCCATATCACTTATATATTTTAATCTTTGCATCAAATGAGAGGGAGCTGTTTCATTTTCACTCTAAATAGCCAATTTGATTGTGTAATAGTTGAAAAGTCTTAGAATTAATAACTACGAATGTGCAACTATGTTTACCAATTTTGGAATGTATAATAAATTCTAAAGTAAAATTGATTGTGTTTTTGGAGTGAGGTAGAAATTTCAGAGAAGAGTAAGAGGGGTTTGTGAAAATTGAAACTGTTTCTTTAATTGAAGTACTGGGTATTTCATAATCCCACAAAATTACTTTAATAATAATAATAATGTCACTTCTAAAAGCAATTTTACAAAAATGGGACCTCTATTAAACACGAAGCTCAGGGCCTTTGCTATAGCCAAGCTCTAGATCTGCATTTTTCTTTTTAAAACACTTCATGTTGCACTGTCTTGCCACAGATAGCATGAGAAGTACCTCAAACTTTCTGTTCAACAATGAACTAAATATTGACATTCATCGAGAGTTGAACATTATTGTAGCATGCAGAATATTAAATCAGTGACTTACATATCTTCCGTACCCATGGTGGAATCATGACTCAAATGCGTGTTTTTCTCTAAATAAATACACACAGCATTAAATGAGAGCAAATGACTTAGCACAACTAACATCAAAATTGCAGCCAACCTCTGCCTTCCACACAGAAACTCTGAAGACTTATTTTATGAGTGTAGCTTAATATTAAATGCAGGATATGGGCTATGCGTTCTGTTACTTCCTGGAGCAAAGTTTGGATGAAAACTTTAAAAAAATTGTTTATAAAAATCACGAGGGTGGAAACTGTGATATTAACGATTTTTTTCTCGCTTGGCAAACGCAAGCGAGTCGCACTCCAGAATCCAAATGATAAACACACGACAAATCTTATTGCCATCAATACAGAACAGAGTTATGGAGGAATTCAAAAACGCAGTAAATTCGAAAACCTTGGCTGCTGTTCCAGAAAACTTTGTATATATTTAGTTTCAACGAACAGAAGCACTTCTTCACCGATGTTTAACCGCCTTTGTTTATGCAGAAACGGGATTTTTTGGCAAAGCGCGTAGGAAAAACAAAATACTAAGCTCGGTTGTTTACAGTGTCAACCAATTTAGCAGCTTTTTTTTATAGTTGACCCCCTTAATGTTTTTTATTACAAGGGATTACCAACACATAACAGTAAAATACCCCAATCGCATTGGATATGATTGTTTGCACTTAGCACGTCTTTGTCATGGAGTATTTTTGAAATATTTCTTTGCGTAGTTACAGGTTTGAAAGCACCAGTGTCGCACCCGGGAATTCCTGTTGGGGGAGGGGGCAATGCTAGGTGTGTGTGATATGTATACAATATTAACATGGAGGAGACAGGCTCAAGACAATTGTGGAAGAAAATTGGGGAGACCTTCATCCAGCAGTGGAATGATAATGGCTGGCGATGACTACATAAGATACAGATATACACTGAAGAGCAATTGAATTAGAGACAGCTGGCGTTATGCAAATGTGGCGCTGTGGGCGAACCTGTAAACGGAAACGACATGACGTATACAGCGATCCGCCAATATAAGGAGTGATGTGACTGGAATCTGTACGAGTCGGACGCAGTATGGGTAAGAGGAAGTATCTAAACGCATCTGATCGTGGACAAATTGTCGGGGCCCAACGAATGGGTCGCCCCATCTCGGAAGTCGTGCAGGCACTGGGATTTTCACGAGCCACTGTGTCACGGGTGCACCGTGAGTACATCGAATCCGGTAAAACCATCCCTGCAAGGGCCAACTGCCGTGGACAACAGCGTGTGGATGAGCGGCGTCATCGTTAGCTAGCTCGCATTGTAACAACGGATAGACTGGCCACAGTGGAAGAAATCACTCGGCAATTTAACGCCTGTGCACAAAAACGTGTAAGCAGCCACACCATTCAGAACCATCTCCTCCCTATGGGGTACAGAAGCCATCGTCCCACGAGGGTACCGCTGCTGACCGCACATCACAGGGTACAAAGATCAGCATGGGCGTGGGAACATCACCACTAGACCCTAGACATGTGGGAAAATGTTGCCTGGACTGATGAGTCGAGATTCAGGTTGGTACATGCGGATGGCAGGATACGAGTACGGCACAAAGCACATGAACCGATAGATCCTTCTTGCCAGCAGGGTACTCTTCAAGCTGGTGGGGGTGGCATTCTCGTCTAGGGGACTGTTTACGTGGACTGAAATGGGACCCTGGTACGTGTGACCTTGTCCCTCACAGATCAACGCTACCGGGATATCCTGGACGACCATTTGCTCCCGTTTGTGCGTCTTCAACATCCCACTGGGGACCTCATCCTGCATCAAGACAATGCACCGTGCCATCACTCCCGAATGGTTGTATGAACACTCCACCGACGTGACCTCGCTTCCTCGGCCAGCTAGGTCCCCTGGCCTCAATCCCATCGAGCACATCTGGGATTCCATCGATAGAGATGTTCGATGCTCTGACCCCCTCCATCAAATCTTCGCGAACTGTGGTAGCTTGTTCAAGGGTCGTGTCGTATGGTTTCCCAACGCTTCCGGTGTCGTGTCGAGTCCATGCCGAGACGAATCGCTGCCGTCATCAGGAGGAAAGGTGGTGCTACATGTTACTAGACAGGTATCTCTAATTCAATTGCTCTTCAGTGTATATCAGATAAAAGAGTTGACGCACTGGGCTTTGGGGGGGCTTAAGCCCCAACCCCCTGTGGGTGCGCCAGTAGAAAACACCCCCTCACTGAAATACGCCCACCCCGACTTTCGTTATTTTTCAACAAGAAGCTGTAAACTCACCTTAGCTTTGCGTAAAATCCCGTTGTGCAGTAAATTTAGGGTTTCAGTTAGAGTATCTGGAACTTCAGAAGGAAATCTTGGAAATTATGGCCCTATACTTCAAATCGCTCTAACTAACAAAACACCATTTTTATTAGTATAGCTCTGAAGGTAAATTTCAGAGTTCACAAAGATAAGAGTTTAATCAAAGCCGTCTAGAAAACAATGCCATGATAGAGATGAGTTCCCTTCGTTTGTGTTGTCACTCATGTTACAAGGACTGATACGTCGGCGTCGTGTTGGACGTCACACACGACAGCGTTTGAAACCTATCAGCAGCCTTCGTTTCCGCGTGACGTCACTAAAAGAGGGAACTCATCTAATAATGTATTTTAGAGCCTTGTATTTTCTACACGGCCTTGGTTTAATACTATGGTTAAAAGTACAGTTTAGTAAATATAAAAAGGTATATAAAGTTGTATTATGTGAAAATTGCTTGACAAGTGAAGTGTTGTAAATATATATCAAACAGACATATTTTCAAGCTCACTCTTAAAGTTTTGAGGTTGTTGTTCACATGGAAGTTTCAAATGCCGTGTAACATGCCCTATTTACCACGTTACTTATTGAGATCAGGAAACGATGGAGATTAAAATCATATCCCAGTGTTTGTGAAAAAATGTAAAAATATTTTGCCATAAATTAATGTAAAGAAAGAAACGCTTAATAACTTCAGTATACAGAAAACTAGCTTTATAAAAAAATCCATAGTTCAGTTATGTAAAAGAAAAAGCTTTATTATAACTACTTAAATTTGGTGATACGTTACACCAAAAAGTGGTAAAACACCAGCTGCACCATCCTTTGAGGAAAGATACACCAATATGTGGTGCACAGCAGTGGCGTATATTCGAGACGCTATAAGGTAGCCCAGAAAATGCACAAATAAAAGTCAATTATCAACGGTATTAAGTATTATGATATGTCGATGCTTTCGCTGCGAAATAAGCACGTGTGGATTCACTTCTTTGACTCCGTCTGGCGAGAGGCCAACAGCGTAACGCAACCAGCTCTTCCAGAGTCTTCGCTGTTCTCATTCGAAGACCTATACGATCGCCTGCTAGCGTTTCCACAACAACATAAATGAGCGGGTGGAGGGGAATAGGCCGTTGTTTTGGGCAATGGTTCGCTCAGAAAACTATCTCGTCACTCGCATGCTCCGGCCCGTAACAGCACGTGTTTCGCGAGAGTTGTTTCAGTTTGTGTGAAGTGTCAATGAATAAAATCAGTGATATGATATACTGTATCTTAAATTCGTGGCTTTGTTGGATTAGAACTGTTTTGACAAATTTTGGGAAAGCTTCCCTGAACATCTACTGTCAGGACTTAGGTTTGCTCATTTGTACACCTCACTAAACAAGAACTATGCTTCAAATTTTGATACACCTCGACTAAAAAATGAACTGAAAGTGTTTTATTCCCTTGATGAATACAAAAACAAATCAGTAAGAGACATTACTTGTTACATAAAGATGAATAAATTAGACAGTGTTTAGTGAGGTGTACAAATTAGCAAACCTAATATTAAAGTTTCCATCAACAACTTCAACTGCCGAAAGAAGGTTTTCTGCATTAAAGAGAATCAAGATATATCTTAGAGCCACACAAGAACATGTACACTCACGGACAATGAAATCTGCACACCTAGAAGAAAACATGCTACAACCGCGAAACTTTGCAAATAGGTAGAGTGCGTGCTGGTATGCAAATGATCTACGTTTGGTACGAGTGCGCATGACCGCACACCCTGTGGTGGCGCTGCAAGCGCGAACCGGCGGCCTTACAAACCGGCGTGTAGTTGATGCCCCATGAAAGCGAAAAGCACCGGCCAACGCAAGCAAGAGTACAGAGTGACAAGAATGCCGGGTAGACGCCAGAGACTTCGATTTACGCAACTTACCGACTTTGAGAGAGGCCTGATCATCGGACTGAAAACCGCAGGGAGGTCGGCGCGCCGTATACCTCTCCACGTGGATCGTTCTGAGCATACCGTCCGACTGTGCTGGGAGCAGTGGACACTTAAAGGCACTACCACACGGCGAAGCGACTCCGGACGGACCAAGAGGACCACCTGTAGAGAGGATCAACGGCTCCCACGGGAACCCGGTCCACTATACAGGCAGATGTAGGCGGCTCCTGTGTGCCCACGAACCATTTCCATCTGCGCTCCCAGCGCTCCTTACGTGTGCCGTCATTGACACCGAAACATCGCCAGCTCCGTGTGCAGTGGTGCCAGACAAGAGCGACGTGGAACGCCAAAGACTGGCGACGTGTGGTGTTTAGCGATGAGTAAAATTTCGTTTTGGTGACATGACCACATCGTGTCCGGGTGTTGAGGTCCCCGGGTCAACGGCACAATCCCAACTTCGCTACCGAGCACCACACCTCCCCCACTGCAGGTATTATGATCTGGAAAGCCATTGCCTACGATAGCCGATCAGCTCTAGTAGTGATACGTGGATCATTGACGCGCCAGCGGTATGTCGATGAAATCCTACGGCCCCATGTGCTCCCATTCCTGGCCGGGATTCCAGGTGCTCTGTACCAGCAGGATAAATCCCGCCCTCACACGGCTCGGGTTGCCAGAGACTGTCTACGTCATGTCCAGAGTTCAGACACTTCCATGGCCTACCCGCTCCCCGGACATGTACCCTACAGAGGATGTGTGGGACCAGTTGAAACACGCCAGCTGCCTCCGTGCCGTACTAACCGGGATTTGGAGCACACCGTCCATCGCCTCCATGCCGGACCGTATCGCATCATGTATCGCCGCACGGGGCGGTGCGACGCGCTATTGAAGATGACCGGACTGGGTGCCACAGATCCCTCTGTAATTGTCCTGCAGCTGTTTTTGCCATCATGTGCATCATTCATCTGTATCATTACGTACGTAAAATTTCAGTTTAATCAGATGCTTCCTTCTTGGTGCCCAAATTTCATTGTCAGTGAGTGTACATTCGAGCAACTTGGCTGTTTTGTCAATAGAGAAAACCATTCTTAAATATGAAAAAGTACCCGGAAGAAACTTTTTATGAAAACGTAACACTCAAACTCAAGTTCACACAAAAGGTAAGAAGAATGGAGTTCCTATACAAATAAGTGTTCAAATCCTAATCCTCATAATTATATGGTATCATGTTAGCAATTGCATGTATCTAAAATTTAGGAAAAAAAAAAAAAAAAAGGTATTTCTATTATTTAATTAGAAATAAAACTTCGCAATAAAAAAAAAAAAATACTTTGTGTGTGTGTGTGTGGGGGGGGGGGGGGGATAGCCCAGGTCTTGGACACAAGATACGCCACTGACGCACAGAAAACCCAACATGGCGCCAGAAATGTTCAAAGCCACTAATAATACGGTACTATTCCGGATACTCCAAAATCAAGGTACAATTCGAGGAGGTGGAAGCCTAACATCCTAAGCCACTCGAAATTTTACAAATGGCAAGCCAAAAGAAAGAAAAAAAAATGTAGGCTGCATAAGTTTGGAACTAATGACAATAGCATTAGCCAAAACGTGAACTCTACGCCGTTTGAATTCGCCAATTCATTATGTACGTTGTCAAGAAATATAGAAATAGTTTGCAACCTTTCTTCCTCTTTTTAATGGGGAGGAAGCCAAAGAAAAATATCTTAATGTATCCACTGGCGTGTGGACCGAAGAAAGTATTGCAATAGCAAGGTTGAAATTACTTTTTATCTTTCTGAATTAGGACAAGTCCCGAAAAAATCTCAGCGCGGAGTAGAGACCTTGAACTAGAGCCGTAATTAACAATCCACCCCCACCCGAAGTTCCAATAAATTATCTGAACTATTTTCGGTGGTTTTTATGAAACTTACTTTTATTTCATTATACGCACCAATCTTATTAATTCGTGTATGAAACTTTTTACAATAAGCAAAATTGAAATGATTGCTCACGGTGGTCGTTAAACCCCCAATCAAATGAAAAAAAAATGAAACAGTACGAATTATGGATAACTCAAAAGAAATTACTTCTTGGGGTGAATCAGTAGAAACACCTGCGCCAATGATTCTCCACCGCACAGTGCTTGTGGTCAGGAATGAGGGAAATATGCCCATTTTCTTCGGATAAAAAAAAAAAAAATTTCGTAAAATATAGAAGTTACAGAAAGAAAAAAACTGGGGCAGAGATGGATCAGTAGTTGCGCAGAAGGCTAAATCACTGTTCGGCACTTGTTAAGTGACTGAGATGCTAACTGTGCAGTTAAACTTTCACGCAGTTAACTGCCTGCTAAGAAGGATTGTTATGGGCAGGTGCAGGGGTAGCTAAATCCCTCAAGACCAGTGGTCAATCGAGGTGGCATTGGATGCCGTAGCTTCAAAAGAAATATTTTGAACTGTAACGGTATCTTTACGAAATATTTTTAATTTCTGTTAAAAACATTTTAGGGTAAGAGCCATGCATCTTAAATATTTTGTGTGCGTGTGTTACATACCCGGCCAGGCGACGGAATTTTATTTGCATGCCCAGACCAATCACTTTGATTACTCTTGCATCTTGGAAACTGCATTGTGCAGGTTCTTAGATAGATAAACGATTGTTCTACCGATTAAACCACAAAACTTTGAATCTTTGTGTACTTTAGGGGGGGGGGGGGGGTTTGTTGTTGTTGTTTTTAACATTTTTGGCTAAATTGCTCGACACATAATAGGCTAATTTCACAAATATATGCAGACTTTCACTAAATGGGTATCTTAAAAACCTGGATCGATCCCTGCCCTAGGCGTTGGTAAATAGTGCAAAAGGGAGATACTTGTGCGAGAGAAAGAGCTTTCGACTTCTTCCAATTCATTACTATGGATTCGGTAGGAGTGGTTTTACGACGCGCTCGTGGGGGAGAGAGAGGAAAGGGTTTGCTGGCGTGAATATAGGGGAGGGATGGCTGTTGACCAAAGTAAGAAGAGACAGCCGCAAAGCATTACTCTTGCATCTTGGAAACTGTGCAGGGGTAGCTCCATCTCTAGTCACGCGTTCTAAAAGGAACGCGTGACTAAAGATGGAGAAAGAGTGGAACCATAGGCGGAGTTATGGGAGGGCATCTGGTGGCTGCTTGCGAGGACAATGACTGGAGCTGTAATTTTTTCAACGTTATGCAGTCATTGTATGAGTATTTCTAATACCCGGGCACTCATGCCATGTTCCGAGCTGTGGAAAAAGAAATCAAGATCAAAACTCCAGGACCTCACAAAATAAATAAATTGAGCGACACACGCTGGTCTTGAAGGGCCACAACTGTGTTGTCTGTTAAGCGAAACTACATGGCGATTGTGGCTGTATTAAGCGATACAGCGGCAGACATGAGACACTAAATCGGCAGAAGCAAGAGAACTAATGTCTATCAAATCACTTGATTTCATTGTTTGTATGGTTGTTTTTGCTGAATATTTGTCTCTTATCAATACCCTGAGTAAAGCATTGCATACAGTGGACACTTACATCGCACAATGTGCTAAGACAGCCAGTGGAATAATTAAAAAACTTGATTCGAAAAGAAATGAAGTAGCTTGGGATCAAAAATGGGAAAAAGTGAAAGTTTTCGGAAAAAACTGAGCTCGACATACCTGTTACAAATGAAATGGAAGATGATCATTGGAAGGTTCAAAAACAGAAACGGCCCCGGATGATTTCGAAAAAGCTAGATCATTACGCTGTGTTGTCATCTGTCGGTCAAAGAATGAGGGACGAAGGAGTAAGTGCACAAAGTTGAAGAAATCGAAACTTGAATCTCAATTGAAACGAAATTACAGATGCAATTTCTTCTACCCTGTTTTGAACATTTTGCTGGAAGAAATGAGAATATTTACTGGTGATGCTCTTCACGTCGCAGAGTCCAGTGAGGAGTTCCTTCGTTTAAACGAGGAAGGTTCCAAGTTTTTTTAATTGACTCCTGTGTATCAAGAAAAGATCACGCAATGTGGAAAGCAGAAATGTGTGTATTGAGAAACGTGATGGAAAGTTCGGGTGTCAGTTAAAAGGACAGGCCCCTTAAAAGTGTTCTTTAAGATATGAAAGAAAATATGTTTTGAACAAGGATATGGACATTTATCCTAATATACGGAAACTCCAAGATCTGTTTAACTTTGCCATCTAACAGTGCTACCTGTGAACGGTCGTTCTCGGCAATGCGTCGTATTAATAACTGGTTAAGATGCACTATGAACCAGGAACGAAATCTAACTTGGTGATTTTATTTTCAGAATCAGATATAGCAGATATAGTTAAAGATTTGGACCCAGATGCCTTGATTGACAAATATAACTCGAAATGTGAAAAACGAAAGATTGTTTTGCAATAGTAGTTTGTGCACTGACCACTGATTCAGAACCACTCATTCTGTAAGTGATTTTTCTTGGTATTATAGACTGATTGTGTTAATATAATTTTATTATGGATTGAATAATTTAAAACAAATAAATAATTCATTGTTTTTATTTAAATCATTCATCTCTTAGTTACAATGTTACATGCAATTTTCACCGTTACAAAATAGCCGCCATTCCAAACTTTTAATCCTAAATATAAAAAAATATTCTACGATGATTCTTATCGATACGATATCACAGGTCATCGTCAATCGTATCGTTTTTGTACTATTGACAATTACAGGTCTTGGCATTTCTTTTCTGGGATCAAGGATCACAATAATCCCTTAACCCCTTTCCCCTAACCCGACATTTTTATCGCCTCCCCCCCCCCAAATAGGCTCTATTCTCCACCTATGAGTCGAACTGAAGGAATAGGAAGAGTCAGAATATGACAAATCCTCGATGACATTGCGCGGATCCATGAAAGGGACCAGAATAGTAAACAAAAACAAAAGTTTATGCAGCAATAAAGAATTTGATTTGATTGGAGGTTTAACGACCACCGTGAGCAACTCAATGGGCTATAAGCAGTCACCCGTCCCTAATTTAGGGTCACTGGTTCCAGGGAAGGGAGAGAGCCAGTGCCGTAAGACAAACACAACATCCATGCCTGACCGGGATTCGAACCCGGACCCCGTTCGGACGAATGATCAGAGGCCATCGCTTAGACCACTGCGCCACCGGGGCGGCCTGGCAGCAATAAAGAACCTGCAACTCAACCATAATCCAGTAAATTAGGAGAATGATTCATTTTTTTATACTGTACTTGAACAGAGTTCAGTTTTCTTTCATCTTGCTTTTTATATTTAGTATTTTGCTGTTTTTACGTTTTGGCATGGAGAAGTTATTCGCTTGTAAAGTAAATTAAAAAGGGCGCAAAAAAGACACAGAAAATCTTTTGTCAGTATTCGTGCGAAACGTTAGTTTGTATTTAGTTGAAAACCGAACTCCTCCCACATCTACGTATGGGACCTAGCTACGTGCCTGCCTTGAACGAAATTGAAATGATAGTACACATGACTTGAACAGGAGAGTTACATATAGTAATATTAACTGACTGCAGTTATAGGTTTCAGGCTTTTTTACGCTTTCCAATCGTAGCGAATATGCTTTTGCTTTGTCTGTCTGTCCCACGATAACTCACGTAAAAGTGGTTCGATTTCGATGAAATTTTAGTATGTGGTAAAGGACAACTGGGGACGAACCCTATTGAAAATGGGCGAAATGGGGTCAAAGATCAATACATAGGAGCGGGATCCGTTCCATCGCCCTTATGGGTCATAACGTACGTAAAAATGCTTTTATTGCGACACAACTTTAGTATGTTGTTTCGGAGGTATACGAACCCGTTCTGTTTAATATCATCGAAATGGGGTCAAAGGTCAGGACACAGGAGCGAAATTTATTCCACAGCCATTACCCTCATAACTTGAGTAATGATTTCTGTTACGGAAAGCGTACCATAATCAATGCATTGCATGATTTTACTAGTTTGGATGAAACGCAGGTTCTGCGTTCTACGATGTCGTAAATGCGGACTTCGGATATAAAACTAGAAAGCTTTAGGGCGCTATCTCGCGAAGAAAAAGCGATCGTAAATGAGGGTGTAAGGGAGTGGGTCGAAAAATCGTTTATATTCTGAATGACCCTTGATAGGGGATCATATTCTGATACCTGCTGGGGAGAAATGGAGCCCAGTGTTGCGGGGTTTTTCCTGTGCCAGTGGATCAACACATCATGATAACGACTATCCTGACGTAACAGAAGATTTAAAAACAGCGGCCCATCTAATGCAATGGATGGAAAGAGATTACAATCTGAGGGAGGATGAGGAAGTCGGGAATACTGGCAGTGAAGCTGGGGGTAGCAACAGTGAAGGCGATAACGTGGAAAGACATTGACTGGCGAAACTAGGAAAAGGCTAACTTTTTCAGTAGCCAAATAAATGCAATGTGTGACTTGTTACCAAATAAATACAGGGTGAGCCAAAAGTCCCTGTGCACCTGATGTACTGAGAAAAGAAATCTGCAAAGCGTAGTTGTCGTGCACGTACATACAAAATTGTGAATGTTCGTGTGTTTGGGGCGGGGTTACGCGCATCCTGCCGTCTGACCTTGAACGACGCAGCCGATATTTCCGGCGTCTGGCCGTGATTGAATCGGTTAGTTGTGAGGCGTCACAATGGCCGGTTGAATATGGTGTTATCGCTTGAGGTTTCTGATTGAACAGGTGTTCCGTAGTGAAGGTAAATATACGGACGAAGCAGCATGTTGTCTTCCAATAATCTGCATTAGATACATGAAATGCCATTACATGATTAGAAGATTGGCGTGTGATATCTCGGAGACGCATAACTGGGCTCATATTCTTCGAGGAGACCATAGACGTGGCAAGGTATTGTGACAATATCCTGTACCCATTCATCGGGCACTAAACCGAGAAGGAAATTGTTAATGGCTACTTCCAGCAGGATTCCGCTACGTCCCATACAGCTTCTTTCTCCACGGCGTTGTTAACCGATGTGTTCGGAAACAGGATCTTCTCTAAACGCATATTTTCACCACGTTCACTCGATCTCACGCCTCCAGATTATTATCTGTAGGGTTTACTGAAAAACTGTTTACAAGAACAATCCCCGTTCTCTGGCGGAACTATAAGAGGCCACACCACATTAATCAGCGACAATTTCTCTGTTGCACCTGTCACGTGTCTGAGAACATGTTCAGACGCGTGGATGGATGTCTACACAGAGGAGGGGCCCATTTCCAGCATTTATTGTAGCAGGTATGCTTGTAGCACAGCGACTTTTGCCTCACTGTATTACCAAACAAATTTTACCAAATAAATCTATACACCTTTCACATACTTGATTGCACACAGGCGAGTCAATAATCATACGCAATGTTCAAATTTATTTTCGGGTGGCTGTAGTGCTTGCTGCGCGAGCACTTATAGACACAGTGTCGTCACTTGGGTGGAAGTTTGACCTTGATCCAGTCAGTTCTGTCCTTAAGATATCCCCGCCGCTTTCCGTCTACACCAAAGTCGACCATGGAGCAGTGATCCGTTTTTTGAGGACGAAGGTGTGCCAGAAACTGAAATTCATCTAAGTCATTCACAGCACAGTATGGGAACATCGTTTTGCCACAGTGTAATGGCTACGCATGGTTTTCCAAGTTCAAAAATGGTCGCACAAGCGTAACACATGGAGATAGACGGCTGTCCACGCCCACTGTTGACGACAATACTGAACTATAGTGTGTCCCATGGCTCAGGAAAACAAAGGGTGACTATTAATAAAGTGGCAAATCATGTACAAATTAAGTCATGATTCCGCTTATGGCCAGGTCTGATTCTAAAACATTTTTTCCGAGGGAGAGGGAACTCCGGGGTTGAAAACTGCTTGTTGTATTATCTCAGCTTTCTGTTAGGGAAGCACTGGGATACGCCACAAAAAAAAGACGCCTACCTACAGCGCCATAAGTGCAGGGCCCGATTTACACAGAATCAGGCCCTAGGCACAGCACAAGGTGAGACCCCCAACCTGCTCACATTCTTGAAAGAGTAAGTACATGTCGCCACTAAATATTATCAATTTAAAAGCTGATTTGATAAATGGGACACTGAGAAAAATAGAAATTTTCTACTTTTATTAAATCTTAATATTAGCGAGAAAATTTGTACTTAATTACAGACTGGTAAGTAAAACACATAGTTTAGTATTGCTATTTTCGCATTTAATTATATAGTACTTCAAATATCCAGATGTTAAGTTATTCAACCCGTTTTAATTTTATTTTTAACCACTGAATATTTAGACTTGGTACAGACTTTTTGGGAGGGCAAGGTGAACTCCCATGTAGAATCACCTGTTATGTGTTCAATATTTTAGAAGAATTCTATTAACAGAGGAATGATACTTAGATTTGAGCAAGCATGTATAACTGTTGTGACATGCCTGCCACACAGGACGCACACGACATAAAGGAAGATAGCAGCGAGAACGAACGTCCGCGTAGCTCAGTTGGTAGAGCGACTTGTTCCGGAATAAGTGGACTCGGATTCGATCCCCGGCGTAGACAAATATGACGGAGAAATTTACTTCGTTATACTGGATAATTCTCACTCATAAAAACACTTTCAGCTCATTAATTCGCTTAATTTAGACCCAAGCAATTTTAAAATCTGGTATTTTACAATATGAAATACTCAGAGCTTCTACAAAGCGATGTAAAACCTCTCAAGAGGTGTGGAAACAAAAAGAATTGTTTTCCATTCATAATAATTAGTTAATAAAAAAAAGCACTTTTTTTCTTTTTGCATTGTGATTCTGGGGCCCTAGTCCCGGGCTTTGCGGGCCTGGGCATAAATCAGGCCCTGCTTAAGAGACCGTCAATTTGCCACGGGTCAAGAAATTTGCAAAGCCCCGCATGTGCGTGCGACTCTTCTCTCAGCAAAAAAGTTGTTTCCAGATCACATAAATAATTCATCCAAGTCCTTTGAAACAGCAAAGGACTACGTTGAAAAATAATGCCTTTGTAATTTCTCAATTCTTTTGACATACAGTAGAACCTGCTTAAAAAATCAAGGAGCTCCAGACCGACGGAAATCTGCTATTTGTATTGTCTCAGCTTCCTGGAAGCTGAGACAATACAACTTTGGGTTAAAATTCCAGCCCTGTAAAAATATGCATACGTGACAATATACACACACGTTTATATACACTGGTGTGCAAAAATTAAGGACGAAGAGGAGAAATTAGCATAACAGCGGAACGAGCAGGCAGAACGGACCGAAAGACCACTCACGAGAAAGACTAACGTCCGGTACGGTAGGGCATGCTCATATATGCAGCATGACATGGGGGGGGGGGGGTTGGAAGGGTATAAAGCACACGGGCGGTGTACGCTCAGCAATTCGGGGCCGCGGGTGGCCTGGTGGGCAACGTTCGTGACTAACACGGAAAGGACCTCAGGTTCGATCCCAGGCAGGTACGAACGCTCGATCCACTAAATATCCACCGTGCGTCGGATGGGCACGTTAAGCCGTCGGACCCCGGGTACTGGCCCCCGGTAATAAATAAGGGCGTCTTCCTCCCCCTTTCTACTTCGATAGGAAAGTGACACGGAAGCGGACATTCTAGCCCAAATCTCCTAGCTTCCTATTTCTAAGGGTTGTTTAAGACCTGGGGTCAGATACTCCCTTCTTAAAATCCTCTACACATGATCACATGCTCCGCAATTCGGTGAAAGCTATTGCACTGTGTACATCGGTTTGAACGACGTCGAGTTTCTGCCACCGTGTGATATGGCCAACAGGCAATCCAGTAGATGACATCTGGATGACTTTACCCGAGGTCGCGTCATTGGGAAGTTGGAAGAAGGTCGAAGTGTGACTAGTGTGGCCGAGGAGTTCGGAATCGCTCACAGCATCGTTTCACGAGCTTGGAGAGCATTTCAAACGACAGGAATAGCTGTCCGAGAGTTTAGCACTGGTCGTACACGAGCAACCACGGCGGCGGACAACCGGCATATTGTCCTACAGGCGAGAAAAGACAGACGGCAGACAGCGGGAGAAATCGCAAGGCGCATGCCATTAACGCCTGCTCATCGGAGACAGCGGTTTCTGTGGTGCCAGGAACACAAGAACTGGACACTTCAACACTGGGGTAGCGTTATCTTTACGGATGAGAGCCGATTTAGTCTGACGAGCGATTCTGGACGTACACACATCTGGAGAGAGCAGGGAACACGCAATCACACTTCCAACATCATCGAACGGGACCGGTTTGGAGGTGGCGGAGTTCTCGTTTGGTTTATCATGCTTGGTAGCCGTACTGACCTCCACATTTTCCAAGGAGGTTCAGTCACTGGTGTCCGCTATTGTACCGAGGTTCTCCTGCCTCACGTGCGTTTGTTTAGAGGTGCTGTGGGTCCTGAGTTCCTCTTCATGGACGACAATGCTACACCTCATCGTACAGGGGCTGTCGCAGAGCTGTTGGAGAGTGAAGATATTCAACGCATGGATTGGCCCGCAAGGTCCTCGGAACTAAACCCAATCGAAAACGTGTGGGACCTTCTAGGGAGACGCTTGGCAGCACGTCACCAGCCGCCAGCAACGATTCTGCAGCTGCGATTGGCGCTACAAGAGGAATGGGCCGCGATGCCTCAACAGCTCCTTGACAACCTCGTCCTCAGCATGGACAGACGTAAATCCTGCAACGCAGTCGGGGTGATCATATCCCCTACTAAAGACTGGATTTTTCTTGGCAGCCGCCTGTCACATGGACGTTTCTGTCTTCTGTCCAGTTGTACTCGAAGCTACCTTTTCAATAAAGTGCCTTTGTATCCTTTGGATTCCTTGTTTGGACGGTTTCGCTCACTTGTCCCATATTCTTACATCTTGGGGATCTTATGATATGATTTGAGTCGATGTGGAGCACTTCTGCACTAAGTTACATTCGAAAAACCGTCTCGTCCTTAATTTTTGCACGCCAGTGTATATTATATATCCATAATTGGATATACTTGAAAGATGAAATTAACTACTTTAGTACCCTATACTTCGATTCACCCTAAGATGACACTGCAGGTTAAGGTACATGAGCCTACGCACTCACAAAGCCTTCGGGGACGGCCAAGAGTTATGTTGATCCGCGTCACTTCCCACTGTCCTGCTGTTAGCAGCTGTCAATCACTTCCCCCATCAACTCATTGGCATTCATTTCTCCCAAACACTGCATATCTACGCATGCGTGTGTTGGTCTAATTTTAAAACTTAATTTCTGAAAATAGTTCATTTTAGATTTATCTAAAATAACTATGTACTTATAGGTAAACAGCCAGGACAATACAAAGTATGATTCTGGGCAATTAATTCCTCAGTTTTCACGGAAAATGTCGGGAACTACTTTTAGTCGCGGCGATAGTTTCACGTACCTTCCAGTTCAGTGTCATCTAAGGGTGAATCCAAGCATAGTTGTTTAAATCTTCCAAGTATATTCAACTTGACGGCTAAGTCAGACTGACAACTGTTTAACTACGCAGCGTACATGAAGCAAATGTAGCACCCATCCTCCCAGTCCCAGTGCAACGCTCATTTGGAGGATTAAAAGGCGGGGGGGGGGGGGTGCTTTCTCTTGTTTCCTCGGCAGCAATATCCTCCATTCCATTACTACCCCATCCCTCTCTGCAACAGTGCTTCCACTTTTAGGGTAATTACCCTGTTTTGGGGTAATTTGTAGTCCTCTTGGGGTAAAAATTATTTTTTTTTAAGTTTTAGGGTATTTCAGAATGTGTGTGTTTTTTTTTTTTTGTTGTTTTTTTTTTAGTTTTTGCTTAACCGAATATTTTGACAAAGTGAAAATTTGTGTTTGTATCGGACATGGCATGTGACAACTACTTCGTCAACCAGTAGCACATCTAACTCCATGACTGTGACATACGGTTTGGTACCTGACCTGATTAAGGCTTGGACTATGGTGAGCGTAGTAAAACGTGTCAACTGTTTCTTTGTTTCCAAAGACGAGTTTCAGGCAGTTATTATTCAGTATTATAGCATTAGTAAGCTCTGCGATTGTTTTAACTAAAGCTGACGATTTTTAGTATGAGTGAAGTGCACTCCAACAATGTTGAGTAAAAGTTAAGAGAAACAGTGGCTATTTCTGAATATGAATGTGGAAGGTGTGAACATCCATGCAACTCCATCCAAAATGAAATGCCTAGGTATTGCTAATAACTAGTAATCGCAACAATTTATTATAGGAGCAGCTAGTTGCAAGAACCTGAATTGAAACTGTGGTTACAGAAATCTAGTAAAAGCCACTCTGAGAATTTACAAAAAAATCTGGCTTATCGTAAAGTCTGAACTATGTATCTGTGGCTAAAGAAATGGTAGAAAACTTTGTTTTAAACCAGTTTTCAAATTAAAAATATAACCGAGTATTTTGTTTTTCGAATTTAGGGTAAATTTGACTACATCTAGGTTAATCTGGGACGAAATCTAGGGTACCGAATTTTTGAGATTTGGAAGCACTGCTCTGCAACTGTCTCCCAGAAGTCCACTTACATGTGCCCCACCCATCCTTTTTTGCCTGCAAGTAGGTGATTTTGTTTTCAACTCTCCAGACGCGTTACTCTCAAGGCATATAATAGCCCTCTTGGACTGGGTGTCGGATGTCCGGTTGCACACTTCGCTTGAACATTTGATGTACACTGCTTTTCTATCAACATTCTGCCATTAGCACACAAAGATTACCCTGTGCTGTTGCAATTTTATCCTGTATGCCACCAATTATATTCCTTCATTCCAGGACAATGTTGAACAGATTCTCTCTGCTCCGTTTAATATGGAATTTCATTAAATTTTGTTACTTTGCTTGTTAAAACTGATCTCAACTATTCTCCCCCCCCCCTTTTTATTGGAGGATTAACGACCACCGTGAGCAACTCAGTAGGCTATAAGCAGTCACCCGTCCCTAATTTAGGGCCACTGGTTCCAGGGAAGGGAGAGAGCCAGGGGCCGTAAGACAAAAACATAATGCCTCACCGGGATTCGAACCCGGACCCATCTCGGACGAGTGATCAGAAGCCATCGCTTAGACCACTGCGCCTTTCCGTCATTAAATCCCAGGACTTCATTACATTTTGTTCTTTAAAAGCAATCGAATTAGCTTTGAATTAACGTTATACAAAAAAAAAAAGCTCTTGTTTTACTCGTTAAATCAGAGATATCGCTAAATAGGGGCTCATTATATGCGAGTTCTATGTAATTCCTACTTTTCCGGTGTGGATGCTTTGGTAGAAACTGAAAAGTTTTCTATAAGTGATGTAATTATAACCACCAATTTTCAATATTTACTGGAAGTGCACGTTTGAATATCTATCACGTACTTGAGAAAATTTTACCGATAAAGAGCAAGCACAAATTGCAGAACAGTTCAGAATTATCTCTGAAAGAAATGCTTAGTTTATATATTCTCCACATGTTTATGGATCTTGGGAAACTACAGTAGTGTCTAGGAATGTGGAACAGCCAGGGAGGGAGTTCCTGTTCTGCTTTTTAAATCAGAGATATCGCTAACGACGGGCCAGGTACTACAATATTTTGTAAATACATGGATGATTTTTTGACTCATTCTCGTAGTATTTAAATGAATTTAAGTCACTATTTTGAGGTAAGGGGTATTACCGTATACTCTACGTTGCTAAAATACTTTTCCCTAGAATGGGTACCAAAAAAAAAAAAAAACGAACGTTACGAAACATTACCTACCACCCCCGCCCCCCTCTCCTCCCATGAAATCTACAGTTATCCCAACACCTGCACGATTTTTTGTTTTCAGTGTTTTTCTATAAGTCAGACATTTTAAATTAACAAGAAATATATTTGGTTTGTTGTACCTTCGACCTCTTCCGAGGTAGAGGTAACTCTCCCCCCCCCTCCCAACAATTTCGACGAAAATAAGGGGTTTCTATTAAATATCACAACTGTGTCTACTACAGTTTTAATGGCACGTGACAATAGATCATATCATATGTAGAGGATTTTAGGGGGTGTCTGACCCCAGGTCTTAAACAACCCTTAGAAATAGGAAGCTAGATTTGAGCTAGTGCCCGATAGGAAAATGACACGGAAGAGAGGTAGAGAAAAGGGGGAGGAAGACTCATTTATAACCGGGGTGCCAATACCCTGGGCCCGACGGCTTAACGTGCCCATCTGACGCATGGCGGATACTTAGTGGTTCGAGCGTTCATACCTGCATGGGATCGAACCTGGGTCCTCTCCGTAGTATCTACGAACGCTGACCACTAGGCCATCCGCGGCCCCACGTGACAATAGTAACCCCCTGACCTCTTAAAATAGAAGCTCCGGCTGTGCACCATATCAGTAGTGTGGAGTTAAGGCCAAAAAGAATTTTGCCACATTCGGTATTAACTTTTATACCAAAAGCGTAGGGTTTTTTTTTTTTTGCAATCCTTACATGTTTAGATTGTTTGTGCTTATCTTTTGATATGGTCCCTTTTTTATAGAAAATATTTGGTAAGTGAAATTTTGACAAAATTACAGCTTTAAAGTGCAGCTCGTAAAAAAAAAAAAAGAGGGGGGGGGGCAAAAAATTTCATTTTTAGATCAATCTGATTGCAAATAGGGGCAGCAGCACACTAACATTGTAGAACATGTAAGGATTGTACGAACCCCCCCCCCCCCCAAAAAAAAAAAGACTTGTTTACCGCCTTTCTGGCATAAAAATCCATCCAAAATGTGTCAAAATCAGCGCTGTGACTTTAACACCGACTCCACACACATTGATGTCTAACACTAAAACAACTCGGGATGAGAAATTAGCGCGCGCGCACAAAATAATGCAACTACCACTTCTTGGCTAATTCATTTAGCATTCGCCCGTCCTTTTATATTAATTCAGAAGGGGAGAGGGGTTGCAGATGCCCAAAATGTTTTGACGCCACATACATCATCAAGGCTTCCCCTGTAGACGTTTCATGTAATTCCGTTCCCGAGCAACGAATATCATAACATATCTTTAGAATATCAGCTAACTTTTTTTCTCTACCCCGGGGCTGGGGTTCTCGATGATATATCATTTATCTCAGTTAAAACGCACAGGAAAATTGAGCGATATCTGATTGCAGTTTTACATATTCAAATTTAATGTGCATCAGCGAACATTATATAAGTGGAATACCGATTCAGCATCTGGAATTCCCTCTTCAGTCATAGATGACGAACCACCAACTATGACGCTGCTGCCTCTAGTGGCTGAAAACTGAACGAAAGCTGAGGAACAACACGCAAGTTTTCGTGCCGATGCTTAACAACGAACTCTAACGATATGATTGTACGATCAGATTGCAGTGGTATATAAATAATAAAAATTACATGGTCCGCTTCGAACAAGCGAATACGTTAAACATCTGTCGCGGCACGGGGGAAAAAAACAATAGAACAATATTTACTGACAAACATGTGGATGAGATCCTATTCGATTTATTCGAAATGGGCATGAACAGATGTGGAGCGGTTCATGTAATGTGGACTCTTAATTCACTGGGTGTTTGTTGGAAATGTTCAACGGACTAGAAAGTCGGGAAGGGGAAAGTTCGAGCATCCAAAACTCTTCTAGCGCAACGTGCCGTGACTTTTCTATTGGAGTGGGATAGCCCCTTTTTCAGCAGGTGCATCGTCGAATTTGCTCATACTTTTTTGAAAGGTGTGAAAAATAACGATGGTGCAGAATTCTCAGACCCCGTTTAAGACTAAATATGTTTTAATATTCACGTTCACTGGTAAAGTTTGCGCCATTTTCAGCAGTGCTCGTGAGAACATAAAGGTCTCCAATTGGTTTGGCGTCGAACAACAAAGGATTAGTAATCCTGGCAAACAAGTGATCAGTGTCTAGTTCACGATAAGAATAGCAGTATACGTTAATGTATATTTTCTAACGTGTTGTGCTGATTTTGTCGACAGATGATTATCCATTTTGTGTTGATGAATGGAAAGAACGGGGATTCCCGAGATCTTCAAAGTAGAACCAGCAAAATGATGAACTACTTAAGTCGGCTAATCAAAGGAGATTAACAGCACTTAGGGCATCAGAAAGGTATAAGAGCACTGTTTGGCGGATTGGAGGGCTTTTTTTCGTTTTAACTGTTGTCAGGAAGAGAACATACATGCGTCGTCTAAAAGCCAAGCACAAGACGCTTCTCTGTGGAGCGCGGGTAAGAACGATTCAGCTCGCGTTACGGAGCAGTCGAAATTCCTGGTGTTAAGAGCGAACGTGGCCGCAGAGAAAGAATCTGCGGAAGTTTCTGCATTCACTGGCAGAACGATAAATATTGAAGTCTGATTAATTGCACTGGGAAAGTCCATTAAATTACTTTATAAAGTCGCAAGAAAAATCTTGCGACTTTATAAAGTAATTTATTGGACTTTCCAAACACATCTCAGGACGTTTCCTGACTTACGAAGTGAAGAAATCCTTCTTGCCTGCGGTAGGGATCGAGCCCGCGTTGGTTTGTACACGCAAGTGAGGGAACGCTGATCACTGATCCAACAAGACAATAATTACACACGGGTATTACAGAGACAAACCAGTATTGTCAATTTTAGCATCACGCATGTGCATGCATCCATAAGTATATTAAACAGCCATTTTCGCTATGAATGTGGGTTAGTCCTTATTTCTTGTAGGAGCTTATTTTTCTGAATATGTTTATAATAATTCTTTTTCATATGGGACTTGTCACAAATTGAATTTTTCATGATGATTTTTTAAAGCAACAATAATGGTTTGGAACTGGAAATATTTTTAAATTGACGGACTTTCAATTATGCTTAAAAAGAGTGAAATATGCTACTTCATGGTATGGTTTTTCAAAATCAATAAATATAAAACTTACTCTTGAGAGCTATAATATATAATAGCTTCTGTGTTAACGTAGTCTTCAAGTATCCGATTTCTTACGGTAACATGTAGTAAGAAACCGGGTACTTGAAGTGGTTGGGGGGGTATGCCACAGTAACCTTTTAATATCATACTATATGCTATCCACAATATCCGGTCTCTCTACAGAACCTAAAAATTAGGTCCGCCAGCAGGTCAGATATAGTAGTTAATAAAACCTCAAGCATTCCCGCGAACCGTTCATTACCCATAATTTTTCGTCATACGCATACGGAAAAAAGTTAATAGAATTTTTCCGTTGATATATCAACAGAATCATTGAAATATTCCCGGAAAATCCAGAATTTTTCCAATAATATTTCTTAAAAGGAAGCCGGCAATTTACAGTTATTTACCGGAGAAAGATTAACAGGAGTAATTTTGTCAATTCAGGATTTCTTTTTTTTTTTTTTTTTGATTGGAGGTTTAAACGACCACCGTGAGCAACTCAATGGGCTATAAGCAGTCGCCCGTCCCTAATTTAGGTCACTGGTTCCAGGGAAGGGAGAGAGCCAGTGCCTTAAGACAAACACAACATCCATGCCTCACGGGATTCGAACCCGGACCCCGTTCGGACGAATGATAAGAGGCCATCGCTTAGACCACTGCGCCACCGGGGCAGCATTCAGGATTTCCCCGTCATTTCACGGAAAATGTTGAATCAGGAATAGAAAGTGTGATAAAAGGAATAAAGTTAATTTTTTTTTTTTTTATCAAGACAGAAATTTAATAGTTGAGTTACACAAATTAATCCCCTTCAAAATAATACAACTCGGCACGCGAACACACTTATTCCAGCGATTTTGCCATTGTTGGAAGCACCCATAAAAGCCCTGTTTCGGATTGCCCTTTAAGACTAGTTACATTACCTTTGATGTCTTCCACAGAGTCAGAATGTTTATCTTCCATAACCGCCTTAAGTTTCGGGAACAGTTAAAAGTCATTCAGTACTAAGTCCGGTGATTAAGGGGAGTTGAAGCACCTGAATGGATTTTGCAGCAACCAAGAATTGCATGGTCGGCAGAGAAGTGTAACTTGGAGCGTTATCGTGGTGAAGCATTCATCCATCGGTCTTCTCTGGCCTGTTGCAATGGACTGCGGTCCTCAGGCTTTTCAAGATTTCCAAATAACGTGCAACATTAACAGTGGAGCCACATGGTAGGAATTCCCAATGCATCAATCCTTCCATATCGAAAAATGATACAAGGACTTTAACGTGTGAACGAGACTGACGTGCTTTCTTGGGTCTTGGAAAGGAAAGGTTTTCCACTGAGAGCTTTGAACCTTTGTTTCAAGGTAATCATAAACCCAGGTTTCATCACCTGTCACCATTGTCAGAAAAAGTTTGCATCTGCTGTCGCACGTTGAAACAACTCAGACGAAATTGTGACAAGATTGCTTTTCTGGTCTTCTTTCAGAAGACGAGGAACGAACTTTGCACCAAAACGTTTCATGTTCAATATGTCAGTGAGGTTGGCTTGAACAAAACGGCAGACCAATCTCTGCTATAGTTTTTCTGATGGCGAGATGTCTGCTTTCTCTGGTCATAGCGCGAATTTCCACGTCGTTGTCGTCGGTTACCGCCGTTGATGGTCTTCCACGACGAGATTCCTCTTCGATGGAAGAAGAGAGATCTTTAAACCTGGAAAACCACTTAAACACTGTCTTTTGGATCACAGCACTTTCACACCATAAACAGCTGTCAATTTTGCACGAGTTTCTCTCACCGAATATCCAAGGTGGAAACAGAATTTCATGTTTGCGTGTTGCTCGAACTTCCATATCCCGATAGAGTTGAACAAACGAGAAACGCGCGTCTACACTCTTTGCTGTCTGGAGGACTACTGCCATTTGTTGCAAAACCGGTTTCTGGCCAGGCGACACGTGCGAGGATTTGGGACTAATAACAGCTTACGCCAGACACTTCGCTTCCGCAGCAAAGCCGGGTCCATTCGCTACTTTTTGATCAACTTCTCATACGCTTCGTTAATTCACGAAAGGTATCCCGGGAAAATGGCACTGAATTTCAGAAAAAGTTTTTAGTATAACACATCGCAAAATTTTCAGAAGTACCTTATTTTAAGGGAGACCGTTTCAAACTCAGAAAAACTGCTTCTGTATACATAGAAAATAGCGATTTTCGCTAAGATATGGCTGCTTTCACAGAGATTGATTAGTTAAAATATAAAAAGGACGGGGGGGGGTGTCCAGGAAGTTACTTTCCGCAGATACAGATTTTTCCCTTACTCGGATGACTATTTTTCATCTCTGCTGACAAGTCCCCTATTCAGCGCAGGCCCCAGGCCCCATTGAACCCTCCACAAAACTACACCGTTGTTAAATCAGGAAAAAACGCTCTCCGTCTAAAATACGTGATCGGAAAACCGATGTTTTTGGGGTAATGGCTTTCATCCAAAGCATAATTGCTTTTCTGACTATGCAGCAAACTGCTTCACGCGCAAAATGACTAAGGAAACATGTAGAACCAAAAGTTTTGCCTCAGAAGTGCAACTACTTAAGTCTGTTCATAAAACCATATGATAGAATGACTCCAAAAATGAACCATACGTTCCAAAATGAATTTCAGTATTTATGTCGCTAAAAATGTCAAGTTTATTCATTCCAATTAACACTATTTAGGCCTTAAAACAGCGACATGTTAATTTACCTCCCCGTAGACTATTTCCATATTAGAATGTCGTACATGGTAACTATACAGGGTGTCCATAAATGAAGTATACAACTTAAGTATGCTATTGAAAAAATACAATAACTTACTTTTAATGTTAAAACACATTGTAATTGTGGAAGATTTTTTTCTAAAAATATTAGGTTTCCACGTGTGTCCGTTGGCTGCTCGCAGGATGTCTAAACGATAATCCAGTTCCACCCACGTATGCTGCAGAATGCCAAGTGCAACAAGGAGGAAGGTTGCAGTAATTCTTTGAGCTCAGTGATAGATGTAACCTTTTATTGTGCACAATGCCTTTAACAAAGCTCTCCCCCTCCCCTCCAAAAATCGCATGGGGATCAGGAGAATGGGATGGCCATGCCGTCGGACCCCCACGTCCAATCCAACGCCCTGGAAAATGGTGGTCTAAAGGTCTGCGTACATCCAAAGACCAGTGCGGAGGAGCTCCATCTTGCGAATTGGCCTAACATCTCTAGGCAGGTTATGCCAGTAACGGTTGGTTCAGCGAAGAAAAAGGGCCCTATCACTGTCTTCCAATAGGCCAGCCCAGACACGAACCTTCGGGCTGTTTCTGTGTGCTACGACCACATGGGAACTTTCCGTACCCCAGATTTGGCAGTTATGTTTATTTACTCTGCCAGAAATATGGAATGTCGACTCATCGCTGAAACAGATCCGTGAAAGGAGTGTGGGGTCTTACGTCAATGCGATTACGCATGTCTGCCGCAAATTTTTTTCGACGTGGTTGTGGTTGATCATTTGGTCGAAGTTTTTGCACTAACGGCACTTCATATGGCATATAGGCGTAGACGTTTATGCAGAACCTTGTAAACCCGTTGCTCGCCGTATTTCGAGTTCACGACTGGTGACGCGAAAGGACTTCTTCCGCTCCTTAGATAAGCCTTACGCACGTCTTCCACCTTTTCGTCCGAAATGGAAAGTCTCCCAGTGATTTTGCCTTTCAAGACACTTCCTGTTGCTTTGAATTTATTTACCCATTGTTCGATGCTCCTTCGTGTCGGCGGCTGTCTCTTGTACTCCGTTCTGAATTTACACTGAACTGTTGTTAGAGATTTTGACTGCGCAAAACAAAGACGCTGCTTTCTCCACTGCGGAAGCCATGTCTGTTGCATTCCGTGTTTGACGAGATTTTTCATTGATGAGACTGACTTAAACTTTAAACACATGCCACGTCTCTTGACTTAAGTTTTTTCTATCTTATTCTTTTTTCAATAGCATACTGAAGTTGTATACTTCATTTATAGACACCCTGTGTATTTCCTGTAGTCTAGTGCTTCACGATTTTCTATCCTTGAGAGCCGACAGCAAAAAAAGTCGGATAGAACTCACGGGAGGCAGCTTCAAAGAAAAAATCTTTAAGTCCCTACGTGAGGTATATTATATTTGCATTCGTCTAAATTATTTCTTTAGAATGCGGAATCTCATGTTTTGTCAAACACACTTTGCCTCTTTCTGTAAGCAGTTCCAAACACAGGAGTCACAAAACTGTCACATCTTCAATAATATATATATCGCAGATATTCTGCTAGTGAACCGGGGAGGGGGGGGGCAGAGATCGCACAACGATAACTATGATAATTTTTCAGTTTGTCCGATGTTTTTCGATAAGTAAGAGTTCACTGTTCACATCTGTCTCTAAAAAGTATTGGAAAGATTTAACACCGGATGGGTTTAAACATTAATTATATCTAAAATTCATAAAATTCAGCGATGGTTGCAATTAAAAAATGGTCTGGATGCTGGAAACGCAACCTTTGGAAGGGATTTTACTTCAAAATGTAAAAGCATACATTTTCATTAATGAAAGGAATTGATTCTACTATTAAGAAAAAAAGAGGGGGAGGAGATAAGGTTGAATTCTTAAAGCGAATTTAAGGAATTTTACTTAAGAACTTTTTGTAAAAAGCTCACATTTTCATAAGCGAAAAGAATCGTTCTCAGGACTTTAAAACAGTGAAATACAGTTAATTCTTTACGATTAATCGATAAACGGTACATCCTAACTCGTGAATATGTATTTTTTTTTTATCTTAAAATATATTAATGGAAATTAGTAATTTCGCGGTGCCCCCCAAAAAAAGTTATCCGGCATCGGTACTTAGCTTAGACCTTTGTCTTTTCTGTAAAAGTTTCCCCGCTAAATGGCAGCACAGTACAGCTGGAAAATTGGCAACAGTCATCCGTGGTCACAGTTCCACGTATTTTTTGAGAAGGTTCCTAATCTGGAGCCTCTGTGAAAAGTAGTAATTTATCAGTCATGTTTGCAGTGACATAACGCTTCTTGTCACAATTTTCTAAGGAAAACAAACTTGTATGCTTTCTGGCTTTTATTTTTAAGTGACAGGAGTTATAAAATGCCATTTGCCCGGCAATGTTTACATAGGCAAATAAAATAAATACGATGAGAAAAGAAACGACCACGCCTCTCTGCCTCGCTTGAAAATACTGCCGAATTCCTTCCCTCCAATCCTAATAAAAGGAAGATAAATTGTGTGAGAGAATGCCAAAATAAATAGCTACCTTGGCCGAGCCCCATCTCTTCCTCTCTCGCTCTTTTGTACGTGACTTAAGAACCTTGGGATGGAACTGATGACGTCACGGGGTCAACGCATCGTTGACCACTTCAGGCAATTCGCTGTTCCTATGTATACTCATAAGATGTGACCCATCCGATCTGAAGCTCTTCCAGACAGCTGGGGTTTTTGCAAACAAAAAAAAAAAAAAAAAGAAGAGAAAACAGGAGGAGTTGGGAGGCGCTCTTAAGTTAATTAAATATTTACTTTCCGAAGTTATGGCATGCGCAGTCTTGTTTCATCTTAAATATAAACCGGTGGTGGAGGAAGAGCTTACGAAAAGGAAGATTACTCATCTGTCGTATAGAAATTTACATTATACTACAGACATAGCAAAGAAAACTGCGAACACTCGAAAACAAAAAATAACAATTCAAAAGAAAAAATTGTTTTGAGAAAAGAAAAAATAAAGAAAACTAATTTTACGCTAAATGCAAAAAAAAAAAAAAAAAAAAAGACCTGTCAGTAAGAATTCGCGCAAGAACTGCTAATAGTATACTGGAAAAGCACATAAAGTATTACAAAGCCCCACATAATACACTGCTGGCCACCCAAAATGCAACACCAAGGTCACGAGATAGCAAAGCCAGATTTACTGGACACACATAACAGATACAAAGATGAAACGATTGAGCTTACAAGGCCCGTGCGACATGCGGAACACTCAGACATCAATAGTTCGTGTGGCCTCCATGGCTGGCAATAACGGCCGCGGCACCGAACGAAAGAGGCTTTGGATGTGGGTTTGGGGTATGTCGGTGGTCCAGGCTGCTTCCACGCGTTGCCACAGTTCATCAGGCGTAGCCGCGGGTGGTGCTTGCTGGGCCACTCGGTTGCCGATCAGCGACCAGACGTGTTCGATGGGCGACATATCGGGAGAACAGGCGGGCCGTGAAGAATTGTTGCACGATGCGGCGTGCCCGATTTGTCATGTTGAAACGTGGCCGCTGGCAGGTCCTGCAGGTAAGAGGGGGGGTCCTACAGGCACCAAAACGTCGGAGATGAAGCGGTGGCTGTTGAGTGTACCCGGCGATGCGTACCAGAGGGGTGCGGGTGTCATATCCAATTGCGCCCCAAACCATAACACGCCAGGCGACGGACCGGTATGGCGATGCAAAATGCAGGCGTCATGCAGTTTCTCGCCGCGGTGCCACCAAACGCGGATCCGACCATCGTGGTGTTGCAGGCAGAAGCGGGATTCGTCGGAGAAGACAATGTCATGCCATTCCGTAGTCCAGGTGCGGCGTTCAACGGCCCACTGCCGCCGCAATCGCCGGTGGTGTAACGTCAATGGTAATCGTAGCAATGGGCGCCGTGCGACAAGTCCCCGCTCCTGCAGACGACGTCGAACGGTACGTGTGACACAGGTTGTTGCGCAGCACACCCTAATTCCTGCGCTAAACGTTCGTGATGTGGCGGTGCGAGCCGTCAATGCCCGCCGCACAACATGCCGGTCCTCTCGTTCGGTGGTGTGCCGCGGCAATCGCTCACGTCGGTCGGTCCGTCAGTCCCTCCTGCACCCACCGAATCCATACCCGCCTCACTGTGGCTGGATGTCGTCCCACACGGGCGCCGATGTCTCGGTACGATAAACCGTTGTCGCTATAAGTCACTATTCGTCCTCTGTCGATCTCCGAAACGTGCTGGAATGACTGCTGTATTCTGCGACGAGGCATCAGAAAGCTTCCCACGCACAGGTCCGGCAGCACAACACACTTCCACTACTTACACCCCGCCTTCTGTGCACCCTTCTTATAGTGCTTCTCGGTGGCGTGGCGTGCCGGGCGCACATTATTTGCATATGCCCTGCAATGCTATTCGTTTGCATGTCCTCTCGCGGGCAACGCATGCTGCGAATTTCAGGCCAATAGGATGCTTCCTTCTTGGTGTTGCATTTTTGGGTGGTCAGCAGTGTGGAAACAAGCACTGCAAAAACATTGAAAATCTAAGCGCACAAAAGCTGCAGAAAAGAATTTCCAAAAGGTGTTAGCAAACAAAATTGCGAACATACAAAATAACTTTTAGTTCAATAGTCTTTTTTTTTTTTTTTTAGAGAGAAAACAGGCGCAAATTAAACTTTCAGAGAAAACGATTTTTTTCTTTGTAATACATATAACTTCAGTTCTCGTACAAGAAAATTACGTTTTCGGTTGTCATGAAAGCTAAAATCGGCCTTACCTTCTATAATTTAGTTGCAAACTTGTTTCTAATCGTTCTTTGCATCTAATAAATCTTTAAACGCCTCATGTTTGTAAACTTACCATCAGAAATAAAATATATTATTTGAACACATTTGTCATCCGAATAAGACAACATCATCCAAGTCAATCAGTCCTTACGCGAATCAGATGAAAATTCTAGCTTCTTCGTTTGACTGCTTCGTGAGGATCAACACACATTTCTTCAGCCTCGGGAATTCGCTGCGCAGTATTCACTAAAGCTTCCAAACCTTGCGTCCGCCAATGTAATGAGTTACGGCACACATAAAAATTCAGCACAAAGGTATTTCATGGGATTTAACGACAACCGTAGGCTGCTATGAGCAATCAGTTGTTTGCAATAATTAATAAATCAAAAAAGGAATTAATTTTTTGAATTGCTATTCAAAGGACCCCTAAAAATGGCCAGGGCCTAGGACCCCGCATTTTAGGGGGTCCCTGAATAGCAATTCAAAAAAAATATAAATGCTTTTTTTATTTATTAATTATTGTGAATGGAGAAAAACATTTGGGGGTGAAAAAGTTTTTTTTTTTTTTTATGCTATATTTGAGACCAAGACACTTCGTAAAAGCTTTAAATATTTCACATTAAAGTATCAGATTATAAAACTGCTTGGGTCTAAATTAAGTGAATAATGAGCTGAGTGTGCTTTTATGAGTGAGAATTATCCAGTTATGCATGTTTGCTCAAATCTAAGTATCGTTCTTCTGTTAATAAAATTATTCTATGATATTAAACAAATAACGGGTAATTAATCAGCTACATGGAAGTTCACCTTGGCCCCAAAAAATCAGTCTGCACTAAGTCTAAATAATGTTCATCGGTTAAAAAATAAAATTAAAAAGGGATGAATAACTTAACATCTGTTGATATTTGAATTATTACTTAATTAAATGCCGAAATAGCAATACTAAACAATTAGTGTTTTACTTACCCGTCTACATTTTTAAGTGCGAATTTCCTTGCTAATAAGATTTGATAAAAGTAGATATTTCCTATTTTTCCCTACTGTATCCCATTTATTAAATCAACTTTTTAAGTAATTGATAATATTTAGTGGCGACAAATGTACTCTTAAGAATGCGGACGGGTGCCTCCTCCTCCCTCTCTTGTGCTGTGCCTATGGCCAGATTCTGTGTAAATCGGGCACTGCACACACCAACCCAAAAGCCTTAATCGAAATCACTGAGGCGTGGTAGTGTCAGCTGGAACCTGCAGCACAAAAATACCTCCCACGAACCCTTCAAGTGCTAAATCTCAGATGCTCTTTTTTCACGAACAATTCGTACAGTATCCTCACTCCAGTGGCGTTTCTTCGGTCCGAGACCTGGGCTATTATCCCCCACCCCAAGTGCTGTATTTTTTTTAAAATCACTAAGTTTATTTTTCAGTTGCTGAGTAATAGGAGTAACAAATACGAAATAATTAAGAGGATTACGATTTGAACACTTATTTGTACATAAACTACATTCTTCTTCTGAATACTTTATTTGTACATGAACTCCATTCTTCTTTCCTTTTGTGTGAACTAGAGTGTTAAGTTTTCATAAAAAGTTTCTTCAGAGTACTTTTCCATATTTAAAAAGAATGTTTTTCTCTATTGACAAAACAGCCAAGTTGTTCAAATGTACATGTCCTTGTCTGGCTTTAAGATATATCTTGGTTCTTTTTAATGCAAACTTCTTTCGGCAGTTGCTGATGATGGAAACCTTCATATTAGGTCTGCTAATTTGTACACCTCACTAAACAATGTCCAATTTATTCAACTTTATGTAATATGTCTCTTACTGATTTCTTTTTGTATTCATCAAGGGAATAAAACACCTTCAGTTCATTTTTTAGTCCAGAGGTATCAAAATTTGAAGCATAGTGAGTATTAAGTTCTGACATGTTAGGGAAGCTTTCACAAAATTTATCAAAACAGTTCGAATCCAACAAAGCCACGAATTTAAGATATAATAACACTGATTTTAATTCATTGACACTTCACACAAACTGAAAGAACTCTCGCAAAACACGTGCTGTTACAGGAGGGAGCATGCGAGCGACTAAGGTAGTACGAAGCCTTCTCTTTTCTGAGCAAACCGTTGCGCAAAGCAATGACCCATTCACTTTTCACCCACGCATTCATGTCATGGAAACGCTAGCAAGCGATCGTATCGAAGGTCTTCAAATCAGAACAGCGAAGACTTGGGTAGAGCTGTTTACGTTAGGACCGTTGGAGATTCTCGGTCGCCAGACTAATTATCTTAGTCAAAAGAAGCGAATCCGCACGTGTTTTTTTTTTTTTTTTTTGCAGCGAAAACATCGACATATCTTAATACCGTTGATAACTGACTTTTATTTGTATATATTTAATTGACTTTTTATTTGTACATTCTCTGGGCTTCGCAGCTAGCCTCGAATATACGTCACTGCCTCACTCATAACGCGACATTTCAGTTTCTTTATTCAAAAGCTTCAACAGGTAGTAATATCGCCTGAACCGTTATAATTTTACGTTAACTGAGTGAAACTTATCTACAGCTCGTAAGAAAAGAACCACATCATGTCAGACCTCAATGCAAATTCTTAAAAATCAGCTTATAGCAGCTGGTCAACAAGTTTCTCGTGCGCAGGGGTCAATTATTTCATTCGCCTGCTGAGCTGCATAAGCATTACGTTCGTACATTTTACTTCAACAACGGCCTTCAAACAAACTTGTTAGTCATTCTAAGAAAATGGCTAACTCAGACGGTTTTAAATCATTTTGCGTGCACACAATCCCGCGCCGTGAATCAGGAAGAGAAAAGACGCTTTCTGTTCAGTATGCGCCGCTTTCAGAATGCCTTCTGGGGTATTTGTTAGCCCAAAACTCATAGTATACCACTCGTATCTCATCATACAGCGCCAAGAATTTTTTTAATAAAACACAACACAAGATACAAGCGTATATGACGATAAAACTAGAAAACGCGTCCAGCTAAACCACGAAAACTGCAGAAAGCCGCACTAAATATTTTCTCTGAGAGGGTGTTACTTTAGTATTTAAGTAACTAATAATATATGGTCCAGAAGACATTCCTAACAAAGTCATTCAAATATACCACCTTTCCAAAAAATCGAAATGCAAGACGTTTCTATTCGCTTTCTCCAACAGTACAGCACAACGTATTTTGCCGCTGCCAGAAATGATTGAATTTTGAGGCTGTTCTGTCGTTTCTTATGATAATTTAAATTTGTTCATACACACTACGAACATTTGCTGGCATAAAAACATAAGAATCCCTTCAGAGCGAGAAACCTTAAAATTTGCATCTGAAATGCAATCGTGACACGAACATCGGTTATGGTAATGCTCTCAAGAAGGGATTTCATATTTAAAGTCACGCATTTCATACCCAGAAGCATCACTAAAGTCAGCAGGGAAAAGCAAAATAATATCTTCCCTGCAGCATCATGAGGAAATTCACTTCGCAAATTAGCTCGTTTTTCTCTCACAAACTTTTGCCCGTGGAGATTTACAGATACTTCGGTCGCCTTCGGAGCATCCTTAACTGACTTTGCGATGATAACTAGAATTGTTGTGCCTGACAACTGCCTTGCCATCTCGTTCGCAATTGTACGAATCGGATAAATAATATCTGAAAACTTTCTTACAAGATTTACAACAATCCTTCGTATTACGGTCAAACTACGACTCATGTTTTATTAAGCGTTTGCATCACTATGCAAACATCCACAGTGCTCCTGAACGCCAGAATTAATGTATCAAAACGCACAAATGCAATTAGGATTCCCAATTACATTACGGACTAGAGCGTAACGAAGTCAACTACCCAACTGTGGTGGACTCCGTTTAATTTGTTTCCGTCCTTCGATAACAGATGGCGCCACTCGTACAACGGTGTTGCCAACTTAGAACGAGATGGAACTTGGCACTACGAACACGGGTCGGACCAGCTTGGCCCTGGTCGGACTGATCTTTATTTAGAAAGCCCGGTCCGTTCCAGAATTCTAGTGTCCGGCTAAGAATTTCCAGGTTATGGATCCAGCGCGATCCGTTTTCAGATTTTCATCAAGCGTTCTGCCACAATATTGTAAATAATGCAAGGCTTCCTTTGTAGAAGGAGTCTTACACCTCCTGCTCTAGATAAACAACGCTGCTCTACTAACATAAGTTTATACACTAAAGAGCAATTGAATTAGAGACAGCTGGCGTTATGCAAATGTGGCGCTGTGGGCGGCCCTGTAAACGGAAACGACATGACGTATGCAGCGATCCGACAATATAAGGAATGATGTGACGGGAATCAGTAAGAGTCGGACGCAGTATGGGTAAGACGAAGGATCTAAGCGCATTTGATCGAAAGCATATTGTCGGGGCCCGACGAATGGGTCACTCCATCTCGAAAGTCGTGCAGGCACTGGGATTTTCACGAGCCACTGTGTCACGGGTGCACCGTGAGTACATCGAATCCGGTAAAACCATCCCTGCAAGGGCCAACTGCCGTGGACAACAGCGTGTGGATGAGCGGGGTCATCGTCGGCTAGCTCGCATTGTAACAGCGGATAGACGGGCCAAGTGCAAGAAACCACTCGGCAATTTAACGCTGGCGCACAAAAACGTGTAAGCAGCCACACCATCCAGAACCATCTTCTCGCTATGGGGTACAGAAGCCATCGTCCCACGAGGATACCGCTGCTGACCGCACATCACAGGGTGTTTTTTTTTTTTTTTTTATTGGAAGTTTAACGACCACCGTGAGCAACTCAATGGGCTATAAGCAGTCGCCCGTCCCTAATTTAGGGTCACTGGTTCCAGGGAAGTGAGAGAGCCAGTGCCGTAAGACAGACAACATTCATGCCTGACTGGGATTCGGACCCCTTTCGGACGAATGATCAGAGGTCGTCGCTTAGACCACTGCGCCACCGGGGCGGTCATCATCATCACACGGTGTAAAGATTAGCATGGGCGCTGGAACATCGCCACTGGACCCTAGACATGAGAGAAAATGTTGCCTGGACTGATGAGACGAGATTCACGTTGGTACATGCGGATGGCAGGATACGAGTACTGCGCAAACTACATGAAGCGATGGATCCTTCTTGCCAGCAGGGTACTCTTCAAGCTGATGGGGGTGACATTCTCGTCTGGGGACTGTTTACGTGGACTGAAATGGGACCCCTGGTACGTATGACATCGTCCCTCACAGTTCAACGTTACCGGGATATCCTGGACGACCATTTGCTCCCGTTTGTGCGTCTTCAACATCCCACTGGGGACCTCATCCTGCAACAAAACAATGCACCGTGCCATCACTCCCGAACTGTATCCGAATGGTTGGATGAACACTACACCGACGTGACCTCGCCTCCTTGACCAGCTAGGTCACCTAACCTTATTCCCATCGAGCATATCTGGGATGCCATCGAGAGAGATGTTAGAGGCTCTGACCCCCCCCCCTCCCCCTCCATCAAATCTTCGTGAACTGTGGGAGCTTGTTCAGGGGTCGTGGATTCGTATGGCTTCCCAACGCTTCCGGTGTTTTGTCAAGTCCATGCCGAGACGAATCGCCGCCGTCATCAGGGCGAAAGGTGGTGCTACACGTTACTAGACAGGTATGTCTAATTCGATTGCTCTTCAGTGTACATACCTTAGTAATTCAACATGCAAAGCAGAGAGAGACATGCCATTTATCCAGTGTGGGAGTCCTGAAATAAGAATTCGTCCAGGCGTAATCGATTCCAGCAGGTACGGGGGAGGCAACAATCCTTTGAGATCGAATACATATACCTGTGTACATACCTCGACTGCACGTGTCAGCAGCGTATTTAGAAGGGGGGGGGGGCAAGGGAACGCGCTCCCTCGGAAGTTGTTTTTTTTTTTCTTACATTAGAAAAATGCTTTCATTTAATAAAAATACATACACTTGCATCAGAAAATGCTCTAATTTTTATTTCTTTTTTTAATTAAGTTTTATGTTCTCTGATGGATTTCAAAAACTTCCATTTTCGGTCATTACCCCCCACCCCTCCCGAAAGAAAATTCTATATTCACGCCTGCACTGTGTTCAAACACAATATACAAATTTCCACTATGCCTTCTTGTTATCAAATGTAGATTTCTATGGGCGATGATTAAATAAGTTCAAAAAAGTCAGATTCAGTTACGTAAAAAATAGCCTGGCGCCTCCAGGCCTTGAAAAATGTGGACTGGCGGCGCCAGGCCCCAACTGCACACCCCTGCATTTGTCGTAGAAATTCCTCCCACAGATCAGGTTCAGACCTAACTACGTACTTCTGTTACATACATAAACGCGTTTCTTCTTAGTATAAACAAGGTAGCCCTTGTTTGCAGAATATGTAAACAAATATTTCGGACTTTCCCACCTCCGCTGTGGCAGCGAATGGCGCCAGAAGCTCGTTTTGGTTTCGCGAAGATGAAAAATACACTGACGGAAAGTGAAAAAAAACACCAAGAAGGAATTGGCGGACGATCATGAAATTTACATATGTTAATGGGGTCGAGTTTATGTAGGTTTGATGTTAATTTCGGGACCAACCGGTGAGCGCTTACGCCACAGCACGGCATAATATGCAAATTATCGTCGGTGGTATTTAAGGAGTACGGCGAAGTGAATGTAATCAGCCGTCGGCGTACGGACACGTGCGTGTACGATTTCAGCAGTTATCGGACTTTGAGCGAGGTCGTCTAGTCGGACTCCGCGAGGCCGGGTGGTCGTATCGCGGCGCGAATTGGACGGGAAGTATCGGTGGTGGTACGATGGTGGCGTAGATGGTCCGAGGAACATTCCCACCCGAGAAGACGTGGAATCGGGAGTCACAGACGGTCTGATGAGCGGACCGATCGACGCATAAGAAGAGCGGCGTTGTCAAGCAGAACATCCACTGCGACGCAAATCCGAGCTGCCGTTGCACCTGAGGTGACTGTGCGAACAATCCACAACCGTCTACTGGATGCAGGACTACGTGCACGTTTGCCTCTGACTCCAGCCCACCGTCAGGAACGGCTGCAGTGGTGTCGCCAACGTCTGCACTGGAGAACGCAATGACGATCTGTCGTGTTCAGCGATGAAAGCGCATTCTGCTTGGGAGCCTCCGATGGCCGTATGCGTGTTCGCAGACGCACAGGGGAGCGTCTCCACCCTTCTTGCATCCGCCAGCGACACACAGGGCCTACACCTGGTCTCCTGGTGTGGGGAGCGATCAGCTATCACTCCCGTACACAACTAGTGTTTGTACCGGGTACGTTAAACAGCATCTCTTACATGATCAACATCATTCAGCCCGTTGTTGTGCCATTTGTAAGGTCGGTCCATCGTGGTGTTTTCCAGCAAGATAACGCACGCCCACACACGGCACGTGCAACGCAACATGCGCTTCAGAGTGTGAGACAACTTCCATGGCCTGCACGTTCACCGGATTTGTCCCCCATTGAGCACGTGTGGGATTTTATGGGGCAACGACTTATCCGGTCACCACGGCCAGGCACGACCATCCCCGATTTACGCGTCCAGGTTGAGGATGCTTGGAACTCAATACCCCAAACTTACATCCAACATCTGTACGACAGACTCCATGACAGAATTGCACAGTGTGACGCAGTTCATGGCGGTTCAACCTCGTACTAACCATGTTACATGGAAATGTTATTTTTCAGTTTACCAGCAAATACAGCTGTATTTTGTCATAATGTATCACGTTATCCTCTGTATTCCGTTATTATGTTGAATAAATTTCTTTGGTATCAGACGTCTCCTTCTTAGTGTTCTTTTTTCACTTTCCGCCAGTGTATTTATGTACACATCTCTCAGAAAATAAAACTGATTTAGTCGCTAAAGCGAATGAAGTGAAAACTGAATTTGATTTCGACATTTAAAGAAATAAACAGTCCCATTTCAGACTCATACAATTTGGCAAATCGGCTTCAGTTGTCATTAATCAATGCATCCGGTGGGGGATTGGGTCTTTCGTTTCATTCAGTGAACTCCGTTATCTGTTTAACAAGTCAATCAGTTTTGTGTGACGACCCCCCCCCCGCCCCCTTTAAATCCAGGAGCAGAAGATAAACCTTCCACAGCACAGGCAGAGTTCGGAATTTCTCACTTAAGGTGGACATCAAATTGAAACTGCGCCGCTATACTTGCAACGGTGAAAATTCAGTTACATAAGTTCACATACAAGAAATACTTCCTGAATCGTAAAAATTGCACACGGACGAAAACGACACTGAACTAGTAAGTAGCTTGCAAATCTGAGAAAAAATTAGAGGGAATAATTTAAAATTAAATAAAAGTGTTGGTATATAGTGTTGACAATCGTTAATTTGTGGCGCTTTATATGTACGTCAAGTACTGGAAACGTAGTACTTCCCTTAACTTTTTTCTTGAATATCAAAAGTTCTCATTCAAACAATAAGTGAGAGGTTAGACTTATTTAGGATGTCAGTAATTTTTGAAATCACTTATATTACAGTTTATCGGCTTTTATACCCGCAAACTTATGCAAATTAAATGCTGGCAGAAGCTTTTCAGAAATCACCATCTGACAATTTAATTTTTTTAGGTTTTAACGACCACCGTGAGCAACTAACTCAATGGCCTATAAGCAGTCGCCCGTTCCTAATTTAGGGCCACTGGTTCCAGGGAATGGAGAGAGCCAGTGCCGTAAGACAAACATCCATGCCTTGCTGGGATTCGAACTCTGACCCCTTTTGGACGAAAGCGAAAGATTTCACGAAATTCACTCCCAAACCTAAGACCGCCACAAGAAGGGGTCGCAAAAATAGTGCGCCTTTCAACGTCATCTATGGCTGCATTGGATATGCAGCCATAGATGCATATCCAATGCAGCCATTGGATATCTCTACCTTTACTGATGAAAAAAAAGCCTGGGCCAGGCTTGTGCAGATCTCTACTTGGCACCTTACCGTGTTTTGTGATCATGGAAGTTGTGTAAAAAAAAAAATGCAATTTCGGTGGGTGGGGGTATATGCATGTTGTTTCGTTCCATTAAGCATATTTACTTTAATACATGTCGAATTACTTGAATACTGTTGCAATTCAATTTACCATGGAAATCTGTTTTGCCCCTTATCATATGATGATAAACTGTAGTATTTCTTCAAACCTTTATTTTAAGCCCAGTGAATATTTTTCTTGGTGGTACCAATTTTCTGAATTTTGCAGGTTTTGAAAGCATTAAAACACGTTATCTGATTTACATCGAGAACTTAAAAATTGATTTTTACCGAAACATGCTTAGGTGGAGCTGATACCGAATGGAAGTGGTCAACACTCTCTGCAGTTGCGATATTAACGGCAGTTTGCAAATAGCCACTTACCTTCTAAAGTAACTATAAAGTAAAGAAAAAAAGCACGAAGACAGCAAACACGCAGTGGCAGGGACAAAATGATCTTAAAACGACTGATCGTAATTTTTCGTCAACGGGGATAAAATGATCCAAGCTTTCAAAACCACGGATTGTAATTTATCATAGCAAATTATTAACAGGATCCGTCAATTTATTAACAGGATCCGACATCAAAGCAGATTTAAAATACGGTTATACTATACAAACAAGCATGACGGATCCTGTTAATTGTTCGCTTGATAGATAAACAGGATACACTTGCACACGGACTTAGGCACATTTAGTTTACTCGTAGTGATTACAATCAGTTCAAAACCGATTGCCAGTTTCGATCCACAAATGCATCGCTGCCTTATCTGATATAATTCATTTCAAACACGCAAGCGTACGATCAAGAATACGACAACAGTATATATAAAAAAAAACGATATTGGAAGAGAGAGTGAGTGAAAAATCTACGTACAACCACCCAACTCCCAAACGACATCAAAGCAGATTTAAAATTCCCCGATTCATTTTTTTTTTTTTTTTTTTTTAAGAGCGTTAACTTGCTTGGGAGTTTAACGACTACCGTGAGCAACTCTGGACTATAAGCAGTCGCCCATCTTTAATTTAGGACAAGTGGTCAGGGCCGGATTAAGGCCTTAGTAGGCCCCTAGGCTAATTCATCTCAGTGGACTACCAAGGCATCTAGTGGGCCTCAAAATAAATTATGACAGAAAATTATTGAAGTCCGTTAAAACACGAAATTCTAGCAATATGCTTGAGATTGTTAATTCGTAGTACATTCTTCAAACTGATAAATTACCTACAGAATTTTCATAAAAAGTCACTATTTTCCACTGTCCTCACAAAAACATGAGTTAAAAGCTTAAGTCTCGGAATTTTTAACAATTTAGCATTGTATACTTTTTCTTGGTGTATCTTTGTTCTTATGTAATGTGAAGTCACAGCGTATTTCGCCCATTAACGATTCCAAGTGCAAGCAGGGTGGTGTGGGTGGATCCCCATAGCATAAAGTTCCTTGTCAGTCTGAGCCAGATATCATTGTGCCACAAAATAATCTGCTGGTGGTCACTGTGCAAGATAACTACTAACTGTGAAAAACAAAAATTACCCAGACATTTTTCTACCTAAAAAAATGTCTAACCTAGGTACTACAGCAATTGCAATGCTAATTAAGATAAAGAACATCCTGGTCCTCTGTATCTCGAATTTTGCCAATATTTTCAAGCTGAAACACAAAGATTTATAGAATAAAATGATATTTAACAACAATAAAGCGTAGAGGCATCACTTGGAAAAAATTGTCATAAGAGGAGAAATCTCCGCTCAGTTCTATTTCCGTTTTCGGAACATTTTTCTCCATTTTCCATCTCAAATGCAAACATTTATGTAATTAAATGATGATTAAACAATAATATGGAAGCACAGAGGGTGGAGGGTTATTAGAGGGATAAATTTTTGTTCCGTACAACTTTGGTTTTCAGAAAATTTTCCTCCATATACAATCTTAAATACAAACATTTATCTAATGAAATTATATTTAATTACCATTGAGGGCTGTGGGAATATCAAGAAAAATAATAATCAAGATTGCTGGGTTCTGTCAAACTTTCGTTTTTGGAAATTGCCTCCATTTTCAAACCAAAACACAAATATTTATGTAATAAAATATTTAACAACAATATCGGATAATCCTTTTTTCTCAAGCATCGAGGGAACGTCGGTAGAAAAAATATTACGATTACGCGAGAAATCCTCACTCCGCCTAACTTCCGTTTTCGGAAATTTTGGAAGGCGGAAAACTTGCATCCATGATAGGGAGTCTGCAAGATTGTTTAATACGGTTCTGGGGATATCGTTTCTGTCTGCAGTACCAAAATAAATGTGCGATGTGCGTCGGCCGTCATTCTGCGACGGTAATGAGTACAAAATAAACCTGCGATGTACGTCCCCCTCGCCGCGATTCTGCTACAGGGATGAGTACCAATTAATTCTGCGATGTACGTCACCCATCGCAGCGATTCTTCTACAGGGATAAGTACAAAGTAATTCTGTGACGTATGTCGTCCTTCGCGAGAAAAAAATTACGATTACGGGAGAAATCGTCACTACGCCTAACTTCCGTTTACGGAAATTTTGAAAGGCAGAAAACTTGCGTCCATGATAGGGAGTCTGCAAGATGGTTTAATAGGGTTCTGGGAACATCGTTTCTGTCTCTGCAGGACCAAAATAAATGTGCGATGTTCGTCGGCCGTCGCCGCGGTTCTGCTACGGTGCGGTGGATGGTAGTGAAAAAGCTGAAACCGCTATACAGTGACATGAAATGTTTACCCTTAGCGAGTCACTGCCTTGAAATCTGTTAGTCTCCTAACCTCTGTGATAGTGAAAATCATACGAGACAAAACTAGTTTACTTCTCTGTATAAATATGCATAAGCTGTGTTATTTGCTGTGTAGAGACATGCCTATTGGGCCCTTGGTAATGGTGGGCCCCTAGGCTATAGCCCAGTTAGGCCTCCTCCCCTTAATTCGGTCCTGTGGTTCCGAAGAAGGGAGAGAGCCAGTACTGCAAGAAAAAAAAAACATCCACGCCTCACTGACCATTCATCCGAGCTGATCCGGATTCACTTCGGACGAATGGTCAGAATCCAGCGCTTATACCATTGCACCACTGGGGAGGAAAAGGGCGTTAATGTCAAGGAGTGTCAGGCCACCCATTATTTTCGGAGTAAACTGAAGAGAAACAATCAGACCCACAGAAGAGAAAATACTCACGGAAAGTCGATTAATTGATATGTACCAGAACTAACCGAAAAGGGAAATTGCCACGATTTGCATTATATACACTCGAGACTAAATTTTAAGTTCACATTTTTCCTTTAACAAGAAGTGGAGGGCACATGTGGCTTTCATTTCCATTGCTTATTGAGTAATAGCCGTCGATAAAAAATGCCAAGCACAAGAAAATATTTCACATGCGTTTAAAAAGCGTGAAATCACAAAATGTTAGAAACCAAGAAAAAAAAAAAGAAATTTCCACGATATATTTCCTTTAATTATGCATTACTCGATACTCTTACAGAAAATACAGGGTTTGCGCTGAGTAAGTGAATCAAAAATGTTTTACATAACCGTCCAAAATGATTCAGATTTACAGTTCCCCTTCCCCTCCAAGGAAAAACACAAGTATCGAATCCGTATTTCTCAAGAAACCAGCAAATCGGTCTTTGGCACGAAGATAATCAGCTTTCGAGGTTAGGCTGCCGCAGAGACACCTCTGCAATTCACTCTACCCTTACAGGCGCGACGCTACGGGTGAGCTGCAATTTTCTTTGAGCATCCACTTTAACATCTACAATTAGGAATCAATACAGGGGCGTATTTAGAAGGCTGGGAGGAGAGACCTTGCCTCACGACATGTACTTCAATTTTTGTTTTTGCTAAAATCCGATTTACATCAGAATTTATTTTTTTTTTTCTATTTTTCATTAACTTCTATTTTGTGTTGTTGCATTTCAAAAACTTTCATTTTTGTCGCCCACCCCCGAAAAAATTCATATATACGCCCATGGATCAACAGACATTTCCCTCGGCGTTACAAGGATGGATTAAACCTTGACAGGATTGACGGGGTGTCAGCGTTTCACGACCCACATAAGCAGCAGCTACAAGCAGTAGTTTCTCTTTAATATATAAGTATGGCTAATAATTTTAAGGAAAGGGTCAGAACCGTCTGATAACTGCCCATGCCTCATCCAGTAAAAAAAAAAGACCGCGTTTCTGACCACTCGGCCAGCAAAACAGACCACAGTATTGTTTACTTGAAATCATGGAACGAGTCATACTTTGCGAATGAGAACTGAAACATCACGGCGTATAAAAAGGTAAGCTTGGACCATACGCCAAAATAAAATGGAAGGGCCAGCTGCCTTTGCGCAGCCACACTTCCTTTATTACAGCTAGAACGCAAACTTCATACAGCATAGCAGACATGAAAACTCAATTGACACTTGAAACGGGTAACGAATTCGTAATACACTGCTAGAAGTCAAGGTAAGTTCATGTATTCCAAATGTCTCCAGAAGCAAGTAATTAGATGTCAGCCTTATAAACGTTGGTCTGTGCGTTTTCTCGTTCCATGTATAAATAGCCTTACTTCTGCTTCTAATTTTCATGCCACGCTCTTTTATTCATACTGTAGTGTTATTTTACAACGGAAGAGAACGGGGGATGTAGTGGAAGCTAATTCAAGAATTACATTAACTATCTCCACGGACTTCAGGCTACATGATGCAACACATTTGGCATTTACGTTCCCTGGAAAAGCGTGCCAAAGTACAGGGACACGCACACACCACACATTCCTTATCCGGGCAAACTCTGGCATTTAACCAGAAGCCCGCATCCACGAGATGCTCCATCTAGCACTCGAACCCATGGGCGCCCATATAAGGGGAACAAGAGGGGCATTTGCCCTCCCCTGGAAATCAAACCATGCACTTTGTTTTGGGGAGGTGTAGATTTTCGCGATAACACTAATTCTGACAGCCCATTTTTTTTTTTTTTTTTTTTTTTTCTTCTTAGAGCTTCGGGATGAGTTTGTATGCAGTAAAACTAGGAAAAACGTTAAGTTCCAACTGAAATTCACATTAAAAAGTAACGAGATTTCTCATTGCATGTTGGAGAAGAACATACATACGTGCAGTGCAGAAAAGTATAAAAGACGAAGAAATTAAAAATATCACCCTCTGCAGCATCTATTCACTGCTGGAAAGAAAAAATCTCGAAATTTTCCCCAGAAATTTATCTTCAGGGTGTTTTTATCATTCCTGGGGACTAATTGAGTGCTCTCTGGGTTTCATGGAGCCTATGAAACAAATGGCCAAAAGAAAATAATTTCCTTATTTGCCCTAACAAGCTGTCTAATTGTATTTATCCATCTGTTTTATGTAATCTTTGGGTCTTCTGGTTTCGAATTAAATGTGTGTTGAGAGTGATAAAAATGATCAGATAAAAAGAAGACAGTGGATATTTCCTTACGCTGTTTATATATGTTCGCTGTTACAATTTCTGTTCGCCTCTCCCTCTCCTTGAGAACTAAGCTATGGGTGCCTATGCTCGAACCCATGACTAATGGTAAGCAAGAAATGTGTCGTTTCCCATACGGGTCCTAACCCTTCAGTTGCTCAAATTGGTATAGTAAATTTACCACTTCTTTCAAGATGTCAATGGCGTTTTTTTTTTTTTTAGGGGGGGGGGGGTTGGATTTTTAACGACCACCGTGAGCAACTCAATGGGCTATAAGCAGTCGCCCGTCCCTAATTTAGGGTCACTGGTTCCAGGGAAGGGAGAGAGCCAGTGCCGTAAGACAAACACAACATCCATGCCTCACCGGGATTCGAACGAATGATCAGAGGCCATCGCTTAGACCACTGCGCCACCGGAGCGGCCAATGGCGTTTTCCATTCACGCAAAAGCGAATTTTTGTTCTGTTTACTACTTTGAGATGTAACTCTTTGGTTGGATAGTTGTTAGCTCTAAGGCTTTTAAAAATGCAATAGAGCAATCATATGTAATTCGTAAACAAAATGAAAAACCATTAAGCTTTCTACAAAAACTTTCTGAAGATGGAAAGTCATTAAAAACTACAAATTTATACTAAACAAATCTGGGAGGAACCAGTCTCATGAAAGATTCGCGAACTAAATAAATATCCTTGTACTTTTTGGAAGAATAAATTCTCATTCTTCACAGACAAAACCTTATAAATTTTCCAACATTGAATGTGGAAAATTCAGTGGTAAATCACAACTCCCAGATTTGGGGGAAGGGGATTAAAACGAGAGCCTTCGTTATCTTCTTATGAACGAGCCAAAGAAAGAAACATTCCTTCGGAGAAATCTTGTCACCTGAAATTCAACGCTTACGTGAAAAATGTTTTCTTAATTACTAGTTTCGTTCTCGGAAGCATCAGTACAATCAGCTGTAATACCAGGTTGTTTCACTTCGAAAACCGGTTTCACATTTTTTCGTCTTTACCCACCCTTGAGATACAATGTTCAAGTTCTCAATCGGCACAGGAATACTAAATAACTTCGAGATGTTCGAGAATGTCCCAGAGAGTACTATTTTTTATTTCAGGATTTAACAACAGTAGTGACTAAACTATGGGCTATAAGCCCGTCCCTAATTTGGAGCCACTAGTTTGACCCAAAAATCTTTTATCACTCTAAATACCATAACGCCCGAAATTGTCTGCTGTTTCACTTCTTTGTACAATAGTGACTGAGGGTGACTGCTGCTGAACCCCCATAGGTCGAAAAAACTTGAACAAGGAGAGGAAATCTGACTCACTCTAGATAGGCGTTTCGGGCGGTATGGCAGTTTGTACGTACGGGCGTTACGGTCGTTAAAGGACTAAGGGAAGGGAGCGGGCCAGTGCGGTAAGGCACACTACTCAACCGGGACTGGAACGAACGAGCCAAGGCCTGAGCTTAGAGGCTACTGGGGCGGGTCATGTGGGCAATGGACCCTTTGCGTATGAAATATACATTTTCTGTAGTGTTTATATTTACGACAAATTACACCTTTATGGGCAAACAGACAAAAACTTATGCAAATCTGTAGTCTTTCAAAGTTCATGGTGACTTCGTAATTATTCCTGAAACACTTTTCAATATCTAAATAATACGTATATAATCTAGCTTAATATTGAAATAATGTGCCTTATTTTGTCGTAGTTTTTTTTTTTTTTTTTTTTTTTTTTTTAGGGTGGTGAGATTGCTATTAATTTAAAACTGAATACTCATTCTGATTACGGATATTCTAATTAATTGCCCGACTTTCTACATTAAGACCCTATCGGAAGAGGACTGTCTTCTCGGCTAGGGACCTTAAAGTTCTGAGTTTAAGTCCAGCTGAATCAATGATTAGCCGAGGTTCGGAAGTGTTAATCCGTTGGTCCCGGCCTAACCCAGTCATTGTAGCGTAAGTAGAGCCCGCTGGATTCACAAACCAACTGAAATTCACCGCCATCTTTTCTGACTTATGGAGCAATAGCATTCCACGGAATTGTGAATTACATTTTCACACAAAGGAATTTTTTTTCCAGGGATTTTCTGGCGAAGGTATCTTTTCCGGATGATTTTTAGGTAAATATGAGCATACCGGCACTTCAAAATTTCCATTTCGAGCACTGAGTCCGGGCACAAAACAATTTGGTCTTCTGGCGGTCAAGTGATGTCGGAAACGGAATAACCACTTCAATGTATAACAAATTGTGTTCCGTCTTCGAGCCTAATATGCCTAGAGAATTCGTTCGACAAAAGTCAAGTTCCATCGGAAGTAGTCCGAATTCAACTACACCATGTAACGTGTGCACAGAGCCTCGAACTGCATTATTTGTTAGAACACTTCACGGTTTTAGATCTCTTCAATACTCAGAAACCTGCTAAATATCTTGGCCTATTTCGAAGTCAAGCGCAAGAAGTCGCATAATAACCTCACTGTACTTCATAGCGGTCAAATACAAGAGTTGGCCCCTCGTTCGCACTCATTGGCCATCCAAATGTCCTCCGTCCTGAAGCGCACGAAAGGACAAGCAGCGTCCTGTACTGACACTTTGGGCGCACTTTCGCAATGCTCGTTTGACCCGCAAGAAGTAATCACTTCTTCGTACGGAGCTTCTCAACAAGGTGTTCCCAGACTTCAAAGATCTGAATTCTTTCAAATTTTTTTCAGCGCTAATCGGCACTACAATGAGTGGTGCGGTTCGGAAAAAAGAAGTGGCCTGGCGCTCCCACGAGCGGTCCAGGCGTTACTACTCCAGCAGGTATGTGTGTGTGTGTGTGGGTGGGGGGGGGGGACGACAAACCTTTGAAATCGAATACTATATGTACATGTATATACTGTCTTGTAAAAATATCCTATTCAGTTAAGTAAAAAAGTAGCCTGGCGCCTCCAGGCCTTAAAACAATGACCTGGCGGCCCCAGGCCTCGACTGCAACCCTGCCTACAATATCGCCATAGGACATTGTGTACCATAGTATCGTCCACTTCCAAGGGCACAACTTTAACGCAAATAATCCTCAAAGACGCCATCATAAGGGGACAACCTTGCCACGTCAAGTCCACCAACTCAGCTTATAGCATCCAAGCAAACTTCTCATGCACGAAGATCAAGATATTCCCATTTCCGCACTGTTTTGTAAACACAGTATTACGTCCGTACATCACTGCAACAGCTTTCAAAAACTCACTGATCATACTGGGAGAAGGGCTTGTGCGCATCTAGCTAACACAGAACGATCACACTTAATAACGCTAAAACTTCATAATTTAGGGTCACTGGTTCCAGGGAAGGGAGAGAGCCACGCCACCCAGGTCTCACCCGGGATTTAGGCTTGGGCCCATCTTGAACGAATGATCAGAAGCCAGAGCTTAACCACTGCGCCACCGGGGCGGCCTTCAAAGCATATAAGCAGTAACTTATTGTGCCGTGCCGAGCAGCCATGCTTCGTTACTCAGTTTTGTCAAGATATTCACAAACTATCCATTAAGTGTAGCAATGCCTGCATTTTTTTTTTTTTTTGATTGGAGGTTTAACGACCACTATGAGCAACTCAATGGGCTATAAGCAGTCCCCCGTCCCTAATTTACGGTCACTGGTTCCAGGGAAGGGAGAGAGCCAGTGCCGTAAGACAAACATCCATGCCTCACCGGGATTCGAACCCGGACCCCTCACGGACGAATGATCAGAGGCCAGCGCCTTAGACCACTGCTCCACCGGGGCGGCATGCCTGCATTTCATATTGCTCTCTAAATGCATTGACCTTTAAGGGGACTACAAATACATCATCGCATTTGCAATTACTTCTGCAAAATGGAGACAAACTTCCAAAAACAAAAATACCTCCCATCTAAACACTAAAACGTAGGCACAACTTAATCCATCACCACTAGACTAAATCCAATTGATAATATATTCATAGATTTTCTAATATCAAATTTAATTGAAGGAGCACCAGTCAAATACATCTATTAATACACATACGGAAAAAAAGTGCATTTCACTGATGTAAGATTATACCAACCCTACATTGCTTTTTATTGGCATAGGGCTGCAATAAAATAAATTCATTCAATAACCAATACCCTTCTCCCCCAATACACTTATTCGATTAACTGGTCCGTGATATAGTTCGGCGTCAAATATAGATTTTAACACCTTAAGGAAAATTGTTGCCGAGGAAATTATCGAGTTACAACTATCAATGGTACGTTACATATCTTAGACTCCATTTTCTTTTCGTACGATATTTGAAGAAACCACTAGCTGCATTATTTGTTCGCATTTGCGCAGTCGGTGCTGGTAACATTTCTTTCGCTAACTAAGCTCCATAATTTTTTCGAAATTTATCAGATTCGGTTCACACCAACACAAGTTTTTTTTTTTTTTTTAATTATAATCCAGTGGAGTGGCCCTACGTACAAGCAAACAAACACGCCAAATCGACAGGTACACTTTGCATATGCAAATATTGGTGCAGCCTTCGACCTTTTTATTACGACTGCCCATATCAACACTTTCTGCCCTAAGTTACGGTTAGTGACTGCAAGAAAGGCAGAGAAACTCAACTGATACATGTCTCACTCAGCAAACTTGCCAGACATTTCGATGCTAAGGAAGCCTGATGGATTCGAGGACTGATGTAATAAGTTTTCCGGTTAAGAGACTATTTTTATGTGGGATAATTTTCGGCTGCTGACTTTTTTTTTTTTTTTTTGATTGGAGGTTTAACGACCACCGTGAGCAACTCAATGGGCTATAAGCAGTCGCCCGTCCCTAATTTAGGGTCACTGGTTCCAGGGAAGGGAGAGAGCCAGTGCCGTAAGACAAACACAACATCCATGCCTCACGGGATTCGAACCCGGACCCCTTCGGACGAATGATCATAGGCCAACGCCTTAGACCACTGCGCCACCGGGGCGGCCTGCTGACTTCGCACGTGATTATTTGGTATTTTGTAATGTGGGTTGGTTCAACAAACTAGGCGGCTGCCGCGTAGGGCGCTAATTTTCTTTCGGGGTGGTGGGGCGCCCAGATTTAAAGCTGATAAAATCGAATGGGTTAATAAATAAGAAAAGAAAGGACAATTTAATTTTTTTGTCCTCCGATATGATTTGCGAATTCTTATTCCATGAGTGAGCGAGCAGCAAATCCGACGCGAATGCCCACATCTGTCGAAAAACTTCCATAAACCAGGCCCGTTCTTATGCACCAGACAAGTCGGGCTATGCCTGAGGGGCGGCACAAAACTTTCAAAAGCAAATGGATTCTGTATCATCCAGCTTTCTATGGAAAAATCAAGACTGTCCACTTCTATCACAAGTAATAGCAATGCTTAACCGTCTAAAGGTTAGCACACACTCAGACTATTTTCTAATGAGAACAGGGGGAGAGAGTAAGAGGCCCACTATATTAATTTTGCTGGATTTTATTTTTTTCTGGTGGGATTCAGGAAAAAACCTCGTTGGGTTATATCGATCGAACAAGAAATTGCTTGTGACATAAATTTGAAGACAATTGCTGGCAATTTTGCTAACAGTGAAGCACGCGAAATTAAACCAGTAAGTAAACAGATGTAGTTTCTATTTAGTTTGCACTGAATTTTTACATCTTGAAATTATTAAATAAATGCAATATGTTTAGTGACAAATGAATAGAAATTTCTGGGGCGCAAGGCTGGTGGCTAGTCTAGGGCGCCAATCACCCTAGTACCACACCTGGTGACAGTTAAACAGAAGTTTAAAACAGGTTCTCTTACAGGGTCATTAAAATCAGGGCTCAGTTCCACATGTAACGCACGTTGAGACGTTCCCCTCAAACGCTTTTCTGATCTATTTTTTGTTTCCGACAGTTAACTATTACTTCCTAAATATGTTCTGGCATTTTTTTGCTACAGGCCACATGAAAAAAAATTGTGCGGAAAATTTAATCCGCCGCCATAAAGCAACTTGGCCAATAGAGTGGCGCTGTTCCTTTTTCTCGTCTGTATCGAAGAGCTCTTCAGTGAAGCTTCTTTTCAGGTAACTCGCTCGTCGAAACCGTAAATCGAATTTAGGTAGCGTTGTTAGGCGCAAGTATTCATGAATGCCGTTTTGAACTTTGGCCTAAAACCCTAAGAGCTGCGTGAATTGGGAAACTTACCCGGAAAGCAGGGAGCTACTTGCCTGCATCATTTATCCAATCACCGAATGACTCATTGCATGCAGTCGATAACAGCTAAGTACGCGACGACTTAAAAGCAAAAAAATAAATAAAATCCTTAAGAAGTCAGTTGATTGTTTCATGCGTACTAGAAAGGTGAATACGATAAAATCGTGCAACCGCCGTAAAATTAGTCTTAAATTTATGTACTACGTAAAAGAAAAGTAAGGTAGTCTTACATCCTTGGAGTTCTGAAAAGGGACGCTTTACCTGATAGCGCGCTCATCTGTAACCTATTACATAAAAAAAAAAAACGTAAATTCGGTATCCCACATCAAAATGCGTCGGCCCAATATACTTACACAATGTAACCCACAAAAAAAAAATCCAATACTTATGATGAATTAAACCAACACGTATCAGAACAGTATGTACCCTGCTGAGCCAGACAATATTGCTATGGGTTCAGTGTGGTTCAAATTCTAATATTGCTATGGTTCAGTGTGGTTCAAATTCTAAAACTTTCTCAGTGATGTTTTATAATTTTTATTTCTTTGTAATATGCTACATGCAAACAAATTACATTCCTTTGGAACTCTCATTAAGGGTGAAACAGTACACACATTCTTTGGAACAAGAGTTACATTCTTTGAAACTCTCATTAAGGGTTCAACAGAGTACACATAAAGCCCAATTGACCCCCCTCCCCCAATTGATGCACACATGGCCTGCGTTCGTCAATGTCTGATAGAAAATTGATTCGGTGTTTTTGCACGAGTCGGGATTTTTTTTTTTTTTTTAAGCCTTCCGATTGTGAGAGCATCAAACAGTTCCGTACATTTTGTGCGAATTAATGTTTGAATTTTAAAGCTAATAAGCTTAATTCTGTAAAGACAATACTTTCTTTGCAGGAATGAAATGCTGAAAAAATTAATTTGATATTTTGAAACCGTTAACGGAGCTACTTGACACCCTGATAATTTCCGCACATGTGAATTGTTTGAATTAAAGCGCAAATAAGGAATTCTGTAAAGAATATTTGTTTCGTAAAAAGGTTGAATAATAAATAGCATGTCTATTTCCTTTACCCCGTTAACGGAACTGATAATCAGAAGGTTAGCCTCTTTAAAAAAAAAAAAAAAAAATACGGAGTTTAACGACCACCGTAGTCCTCGTTCTTAATTTAGGACCTCTGGCTCCAGGGAAGGGAGACAGCCAGTTCCGTAAAACAATCACCACCAAGGCCCATCTCGGACGAATGGTCAGAAGCCAGCCAGTGCTTACCTCACTGCGCCACCGGAGAAAACAGTCATGATTTGGGACAAAAAAAAATCACTTTGAAATATTCTAAGTACTGCACACATTTTGAAATGTCCGTAATATTGCGATATGATGGTAAAGACAATTTTAGTTTACTATCATACATGAACCAACCGCATTCCATCGGTCACCTTTCAACTAGCGACCGTGGCTAACAACCTAACCACACAATCTGCCTTAGTCACATTTTACAAAAGAATAAAAAAGTTCATCGGTTGCCGCCGTTGTGCTTTGTTCATGATGCTTCACACTTAATTGCTGGTGCATACTTCTATTTCGAAATATTGACCCAATTCCGAATAATTGTGTCTCAACCCATTTTGTGACTGTGAAAGCCCTCCCAGTTCCCATTGGCACTAACCCTTCTAAACAGTCGGACACCGGGTAAAAATTACTGAGACACACACACCTTGTTTTCTCGCTAACAGAAAAAAAAAAATGACATTCGCAGATTCCTTAAAACCCTCTCCCCGTGTTGCTTCTGCATTTAACGACCTCACCAGCATCTAAGATTATAACGAATCGCCCATCTTTTTAACTTAGGGCCACTGGCTCCAGGGAAGGGACAGAACCAGCTCACAGGATAAACACCACCCATACCTCAAGGACTAACCAGAGCTGCAAATAATTTCTGGAAGCATTTGCGATTCTTTTATTATTTATTTATTTGGGGTTTAACGACCATTTAGTAGGGTCACTTGTTCCAGAAAAGCCAGTGACAAATACAACATCCATGACTCACCGGGATTCGAACCCGGACCCATTTCGGGCGAATGGTCTGCGCTTAGATCACTGCGCTGCCCGGGCGACCATTCGCGATTCCTGTTAAAGTTTATATGTTTTCCAAGTTGTGTTGAGGCACAAAAGAATTTTCTAACTTAATAAGTACTGAAGAAAATGCAAGTTCCTTTAATGGCAGTCGAAAATGAAGATTTACTTTTATCCTTTCGATGAACATTTTGGCCAAATATATATTTTATTTTTATCCTGTGTTGAAATTTTTTCACCTGCTGTTTTCCGTTTTAAATATCTTTGTCAATACTCCAACAAAAACCTAGTTACATGCTAAATTTTAAAGGCACTAAAAGAAATGCAAACCATTTATTTTGCGTAACTTTATCACCTCTTGACCGTACTTAAAAAGTAATCGCAAACCCTGAAATTCCACGATGAAAATTGCAGTCGGCATTTTAAAAGCAATTATTTTTATTGCCATGCATTTCAACTGAGATTAATTCACAAGTTTGCTCTTTGAATGAAGGTCACAATATGTCGCACCATTTTATCTCCCCTTGATTTTGATATTCACACCACGACCTTTGTTTCCCCCTAAAGATATTCATTGAGGAAATGATTCAGTCGTTTTCGGTGGAATCCGTTTTCTCAAGAACGAAGCCTCAATTGCTCCTCTAGCCTTTTGTTTTAAGCTCAATATTGTCTTCCTACTGATAATTTAAACCAACAAACACTAACACACCGAACTGACATACAGTCGGGCAAAACGGAAATAAAAACGGTAAAAAGAAGATATTCTCTTTTCAGCCTACCTTTTTCTCTTCTCTTTAACAAGCTTTCGCTGGTCGTAGCCAAACAAACAACTCTCACACAGCGAGCAGCACTAGCGCTTGACTCAAAGCCGGACTGTCATGGACGACGCTGAAACGCCGGCAGGCAAGGAAGTATCACGTGGTCACGATCGTCCAATAGAAACCTCGGAAGCTGCATAATGGGAGGAGCACTAGCTAGGAGAGGGGGAAGATACGATGAGTCCGCAAGGTGGGGGAAGGGTGCTGTGTTAGTGCCCCGTTGATTCACCTCTGGGTGTCTTCCCCCTACCTTCTCTGCACCCCCTGTTTTTCTCCTGTCATGTCTGTCTGGACGGGAGTCTGCCGGTGTTTGTGCTTTGTGTTTCCACCAGTTTCCACAATCGGCGTTTTATGTATGTGTGAGAACAGCAGAGGAATGCAGGCTGCTTCTGAGTGGAACTGATTTTCTAAAACGGTTGATCAGCTGCCTGCCTCCTCCGCTCCGATATTCATTAGTTTGTTTATAACCGAAAAGTCCTTTAGGGGGCGCTAACGCCGAAAGATTTAGAACTACTTTTACGACACAATAAGATCGTCTGTGATTTTCAATGGCAGGAAATGCCTGTGGTTTTCGATCCTTCTGGCAAAACGACGCTATGCGCGTGTGACAAGCTGTTGGAGAATGCAATACAGTTCGAGGAAAATAAGATAATACATCGGGCATTGTTGACAAAATGCTAGCTAACTTTTTTTTTACTACCGATCTGAACGCCTCCGTTTATATTCTTTGTCCTGATTGAGCACATGCGGTATGGCGAGGGATTTATACCCCCATCCCACACGCACACCCCTCCCAATTTCTTCAACATCCCCCATAAAAATGTTCGAAATCCTTCCATTTGAAGGAGTGTAAAACACACACTCACAGAGGCCAGTGGCGTAGCCAGAAATTTTTTTTTTTTTTTTGGGGGGGGGGGTCCATGGGTTTGGTTCATTGGTGAAAGCCTCGTATACACGTATATATCGCTTTAAATTCCTGCTCAAAGGGAGGTGTTCAACCCAACCCCCCCCCCCCCATCTGGCTACGCCATTGCCACAAGCATATGTAAAATAATGTATATTTTATTATCATATTGCACAGCTGTCAATAGCAGTTAGCATTTGCCGTGCCCGCCATATGGGGGGCAAGAGGGGCGTTCCCTCCCCTGGAAATCGGATAGAGATTTTCCCGATAACAATACTTCTGATTTCTAATTTTTTTGTAGAGCTTCTGAATACATGTTTATTCAGAAAAAAATAGGAAAAACGCTGGAAATTTCCAGTAGAAAAAGGGATAATTTTCAGTAGAAAGTAATAATGAAATTTCGCATTGTATGTTGGCAGGGCCCGCTGGACCATAGGGGCAACCGGGGCCGTCGCCCCGGGCCTCACGCTTTTAAGGGGCCCCGCAGTTTAAGAACAAAAAAATTTAGTTAGAATTTTTTTACAATTATTATTTTTTGATGTTTCTTTTTTTTTTAAGCTTTTTTTTTTTTTTTCCAATCCCCCGGTTTTTGAATAGCTTATCGCCCTTCGCCGTACAAATACGCGAAGATCTGTAGATTTCAAGTGATTATTGTAAGGACCTTGATATTTTCCGAATTCGTGAAATCGCAAATTTAATTTCATCATTTTGTAGCCCTTGCTTTTATATATTTAACAAATTGCGTGCAAACCAGATACTTAAATTTAAATAAAATAAAAAAGAACAATATCAAAGTTGGTTTTGGGCTACACATGGAGGCCATGTATTCAGTGACTTTAAAAACATTACTGGAATTTTTCTTAAAACAATCACATATGAGCGCGTACAAACGTTTAAAAAGTCATTAATTTGTCAGTTACTCCGTTTTGCATTAAAAATCAATCACTAAAACATGTATCAGGAGAAAAAAACTATTTATACAAATTTATTATTTCTACTATAAAACATTCGCAATCCAAAATATTTCGCTAAGTGCGTAGCTTTCTGTCATTTTGGGAAGCAATATTTATACAATAAGTGAAAATACAACCTCAACCCCATCTCCTCGGAAAGAAGAACGTAGATTTTAACATTTTTTACTCTCTCTCTCTCTCTCTCTGAACTTTCAATGCATATTCTGGTCTTTTTCTTGAGCTTAAAGCAAATGCTTCTTTGAGATAATCACTTTGTCTTTACGATAGTTTTCGTTTTGAAGTACTACAGAGGTGAAGCACATGTCAAAAAGGAAAAGTTACAGAGATAAATTCCGTCGGTGTACCTTAATCGGTAAAGCATTCAGTTCCGGAGCAGAGGGATGCGAATTCGTCGCCGTCACAGGCAGATTTGTGGGTTTCACATCCTGTGTATTCTTTAAGAACATCTTTCACGTAACGACTTTGTTAAAATATGATATTTATTTCCTAGTGCAAGCAATGAAATTTTGCTCCGGGGCCTTGCAAAGAAATTTCCGCCCCGGGCCCTGCAAAAGCTCCATCCGACCCTGTATGTTGGAGAACAGCGTACGTTCGTACAGTATGGGAAAGTTTGAAAGACGGAGAAATGAAAAAGCGTATTATTTTCTGCAGCAGCAATTCACTACTGTAATGATCTCTCGAATTTTTCCCCAGAAATTTGTCTTCAAGATATATATTTTTTAACGACCAGTTGAGTGACATCTGGGGTTTCGTGGTCACGTGACACAAGGAGACAAAATAGTCAAAAGAACGACAAAGAAATTCCTTATTGTTCTAACATGCTGTGTACACTGAAGTGCAAAAACAAACAAACTGGGATACCTCTCAAATACCGCGTTGGTCCTCCTCGCGATCAGATAACGGCAGCAACGCGACGAGGCATGGACTCCACGAGCTCTCTGTAGTACTGTGGAGACTGTGCATATCATGCTTCCTGAAGAGTCCCACAATTCCGTTATATTCGCCGTTGGAGGATTCCTGGCAATGACGGCACGTTGAATGGCATCCCAAATGTGTTCGATAGCGTTTAAATCCGGAGAAGTGGGAGGGGGGGGCAAGTCAGCATGCCAAACTCTGGAGAATGTTCCATAATCGGGCGACTGAGGACATGTGCGGTGACGCATTGTCGTGTTGAAAGAGGTCGGTGTGGTTGCATGATATGAACCAATGCAAATGATCCCCAAGCATGGTTACGTAGCCTCCACCAGTCAAAGCGGTAGAAGACGTATGAGGGGCTCTTATGCGTGCCAGCTGAAAACACCCCACACCATAACAGAGCCACTTCCGATCATAGGCGTAGCCAAGGGGATGGTCCTCGTGTTGCCGCAAAAATTCTTCTAATTTCGGGCACATTGCTTTTGGTGAAGAAATACCCAAATTCGGGATTTAATTACCTAATTAATTGTGTTAATTAGTTAACATAGTTAATTATTTATTTCTTAATTGGAGTAATTCCAAATTAGGTGCAAGACATATTATCCCGACGCAGGCCGTATAAGGATTCGCTGGTTTCCTTTCTTCTTTTTCTCCTTCCTGTTTCGAACTCCTTCCCTATTTGCATGGGAAGGAGTTCGAAACGCAAACTTCAGGCCAGGTGCAAAATTCCGCAAACGAAGTGAAAGGTTGCCCCCCCCCCTCATTTCCCAGCATATGCGAAGCAACAGCGCTGCGGATTACATAATTCAGCCCTTACTAACAATCGGTCAGTGATGACTATACGGCGGAAGTCTAAGAAAGGATCTTAAATCTGGTAAGAAGGTAAGGCTAGGAAATAAATATCACCCAGGCTCTGTGTCGGAGAACATATTTCAGTCAGGCATACGTGCCTCCGAGCATGCTTAAAGATTTAAAAGAAGGGGTTTTCTCGGATGGGCCGATAATGGTGAATGGTGTCCACAATGTCTTGGTACCCCCCCCCCCCCCCCGTAATAAGAAATGTAAGTAAGCTATGTATCTGTTGTATGATGTATATGGTGAGTTATGGTCTGTATTGTGTTTATTTACAGATTAGGTACCGGAACCATGTCTGATACTAGCCAATACACCCTGGAACAGCGGATTGTTGTCAGTGTCTGGGTACACGAACGTCCACACACAGGGAAGACAATGCGTGACGTGCGTGCCGATTTCCAACAACGATTTGACAAAGAGGCCCCTCCAAAACAGACTCTTCTGCGGTGGGAACATAAACTATTCGAAGCAGGTAGCATCAAGGATAAACCACGAACGGGAAGACCAACAACCAGAGTGCAACAGTGTAAAGCGGTCGAGGAATCAGTTATCAGGACACCGCCGAAGTCGCTCCGCAAACGATCAGCGGAGCTTGGAATACCACGATCGACACTGCATAAGCACATGAAGAATGACCTGAATTTGCACGCATATATCGCCCGATGTTTGTTCAGAAGTTATCAGACATCGATTTAAACCGCAGACGGGATGCATGTGCAATGATGCTTCGGACATTTGCCACAATCCCAAAACGTAGAAAGGTCATTTTCAGTGATGAAAGTGCGATATACGGCAGCTGTCGATCACGGAACGTTGTGTTCTGGTCCAAGGGAAACCCACATTATGTCGAAGAATTGGAACATCATCCTCCGCATGTCATGGTATGGACTGCAATGAATAGTCGACATCTGTTTGGACCGTATTTCTTTGATGGTCCAGTGAATCAGACAACTTATCTGGATATGCTGCAAACCTGGTTTTTGCCACAACTTGAAAATCTTGGCATTCTGAATGACGTATGGTTCCAACAGGATGGGACACCCGCCCATTACGCAATCGCTGTTCGGGAATACCTTGGTGAGGTCTTTTGGGATCGTTGGATCGGCAGTGCTGCCCGCTTCACTTGAATGGCCACCTCGAAGTCCAGATCTCTCAACGTGTGTTAATGCCCTTTGGGGTTTCATAAAAGAGGTTGTTGCACAGCAGCGCTATACCAAACCACTGATGCACTTAAACAAGCAGTGAGACGTGCTTTCTCTCGTATCACCCCGCACCTGCTTCGGAAAATGTCTCACAGAAAATGGCGTAAAATTATTCTCTGTCACGAGAATGACAAAGCCCAAACGGATCCACTGGATGTTTAAGGATGCCTCAACATATACATCATGCAACAGATACATAGCTCACTTACATTTCTTAAAACAGGGGTGTGTGGGGGGTAACAAGACATTGTGGACACCCTGTAGAATTCCAAAATGGGGTGACAGTTAGAGCCAAATAAATTTTTAAAGGGCTTAGCTCAGCAGATGGTCAGCTGGCCCGGAAAACATCTACTCGAAGTAGCCACTGGCCAGTAGTAGCAACTGGAAGGCAGTCCACTTGCGAACGAGGGGGTGGGGGCAGAAACCAATGAAGGGATGAGTTACGCCTTCAGGATGTACGGACACGCCTCGCAGCATGGCGGTAAGCGAAAGCGAAATTAAAATAAAATGGAAAACTTGGAGAAATCGAGGTTGCAGTGTTGAGGTGTTTGCAGTTGAGTTGTTGTTGTCATCTGTAGGAAGAACGCAGCTCGACGTCGGCGGCTGGCAAGAAATACCTAGCTGTACGTGGGTCAAGAAGTCGGACCCAAAGCAGTCAACAATGTTACGTACCCAAGGAAAATAGAATAAGCATCGGCATTCGTCAAGAGCTCCAGGGCTGTGTTTTATCCACGGAGGATACGAGCCAAAGACCACGGCCGCAAGAAGACACGCGCCTTCCTCAACCGCCGGATCGGTGCAGCACAGCAGAAGTTTTTTTAGGGTAAGTCATCATCCAAATATTTCAATCCCTTGTATGCTGAGTATTGAAAATTTAGAAATGAAATATTATTGCTCATCTCGTACTAGTTGGATTGATAGGGACGTTTCTAGTTCTAAAATTCTCAGGCTAAACTATAACTTCTTTTTGTGGAGATGTCTTATTATAACTTAATCTGGTCCCACCATTAAATTGTACTTACATTAAGAAATATACACAAAAGAAATTATATATTTGTTTCTTTAAACAACTTGTTTTTCTTCTCGCTGCTCTGCAAATGAGTACGAGTGTCGGTGTTCTGGTTTAATTTAAAGTAATAGTTTTCTTTCTTCGAAGATACCCCGATTCAAGCACGAAATGTTAGCTTTTAAATTTAATTTCTTTGCGGCATATGAGTTCTTGCGACGACCTCGTACGAGCTCGTATGAAACACAACGCTTTAAAGTCCCAAAGATGAGACTGGGTCGCCTATACCGGGAAACCCAATGCCATTGTTGCCATCTAGTCGATCGAAAATCATTAATAAAATTTATGCCCCCAAGTTCCCAAACGGGGCTTGGCGCGGTAAAACTCGCCCCCCCCCCCGTTGAGGGGAGATTTAGTATGAATTTAAAGCGATTGGGGGTTTCACCATTGAACCAAACCCATGGAACCCCCCTCCCCAAAGAAATTTCCGGCTATGCCACTACTTCCAATGACCTACTTCGCCACACCCGAAGTAGGACATCTGCCCGAAACTGCTGATACCGCGATTCGTCGGACCAGGTTACACGTTTCCAATCATTTCGCGTTCAATGGCGGTGCTCCCGAGCCCAGGTGAGGAGCACAGCGTTGAATCATCGGATTAGCAATGGCATCCCGGTGGGCCGTCGGCTCCGGAACCCCATGGAATACAGGGAACGTTGCACTGTCCAAACACTGATGCTACTACTGGACCCAGCATTGCTATGCGCTGTGATTTGCGGCAATGTAGCACGCAGAGCGGAATATTGCGACGCCGCTGTCCACTATCCTCCAGGGGTTTTCTACGGCCACACCGGTTTCGCACTCTGGATGTTTTCCCTGAGTTTGTGTAGTCCACGTACACCCCTGAAATTGTTGACCGTGTAAATCCAAATTTCGTGGTAATTTCCAAGATGGAGTGACCCATCTCCCGGACGCTGACTAGCGTACTACGTTCGAACAGCTTAAATCATGATAAGCTTCCTTTGGAACTGCAAATGCTACTTTGTGAGCTTGCGGAAATATCTGCCTCTATATACACAGTCGAATCAAAATAATATGATCACCAACCTAATGATGGGAGTAACCGGATGACAGCGGCGAGACGGCGTGGTATGAACGCAATGAGGCCTTGGAATGTTGTCCGAGGCACAGGTGCCCATTCGGACTGCGCAACAGAGCACGGAGGTCCCGGAGATGACGTGGTTGTGGGTTGGCACGTCGAACCTGTTGATCCAAATAGTCCCAATAGTGCTCTATGGGATTGAGGTCGGGCTGTTCGCATGCCAAGGGAGAATAGAGGCATCGCTGTCGTGTTCCTGGAACCAGTCACGTACCACCTTAGCGACGTGGCACGGCACATTGTTCTGTTGGTAGACACCATCACCACCAAGGTAAACGTCCAACATGAAGGGATTCATGTGATCAGCGAGGATGGACAGGTAGCAATTGGCGTTTAGGGATCCAACCAGTGGTTACAGCGGTCCCAGGTCATACCGGGAAAGCATCCCCCAGAAGACATGCACACTGCCACCGCTGGCCTGTACTTGACCGACAAGCCTGTCTGGGTTTTGGTTCTAGTGTGTCTGATGCCGTATCCGCCACCGACCGTCGCTTCTGTGGCACAGAAACCTCGATTCGTTGGAGAAGGCAATATTTTCCTACTCTTCCACTGTCCAATCATGGTAGTCCCATGCGAACTTCAGGCGTCTTTGCAGATGGACCTGGGTTAACATGGGCGCCTTGACGCAGCATCGACTACGGAGATCCATGTGCAACAGGGTTCGCTCTACTGTTATCGGGGACACGTACTTGGTAGTGTTCATTTGAGTGGTCAATTACTGCACTGTTGCGCTTCGATTGCCCTTTACCAGTCGACGGAGGCTATGTTCTCCTCTGGGGTCGATGGCCTTTGGGGCTGCACAGTTAAAACGTCGGGAGGTACTCGGTGTGCCAGCGGTTCACCCTTACTACAGCACCTCGCGAACAGCCCACGAAGTCTGCTGTTTCTGAGATGCTTCCACCCTTGGCTCGGTAGCCGATGATCATTCCTTTTTGAACGGCCGTCAGATCACTAACTCTGCCCATTGTGCTCACGTAACGCACTATGGCTTATCTATCCTGGCCGGCCGCTTATATCTCCGTGTGTTGGATCTTGTGGCGTGCTCACTGTGGTTCCGGTGGTTGTCATATTATACTGATACGAACATGTATATTTCGTTTGTGGACGACGCCATTTACCGCATGGGTGTGGTGGCATGTAGTGGAAATGGTAGCGCCCTCCCCAGTTCTTTTCTGTTTTTTTTTTTTTTTTTTTTTTGCACCTCAATGCAATTTAGCTCATCCATCTTTTTTTATGTAGTTTCTAAGTCTTCTGGCTTCGAATTAAATTTATGTGTTGAGAGTGTGGTAAAAACGGCTGAAGGAAAGAAACAGGACCCAGGGACAAATACGTTTCTGAGCAAAAATGTAAGTTTTCGGAGGAAGACGCCATTTTTCTAACTTCTTAGCTACCAGTGATCTGTAAACTGGGAGAGGAGTCGGATTGGTCCTTCTGGAGATTCAAAATTTTTTTTTTTCTTCGAAAGCATCGCGTGAATAGCATCAGTTTTTTTTAGAAATATTGCTAAGTGAAAATCAGGTTCTCTCAAGATCTTGCTGTGCCGTGAACTCATGTTACGTTAATTACTTTTCATTATATCTTTTGTAGTATTCACAAATACAGCAGAATCCTGATTACGTGATCTAAACAGAGCCAGAAGACGGTCGAACGGACGTAGAGTTGCCCCAAAAGTTGGTGGTGAGGGAAGTGGGATGTTACGCTTAAACAAAATGTTTTAAATAATATATGTATATAATTACTTTTCAATAAAGAATTGCCGTAAGTACTGTAATGTTAATGAGAAATGAGGGCAATATTTTGTTTAATTCCGATATCTAAAGACGGCAAACGCCTGAGCTTAAAAGCAGTGGTGCAATCAGTGGATGTTTCACAGGGGCTCTGGCCCTTTGCACGATTTATCAATTGGTCCTTCGTTCTCTCAAATATATTTGTATATGTTTTACATATGTATTTTACGGATCATAAAAACGCCCTTTTATATGCCGAATATATTTTTATCGCTTCCCAGTATTTTGTGAGATATTTTTCCCTGGGTGTTTTTATTTGCATTTTCAATAATTTGGGCCACATCCATAAAGAAATTCTGGGTTTGCCACTACTTAAAAATAATAGTTAAAAACTTTGGCCTGCAGTCATTCTCAATGTATTTCGTGGTAAGAAGTTCATCGAACGGAGGGACTAATTGAATGGCATGACATAAAGTAGGAGGACCCTGGGTCTCCAGAGTGCATAAAAAACATCTGGAGCAAGCAAGAAGTATTAGGAAGAGTACTTTATATAAGGAGGGCGGAGGCTCACAGAGATCGGACAATTCCCTGCCAGCACCAGCGTCATGCATGCAGCAGATCCCGTTTCCGTGCGATTAGAGTACACACGTTAGCATGAAGGCAAATATAATTTCACAACCATACATTTGATGTTGGAAAAATGTGGTACTCAATTATTCTGAATTTTACTTTTAATTCTAGAAATACTGAGCGTTCGAAATTTAAAAAATTAAAGAAGCACAGCATGCTGGGTGATAAACTAAAATCAAAAGTTGAGAGGGACGGTCTCTACTTTAAAAAAAATTGAGGAGAACGGTCTCTACTTTAAAAAAAGTTCAGTAGGACGGTCTCTGCTTAAAAAAAGTTGAGGAGGACTGTCTTTACTTAAAAAAGTTGAGGGGGACGGCCTCTACTTAAAAAAGTTGAGGGAACGGTCTGTACTTTAAAAAAGTTGAGGGGGACGGTCTCTACTTTAAAAAGTTGAGGAGACGGTCTGTACTTTTAAAAAGTTGAGGGGGATGGTCTCTACTTAAAAAAATTAAGTGGGATGGTCTCTACTTAAAAAAATTAAGTGGGATGGTCTCTACTAAAAAAAAAGTTGAAGGGGACGGTCTCTACTTAAAAAAAGTTGAGGGGGACGGTCTCTACTTTAAAAAAAAGTTAAGTGGGATGGTCTCAGGGGCGGTCTCTACTTAAAAAAAGTTGAGGGGAATGGTCTCTACTTAAAGAAAGTTGAGGGGACGGTCTCTACATGAAAAAGAAGTTGAGGGGACGGTCTCAACATGAAAAAGAAGTTGAGGGAAACACATCCCTATACGATTCGAAGCTCTTAGATGGTTGGATGTTTAAAACATCACAAACTAATATATTATAATAAATTCTAGACTGGAACGATTTATGTTCTAAAATAAGGAGTGAATGGGATCAGTTCTGAAGTTTGTTGGTTTCTTCAAGATCACTGAATGCCTTAAAAGTTGTCATTTTTCTATACTCAGCATAAGCAAGTACATCGTCCAGAGTCTTCGTTCCTTCACCATGACTTATTCAATCTGTTTTTTTTTTGTTTTGTTTTTTTTTTTTTCGCTCAGGCGCTCTCACTTTTGCCATGAGTCACAGTCTATTTGTCTGTCATTATTCACAAACTTTATTATCAATCAGCACCTGTTGTTTATCTATGATTTGCGCATTACATTTTCATACTCTTGCAGCAGTTTCGCTAAGAGCAAAAGATTTGAGATTCGTGAGTATCCTGGTGGTTAGAGCAATTGCTTTCCGACCAGGTTGTCTATAGAGATCGATCCCAGGTTGATTGAACTGCCATGAAACACTGAATACTCGCCCGTGCCTCAGGTAGGCATGTTAAGCCGTCGGCTTCAGGATACTGGACCCTCCGTTACAAATAAGGTTACCGGTTCCTTCCCCCACCCCTGTTCTCTTTCCCCGGAAGTGCTTGTTGTGACGTCCTAGCCTGGCACTCTCAGCTATGTCAACTTGCACTTTAAATAATCTGGCATTCCTGCTTTGCTGACTAGTTCACTCTCTGTCGTATCCGGGCCGTTATGTTCGGTTTAGTGTGTCTTTATTTCTGATACGCAGCACAGAAGTGACGTGAGACACAAGTCGTTGGGTCTAAATCTTTCCTGCGAGGGTAAATCTTACAAGAAATTGCTAGGTATAAAACCAAAATAAGCAGCTGCAAGGGCTATAAGCAGTTGACCATCCCTACTTTAGGGCTGCTCGTTCCATGGAAGAGAGAGACGGGGTAGGAAGCGCAAATGAGAGCGAGAGAGACAGAGAGAGAGAGAGAGAGGGGGTAGAGCGAGAGAGAGAGCAAGAGAAAGCGAGAGAAAGAGAGAGAGAGAGAGCCAGCACCTTAGCACAAACACACCATCCATGCCTCATTCACGACTGGAGCTTGGGCCGCCAAGCTAGAAACTAACAATTGTGACCATTCGGGACCCAAAGTGGCTTTTATGTTTTCATTTTCCCTTTCCCACCCATTTGTTGGTAAACATGATTTTTTCACATCTGTGAGTTTATGCGCGGGATTCGAAATATTCTGTTATCATTGGATAGACATAAGCATGATGATTCATGCGCTTTCGAACTATTGTGATGCATAATTTTTCCGCCAAGTGGAGTAAATATATGTTTGTGTTTGGCACGACTTGGACACACAGTTCGACATAGAAAATGCCACACCAGGAAGTATTTTTCGAAGCGCCATTCAAATTGTTGGTTGTGTGTCGACAGTTTGGCAATGTAAACTATTGCAGTTGAGAAACCAATCCCATGACAGATGACGTAGATAAAAGAGCCAAACGGCTCGTCGTAGCTGAGTTTAGTCATCCACACCTGGGCGTATGGACCCTACATTGGAGTGATCTTGGTAGCGAAAGCACCTGTAAGGAGAGAAAATGCCTGGGTGACATCACAGGGAATCCTACCATCACACGGGCACATTTACCAGAGGGTTCACCACAGGGCTACATGCGGCTGATTGGTTACTGAGTCGCATCGTGGGCGGAAACGGATGCGACAACTGTCAGCCGAAAGTGGCGACATTGGTTCGTGGAAGGTAACGTGCGCCGCCGTATTGGGACTGATGCACGAAGGCGGACGTCCGAACGCCTCAATCGCCGCATTCGACCGTGAGCGCCCCACAATCCACAGAGGATGATATCGGACAAATGCCGCCCCGGTGGCGCAGTGGTCTAAGCGATGGCCTCTGATCATTCGTCCGAACGGGGTCCGGGTTCGAATCCCGGTGAGGCATGGATGTTGTGTTTGTCTTACGGCACTGGCTCTCTCCCTTCCCTGGAACCAGTGACCCTAAATTAGGGACGGGCGACTGCTTATAGCCCATTGAGTTGCTCACGGCGGTCGTTAAACCTCCAATCAAAAAAAAAAAAAAAGATATCGGACAAGGTATACATAAGCTGACCAGAAGTCCCCAATTCTTGAGGACAGTCCTCGAATTTATTTTACTGTACTCTAAAACGTCAGATGCCTTCGGGGACGCAAATTGTCCTCAAATTTTGATGTTTGTCCTCAAATGTGCTCGAATTTACACTTCCTCAGTAGCTTGTTAGATTTCTATTGAAAAATGTTCTTGAAAGTAGCTTTCATTGTACTAATTTTCCGACATGCATCTTGTGAAAACAAATTTTGCCTTTTTTTTTCTTCTTTCCGAGGTCAACGACCACCACGAACAACTCTAAGGACTACAAGCAGTCACCTATGTCTCTAATTTGGAGACATTCGTTCTAGGGAAGAGAGAAAGAGCAAGTGCTGTAAGACAGACACACCATCCATGTCTCAGTCGGGACTCGAATCTGTACCCACTTGTACGAATGGTCAGTGGCCAGCACTAGGACACTGAACTACTGGCGCAGTCAAATTTCGACTGTACTTGATCTAAGTTTCTCCATAAACTTTGGCAAAATGAAAAAATCGCCATGCAATTAGTTTGGTGTGCAACTTAATTTTAATTCGGCACATATACAAGGTAAAGCATTTCGCTTTTACTAATATGTTCTCGCCATCATAATTCTTCTTTGTCAATGCAAATTGACTACATTCTACAAGATATATCCTTTTAAGACACAAATTTTCATATGTAATATCATACTTAATGAAGCAATGCAGTTTTGTGACAAAAATATTTGCATATTTATTTTGAGTACGTATGTGTCCTCAAATGAACTGCTGATTTGGAGACGCTACGCCCTTTTGCCCTCAAATCAGTGTTCCGATATCTGGTCACCTTAGGTATACAGGCAGCTACAGACATCCCTGTATCGACACGGACTGTAAGGTTTGCACTCTGGCCAGCTATTGCTACGACTGCCACTCACTGCGGCACATCGTCTCTCAAGGTTGTGGACGAATGGAGCCATGTCGTATTCAGCGACTAGTCTCGCTTCTGTCTGAGTTTCGACTACCGCAGATTGAGAGCATTGAGACAACGTGGTCACCGGGCTGATTTTGCTGCCATTCGTGAGTGTTATACAGCTCTTCAGCCTGGTGTCATGGTTTTGGGGAGCTATGTGGTTCAACAGCCGTTCACCGCTCGTCCGCATAGTATGTACAATGACATCACCACGATATAGCTGGTTATGTTGTCGTGCCTCTGTGGTATCCTTTATGCTCAGTTTCAGAAATATAATGCCCTCTCGCATACTGCCAGTGCCTACAAGGTGTCCAGGCACTGCCGTGGCCAGCTCTTCAATGGAGAATGGGGAGAACATCATTGGCAGACGACTTAATGCTTCTTCACGACACCACTGTGATGTCGAAGAATTGTGGAAACGTACTGATACCTCCAGAAAATATCTGGGAAGTTTTGCATTCGATTTCATGCTATGTTTTCGAATATATATATGTAGTCCAACATAGCGGCCAAACGACCTAATGGTTCAGGGCACATTATAACGTCTCCTCGCCTATTGCCTTCGTGCAATCCCTCAAAAATTAAATCACTCCTTTCCCACCTGTTTATCTGTTAATACACTCATGTCCAAAAGTTAAGCACAATCAATATACCTGTGAATAGTTGAACAAGCGGTATAACTATACCATCGGGATCAGAGGAAATGCTATCCCACACTCACCAACCCGCTTGGCCAGCGTGGTGAGTTATGGCCAAACACCTCCAAAATGACTCTACAACTTAAATCTTGGCCCTCAGTCTCCGGCAGCTGGAATGTACCTGGCCAAGGCAGCGGCCAGTGCGACATGAAGGCAGAGGGTGCTAAGAATCCCCGGAGGACCGGACTAGGCTGCCATTTGATGCTGACCTTGGCTACCTACAACGCACGCTCCCTATCTTCTGATTCAAGGCTTCTTGAATTGGAAGAGGAACTACAAAGGATCAAGTGGGACATCGTCGGGCTGAGTGAGGTAAGGAGAAAAGGAGAAGATCTCATTGAACTGAAAAGTGGACATCTCTTCTATTATCGTGGGACAGATACTGGCAGAACTAGTGGTGTTGGATTTATAATAAACAAGAAACTGAAGGATAAAGTGGTAGAAGTTGAAAGTTCCTCGGACAGAGCTGCACGACTCGTTATCCAACTATCGAGAAGATACCAGGCTCAGATTATTCAAACTTATGCCCCCACCACAAGTCATCCTGAAGAAGAAATTGAAGAATTTTATGAGGAAATTCGTCATCTAAATAATAAAGGTAAGCAGCACTTGAAGATAATTATGGGAGATTTCAATGCAAAAATAGGGCACCGGCAACAGAATGAAACTTCAGTAGGTAAATTCGGTCACGGCAACAGAAACCAGCGTGGAAATACTCTCGTTGAGTTTGCAGAGGCAGAAGGATTTTTCATCTTGAATTCCTTTTTCAAGAAAAAGCCACACAGGAAATGGACATGGAGACATCCAATTGGGACGACAAGTGAAATTGATTTTATTATGTGTAACAAAAAATTCGTCATCGAAGACTGCAGTGTGCTAAACAAGTTCAACACAGGTAGTGACCATAGATTGGTGAGATGTAAGATGCACCTCAACACTAAACTGGAACGTGGCAAGCTCATAAGACAAACAAAATGTATTGACATAACCAACCTTAAAAAACACCATAATACTTTCAAGTTGGAACTGAAGAACAGATTCTCTGCTTTAGGCCTAACATCGGAAGAAGTGGATATTTCGGAAGTTAACAGAAAAGTAACCAAAGCTCTTATGGAAACAGCAACAAAATTAGCTGGGTCTAAGAACAAGTTGCATGTAAACAAATTATCAGGAAAAACCAAAATGTTGATGCAAAAAAGAAGAGAGATGAGGACAACTAAAGAAGATGTGACTTCCAAAGTGGAATATATAGAGCTATGCAAGACAGCACGAAAAAGTATCACTGAAGACGTAAGGAAATTCAACTGTGAGCTAGTGAGGAAAGCAATTGAAAACAACCAAAGCCTAAAGATAGCAAAGGGACATCTCAGTAAGGGAAGAAAACAGATTATGGCTCTGAGAAAAGAAGATGGTTCTATAACAAGAAATAGAGGTGAAATTTTGACAAGAGTGATAGATTTCTACTCCAAATTATATGAAAGGGATGATACATGTACTCCAGACATCATGAAAGGTACCAGAGTTCTTCCAGTCCTCCCAGCAGAAGTTGCACATGCAATCAAGAACATGAAGCGGGGGAAAGCTCCAGGAGAAGATGGAATTACTATAGACATCATACAAGAAGCAAGTGGAGAAATTGAAACAGTACTCGCCCAAATTTTCACTCGATGCCTTAATGAAGGGAAGATTCCTGAGGATTGGAACAATGCTACAATGATCCTGCTACATAAAAAAGGTGACATTGAGGATCTCAGGAACTACAGACCTATCAGCCTCCTATCAGTGGTTTATAAAATCTTCACTAAAGTTCTTTCACACCGCTTGAAGGTAACACTGGACATGGCTCAACCGAGAGAACAAGCTGGATTCAGGAGTGGCTACAGCACAATAGATCATATCCACGTGCTGAGAGAACTAATTGAAAGAGCGAGGGAATATGAACTTCCATTGTGCATGGCTTTTATCGATTATGAAAAAGCCTTTGATTCGGTGAAACCATCAGCAGTTACCACGGCTCTGAAATCCTGCGGTATTGAAGATGCATACATTAATATTATTAATAACATCTATGAAAATGCAAGTGCAAAGATTCGGCTGTTTGAAAATACAACACACATAAAAATTGGAAAGGGAGTGAGACAAGGTGACACCATATCTCCGAAGCTCTTTAATGCCACATTGGAAAATGTCTTTCAATCACTGAACTGGGAAAACAAAGGGATAAAGATTAATGGAGATTATCTAACCCACCTTCGTTTTGCTGATGACGTAGTCATTTTTGCAACTACCCCATCAGAGCTGCAGAGTATGATCCAGGAACTTGCTGACAAGAGTAAAGAAGTGGGATTAAAAATGAACTTTCAGAAGACAAAAGTGATGTTCAATGCTTTTACAAGAAATGAAGATTTATCGATTGATGGAGAAAAACTGGAGATAACAGATACGTATGTTTATCTTGGACAGCAGATATCAAGTGAGGGTCACATTGATGAAGAAATTAATCGGCGTACAAAACTTGCCTGGAGAGCTTTTGGAAGAAACAGCATAATTTTCAAGAGCAATATGCCATTATGTCTTAAAAGAAAAGTGTTTGATCAATGCATCCTTCCAGTGCTTACGTATGGTGCAGAGACGTGGACCTTAACTAAAAGAGATATACAAAGGCTGCAGACAACTCAAAGAAGCATGGAGAGGTGCATGCTTGGTATAACCAGGAGAGATAAGAAGAGGAACTCGTGGATCCGAAAAATGACAAGAGTGGAAGACATCATGATCAGAGTTAAATCCCTGAAATGGCAATGGGCTGGACATACTGCCAGAAGGACAGACCATAGATGGACAGCCGAAATTTTAGATTGGATTCCAAGGGACAGGAAAAGACCCAGAAAAAGACCACATGGGAGATGGGTGGATGAAATTCGTAAATATGCGGGAGTGACATGGAGGAGACTGGCACAAGACAGACCGTTGTGGAGGAAACTTGGGGAGACCTTCGTCCAGCAGTGGATTGATAATGGTTGACAATGATGATGATGATGATGAGTTGAACAAGCATTCGTCGGAAAGGCACGAAAGTGGGTATGCTTGTGTAATAAGCATATTGCAAGTACAACAGCAGACAAAACAAGTTATGAAACAAAGTTTATTACTTTATTTATGCAAATTTACAAAGTCAACAACACAGTGAGTTTCGTGTTGAGTACATACAATTCAGAAAATGCTGGTGCACCATGATTCATAAATGATGTGGTGACCACTTGCAGCCATGCAAGCCTCTCATCGACTTGTCATGCTGCTTATCAGATTGTCCAAGAGCCTGTGAGCAACAAGTCCAATCCTGGCGGAGAGCAGTTTGGACCTCCGGAATGGCCCTTGGTGGAAGCTGACGGGATGCAATTCACCTGCCTATAGCATCCCATGCATTCTTTATCGGATTCATATCCAGAGACCTTGCTAGGCATTCCATGCGCTGGATATCTTCACTTTGGATAAAGTCATCCACCAACTGAGCTCTGTAGGGGTGAACTCTGGACCCACGGCACCTCTGAAAAGTCTCAAATGAAGTTCAGTATCTAGTCTCTGTACCTCAGATTATTAACGGTACCTTTGTCGAGGATGTGGAGCTCTGTCAGTCCATTCAACATGATGCGTGCCCATGCCTTGACTCCACCGCCATCAAATTGGTCCTTTTCTCTAATGTTATTGGAATTGTAAATGTTCCCCGTTCGCTCCAGTTAGTGGTTCGTTAAGAATCAGTCAGTAAACTGAATCTTGACTCACCAGTGAAGAGCACATTGCTCAACTGATTCAGTGTCCAGTTTCGATGTTCCCGACTCCAGTTTAAACGGCCTTCCTGTCCTTAGGGGTGAGCGTGACACAAACCACTGAACGTCTGGCATAGAGACCAGTTGTCCTGAGCCTGTGTTGGCGTACTACAGAGATGAAGCACGTATCAAGACGTAAAATCTGCAGCGATACATTCCGTTGCTGTTGATTAGTCGGTTAGAGCAACTGAGTCCGGAACGAGAAGACGCGTGTTCGATCTCAGTCATCGACAAATTCCTGTTTTCAAATCGGCCCCCGAACGTAAGAATGGATCTACTGGCCTCTGGATTCTACGAAAACTGTGTGATGTTTGTTCCACACATCGTCTGGAATCAATGAAAGGATCCTTTTTCGCTTCAAAAAAAGGAAAAAAATAATAATAATATACAAAGCACAATCTTCCACCATAATATGCTGAAAACGCTATCTGCCAGCATTGAAAAACTCATGGGAACATCAGGCTGAGAAAATCATAAAAAATGATCAAGTCAAGATCTTGTGGGATTTTTGAATTCAAACCGATCGGCACCTAGAACATAATACACCAGACATAACAGTCATAGAAAACAGGAAAGTCTGGATAATTGATATAGCAATTCCTGGCGATTCCATAGTTGATGAAAAAGAACTGGAAAAAATGACTAAAAATAGAGATCTGGCCTCAGAAGTTACCTTATTATTATTATTATTGATTGGAGGTTTAGCGACTACCATGGGCAACTCAATGGGCTATAAGCAGTCACCTGTTCCGAATTTGGGGCCACTGGTTCCAGGGAAGGAAGAGAGCCAGCGCCGTAAGACAAACGCAACATCCATGCTTCACCGGGATTCGGACCCGGACCCATCTCGGACGAATGATCAGGAACCATCGCTTAGACCACTGCTCCACCGGGGCGGGGCGGCTTACCCGATTATGGACTAAACACATAATGGTAGTCACCATTGTCATCGGGGCACTTGGAACAATTTCAAAATATTTTATGAATCTTTTCAAAAAATTTCAGCTTTCTGATATACCACCTACAGAACTGCAGAAGACAGCCTTACTTGGGAAATCATATATTTTACTTCGATACTTGACTGATGTTTAGGCCTCCGGTGGAAACCCTCGTATCAGCTCAACATCACCAGTCAATGACTTTGTTGTTTATTTTTGTTTGTCATAGGCTGCGTTTCGTACATTTCGAATAAAGAAGATACTTCTACTACTACTACTACTACTACTACTTCTACTACTACTACTAATAATAATGAAAGAGAGAGAGAGAGAGAGAGAGATGATGTGACGTACTACACAGGTGAAGCACGTGTAAAGACGATAAATTGGCAGCGATACATTCCGTTGGTGTAGCTTACTCGGTTAGAGCAACTCACTCCGGAGCGAGGAGACGTGGTTTCGATCTCCGTCATCGACAAATTCCTGTTCTCACACGTACTGCAAACAGTTTGTATTGAAACTCTTGGTCTTGAGGCGGCCGCAAGCTTTGCAGAGGGTTACCTGGGAGACATCGTCCTATGACGTCGTGCAGTTAATGCAAGATACAGGTCCTGGTGACTCTTGGACGACCTCGTACTGTTTGGAGTCTAACATCGCTTTTGTCTTGGAACCTTCTCCAAAGCCTGGAGATGACAATTTGCGGCACAGTCAGTGTTCAAGAGACCGCACTCTGTGAATGACCCGATTCAAGCCTTCCGATTATTCTACCCTGCAAAAAATGGTCAACTTGGCGACTTTGTTCCATATTAAGTTCCTGATCACCAATGACAACAACTGTTCTCACGGGGATTGCAAGAAAAATGGAAAAAGACACTCAGGGTAGGGTAAACTGTTTTTATGGAACTGCGAGATATTTGCATATTAAACGTTATTTGACCGTGCACTGCGAATGGTTTAATTGTGTGTTCTGTCAGTTTTAACCCTTTACTTTGTATGTTTTACCAATCATGCTTAACTTTTGGACACCAGTGTACATGTGTGGTAAGTTTCGTTTTATATCGTGTATTCCTTCATGGTGTAGCATTTTCTATGTCAAGTACAGTATATTGAAAAAACTAGTTTTGCATTCGATATCTGAAAGTATGTGCAGAACGATCCATTCATGTCTTGTGCTCGGCCTGGCTTAAAGTTTCACCGATAGCTGGATCCAATATGTATTTCTGTGAGCTAAGAAAAAGATGTACACTCATTGTCATAAAAATTCGCGCACCAAGAAAAAAACATGCTATTAACGCGAAACTCGGCGAATAGGGGAAGGGCACACATGCAAATGATTAAAGTTTCGTGCGATACCGCATGCCCGCGCGTCCAAGACCGGCGCTGAAATCGCAATCCTCGGGGCTTAAAAGGCGCAGGGGACTCCACTCGTACCGAAATACACGATAAGAGTCAGGTGAGGTCCCTGAGCGATAGGTATGCTGAGGAGCCGTCGTAGATGTGCGTGCGGGCAACTGACGGAGTTTGAACGAGGCCGTATCGTTGGGATGAGAGAGGAAGGGTGGCCGGCGCGCCGAATCGGCCGCCATTTGGGCCGGTCGGACAGTACGGTGAGATCGTGTTGGGAGCAATGGACACGGGAAGGCACCCAGACACGGTGGACTGGCTCTGGATGACCCAGACACGTCACTAGCAGAGAGGACCGTGGGATCGTGAGAGCGGCACACACGCAGATGCAGCGACGTCCTTGTCTAATATCCACAGACATGTGGCGGATATACAAGGGACTTCTGTGTCCGCCAAAACCCTTTCCAGAAGCCTGGCGGAAGCGAATCTGCACTCTTGATGGCCCTTACATTTTCTGCCATTAACACCTGACCATCGTCGGTGTTGATTGCAGTGGTGGTAGCAGCGAGCATCGTGGAATGCTACGGACTCGCGGCGTATAGTGCTCAGCGACGAATCCCGCTTCTGTATGGAACGGACGACCACCGTGTCAGGGTGTGGAGGACCACAGGTGAGCACTACGATCCCAACTTCACTGTACAGCGGTATACGTCCAGAACTGCAGGCGTGATGGTCTGGGGAGCCATCGCGTATGACAGCCCAGCACTACGTACCGGAGATCCTACGGCCCCATGTGCTGCCTTTCCTGGCAGGGTGGCCCCGAGCTATTTTCCAACAAGATAACGTCCTTCAGCACACGGCTCGGGTTTTCCAGGACTGTATACGTCATGCTTCGACGCTCTTGTGGCCTGCCGGATTGGCTGATCTCTAACCCATCGAGCACGTGTGTTGGGACCAGATGGGACGCCAGTTTTCTCCATGTACCGGCGTTCGTGATTTAGAGTGTCAGTTGCAAGAAGTGTGGGCCAATCTGTCCCAGGATAACATATGGCGTTTCTTTGACTCCATGCCGGACCGTATCACCGCATGTATCCGAGCATGAAGTGGTCCGACGCGGTACTAACGCTGACCGGAATGTGTACCGTATGTCCACGGGAAATCATCCTGCTGCTGCGATATTGTAATCACTTCTGTCCTTGGTATGTACCATCTCACTACTAAAATCTCATTTCAATCAGACGCCACCTTCTTGGTGCGCGGATTTTTATGATAATGAGTGTATTTATGTTTGACACCAAATCTCCGATGCTAAAAAATCTATTCTGAAAATTACCACGGCATCAGGTAGCTGAAATTGTGACCAACACTGGTTTTTATTCGTTTCTCCATTTACCGACACCGTGATCAGGTCTTACGGTTACAAGAAGTCATATATTCCCATTTTGGGACAGCTGGTTCAACAGGAGGGTGAGAGAGTGGTCAGGGCCATGGGCAGGCGCAGCAACCATGAATCATCCAGGGCACCACTCTGGATGAAGCACAAGCTTCTAACCATCTGGGGCACCGGGGCGACCACCAAAATATCTTGAGCATATCTGAACATTTTCTGATCAATGTAACTCAGTCAGTGTAGTTACGACCCAAAATACTCGTATATCTCACATACTTAAGTTTCAGTGCACCGTTTTTTCGCTACGATTTTGCATTTTTGATTATACAGGGTGTAACGTACCAGGAGATGTGACGTACCTGCCCGAAGGACGCACACGACATAAAGGCAGATAGGAATCAGAATAAAACGTCCGCGTAGCTCAATTGGTAGAGTGACTTATTCCGGAATGAGGGGATCCGGGTTCGAATCCTGGCGTGGACAAAAATGACGAAGAAATTTACTTCGGTATAAGGGTGTCTCTAAAACACAAGTCAGACTTTAAGAACGTGTTTTACTGTGCATAGAGGGGGAATAGCTCTTATGAATATTGTTGATGGGCCGCTTCCCTATTGAGTTATACAACAATTTGAAAGAACGATTATGACATCTATAGAATTAATTAGGTTGTTGCGGATGAAATGCCAGATTTTACAGACTCGTGCAGTTGGCAGGTAATTTTTAAATTAACACATCGCGCGATGTGACTTGTGAGATGTAAATTTAAAGCGTCAAGGCGGCTGCATGTAAAGCACTGGTCATTTCGTTATTGGTATCAGTTCCAAAAAAATTGTGCTACAGTGAAGAGGACGATGGGTGAGAGCCAAAGTCGTGTCATTTTCTTATACGAGTTTAAACTTGGACACCGTGCATTAGAGGCAGATTATAACATCAACACACGATTTGGGGAAGGCACCACTACAAGTTTTCTTAAATCCCTGTCCGGAGATATGAGCCTCGAAAATGTACCACGCGGTAGACCAGAAGAAGTTATAGATGATGCCGAGTTGGTGGCCATGATTGATCCTTTGCACATCAAACGGTGCGAGAACATGACGAGAAATTCGGAGAATACCATGCAACCATTTTTCGATATTAAAGGCTATAGTAAAAGTGAATAGGATGGATAAATGAGCTCCAGATGCGTTAACCGAACAGCACAGTACACCATTTGATGCCTGCTCTTTTCTGCATGTCCTCAACAAAATGAACACCATTTTGAGGCGTCTCGTCACGTGTGATGAGAAATGGATGTTCTATGACAATCACCGATGTTCAACGCAATGGCTCTGTAGCGGATCTAGGGACTGCTAATCCGCAGTGGTGGTTCCCTCAGTCACAACGCTACTGCATTCAATAAGTATTTCATTGCCAAAAGTCCTTAATCAACCAAGATTTGTTAGCAACCATCATTCTCTACATATAAGTACACCCATAGATAAATCAAAAACTTTATTACAGGACCATCTGCCTGATAGTAAGACATCGCCATATATAAAACTGCAGCTCTTTAGTTACACGTCGCCATTACTCGACCTCGACGAGCTCTCTCTGCCCTGAACCGTGCTCTCGAGTTGGCGTCTAATGCGTTAATCTCCTCAAGGACAATCTGGTTATTCTCACCTCGGGAACATCTGTATGCCCCCAGGTGTACAGGACCGTTTGACTCAGCACTGCTCCTGTTCTGGCCTCGGTTAAAACTTAACGAATATGTGAAGTACAGCTGGAATTAATATATATAAAAAAAGAAAAGGAATCACAATATTACAATAAGAGTCCTTACAGGCTAGACTGCTGTGAAGTTACGAAACACTCCACGGAGCCGGAACTCGATCCCAGGAAGACGATGGCCTCAGCTGGTGTGATCGTGTCTTTCTTCTTACAACCGGAACAAACCATTACGGAACGGACAGGTTTTTTCGGGAATCTGACATTATGCATGGAAAACTGTCAACCAAACAGCCGACATTAGTCAATCCCTATTGGCCAATTCGTCAATCCCTATTGGCCAATTCGTCAATCCCTATGTGCCGATTCGTCTCTATGACAATGCAGGACACCACGTTGCACACCAGATGATATAGAAACTGTACCGGTTGAAGTACGGAACCTCACATCAGTCGTCTTATTCGCCTGAACAGTGAACAGTTCCCTACGGACTATCGTCAAGTACCTGGACATATTTCTATAAGATAAATCGGTGTCCAATCAAATATCAGTTGAGATAGCATTTCATAAGTTTGTCGCACTCCGAAGCTTGACATTTTGTCGTGACGTCATACAGAAACTTGTATCTCATTGGCAAAAGTGTGTGGCAGTGATTTTTTGTTAATAAAGTCTATTTTGCACCATTTTTGGGGTGTTTGAAGTTTTCATCTGTGACCAGGGCCAAATTAAGGCCTTAGTGAACCCCTAGGCTAAGACATCTCAGTAGGCTACCAAGGTTAAGACATCTCAGTATAGGCTACCAAGGCTAAGACATCTCAGTAGGCTACCGAGGCTAAGACATCTGAATGGGCCCCCAAAGAACTTAGACCGAGAATCATTATGAAGTCCGTTAAAACAAGAAACTGTAGCAATATGCTTGTGATAATTAATACGTAATGCATTCTTCAAACTAATAAATTATCTGCAGAGTTTTCATAAAAAAGTCACTGTATTTTCTACTGTTCTCACAAGAACATAAGTTAAAAGCTTAAGATTCCTAGATTTTGTCTCAGATTTTTTTAATGGTTTAGCATTGTATACTTTCTTGAGAGACATCTTTTTTGTTACGCAATGTGAAGTCACAGTGGATTTCGCCCATTAACGGTTCGCAGTGCAAGCAGGGAGGTGTATGTGGATGGTAGTGAAAAAGCTGAAATTGCCTTGCCGTTTACCCGTAGTGAGTCACTGACTCGAAAACGTTTGCCCTTAGTGAGTCACTGCCTTGAAAACGTTTGCCCTTAGTGAGTCACTGCCTTGAAAACGTTTACGCTTAGTGACTCACTGCCTTGAAAACGTTTGCCCTTAGTGAGTCACTGCCTTGAAAACGTTTACCCTTAGTGAGTCACTGCCTTGAAAACGTTTGCCCTTAGTGAGTCACTGCCTTGAAAACGTTTACCCTTAGTGAGTCACTGCCTTGAAAACGTTTACGCTTAGTGACTCACTGCCTTGAAAATGTTTACCCTTAGTGAGTCACTGCCCTGAAATCTGTTCGTTTTCTGCCCTCTGTCTGGGATCGAATGGAGATCATGCGGATCAAAATTAAAACTGTTTTACATCTCTCCATATATAAATATACGTATAAGCTTTATATTATTTGGAGTACAGCGGCATGCCTTCTGAGCCCTTAATAATGGTAGGTCCCGTGGCTATAGCGCCGTTAGACCCCCTCCCTTAATCCAGCCTTGTCTGAGACATCCTAATAATTTTTGTTTCAGCTATTATACAGCGCACTGTAAGTGATTGATGAAAATAATTATGTAAGTCTACATCACAGCAAGTTTTCGAAGTGGCCCTTGTAAGCAGCGAAAGACTCCTTCTCCACGATAATGTCCTAGAGTGTTCCGAATTCTTTGAGAACCTTCCACGATCCATTTACTGGGAGCTTGTGTATTAGGAACTGGGTTTCTCACCTCGGGAGCGTCCTCATATTGTAAAATCCAATGGATTCATATTCATATGTTGAGAGTTTCCATGCCGTACAATTGGTCCAGCTCTACCAATCCGACGCGTATGATTGAGATATACCCTCGAGCAGTAAGGATAGCATGCGCTTCAGCCCAGTCATGTATGAACAACATGCGACCGCTTGTTGTTAATGAAAAGTCGTTTCCAATGGAAGCAGCTCCGCCTCCAAGAAGTGCGTGTATTGCTGGCTATTATGGTATGGTGTCAGGAAAAATTAGACATATCAGGTCGTCATCAACGATGCCAGCATGAACATTCATATGAAACCTCGGCTGTTAATGAGACTGGCTTATTGCATGTGGATTCTCCTGTGCCCAGCCGTGAATGTTATAAAAATTATCAATGCTATCTCTTAGGAATTTAAATTTATTGGTCAAGAGCACATAATGGAAAAGGCCAAGGCCACTCCGATTGCCCGAATGATACGAAGCATTGGCTTCTAATCATTCGTCTAAGATGGGTCCTTAAAAGCATGGATGATGTGTTTTTCTTGCGACACTGGCTCTCTCCCTTCCCTGTAGCCAATGGCCCCTAATTAGGGACAGACGACTGCTTATAACTCACTGTGTTGTTCTGCGTGGTCGTTAAACCCCAAACAAAAAACAAAAAAGGGTTAAGTGTTCAGGTGTAATATTCTAGAGCAGAGGCTATTCCGAAATTACCATTCAAAAATGAAAACTACTCCGTGAGAGAGCTTTCACAACTGTATAGATGATAGATACTTCAGCTTCTATAGATCGTTTGGAAAAATTACTTTTACGTAGCTCTAACTCCAGGCACTTTCTATTTCTGCAGATGTATTTTTTTCTCCATAAGCGACGACACATTTGCATTTTAACAGTATAACTGCTCTTGTAAAAGCAAAAGTGTGGCTTTTCAAATTCCATTTTCATACGCGTATTACATCAGTAATCATACCAGTGGCGTAAACTTAAATGGATCTAGGGAATCGGAGATGGACCATCTTTTTCCTTAAATAAATGTTTCATGAAATTTTCTGTGACACATTTATTTTCACTCATTTAAATAACCACTCAGCTCTGGGATGGTGAAATTTGAGGCTGCTATCTCAATGCGAAGCAAATGGATATCTTTTGAAGTTCGGAGAATTTTTTTTTTTTTTGATTGAAGGGTTTTTTTTTTTTTATTGGAGGTTTAACGACCACCGTGAGCAACTCAATGGGCTATAAGCAGTCGCCCGTCCCTAATTTAGGGTCACTGGTTCCAGGAAAGGGAAAGATCCAGTGCCGTAAGACAAACACAACATCCATACCTCACCGGGATTCGAACCCGGACCCCTTTCGGACGAATGATCAGAGGCCATCGCTTAGACCACTGCGCCACCGGGGTGGCTCGGAGAATTCTACCAGAGAGTAATGGGGAATATCAGCTCAGCGAAGATTCCCTCGCCGCCCCGGTGGCGCAGTGGTCTAAGGCGTTGGCCTCTGATCATTAGTCCGGAAGGGGTCCGGGTTCGAATCCCGGTCAGGCATGGATGTTGTGTTTGTCTTACGGCACTGGCTCTCTCTCTTCCCTGGAACCAGTGACCCTAAATTAGGGACGGGCGACTGCTTATAGCCCATTGAGTTGCTCACGGTGGTCGTTAAACCTCCAATCAAAAAAAAAAAAAAAAAAAAGATTCCCTCGCCCTCCCAGAGATGCCAAGGCTTAACCTTTTTTTTTTTTTTTGATTGGAGGTTTAACGACCACCGTGAGCAACTCAATGGGCTATAAGCAGTCGCCCGTCCCTAATTTAGGGTCACTGGTTCCAGGGAAGGGAGAGAGCCAGTGCCGTAAGACAAACACAACATCCATGCCTCACCGGGATTCGAACCCGGACCCCTTCGGACGAATGATCAGAGGCCAACGCCTTAGACCACTGCGCCACCGGGGCGGCGGCTTAACCTCGGAAACGAGAAACGAAGTTATTGCGCATGCTCAACTTCGAACAAGCCACGGGAAAGCGGAGAGGTTTTTTCAGACCATTTCTCGATTGTGAGATGGCCTGAAGCGGACGGCAGCTGTTGAAAAGTTCGCGAGTAAAAAGTCACATGACACAACTTTACCTACCTAATATTTTTGTTGTTTTTTCATCGTTTCAGTTAAGTTGAAATTTTGGTAAATTGAGCGTGTATCTTTATATTAAGCGTGATAGAATCGCACAAATGTTTTATAGATGATTTGAAGGGATGTCCTTTCAGAAGAAAGGATTACGGGGAAAAACTTATACAAATGAGAGACCAAATCCTGAACGAAGTCTTACTGCAAAATCCAAAGATAAAAATCGTGAATGCACTAGGCACTTTTCCGGTTCCGTTTATTCTAAATCTCCGTATTTAGCAGGATGTTCAAATGTAAATAAATTTTAATGTAGTGGTAAAATGAATTTTTAATGTGTGTTTGTATCTGCATTTTCTTCGATTTACAAGTATAGATTACCCGCTTCTTGGAATCAGCACACGAAGCTTTTTTAGCTTTTTCTGACGCAATATTTCTCAGCTGATGGTGTAAAATGTACAGTTTGATGTTTTGTTTGCAAACTTTTGATTGCACAGTTTGAAGATTTAAAAACACGAAAAAAAATGCAATATAAGCAGCAAGCCTATGAGATTTGTTTCCTACACTGCTTCAGTGGTACCTGGATTGGTGACGCACTGAGATAATACATTATATGGCATCAGAAAAATTGCATTATGGTGGATCTAAAGTAGTGCCTTCTGGGTTTCATAACTACACATCGAATATATCCGCTGCAGAGGGATTGTAAACCACTTCAGAAAATTGCCTTCTAACTGATCATATCCACTGCAGAGGGATTTTTAAGCAGTTCAGGAGAGGGAATCGAAATTGATTGAATCCTTAGCGGAGCACAACTAACCGCTTCAGAAAAGAAACTCCTAACTGATCGTATCTGCTGCAAAGGGACTTTCAACCTTGCAGCACAGGGATTCCAGACTGATCATATCCGTCGCAAAGGACTGTTAACCATTTCAGGAAAGAGAAAGGCTCCAAATTTATCGATAAATGTGCAAGCACTTCAGGAGAGGGATCACATCAGCAGACGAAGGATCATATCCTCTGCAGAGAGATTGTTAACCATTTCAGGAGAGGGGCTCCAAATTCATCGCATCCGCTGCAGAAGTACAGGTTAAATTCGAAGATTTTTAACCAACTCGGGAGAGGGATAGTATCAGCTGCTGCGGAGGGATTATTAATCACTTCAAGCGAGGAGCTCCAAATTTATCGAATCAGCTGTAGATAAATTTTCAGAAACTTCAGGAGGTAGATAATGTATTCTGCAAATTGATTTTTATCAATTCACAAAAGAGATTCGAAATTGTCCGTATCATATTACAAGGAGAATTGTTAACCACTTGAGAAGAGCGTCTCCAACATGATCGTATCAGTTGCAGAGGGATCTTCAACTACTTCAATCCATGCGTATCATATCCGTTGCAGAGGGATTTTCGTCCACTCCAGAAGGACTGAAAGCTGTTGAATGTTGATGTCTGCTTGCAGAAAAACTACAAAAAACTTCATTATCGTATCGACGGCAGTTAGTTTATAAACCATTTCACGAAAGAGATCCGAAATTGACTATCTTTTGCAAAAGTATCGTTAACCTCTTCAAAAAACGGGGCTTCAAAACTGTTCGTTAATACACGAAAAGAACTGTTCATTGATATATGAAAACTGCATGTTATTGAAATCAAGCGTATTTTATTTTATAAAAGAGATTCAGTTATTCTTTTAGCCGTGTGAGCTACAAAAACGAAGTTTCACACACACCCCTTTTCGCACTCACTCGTCCTTTCATTTTCAAAAGTTCTTATATTCGTCATGTCGTATAATAGATAGTCAGGTAATAAGGGTTCTGTTGAAATAGCAATTTTTTCCTTGAAGTTTTCGTTGTCAGTTCTTTTGTGATATTTCACTCTTTGCTGTTGAAAAGGGACCTAAACATTTCGTTCGCCATTGATTACAGGCACGTCTGTTCCTCCCTTTGTGTGTGTATATATGCTTAGTCATCACTTTGTTAGGTAGTTTTTTTTTTGTTGTTGTTTTCTAAAGGAACACTGATAGTTCACGATGAGTGTGAAATTGAAAAAGAAACGATTGTACTGGAAGGTGTGCACTGAAGGCAAGTTAAACTTGACACACTGTAAAAAAAAACTTCTGAAATTCGCCAGTAATTTTCGGTGATTTCTTTCGTGAATTAACGAAGCATATTCCTGATTCAACCTTTACCATAAAATGACGGCAAAAACCTGAATTTCACGGATTTTTCTTACACTAGGAAAATTTGTGAATATTCAGAAACCTTTCCACTATTTTTTTTTTTTTCGTATATTGATGGTAAATTGCAATCTTTAAGAGGTGTTAACGGAAGAATTTTAATTTTCAGAAACCTTTCCGCAATTTCTTCGTACATTAATGGAAAAAATTATGTTCTCATTTTTTCCATATCCATGTGACGGGTAATTTCCGGTAATGAAAGCGATTCGCGGGAATATTTGAGGTTTGATTAGCTATTAAATTGCATTCATCGGCAGGAGGACCTGATTTTGAAGTTCTGTAGCGAAATCGGATTTTGTGGATGGCGTATGGCATGATATTTAGATTACTTTTGCAACGGATATTCCTTCACCTCTCTCCCCATTTTGTGCACCATCTAGTGTTTATTGTGTTACCGTAAGAAACCGGGTACTAAGTATCTTAGGGGTGATTGCATGATGTTATGCATCAGTCAATGGAGCCCTTTACACAAAAGCTATTACAGCTATCAAGAGTTAATTTTATATTTAGGGGCTTTGCGAAATAATATTGTGAAGCAATACATTTCAGCTTTTCTTAAACATATTGGGGACGGGGGGTAATGTCGCTTTTTGGGGGCTAAGTTTGGGGAGCAGTTGCGAGCAGAGGTGGAAATGGGTCACGGGTCAACGGATCATAGGGTAGACAATTTCTTGCGGGTCAGACGGGTAGGGTAAAGGTATTCCTGTCCCGAGATTTCGACCCGATTTTACTTCCGTTTTATTTTTGAAGAGAAAAAAAAATATTTCAAAGAATCCTTCCGAGGTCTTTGAAATAATACTTTTAGAGCTGCAGAGTATGATTCAAGAATTTGCTGAGAAGGGTAAAGAAATGGGATTAAAAATGAACTTTCAGATGACAAAACTTAAGTGCCTTTTACAAGGAATGAAGATTTATCAATTGATGAGGAAAACCTGGAGATAACCAATTCCTACATTTACCTTGGGCAGCAGACATCAAGCGAGGGTCACAACAATGACGAAATTAATCGGGGTTTTTTGAAGAAACTGTACAATTTTTAAGAGCAATGTACACTATGTCTTAAATGAAAGTGTTTAATCAATGCATTCTTCCAGTTCTTACGTACGAAGCAGAGAAGTGGACCTTAACTAAAAAAGACGTACAAAGACTGCAGACAACTGAAAGAGGCATGGAGAGATACAGGCTGGTGTAACTAGGAGAGATAAGAAGAGGAACTCATGAATAAGGAAAATGACTAGAGTGGAAGACATCATGATCAAGGTAAGATCCCTGAAATGGCAATGTGCTGGACATTTGCCAGGAGAACGGACTACCGATGAACAACTGAAAATTTTAGACTGGATTCCAAGGCACAGGAAAATATCCAGAAGAAGACCACGTGGGAGATGAGTGGATGGAGGAGATTGGCCCAAGACAGTCCATTGTTGAAGAAACTAAGGGAGACCTTCACCCAGCAATGGATTGATAATGATTGACAATGATTATGATGATGAAATATTCGTATCTGACCTTATAGTTCAAAGCACATTATTCCGAGTCGGGTCCAACTATGTGACGGCCGGGTTCGAGTCGGGTCCGGGTCCAAAATTTTTGACCCATTTCCAACCATGGTTGTGAGGTGTTTATGTACGTTCAACGTAAAGTAAGTGCGTGTACAAGTGAATGAACCATTCGCCTTTAAATTATGTAGTTATTTTTGTCTTCCAGATTTGCAAAACAAAATGAGTGACATAAAACCTGAGGAGAGCCATGTTCGTCATTGTATGCTGTATGAATTTCACATGGGGAACAATGCAACCGTGGTCACCAATAACATTTGCGCTGTTTATCCAAATGCGTTAAATGTCCGCAAGTGCCAGCTTTGGTTCGCCCAATTCCGGTCGGGAAGTTTTGACCTCTCTGATACCCCTCGTGCAGGAAGGCCCATGGAGCTGGACAATAACCTGCTGCGTGCAGCCGTTGAGGCAGATCCTCATCAAACCATTGATGAATTATCCCAATATCTTAATGCACCATGGTCTACTGTTCAAGAGCACCTCCAACAGATATCTGTAGACAAGAGTTTGGATCCCACACCAACTTTCTCCTGACAACAAAGACTAGCGTTCCACCATCTGCAACTCTTTGCTCAGTCGACAGGACAAGGATCCATTTCTTCATCGAATTGTCACTGAAGATGAAAAGTGGGTTCTTTACCTGAACAAATGCAAACATCAGTGGCTTTCTCCAGGTCAGACACCAGTTCCTACGACCAAACCAGACCTACACCCCAAAAAGGTTTTGCTCTGTATTTGGTGGACTACCGCTGGCCTAGCTCACTTTGAGCTCTTGGAACCCGGACAGACCGTAACGGTAGACCAATGTTGTCAACAACTGGACCTTTTGAAGCAAGCTCTTACTGTAAAACATCCAGCACTGGTCAACAGAAAAGGTGTCATGCTCCAGCATGACAACGCGAGACCTCACACGGCGAGATGAACCCAGCAGACGATCAGAGATTTTGGCTGGGATGTTCTGCCCCATCCCCCTTATTCTCCTGACATTGCACCATCTGATTACCATTTGTTCAGATCTTTGCAGCACTTCCTTAGTGGAAAAAGATTCTACAATATTGATGATGTCAAAACGGGGCTCTCGGACTTCTTTACATCACGGCCAACGTCTTTTTATAAAGACGGCATTGAAAGTTTGGTTTCACGATGGGCAAGTGTGATCGACAATGATGGCGATTATATATAATTGATTAAGAAATAAATTTCTTCTATTACAAACAGTGTTTCTCTTCTTTTCCAAAAACGACATTACTTTCCGGTCCCCCCCCCTCCCAATAATTGAAACTAATTGTCAGCTCAAAAAGATTCCGAGGTCCAAAATATTCAATATTCTGTTGTTTCGAAAATTCACATTGAAAAAAAAGTTATGGTAAGTGCTCCTGCAGAAAAAATACAATTATTATAAACCTATTCAGAAAAATAAGCTCCTATAAAAAATGAAATGACTAATTAACCCACATTAATAGCGTAAAAAGTCCGAATAAGATTCGAGTCACCTTGATTTCTACCTTATTGTTACTATTTTTTAAGGTTTAACGACCACCAGGAGCAACTCAATGGGCTATAAGCAGTCTCCTGTCCGTAATTTAGGGTCATTGGTTCCATGAAAGGGAGAGGCCCAGTGCCGTAAGACAAACACAACATCCATGCCTCACAGGGATTCGAACCCAGACCCATCTCGGACGCATGGTCATAAGCCAGCGCTTAGACCACGGAGCCACAAGAGCGGCTTCCTACATTATGTATGAATACGTGTTAAGTGTCTTTCTCGGTAAGTCTGTAGGGTGCTTCGTTGTCGTTTAGACACATGCGGTTCAATCCCCATAAAGGGATCGTTCACTTGGTACGCTAGAAAAGAACCTGAGGTAAAAGATCTGAAAAAGTCAAAATCGAAGATTTTGCAAAATTTCTGTGTAAAAATGGAAAAACTCGATATTGCCTTTTTCTGAAATAAACGAAATGAGTGGCAACGGAAAATCTGTCGAAGTGCTGAAGTTAGAAACGGAAACTTTTCCAAACGGAAATTCCGTTAAAAGACGGACACCTACCGCCAACTTTGCTGCACATCTTCAGGAATTTCCCATGAATTCACATTGCTTATCTTTTTCATTATAATCAGTTGTATAGAAGAAGCTTAACGACGCTAAGTCACTTTTCCTCTAGGCTTAGCGGCTCTAAGGTACTTTTCATGGTTAGTTGGAAAGAAGAGTAGGGCAAAGGAATTTGTTTAGATGATCAGATAAAAGGAACATGAAAGCATACTCGTACCTTAACAGAACCTTCGTTTTGCAAGGACGAGACTTAACTATCGGATCACGCAGTAAGAGGCGATCCGACTGCTAGGAAGAAAAGCAACACAGAAGAAGTAAGTATGCAAGATAGAGCATCACGTGGCTACTACGGTGTAGCTTTTCATCGTTCGTCTGGGTGGGCTTGGGTTCGAGTTCCAAGCTAGGCATGGGCAGTGTGATTGTCTTATAGCACTGGTTTTTTCCCTTCCATGGAGGCAGTGGCCCTAAATTAGGGACGAACGCGTGCTTATCGTCCGTAAAGTTCTTCATGGCGTCGTTAAACACACAACCCCGGCATCCCCAGAAAGGGTGATAGGTATTTTACGGTTGAGAAGGGTATTTCAGCTAAACTCGCCACTGGCCCGAACAAAAGCAATTTCCTGAACCCCCCTCTGTGATTCCTTATGAGTAACGCAAAAGGATGCTCCGAGATCTGAGTGGTCAGAGGAACTGGCTGCTCGCGAACTGCTCGAGATGGGCTCGAGTTGTGGTGTCCTGGAAATTGCAATTCCCTAAATAAAATTAAAATAAAAAAGAATAATAATAAAGGCAGAATAGACAAGGGATGGATATAGGATTTTTTTTTAAAGACTAGAGGCTCCGTGCCCAGCCTTGCTCACTACGGAAAACCACGCTCAAAATAGTCCTCGCTCGCTACGGTCCCAGTGGAACTCTCAACCTCCGAAACCCGTTTTGTGCTCCTTATAACCCAATGTGACCAAACACAAGCGCATAGATCTAATGTTGCATCAAATGCAGCAGAAGAATATTACCGTCATTCTATCTACACTTTGTACTTGAATTCTGCGATAACTTCGTTGGAAATTAGATTCTCGGAAGGGAAAGAACCGTCATTTTTCTTTTTAATTTACTTCCCAAGAATGTTAGTAAATTTGATGAGACAAATTTAATTTGTCGGCAAAAGGCATTCCAGCAACATTCGGCGTGTATCTTGATAATTTAGGCGCAAAATCAAGGTCGCGGTACCAATTTTGGAAAGACAGTTCGGCAGTGTTTAAACTGGATTTTTTTTTTTTTTCTTATCGCAATTTGGTTATTTTGTCAGCAAAAGTGGTAGCAAAATGCTATGCAGATTATCCAAATTTATGGTTGTACTTTTTATTATATTTACGTAATAAAATACAAGCACAATGCATTGGCTACATAAAATTTTGTACTTTAAATAGAATTCAAGAATAAAAAACAAATAGGCTTTTTTACACTTCTAATTTTGATAAAAAATACTCATATTTGCTGAAGCATGTAGTTTGTGAAAATATATACAAAGACCAGGACTGAGCAAAGCCACAAGCGACAGCACACCGACCAACCGATCGAATCGAACCGAAGCGACGCATGCTGCTTCCGTGGTTGCTACTGCGGCAGCGAACCGCCAAAGAAGCAATCGAAACACCTCTTCCGAAAGATGCTCTCGATGTTCAGCGGTGCTTTTCTGACAACAGGAATGGAAAAACGACAGCATGTAAAGCAGTGTGCGACAGTGAAGACAGAAAAGGAAAATGGCGAGGAAGGATACCAGGTGGCTGGGCCAAACAGCGATGATGGAACGAAAAAATGACGGGGAGGGGAGAGAACGCAAGGGGGAAGCAGGGGGGATGAAGGAAATGAAGTAGGACAGGGAAGAAAACCAGGTCGGCAAGGGGAAGCAGCGATGACGGAACGAAAGAATGACTGGGATGAAAAACAAAGCAATGGCGCAACAGGGGTGGGCGGGATGACGAAAGCAAAAATGTCGGGAAACATTAGCTTTTTGCATGGCGATTCAGTGGGGACTTTTTCTCGCAAAAGTTACGATCATTAATGCGATTTGGCGAAAATACGAGTGGCAGCTTAAACACTGTAGTTCGGTAGCGGAAACAGGAAAGATTTCTCTCTCAGAAAGTATGCAGGAAGCAGAGAAATTATACCCAGAACTACAAATGACAGCCACAGTCTCCGCAACAACGCGTGTCATTGAAAGATCTTTCAGTAGCTTGCGTAAGGTGAAGTCTTGGGTGAGATCAACCTCGAGGAAAGACTAGATGGTCTGTGCATAAGGAGTATATCCATCGAAATTTGGTGTACAGCAATGCAGATTTTATAAGAAAGGTTGACGACCGATTTGGGAAAAGCAATAGAAGACTGCATTTTTTATTTTCTTCCACAACCAGGAGTGACATAATCATAATCTAGCTTAATTATTATAAGAAGTTGTTCTTTGCTATAGCTAAATAGGCTTCGCAACATTAATTCAATTATTTTTCCCTTAAACCGTCATTAAGTACTCTGTAGCATTATTTTTCTCTTTGTCTTAAGAACTAAATATACAGGGTGTTCCAAAATGATCTTAGCAACTTTGACCCTCAATAAAACCTAAACGAAATAAGACAGCGAAGTTCTATTTTTTGTACATGTAACAGCAACGCATAAAGTTTTATTGGTACGCAGAAGGTTTTTGTTTACTTTCAGGTACGACCCTGAACTTGTGATGGCTACTCCATAGGAAAAGGCCCAGTCAGTGTGTGGCATGGTTCATAGAGACGAAGTCAGATACGCAAGTTCAGAGGAATTTCCGTTCCAAATACCGACGCAATCCACCATCTAGACCCTCAATACGCGAGTGCCATACGAAGTTTATGGAGACTGGTTGTGTGCTTCATAAAAAAGGGCGCTCGTCAGCCAAGCACAAATGAAGAGGACACGGAACGTGTTCGACAGAGTCTCCTACAAAGTTCCTTCATACGGCCTCCAGGCAGTTGGGGTTACCACCTACAGCGATACACAGGGTGCTGCACAAGCACCTGACTGACTACAAAGTGCATTTAACATATAGGCACGGCACCCCGGGATAAAACGAAACGTTTCGATTTTGCTGTTGATGTGCTGCACAGGACTGATAATGAGGAAGTCTTCCTGAAACGTGTTTTATTAAGCGATGCGGCAACGTTTCATGTCTGCGGTGTTATCAACAGGCATAACAGCAGAACTTGGGGTTCTGAAAACGCACATGCCGTCCATGAGATTGAACGTGACAGCCCTAAGGTTAACGTCTGGTGAGGTCTCCTGCACAACAGCCCCATTCCATTCTCTTTCGCCGAAAGCCGCACCGGTGGCGCAGTGTTCTAAGCGCTGGCTTATGACAATTCGTCCGTGATGGGTCCGGGTTCGAATCCCGGTGAGGCATGGATGTTGTGTTTGTCTTACGGCACTGGTTATTTCTCTTCCCTGGAGCCAGTGACCCATAATTAGGGACCGGCGACTATAGCCCATTGAGTTGGTTACGGTGGTCGTTAAACCTTCAATCAAAAAAAAAAAAAAGTTTTCTCCGAAAACACAGTCACATCCAATGTTTATTTGGACATGCTGAGTGAGTTTGTTACTTCGCAATTGGAGGGCCTGAAACCGGCTATCATCTTCCAGCAGGACGCCGCACCCCCGCACTGGGCACTTCGTGAGTTTCTTGATGAAACATTTCTAGAGCGATGGAATGGACGGGATGGTCCAATTTCTTAGCCTCCACGTTCACCATCTTATCCCCCCCCCCTCTAGACTTTTGTGTGTGTGTGTGTGGGGGGGATGGGGCTATGTGAAGGATATTGTGTACAGCACAAAGGTTCCGGATGTGGATGAGCTGAAGCACACATGCAGGATTACAGCTGCTATCACAGCAGTTCCTGAGGACATGCTCGGGAGAACATGGCAGGAGGTCGAATACCGTCTCGACGTCATTCGGGCAACTAACGCACTATTCTATGGAGGTTAAACGCTCAGAGAACGGTGCGAATGCGGACTTCTACTAGCATCCCCAGGGCCGGCTGGACCATAGGAGCAACCGGGGCAGTAGCCCTGGGCCCCGCGCCTTCAAGGGGCCCCGCTCCGTAGTTTAGGAAAAAAATCATTTACGGTAGAATTTTTTACAGTCAATATTTTTTTGTGTGTAAGTTTTCGGGTGCGAGGCCCTTAAAAAGTCGTTTTTTTTTGTTTTTTTTTGTTTTTATTATTTCCAATTTCCCCATTTTCGAATAGAATATCGCCCTTCGCCATACAAATACTGATATTTGCAAATTTCAAGTGATTATTGTAAATACCTTAATATTTTCCGCATTCACAAAATAGCAAATTAAATTTCATCATTTTGTGGCCCTTACTTTTATATATTTCACAATTTGCGTGCAAACTAGATACTTAAATTTAGATAAATAAAAAGAACAATATCAAAGTTGGTTTCGGGCTACACGTGGAGGCCATCTATTCAGTGACTTTAAAAACATTACTAGAAATAAAAAAAAATCATATATGAGCGCGTATCAAAGTTTCAAAAAAGTTTTAAAAATCGGTCAAGATCCCTGATTCATTTTTATGCCATTTTGCTTTAAAAATCAATCACTAAAACATGTATCAGGGAAAAAACTATTTATATGAATTTATTTTAGGGGGATCCAGATTATTTCCTACACTGAGTATTCACGATATAAAAAGTTTTGGTACGCAGGGATCTCTTTATCATTTTGTAAAGAAGTTTTTATAAGAGTCATAATACAACCTCAACCCCTTCTTCCCGGAAAGAAAATGGTAGATTTCAAGTCTTTATTCTCTCTCTCTCTCTCGGAACTTTCAATCCATATTCCATATTATGGTCTTTTTCTTAAGCTTAAAGCAAATATTTTTTTTGAGATAACATTTTATCTTTATGATAGTTTTCGTTATGACGTACTACAGAGGTGAAGCGTATGACAAGGCGGAAAAGTTGCAGCGATAAATCCCGTCGGTTAGCTTAATTGGTAAAGCATACGGCTCCGGAGTAGAGGGATGAGAATTCGTTGTTGTCACAGGGAAATTTGTGAATTTCACATCGTATGTGTTCTTTACGGACATTTTTCACGCAACAACTTTATTAAAATATGAGATTTATTTCCTGGTGCCAGAAATGAAATTTTGCTCCGGAGCCCCGTAATGAAATTTCGCCCCGGGCCCCGCAAAAGCTCCATCCGGCTCTGAGCATCCCAACAAACTTTGGAACGTGCTGTTCATTATGCAATAAACCGATTTTTGTTCTCTTATTCTGTTTCTGTTTTACTGAGGGTTAAAGTTGTAAAGATAATTTTGAAAGACCCTGTATTTCCCTTCACGCTATTTCTGCCATTTATCTTGAGTGAGCTTAAGACAATTTTGTATGCTGGAACTTCGTTTTGAACCCTTCCGGAAAAAATTCTGCGGGCTCCCATGGATATATGTGATAGATTTTTTCGCGAAGTTATGAAAAAGTTGTCGGGTGCCCAGAAATTTACATGGCACATGCGGCCCAGAAGCAATGAACCGCAGTGCGTGACTTTGATGACGTTTGATCACCATTTACGGGGACAGAAATCCAGCATTCTAACACAAAGGTGAAATAATTCACTTTTGCTGTCAAATGCAAGGTATTTGGAGCAGGCTTGGTAGGCCTTCTGCACGCATTTGGGCAGAAGGCGCAGCACTGAAAAGAATGCATGGCATGCGTAAAGGGCGTTACTTCGAAAGCAAAACATCTGCCAAGCCTCGGAAATCTTCAGATATTGAACAGTGCGAGAGGCCTCATTACATTTTGATTCCTGTTACAGAAGATGCGAAACCTGCTTTTTTTTTTTTTTTTTTTTTTTTTTTTTCAAAAAGGGGTCCGTATATATGCATAATAATCCATGCAAATACATGGGTAAATAACGGCAATTTCTTTTTGTCTAAATATGTAAAAATAAAATAAAAATGATATACGCTTTTATATAGGACCGTAGAAAGCCTTTCTTATCTAGGAGGGCAAGACTTGAAATTACACCCCTTCGAGTTCAAAATTACGCCCTATAACGAAGTGAATTTCTCCGTCATTTTTATCCGCGCCGGGGTCTGAACCCGGGTCCACTCATTCCGGAATAAGTTGCTCTCCAATTAAGCTACGCGGACATTTGTTCTGATTCCTATCTGCCTTTATGTCGTGTACGTCCTTCTGGCAGGTACGTCACATCTCCTGGTACGCTACATCATCTCCCCCTTATTTTTCTTCGAAGTGCTGCTCATATTTTTCCTATCTCGCGGTGTGGAAATAACATCACACCAATGCGAGATTTTGAACGGTCGGGTCATCCGGATAGTTCGGGCGCCATTATAATGAATTGAATTTCTCCGTCATTTTTATCCGCGCCGGGGTCTGAACCCGGGTCCACTCATTCCGGAATAAGTTGCTCTCCAATTAAGCTACGCGGACATTTGTTCTGATTCCTATCTGCCTTTATGTCGTGTACGTCCTTCTGGCAGGTACGTCACATCTCCTGGTACGCTACAGCCCCTTTGAGTTCCACTCAAATAATACGTGGTTTGTGCTTTCTCACACACCGCCGTTATAGGGAAGTATTACGAACGTTCAAAAATCGCATTTCAGGTTTTTGATATAATTTTATTAAAAATGTGAAAACTAAGTAAATATCAAAGAAACACAGGCTGTAAATACCAAGTAAAGCGTTCAAGTTATGTGAACGCCGACAACACAACACTCCACAGAAATGCAGAACGAAAACCAAGCCAGCGAAGAACGAATGAAAATCGGATAGTGAACGTAACAATAGGTAGAAGTTTTAGGGTTTGTAAAAAAATCCGTTTAAGGTTAAACGCTCAGAGAACTTTCTGCGACAGAGCACAAATGATTAATTAGCTCTTCATCCCAACAACATGTTCGGAAAGGTAATGGAGGTTAGACATATCAGCATATAGTTTTCTATATCTCTATTCACTATTTTGGAAAATTCCCTACATCGATATGAGATGTTCAGACCTCACAGTGTATGCTACTCTGTGCTCTGGTTAACTGCATGGAATACTATATGAAGCTAACCAAAGTCCTTAAAATAATATTACTGAAGGGTGTAACTTTCTTTTTTAGTTACAATTTCTATTTTGTGCATTCCCCAGAGCATGAATTTGCGCCCTTGTAACAGAGGCGTAACTAGGGCGGGGCAGCTCCCCCGGGAGCAGAGCAAGGGAAGTCACAAAAATCGTCGCGAACCAATCGGAATCTAAACTTTTGCCCTAGTTTCTGGAACAAAATTAACCTGTAATTTTTTCTCCAGTTGCGGTAGCTCTGCGGCTTAAAATTCGTATTTCTCCAAATGTGCAGAGGATGTAAGTTGCTCACGATCACAAATGACGGGGCGGTTTCTTGTACATTACAAAATAAGATATCGTTCATATTTGGTAAGATTCTCTGCGGCACTTCGATCATTACTGCCACTACTGCAAGCTGCATTCGTTGCGTTTAATATGGCACCAAAGATCGGAACTCCGGAGCATTTGAGAATCTCACCGCTCTCTTCACATTTTGATTTTACGTCCCGAAATGGTTTTCTGCGTCCAGTTCAGCTTCGCTACCCAGAACATCCTTGCTAACAGTAAAGGTAAGAGAAATGCATTAGAACCTCCGCTGAGTGCTACCCTGAATTTCCTAATTTTTTCCCGACGCGATTAATGAGGGTAAAATGCCATTCCCGTTTGGGATAAGAAATGATACTTAGTTCCCTAATACCCTATTTGCAGTATCATAGACCTATAAAGATATTTAAAAGTTAGGTTGTTAAACTACAATTAAAATGGCAATATCAAACAAAGGTCTTCGTTCTTTCCACGTTTATAAGTGAGTCACGGAAAAATTCTCATTGGCCGCCACCGGGAATCGAACCCAGTATATGCTTCCACTACACCACAGCGGCCTCGAATTTCTCCAGACTCACACAGACAAACTGCCAAGCCAATTTGTCAGGTTGCTTCCTGGAGCCCCGCACAATGCTGGGGACTCACCAAAGATGGTAAGCAGCAACTGCAGAAATAATTAGAAGTCGAATGAATAATTAATACAGAGCGAAGACCTTTGTTTGATGTTCCTGGTCCACGTCAAATGTCTGTATTAATTATTCATTCGCCTTCTAATTATTTCTGCAGTTGCTGCTTACCATCTTTGTTGAATCCCCACCAGCATTGTGCGGGACTCCAGGAAGCAACCTGCCAAATTGGCTTGGCAGTTTGTCTATGTTAGTCTGGAGGAAATCGAGGCCGCTGTGGTGTAGTGGAAGCATACCCGGCGCGTAACTGGCAGACCCTGGGCTCGATTCCCGATGGCGGCTAATGAGAATTTTTCCGTGATTCACTTATAAACGTGGAAAGAGCGAAAACTTTTGTTTGATGTTCCTGGTCCACGTCAAATGTCTGTATTAATTAAAATAGCAAAGGTCTTACTTTGGTCCGCCAAAAAATTAGCCCGTTCTTAAAATCTACTGCACAACCGTTAGTGTTTATCAATTTACTACAAGATGTATGGGAGATGGGTGGATGGAATTCAAAAGTATGCGGGAGTAACATGGAGGAGACTGGCACAAGACAGACCGTTGTGGAAGAAACTTGGGGAGTCCTTCGTCCAGCAGTGGATTGATAATGGTTGACAATGATGATGATGATGATGATATGAGGGGGGGGGGGATGTATACAATTAAGTGTGAAGCGAAATGTCAGAAGCAACTCACGTTGGGCAGTGTTACTTTTTTTGAAAAGTTTTAATTGCAGATGCGCGTGGATATTAAATAATGCAAATCTGGGCGCAATCATCACACAAGACCAGTTTTACGATCAGAAAAACGCATGCAACGAGAAGTATTTTAATATTTCAGGCGGTAGAGCTTTCTTGTCTTAACGCCTTCGGTGGGGGCGGGGGCGCAATATTTTTTGGTCCGCCCCAGGCGCAGAAATGCCTAGTTATGCCTCTGCTTGGAATGGCCATTCTGGTTGCCCTCCCTGCCCTTCCGAAAATGATCATATGTAGAGATTTTAGGAAGGGAGTGTCTGACCCCAGGTCTTAAACAACACTTAGAAACAGGAAACTAGGAGTATTGGGATAGAGCGCTCGATAGGAAAGTGACACGGAAGCGAAGTAGAAATGGGGAGGAAGACGCCCTTATTTATTATCGGGGGGCCAGTACCCGGGGTCCGACGGCTTAACGTGCCCATCCGACGCACGGCGGGTATTTAGGTGATCGAGCGTTTGTACCTGCCTGGGATTGAACCTGAGGCCCTTTCCGTGGCAGTCACGAACGTTGCCCACTAGGCCACCCGCGGCCCTTCCAGTAGCTGCGGCCCTGATTTTATAGTGATCATAGCAAAATATTTGTCGTCGTATTTCCGTTTTGTTTATGAAATCGTTCGCCAAATTTTCTAACCTGACTTCTTATTTTTATGACATCCAAGTCGGTGTGGAGGACGGACACACTATTCAGCCTTTGCCGCGTGTTACTGGAAAATTCCATACCAATAATTAACATTTTTAGTCTCATGGGCAATCAAAAAGTTATTTCACCAGTGGAAGGTTGTAATGGTTTTAATGAGCACTGATTTGAGAAGTGGGAACCCGTCTCAAAGATATTTTTCGATTTTCATAAAGCTGAGCAAACTTACAATTCTTTTTTAGAAATCCCCCAAAAAATTTTCTCGTAAAAAAATCCAAGGTTATGCCTCAAGATAACAAACTGTTTTTTCATTTACTTCATCCAGGCCAACTTAAAAAAAAATCGCAAAATGTCCTACAGATTTTGTTATTTGTTGACCTTCCAGAATACCTTTGTTGCACTTTCCAAAAGGGCATCTAAGTTGCACTTTCCAAAAGTGCATCTAAGTTGCACTTTGGAAAGCGCAACATAGGTATTCTGGAAAAATGCCACTTTCCAAAAGTGCTCCACAAAAGTATTTATCTTTTTTGTTATTCCATACCAAGAAAAATCTAAACAATACGAGTCTTACATTCGTCAAGGGAAGGTGAAGGTGGGAGGTAGTAAAGTAAGACATTTATTTGGTGGTAGTAATAAGCAGTGGCACACTCAGTGAGGACGGCCCAAGAATCCGGGTTCTCATGAGGTATAACTTGGTACTTCTTTCTTTGTTACTGGATATATATATTTTTAAATACATTTGTACATGTTTTCAAGTATATATTTTGTGAATTATTGGAAACCCACTTTGATATGGCGGAGATATTTTCATCGTTCCTTCGCCATATTTTGGGAGCTGTTTTCTCCGAGGTGTGTTTGTTCGCATCTTCAATATTTTAGGCTACCCCCATAAAGAAATTCTGGTTGTGCCACTGCCTCTTGCCCCCCCTTCCCATATGTAAGGTGACCAGATATCGGGACACCGATTTGAGGACAAAAGCGCGTTGCGTCCCCAAATCGGTAGTTCATTTGGGGGCACATATGTACTCAAAATAAATATGCAAATATTTTTGTCACAAAACTGCATTGCTTCAATAAGTGTGATATTACACATTAAAATCCGTGTTTTAAAAGGATATATCTTATAGAATGTTGGTAATTTGTATTGAAAAAGTAGAACTATGATGGCGAGAACATATTAGCGAAAGTGAAATGCTTTACCTTAGGTACATGCGCTGAATTAAAATTAGGCTGCACACCATAGTAATTGTATGGCGAACTTTTCATTTTGCCAAAGTTTTTGGAGAAACTCAGAACAAGTACAGTCAAAATTTGACAGCGCCAGTGGTGCATTGACCTAGTGCTGGCTACTGACCGTTCGTACAAGTGACAAAAATATTTGCATGTTCGAGTCCCGAATGAGGCATGGGCGGTGTGTTTGTCTTGCAGCACTTGCTCTCTCCCTTCCCTACAACGAATGTCTGCAAATTATAGACAGGTGACTGCTTATAGTCCTTAGAGTTGCTCGTAGTGGTCGTTAAACCCAGAAAGAAGAAAAAAAAAAGTCAAAATTTGTTTTCATAAGAAGCATGTTGGAAAATTAGTACAACGGAAATTACTTTTAAGAACATTTTTCATTGGAAATCTAAAAAGTTAATGAGGAAGTATAAATTCGAGGGCATTTGGGGACAAACATTAAAATTTGAGAACAATTTGCGTCCCCAAAGGCTTCAGACGTTTTTGGGGACAGTAAACTAAATTCGAGGACTGTCCTCAAGAATTGGGGACGTCTATTCAGCTTACCCATATGGGTTCTCATGCGTGGTATGGAAGTTCTGTTAGGGCATCCACCTCTCCAGTCAGGAGAATATTTAGCGGGGGAGCCTTGGCTCCACAAAAGTATTTATCTTTTTTGTTAAAATGCGACTTACGTTAAAAATAATGCTTTAATTTAATTAAAATGAATCAAATTATATTAGAAAAAAAATGCTTTAATTTTTTTCGTCTATTTTTAATGAACTTTTATTTTGTCCTGAAGGATTTCAAAAACTTCCATTTTCTGCCGCCCTACCCTCCCCGAAAAATTTTCCTACATACGCCCGTGCCTCCAGTAGTTGTAGCTTTTTTCCGTTCCTGTCTTGAAAGGAAGAAATTTCCACAACATACACAAAAAAATTGATTTCAGCTCATTTGTAATCCATTTAGGCAAGAGATGGCAGCACACTACACGAATCAAAACTTTCGCAAGGTTTGGTAATGTTGCATTTACATCATATTCAACAGGGGGAAAAAAATAGCGTAAAATACTTACAAAACTGTAATACGTAAGTAAATGAAATTTTATTTCTCAAGGTGTCATCTTGATAATATATTGCAAAGCTTTTGGACACTGCATGACATAGGCTTAGAGTTTTTTTTGTTTGTTAATCCCTGGACATGTTCGACCACAAAAGAAAAGAAAAGAAAACAAAACAAAACAAAAACAACTGTACTTATATACTAATTTTCTGTAAAATAAATAAGAGAATAAGTAAAAATGTGTTATTATTTTAACCGCTATCCAGTAGCAAACTTTTGAGCATTTTTTAAATTGTGCTCGTTTTTCATTTAATTCTCATGCTTGTGAGTAACAGTGAATATACATATTACGGTTATCAGATGTTCTTTTTTTTTTTCTGTTTCCATTTTTGTTTTTGTTTAGGGGTTTGACAATCATCGCGAGCAATTCATTGGAATATAAACAGTCGTCCCTCTCAAATTTGAGGCCACTGGTTCCAGATAAGGCAGAGAGCCAGCGCCGTAAGACAAACACAACATCCGTACTTCTGACTACTTCACATAAGGATTTGGCTCCGGATTCATCTGGGGCGAATAACTGGTAAACAACGCTTCGTACCATTTGGCTACCGAGGTAACTTCTATAGTTTTTCGACCTTTGTTCAAATCGCCCTTAAGATGCTCTGTCTCTGAAGCCTGGAATTCTGCGGCGTGGCCACCCTAATAAACCAGACTATCCAGCTAGCACGCAGAAAACACACAGGATCCACTATTCACTCTGTCCCTTGTTTAAATTGTTCTTGACTTAGGATGCTGTGTATCTGAAGCCTGATAATCCGTGGCGTCGCCTCCCCAATAAAGCATATCATCAAGCCAGCACGTGGACGACATACACTGATGAGCCATTGCATTATGACCACCCCCAGCCTACAGAAATGGAGACCGAACGGTGGCGCAGATGAAATTCACAGAGCAGTATATATACAACCCGAGGACCGGCTTTCGGTTAGTAGAGTGTTCGGAGTCAGAATAGGAAAAGCTGTCGATTTATGGAGTTTGATAAAGGACAAATTGTGATGGCACGGCGCCTCAGAATTATGATCTCGGAAACGGCGCGGCTTGTGGTTTGTTCACGCACCGCTGTAGTGAGTACGTATCAAAAGTGGTGCACGGATGGCCAAACGACGAGCCGTCGGCCAGCTGTGTGTCGTCCGCAGCTCATTGATGCCAGAGGGGAGAGAAGATTGTCGCTCATTGTTCACAGCGACTGCGGAGTCGCAGTCGTGGTCAACGAGATAATGAAGGCCACGACTACGACTCTGCAGTCAGTCAGTCACTGTCGTGGCCTTCATTATCTGTCGTGGCCTTCATTATCTCCTTCATTATCGCTAAGGTGTCTCCGGTATTTTCGAGATAGTTGTACACAGAAAACAAATGAAGAAAGAAAAAAATGAATGAAACGACAAAGCAGGTTTAAAATTGACAAAGAAATTAGCGAGTAATCGACACTACAGCACAAGCTCCGAATGACTCCGAATGCTCAAGAGATCGTTTATGGCCACTGTGACATCACACTCCAGCTCGTAGGGTGACAGCTCGCCGGCGGCACGGAAACAAAGGCGATTGGACCTACCTCTCCTCTTTCTAAGTACCTTGGGGAGAACTGCTATGTCACGAAAACCGTCCCTTGAAGGCTCGCCTCCTGCGCATTCTTGAAAGTGCTAGAAGTTGCGGAAGTGCATTATTTCATGTTTTTTCAGAGAAATTGTGATGATGCAAAGAAACATCTAATAAATGATGAAGAGTATATTAACTTGTTTAACTTAGGCTGCTTAAAATATCCGTCGCGTGAAACAGTTAATGCTATTACAGTAGCATACAGAAACTTCTACCCAAAAAGTATGAAGATTTTTTTTTTTAAATCCAATGCTCAGCATTCCATAGTTCTACAACTGACTAAAATCTCTTTTTTTGTTTTTTGGGGGAAAAAGTAAAGACGTCGCCCTTTCAGCAAATGCATTCGGTGTAAAGTGGATTTAAAAAAAAATCAGCAAAGTTATTAAAACGTTTGCAAACATATTCTTAAACAATTACACAAAAGTGTCAGTTGATCGCAAAGTTGATGAAAGAAAAGTAAAAAAAAATAGCTGAAAAAAGTTGGGCGCAAGCTGATGAAAGAAAAGTTAAAAAAATTAAGTCTGTAATTGAATTGTACAATGGAAATACAAAAATAAATTGTTTGCTATTGAAACCAGGAGTGCATGTATATATTTTTCGTTGGGGTGGGGGAGGGCTGACGAAACACGTAAGTTTTTGAAATACATCAGGAAAAAATAAAAGTTAATGAAACATAGAAGAAAAAATTAAGCCATTATTTTCTAATGTAAGTTGATGCATATTTATTAAATTAAAGCAGTTTTTCTAATGTAAGTTGCACTTAAAAAAAAAATGAAACACTTCAGGGGAGGGAGGGGCTTCTTCTAAATACGCCCCTGATTGAAACCATGTCTTTTTGGAACAAAGGTCAGAACATTTTAAACTCCAGAAAGTTTGTTTCGATCATACACCAAGAAAACGAAAATCATTCAAATTTTCGGAAACCTATTAATCTTCCGAAAAAGTTATTTTAAAGAGATAAGAGATGTAGTTTATTTACTACACATGTAGAAAAAAAAAAGGTATTCGGCTATTTTAATTAATTAGGTACATATTTTGTAATTTAACGTAATTATGTGCTTCGAAATGTGTGTATCACTTCAGTTTTCGTGTTTGGTTGTAGCTCTAGAGTTAAGCGAGATTCTTTTAAATTTCGAGCACAAAAGTATTCATGTAAACCTTGCAGGAAGAATGTACAGCTTTTGTGACATTATCAGCTTCATGTGTTAACTTAAAGATTTCTATATTTATATTTTTTTTTCTGTTGATTCGGAGCCAAACTGTTAGCTCAGACAAGTAATAATCTTCCGAAAAGTCGTAGTGCTCTGCGTAACTAAGGTCGGTGCTCTTGACGTCACAAAAAGCTGCCCAGGAATTCAGATATCTCGTTGGCCAGGCCACAGTGCGACAAATCACCCGCAGCTACAACAGTGGTGATCAGGGCAATGTGTCACAGCACACAGTTCATCGCAGCCTTCTGCGCATGGGCCTGCGTAGCCGGAGACCCAGCCGGGTCCTCAGACTCACTGTATGTCATCGCCAACAACGTATGAAATGGTCCCAAGATCATCGAGAGTCGACCATGGATGATTGGAAGAAAGTGGCCTCGTCTGATGAATCAAGATTCCTGGTGCATCACGTAGACGGCCGAGCGTGGATACCCTGATTACCAACGGAAGCTATGGCAATTGGATGTACTCTTGGGCAGAAACAGGCCGTCGCCGGCGGTGTTATGCTGTGGGCGATGTTTTCTTGGGACACTTTAGGCCCCATTTTCCCAATAGCACAATCCCTGACAGCTGACAGGTGTCTGAACATCGTTGCTGACCAAGTACACCCATTCATGGCAACTGTGCTCCCTGCTAGTGATGGCCATTACAAACAGGATAATGCACCATGCCACACTGCTAGACTCATCAAGGAGGGGTTCGAGGAATATGCTGATGACTTTCTGTTAATGCCCTGGCCTCCAAATTCACCTGACATGAACCCAATCGAACATTTGCGGTTCGACTTGTAAAAGCGGGTTCGCGATAAATCACTACCACCCAGAAAAGTACTGGAACTGGAGGACCTGCTGTTGACATTATGGTACCAGATACCCCAGGATACCTATCGCAACCTTATCGAATCGATGCCTCGTCGAGTGGTCGCTGTTTTGCGGGCTAAAGGGGTTCCTACAGCTTATTAGGTAGATGGTCATAATGTAATAGCTCATTGGTGTATTCTCTTTTATTATTATAGATTGAAAACACATTCAGTTTTCATTTTGAAGCCATGACTACAATTTGTTGTAGAAAATTCACCATCTTCGTAAATTTTCTGAACAATAAAAGCTACATTTAAAAAGTTTGAACGTAATGGGCTTATTCGACATTTTTTGCGTGATAATGCGAAAAAGACGTTAGTCGGCCGTTAATGCCAACGTCTCTGATTAAATGTTCATTAAGGAATTAAGTATGAAGTTCACTACCTGAACCAAAATGTGCAGCTTGTGGTTTAAAAAAAAAAAAAGTGGGAAAAGAAATAAGAAATGTTTCAATTAAAATTTACCAAATGGAGTAACTTCCATGATTTTTGAAAAATAAATATGTACATGAGCTAAAAAGTGAAAATTTTCGTCCGCCAGGTAAGTGAAAAAAATAAGTTTCGTGCAAATACTTTCTTATAAAAAATAGTTACATTTTGTTTCGTTTGTAATTTATTCACTACCGAAATGCATTATTTTAATCGTAATGTATTCACATGTCCATTTAGACTAGAAGAGAAAATAACCAAAACTTTTCACAAAATCAGAGCAACTGAGCTTTTGTTATTATCTAACATGGACATTTTTCTCCACTTTGTTGGGAGTCACATCGCTGTTAGAAATATTACTTTCAATAAAAGCAGAACCAAACTAAAAATTGAAAAAAAAAAAAAAAAAGAAAGTGAGAATCTATCGAACAATACATTCGGCATCACTCCTTTTATTTTTAAACTGATTTCACCATTTTATTTCATATTTAAAGTTTTATATTGCATTTATCAACAGAGTTCACAAAACAGAATAAAGCAGTAAAGCATTCCAGTGACGTCAATGACCACGCCGCCGGGGAAAACTCAAGCCTGCTGTATGAGCCAGCCAGAGCTGTCTACAAGGTAACTCCGAGGGAGGTTTTATTCCGTGGAAACTAAACCATTCAGCTAACTGATGTGGGAATAAACTGAAATTCCCACATGAGATTGTTTCAATGGATTTTGATGAAGAAAAGCTACTGCTCTGGGTAGGGGATGCATCCCTGCAGCCTCATAGCGCCAGCTACTACTGTCTGGAGTGATGCAGGGCTTGTGGGTAATGATGGACTGTTCTGGTCACCGTCCGTGCTGCAATTGACGTCATGAGCAGGCACGACGCAGCCGCAGAAAAGAAGCAGCTTTGAAACCAATGGAACAAAAGCTTCTAAGCGTATAAACAGATAAAATGAGTAATTCAATAATCTTTATCAATGATACACAAGCTTACTGTTTCATCAACGGTGTAATTTAGTTCATTTTTGCCTGCTTGTGACGTCACACCACAGATTAGCTGTGACCTATGGCGGTAGAGCCAGTGCTGTCTCCAGTAATATAGTTCCAGTGGCTTGTGCGACGCCGCCTGTGGCAGGGAACGTGTGTGCCTTCATCATATTCCACAGTAAGCTTCGTTTGGCACGGTCACTCAGTTTGTGCGACCTCACAGAGCGCAGCTTTTCTGTAGTGGCACTATCTGATTTCCATCGATTAAGAATATCGCCAACAGTGGCTTTTGGGAATCCTGGAAGACCAGTCATGCTGCGCAAAATTTAACGAATGACCTGAGTGGACCATAAATTCAGCTAATGGGTACATCTCCATTTACCTTGGCATGTAACCGAGAATATTTGCCTGACATACCGCAGGTATTGTCATAGAATTGCCCCAGCAATCAATTATATCTATGCCAAGCTCTTTAAGTAAGGAAATCACAGTAAGAAGGAGTTGATTTCCTTAGGTGATTGGTTATTCAGGTGGCATCCAACTCCCATGACCCTTTCAAAGTTCGTCAGTTCAGCTCCGCGCGAAACAAACGCTACCAGTGCGGTACGTTAGGCGTGCTAACTTTTCCTTTCATATACATAGCCCGACACAGGCAGCGCGTGTGCGTGTGGTTCTGCAAATGCACGTTTATTTCCATATGTGGAGATGGGGCGTTTGAACACTTTTGGCCACTTAATGTATGTTGTGTCCTAAGGCTAATAGCTGCGCCTTTTCCCAAAGCCGCCCTGGTAATCCAGTGGTACGAGGCGATGACTTCAGGCTCGAATCCAGTTGAAGCATAAGTTGCACGCTTGTTTTACGGCTGTGGCTGTCTCTCCTACCTGGGACCAGTGGCCCCAAATTAGGGACAGGCGATTGCTTATAGCCCATTGAGCTTCTCACGGCGGTGTTTAAACACCAAAGGCCTTACTTAACACAAGGGAAACTGTAAAAATAGATATAGAATATTGAACAGAAAATGCATCCTGAACGACAAACCTAAATTGGCTTGGGGGTAACAACAATCTCATATAGCTTAAAAATTGGACAGTAAAAAGTTCTTTAATTCCCGAGAAAATTGTTGAAATTACTAAATAGCAAAATAAATGCATTTTTTTTTCATATGCTGTTGAGTTTTCACAAATATATTCAGACATTTTCACTGGAGCAAATTGTTAGGTGAAATGAAAAATTCTTTGCCTTCTTTTTTTTTCTTTTTTTAAATCTTGATATTACATTTTTATTAACATTTCAGAATATGTGAATGAAAGACGAATCTTAAATGCTTTCATGACGGTTATTTTCGGCAAGTGGCAACACGGCACTCGATGTAATTGCGTTGCAAGTATGACAGATGACAGGGTGCACACGCTGATGAACAACAGTCGTGCGGTACTCTAAGACCACATACAGAATTTACATAAACGTTGCGTTCGGAAAACAGTCACAAGGAAGTGCGGTGTAGCCGCATGGCGGAAAGGATAAATAGAAACACAATGAAAGTTTTAGCTTTCATTTGTATGTAAAATAAAATAAAAATGGTGACAAAGACTATAAAATTTTTCAGCTTGTATTAAATTATTACCATTAAATGAATATGATTTTTCTCTGTAAACATTTAAATTGGTACAGAAACAGGGCATAAACAATCTTAGATCAATAGAGGAAACCTGGGATCTGCCACATTTTCTGAAAACTGAAATGTGTCCTCACGAAGTTGGGGACCACTGTTGCAGGGCGTTTCACAAGAATATCACTGTTGCACACAACTGAATGTACAGCGAATTTGCCATCTTGATTTTGATTTTAATATCCCCAGTGAGTTTCATAATACATATGAATTTAAAAACTATCGTGGCGTTAAGACTGCTGACGCTCCGATGGAGGTAGTTCTTTGTCTGGCAGGCTGTCCGTGTTTATATCAATAATTACCGAAAGTCTGTCTTTTGCTTCTTCAAATTCTTCCTCAACATCGGTGTCTTCACTGGTACTGTCGCTGCTCATAGAGCAACACGATTCATATCCCCGATTCTCACAGTCATGTTTGTGACCATGTCTAGACACAGCACGATTCAGTTCCTTCAGGACTTTGTTGGCTTCTGCAACCAGTTCCTGAACACTTTCTAAAGACTGCTGCTGTGGAGTACTATCTGGTTCCTCCGCCGCGTCTCCCGTATTGTTTGATTCTTCTGAAGCATCCATGTCTCCACGAGAAGTAGGTCTTGACGGCTCCTCAGGTATCGATGGCATGAAGCTTTCCAGAGGTTTTGACTCCTCAGGGATGCATGGCATGAAACTGTCCTGCAGTTTAGGTTGGACTTGTTCATTATCCGTCGGGGAGTGTCCTCCTTAACTGCTAGTGGAGACACTGGAAATGCTGGCGTATCCTGTTCTAAACCTGGTGTTATAGTCGTTGGGGTTACAGACACGGGTGTGACGCCACCAGAGTCCACATCTGGTAAAACCCCGCTGGGAACACCATCCATTTGATGGAGCTGCAAATCATACAGCCTGTGACGAAGCTTTCCAACACTCGGGGTCCGGAAAGACAGGCTGTTCGTCCTGCTGTGAGACGGACTGTAAGAGATTTGTCCCTTTGAAAAAGAGGACCGACTTGGTACTGGGCTTGGCTTGGCGTGGACGCTGGGAGATCGACTGTGGGATGGGCTGTTTTGATATGCCTTCTCGGCGTTGATGCCAAACGCCGGGTTTGTGTGGCCACGAATACTGTTGTTGTTGTTCTTTACCACAGCACTTCGGAAACTGTCTCCTTTACGCGTGGATCGCCTCCTAATGCTGTGACGAAAGCTGGAATTGATCATGCTCAGAAGGACAGATGGTCTGTGGCGAAAACTTTTCCCGCGCTTTTCGGAATCGCTGTTGTACACCACGTGATCTTCACTGTCTTCCTCGAGCAGCGTTTCCATGGGTAGAAAATCCGTTTTCGTTGGATCAAATCTGAAAAAGAACAAAAAATAAAAATTCTGGTTTCGTGCGACATGACATGAACTCGTAATACCCACAAAGACACACATAAATGAATATATGAGCGTTTGTCTCACTCATTCAGAGTGCATCTTTGTATATAAAGTGGTGTCCAAACTTAAGGTGACAAATACGAATTCAAGAATATGTCTAAAACGAGACGACTGGTTGCAACGATTTTTCAGAGACATGTGCAAGGGGAAACGGCAGACGTATCAGAGGCGTACTGATAACCCCCGCAAACTCCGCATCGCGAGGAGGGGGGGGTTGGCTCACGATTAAAAGGCTTCTAGCCTTACCAAGAAGATTTTATGACTTTCTTTTGCAGAAACATCACATGAAACTGGTTAAAAAAACTTGGCCAGGAATTGAGGCATTTTTGAATGAAGTATTAAAATGAAAAGCAATGCTTTTTTTTTTTCTGTAAATAAGTAATTTTTTTAAAATTCATTTACTTCGTTTTAGTTTATAAAAACTGCATGATGAGATAACAGTTATTCCAGAGGACTTGAAGCAACTTTTCACAGCCATGGCATTAGTTTCTATGCATGTATGTTAACAAGAGAATGTGAAAGTTCAATGAGTGGAATTTTTATAACAATGAGGGCAAGGTGTTCTGTATTACAATTTTCTGCACATAAATACGCATCTTCAGAATATAACAAACTAAAAAGGGTTCTTCGTGAGAACGAAGGAGCAGGAACCTGTATCACTTTTTTTTCATAACAGAGTTAAGAGAAAAAGCTTACCATGTGCAAAAAATTGCGGCATTAAGTTAAGTAACTTAAGTAGTTTTAAGTTTTTCGTGCTACAATTCTTAATTGTTACTTAGTTATTTGCTTACTTAGGTTTTGACTTTTCGTATAAATCGGAAAAGGTCATTATACGTAGTGCGATCAAAAAGTTCCGAAACTAGGTACGCAGCGCGTCAACAGATGGCAGTACGCAAATGCGCGATCAGCGGTCGAGGGCAGTGACCTTCATGAGTCATTGTGCCGAGTGGCATCGTTCTGTGAACATCGGGAGCTGTGCTATATGATATTTGGTGACTACGTGCAGAACACAGTTGCGATTTCGGTATGGACTGCAAACTAGAGCAGCGAGCGAACATCAAATTCTGCGTCAAACTCGGCAAATCGGGAACGGAGACGCATGAAATGTTGCGGCAGGCTTATGGCAATAAAGCAATGAGTCGTGCGAGGTGTTTTGAATGGCACTCGCGCTTCAAGAGCGGCAGAACGGCACTGGAAGACAACGAAAGGTCAGGGCGACCGTACACGAGCAACCCCCCCCTAATGTGGGCAAAATTAGGAAACTGGTGCATGAGGATCGTCGGAGAACCATTTAAGACATTGCTACCATCATCAATGTGTCATTCGGAACAGTGCAAGAAATTCTGACGTTGGTTGTTGGTTTTGAACATTCACCGCATTGCTGCAAAGTTTCTCCCAAAGATTCTGTACCCCGAACAGAAGACGCTCTGTGTCGAACTCTGTCAAGATCTTTGTCAGCAGGTGGTGAATGAACCAACGTTCCTGTCACGCGTCATCAATGGGGACGAGACTTGGGTCTACGGTTACTACCCTGAGACCAAACAACAGTCGTCGCAGTGGAAGAATCCGGCATCTCCACGACCAAAGAAGGCCCGACAAGTCCGGAGCGCAACCAAAAGCATGCTCATCGTGTTCTTCGAAATTCGTGGGGTTGTGCACTGTGAACTCGTCCCCCAGGGCCAGACCGTAACCGCCCTTTTCTTTATTGCGATGATCTGCTGCGTCCTTGGGAAGACATTCGCCGCAAACGACGTGAAATGTGGCGCAGGGGCGATTTCCTGCTCCATCACGACACTGCAGCAGCTCACAGAGCATTAGCAATACGCCAGTTTTGCAGCCGCAACAGCATGACTACCCTTCCTCACCCGCCTTACTCGCCGGATTTGGCCCCCTGCGACTTCTTTCTGTCCTGAATCGCCGTTTTGAAACTATGGACGAAATCCAGTGCGAATCGCAGACGGTGCTTGACACGATTCACGAACAGGACTTCAAAAGAGTGTTCCAACCGTGGCAAAAGCGCTGGCAGCGGTGTATCGCTGCCCAAGGGGACTACTTTGAGGGAGATCAGCATAATCATACTTAAGTAACGTAAGTACTTTGTTGTATACTTGCCTAGTTGCATGTTTTATGTGAGTGTGATCGTTAGGCATTTTAAAGAGGATAACCTTTAGTTCTCTAAAAGAATAAATTTTGCATGATATGATTAACTTTGGCGTAGGTGTTTAGTTGTAGTTTGTATCGGCATAAAACTAGGGCAATCGTTTTAATTACAGTGTGCACATTTGTGTTTCATGCAATAAAGTGAAAGGATTTTAGTTTTACGAGAAATACACGTAGGTTCCAAAGAACTTACTTTATTAAAACGCCCGTAAGGCCTAGTTAAAAACATCGAAGTTAAAATTTTGAGTAATAGAAAGCTAATAGATTTTTGGAAAAGGGACTCGAAATAATTTCTTGCAGGGGAGGGGGTGGGGGGTGGGGAGACCCGAGTGTTTCTGGTACACCACTGAGACGTACAGTAGTACTTCTTTTTCTGGCACTTCACGATAATGGAATCGCCTGATTTTGGGGGTGCAGCAAGCACTTCCGGGTCTAAACACATGTGATTTGCAGCAAGAAGGGAGCAATCGAAGGGTTCCGTAGTGATGTCACCATAGGGTGGAATTCTTGTGGAAAGCGTGGCAGTAAACATTGCTTGATCTGAAAGGGGGAAGGGGGCTTCCTGATCCTTTTTAAGGGAACAGTGAGATCTCTTTCCCCAGCGATTATGTCCCCAGCAAGCAACGTGAGGCAATGGGGAAGACAACAATGGAGTGGGTGGGGAATGAACCAAAGGGTGGGACTGCCGTGGTAATGGGTCTTAAAATCTTAGCCCCAGCAGGGAACAAAGGGCTGAAGTTTTCCCCGGTTGTCTCTGAGCATCGGAAATCACTTTCTTCGACACGTCACACCCAAAATGCTTGCACTCCCCCCCCAAATAGACGATTTCATTATCATCAAGTGCCAACTAAAAAAATCCGACTGTACCCCAGCAACTTTGTGCAAGCTTCCATGAAAATATACAAATGGCGACCGACGTCATTGAGCTGGCAGGCACGCTACCTAACCGTTATTCTGAGCGGGGTACGGCGATTGACGCTCGAGTTAGACTGTTATTTGAAGAATGACTCCGTACCATCACTTAAAAGACTCTATGGTGTAGAGTTATAGGTAGATTGGAAACAGGACAATCGCAAGATGGCTGAATGTGTCGAGGTAAGTGGTATCCAATCTCTGGAAACAGTTCCAGGAAGTCGGAACAATAACCAGAAGGCAGGGACAAGGGTGACCGCGAGCCACAACAAGTCAAAATGAAAGGTATTTGTCAAAACCGGTACAGTAAATGAACGGTACAAGTCAAAATGACAGGTATTTGTCAAAATGACCGGTGCAAGTCAAAATGACCGGTATTTGTCAAAATGACCGGTGCAAGTCAAAATGACCGGTATTTGTCAAACCGGTACAGTAAATGACCAGTACAAGTCCTAATGACCAAAATGACCGGTGAAGTCAAAATGACCGTATTTGTCAAAACCGGTACAAGTCAAAATGACCGGTACAAGTCGAAATGACCGGTGTTTGTCAAAACCGGTACAGTAAATGACCGGTACAAGTCGAAATGACCGGTATTTGTCAAAACCGGTACAGTAAATGGCCGGTGCAAGTCAAAATGACCGGTATGTGTCTCTAACAGCTCACCTCTATTAGAAGTTGACGGCCAGGCAACTTTCGCAGGAAGCTCTCCTCTACTACGGAGCCGCGCAGACAGTTTACAGAAGACTCTACGAGAGAGGTCTGTATACAAGGAGGGCAATGGTCTTTATCTCACTCACTGCATTACACAGAAAAGTTGTCTGAATTGGGTCCTACAACTTCACCCCTGCATCACTGATCAAGGAGCCTATGTTCTCTTCAGTGGCGAGTCGCTGCACAGCCTAAAAACGTATTCTCGACGTGTGTACATTTGGAGAGAGGCGGGAAACTGAAAACTTCCCTCCAACATTAGGAGAATTAACCGCTACGATAGTGGATGACTCCTGGTTTGGGCCGGCATCTTTTTGGATGGACGCATGCCGCTGCATGTGTTTCCAGCAGGCGCCCTGACTGCTGCACGCTACAGGGATGACATCTTGATGCTCTATGTGCGGCTTTTTGAGGGAGCTGTTGGTCCCCAGTTCCTTTCAATGGACGATAACGCTCGTTTCCATAGGTCTCAGTTAGTCGACGAATTCCTGAAGAGTGAGGATATTCACAGGATAGAATGGCCTTCGATATCTCCAGACCTGAACCCGATAGAGCATGTCTGAGATGCCATGGAAAGAGCAATTGCAAGACGGCAGCTCCCTCCCAGAACCCTCCCGGGACTTCGGCGCGTTTTGGTGTAGGAGTGGCACTTATTTCCCCAAACTCTCATTCACAGCCTTGTTAAGAGCATGAGGGCTCGTTGTGCGAGCTGTATCGCTGTTCAGGGTGATCACACTCCTATCAGCCCATGGAAATCCGCGCCACTTGCTGAATCACTTTTTTTTTTATTAGATGTTTAAAGACCACCGTGAGCAACTCAGTGAGCTATAAACAGTCGCCCGTCCCTAACTTAGGGCCACTGGTTCCAGAGAAGAGAGAGAGCAAGTGCCGTAAGACAAACACAACATCCATTCCTCACCGAGATTCGAACCCGGACCCATCTCGAACGACTGCTCAGAAGCCATTGCCTAAATCACTGCGCCACCGGGGTGGCGAATCACTTTTGGACTGCCATGCTGTCATGCTCATGCTTCCTCTTCATGCGGTGATGGCATTCCTTCTCTGTTGTGTATTGCTGTGTTATCGATATACAGTACGTACAATGGACAAAAAAAGTATTTGCACACCTACATTACTTTGCATAAATAAATGTGGAAAGCAATTGTGATGAAATATTTTTAAGCATTGGGTTACTTTTACAAGAAATATCACAAGTATTTCCATTTTTTTTTACTGATCAGAAGAAATGTGTATATAACAAACGAAAACCTCATTTTTTCATGCCAAAAAAGTATCTGCACATGTAAAGATAAGAAAAATGTGAAACTTTCGAAATTAATAAATGTTACTAGTACTTAGTATGCATGCCTTTTGCTTCGATAACAGCTTGTAATCGCCACGGGCACTGATTCTACTAGTTTTCTAGTCGTTTCTGCGCTTGTAATGTTCGTGTATATATGACTAACTGAACACTGCATAAAATGAGTTCTTAAAGTCCAAAGAAATAGTTACTGTACTTACAGATATTTTCCTTTATTCTGTCAAAACCTCATGAATACGGTTCATGCGGAACATGAGCATACTGATAACCCCCTGCAACTCCCGCACTGCGAGGGGGGGGGGGGCCTCTAATCTCAGGAAAACGATTTTACAAAATTTTTGCGGAAATTCGGTATGAAGCGGGTTAAAGAAGTAGCCAGGAATTTTTGACGGCAGCTTTGAATGAAGAATTAAAAAGAAAAACAATTTCTGGTATTTTTTTTTCAATAAATAAGTAAAATATTTGGAAATCATTTTCGCGGGTTTAGGGTATAAAAACCAGAAGATGGGAATGCCCGATTCCAGACGACTTGAGGCCCCTTTTCACAGCGATAGGTATAGATCCATACATACGTGTATGTATTAACAACAGAATGGACAAGAAATATTAGTTCAATGAATAAAATTTTTATATCAATGAGGATAAGATGTTATGCATTACAGTTTTTTCCACATAACTACGGATCCTGCAGAATATAAAGAACTAAAAGGTCTTCTTCGCGGGGACGAACAGAGACCTCTGCCATTTTTTTTTTTATTACAGAATCAAGAGAAAAACAATTTCTGCGTGCCAAACATTACGGATTATGTTAAACGTGCTTTTTATATATTCAAATGCAAATAATTTAAGCAGTTTTACTTTTTGTGAGCCATAATTCTTGTTACTTTATTTATTTGCTTACTTATGTTCTGTATTTTCGTATAAATCGGAAAAGTTCATTAGACCCGGATCATTCGGCAGTTATGTGTTTTTTGTGTGTGTGTGGTCGTGAGGCGTTTCAAAGAGGCTGCATGGCCTTAGTTGACGTAATTTTTTTGTAGTACTTTGTAATGGTATAAAACTAGGGCAATTATTTAAACTACAACGTGTACATTTGTGTTACTTGCAATAAAGTGCAATAATTTTCCTTTTACAAAAAACATTTGTAAGTTCCAAAAACTTTGAATTATTAAAACGCTTATAAAACTTAATTAATAACATGGAATTTTTAAATTTCAGTATTTGAAAGCTAATAATATTCACAAAAGGGCCCCGAAGAATTTTTTGCAGGATGGGAGAGGGGAAGGGAGTTCAGCTACGCAACTGATGCAGAAGGTTACTATTCGAACAAGCTTAAATTAATGACACTGATATTAACACTTCAGAACTAATTAACAAACGCTAGTAGGCAGAACATTTTTAAATCCGAACGCTAAATATAGGTATAATAACAACTCAATACGCAGCCTTCAAATGAACACAACTTCAAGAAAGCAACGCCGCTACCACTATTATAGCATCATACCACCACCATCTCTATACTTTTGTCTGCTGCTTCAACATTATATCTCGTTCTAGTTCATATCGGTCACATGCATACGTGATACTCTCTGACCTCAGAAGTGTTGCCAACCTCATTCCGCGAGAGAGAAGATATAACATTAAGGTTGAAAAACGCTAAAAGAGAATGAACTCAAATTTACATATAGAAAAAGTAACTAAGAATGAAAGTTAAATTAGACTATATAAGTCACTCACTGATTTTCAGCAATTCTTCGCTGAGTGTTTGCCTAGGTTTTGTTTTGTTGGAAATTTTCCCTTTTCCTCCCTTGCAAATCCAACATATGCCACAGATTCTCAATAGAGTTGAGGTCTGGCGATTATGTTTTTAGCACGTCTTTTGTAAAAAAAGATCGTGCTTATGTTACCGGTTTGTCCGTCCGTCCGTCCGCCTGTACCCACGATATCTCTGCAACTATTAGTCCGATTTGAAAAATTCTTTTTGCACTGGGAAGCTTGAAATATACGAATGATGATCCTTCATTTCGTTTTTTTTTTTACGATGTATAATTTCGCCGCTAGAGGGCGTAAATGCAGATGATATCGAATTCAAAAATACGTTTTATTCCACATATTTGCTTCTAAAAATCCGATTGAAAAAATTATTTTATCTTTCGATTCCATTTATGTCGAAGAGTATTTTAGATATTTCAAATCACGCATAGATTTTCCGCTAGGGAGCGTAAAAGTAAATTACATTTTTCCCGATAACTCTTCTTCTAAAACTTCGATTTGAAATTTTTTTTCTTCAGCGGATACAACTCCGGATGGAAACTATTTTGCATATAATTTAAAATTTTTGGTAGATAATACTTTAGCCATCAGGTGGCGTAAGGTTTAATTTTTTGCTTCTGATGTCATCATCATCATCATTGTCAACCATTATCAATCCACTGCTGGACGAAGGTCTCCCCAAGTTTCCTCCACAACGGTCTGTCTTGTGCCAGTCTCCTCCATGTCACCCCTGCATACTTTCGAATTTAATCCACCCATCTCCCATGTGGTCATCTTCTGGGTCTTTTCCTGTCCCTTGGAATCCAATCTAAAATTTCGGCTGTCCATCGATGATCTGTCCTTCTGGCAGTATGTCCAGCCCATTGCCATTTCAGGGATTTAACTCTGATCATGATGTCTTCCACTCTTTGTCATTTTTCGGATCCACGAGTTCCTCTTCTTATCTCTCCTGCTTCTGATGTATTTACCATAAAATCTGAGCTTCTAAAATATCGATTGAAAAAAATTCTTTCTTGAACTGATGTCACTCACATTGATAAACCTTTTCGGAATATTTTCTTCTATTCCACAGTTTCTCCGCCAGGGGGCGTAGATGTATATCTTATTTTTGTCAATATCTCTACTTCTAGGAGTCCGATTTGAAAAAAAATTCTTCTTTGTTGGATAGTGTTTCCAGTGTGACATGTTTTCCATATAATTTCAAAATTTTTAAGTAATTCATAGACTTTCCGCTAGGGGGCGTAGAGGTAAATTGCGTTTGCCCCTATATATCTGTTCTAAATCACTGATTTCAAAAATTCTTTCTGCACCGGATACAGCTCCTGATGGGAAACCGTTTGCACATAATTTCTAATTTTTTTAAAACAATAGTTTGGCCACCAGGGGGAGTAAATCTTAATTTCCGTTTCTGATGTATTTGCAGCAAAATATGAGCTTCTAAATTCTCGATTGAAAAAACGTCGTTTGTAGACCGATACTACTCATGTCGACAAACCTTTTAGAAACATTTTCTTCTTAAAATAGTGCATGGTTTCTACGCCAGGGGCGCAGATGTATATCTGATTTTTGTCAATATCTCTACTTCTAGGGGTCCGATTTGAAAAATTCCTTCTTTGTTGGATGATATTTCCGATGCGAAGTGTTTTTCCTTTAAATTCGAATTTTTCAAGTAAATCATAGACTTTCCGCTAGATAGCACCAAGGTAAATTGCGTTTTCTGCGTCATTTCTGCTTCTAAAACTCCGGTTTGAAAAATTCTTCCGGTATCGCATACAAGACCTGATGGAAATTTTTTTTCACATGATTTCTAATGTTTGGTAAATAATGGTTTGGCCTCCATGGGGCATAAATGTTAATTTCTGCTTCTGATGTATTTGTTGAAAAATCTGGGCTCCTGAAAACTCGACTAAATGTTTTTTCTTCTTGGACCGATACGTCATATGGAAAAACCTTTTGAGAATACTTTCTTCCTAAAATAATGCAGAGTTTTCCCACCAGGGGACGTAAAGTCACACCTTATTTTTGTCGATATCTCTGTTTTTAAGAGTCCGATTTGAAAAATTATTTCTGTGTTGGAGAGCGTTTCCGGTGCGAAATGTTTCTCATAAAAATTCATGTTTTTCTTAACGCACAAGTCTGCAACCAGAAGGCGTAAGCTCACGATTCCGTTTACAGCAATATCTGAGGGATTAAAAACCCGACTGAGAACTTCTTTCTTCCGTTAGATACTATTGTTTTCCATACCGGTTCCACTGACTTTGAATAGCTTTGATAAATTTAATTTGCGTCAGAACGGATTAAAAGACGTGCTTATTACACCCGATAATTCGGTGTAATCTTTCTTCTTTTTCTTCCCCGGTTGATTTTTTGCTTTCTAAAGCAACCACGACCTTGCTCCGTTGGCTGTGTGTTTACGATCGTTGCCTTGTTGAAAATAGAATGAATCTGCAATTTCCAATTTCAATGCCCTGACCAATATGCAATATATCAATATATTGTCTAGCATTCATATTACCTTCAGTAAAAGCCATATTGCCAACTCCATTAAAAGCCATATTGCAAACTCCATTAAAAGCCATACTGCCAACTCCATTAAAAGCCATGCATCCCCAAATCATTACATGGCCACCGCCATGTTTTAAAGTTGGTCTTAAAATTTTTGTTTTTGATGGGAAGTGTCTGACTTTCGCCACACATATTTCTTTCCACCCGAACCGAAAATATTGAACTTGCTTTCGTCGGAAAATACCACCTTTTTTACCAAAACTGCTAGTTTGCTGACATAAGGTTTGGCAAACTCAAATCTTTTCTGCCTATTTGTTTCACTGCCATAAGTTTTTTTCTGGGTGTCCTTCTCAAATATGCGCATCGTGAAGAATATTACGAATAGTTTGAGAGCTTACCCGATGTTGAAGCGACATCAGTAGCCAATTCTTGAGCACTTACAGAGGGGTTTTCGATATTTTCCTAATGATCTCCATCCACTGTCGTGCATTTAGCTTCGTCGGACACCCTGATCACAATTTATTCTCTGGTACTACCTCTCTCTCTCTCTCTCTTCATTACGTATCGAATACTAGAAAAGTTCAACGTTAACTTCTTACCAACGCGATAACTTAGACCACAGTCATGAAGAGCTATAATCCTCTTCCGTATTGCAATGGAAAACTTACACTTTTTCGGAGGCATTACAGCTAAAACTAACTAAATTTCCCTCCAAAGCTCTTATAATATGTCTTTTAAACAGTGCCAGACTTTTATTTGTTTTCAATTTGCATAATATAATGTTTAATTGCTTGTTATGTGTGCAGCTACTTTTTTGGCATGAAAATTAAGGTTTTCATTTGTTACATATATTAGGTGTGCAACTTAATTCTCGGCCACAGGCACGACAAGTTGACAGCAAATTATAGCAAATCGAATACGTACCTAATCAGGGAAAGTAATCTCCGTCGTGTTGGATACATTTGAGCCATCGGTCAGGGAGCAGCCGAATGCCACTGCGGAAAAAAGAGGGCTGTTTCGAGTTGATAAAGTCATCAATGCTTGTGTGGGCCTCCTCGACGGAAGTGAAGTGCGTATCACTCAGGTGATGTTGGAGGAAGCGAAAGATGTGATAATCCGACGAGGCGAAGTCTGGAGAATACGCCGGGTGGGACAAAATCTCCCATCCCAGGTCGTTGATCGTGTTTAAAGTCGTTTTCGCGGTGTGAGGACGCGCGTTATCCTGAAGCAACAGGACCGACCTTCTGCCCTTGCCTGTGTATGGCCTTTATGCCTCCATTGCGTCACTCACACGAATAAGTTGCTGACAATAACGCTCCGCATTGACTGTTTCACCAGGTTTGAGCAACTCTTAGTGTACGACACCGCGCTGATCCCACCATATGCACGGCAACAACTTCCTGGCATGGATATTCGGTTTGGCAGTGCTGGTGGTAGGCTCACCTGGATAAACCCACGATTTGGGCTGCTTAGGATTATCGTAGGAGATCCACTTCTCATCACAGGTCAAAATATTATAAAGGAAATCCTTCTCCTTGAATCTGGAGAGCAAGGACACAGCAACATCGTAGCGCCTAGACTTGTTCGCAGCTGTGAGATGGTGGGGCACCCAACGGCCCTCCTTGTGAATCCGTCCAAGCTTGTGCAGGCGCTTTGCAATGGCTTGCCGTGTTACTCCGAGTTCCTGAGCGAGCTCTGACTGTGTGCGACAGGGATCCGCGTCCAACAGTTGTTCCAGTTCCTCATCGTCAACTTTCTGTGGCTGTCCCGGACGTTCTGCATCAGGGAGATTGAAATTTCTCTGCTTAAACCGCTGGAACAACTTCTTACACCTACTGTAGGACACAACAGCTTCATGCAAAGCAGCACAGATCATTTGCTGGGCTTTCGCGGCACTTTTTTCAGCTGAAACGCGAACGGGAGGCAGTGCCTCAAACGTTGCTGCTCGAACGACATTGCTTTCACCGTTAACTTTCGTCCCTTCTGTCACTACAGCTGTGAGCGGTTACGGTTGCATGGAAAGCTGTTGGATGGCGCTGCAATCAGGTATCATCGCACACAGCTATTTGCATTTGCCGATGTACTATGATCGCCTGCGGTTAGGGGCCGAGAATTTATTAAGTTGCACACCTAATATATATATATATATATATCTTCTGATTAGTTAAAAAAAGAAACATGTGTGTGTGTGTGTGTGTGTGTGTGTGTGTGTGTGTGTGTGTGTGTGTGTTTACTGTATAAAAGTAATCCAATGGTAAAAAATATAAATATTTCGTCACATTTGCTTTCCACATTTATTTATGCAAAGTAATGTATGTGGGCATATACTTCTTTTGGTCTCTGTATGTTGCCGTACCAACTGTCAGAAACTCTGTCGTGCGGATTTTGCGTTTGTCATGATGTTGTGTTTGTTACGTTAGTTTTGCACAGCAGTGTATATCAAATTGTGCGAGTACATTTTTGTGATCAGGGATGCACAATGAACTGCGTTAAGTTCT